>JBAMCI010000196.1:6282500-7482500 GCA_037075265.1 Drosophila nigricruria | reverse complement strand
TTCTATATTTGCGGGTAAATTTGAATGGAAATTCAAATTATTTGTCTGAAATTTATATAAATTTATATTTTCCTCTTTCGCAGTGATGCCAAGAACATGGCTGTGGATGTTAGAAATATTCTAACGAAAATCTTGTCCACCAAGGGCAACATGAGCGAGGCAGATGCTGTGCAGTATCTGAAGAAAATGGAGGCTCAGAAACGTTATTCCGCCGATGTCTGGAGCTAATCGCTGTGCGCGCATCATTCAAACCACCTCTCTATCTCCTCTGCATGAGTCACAGTCGAAAGCAATGAAAACACAACAGAAAACAGAACAACAGAACAACTAGAAGCCAGACATTTGCATAAGCGTAAAGTCGTTTTAGTTAATAAGGCTAAATAAATTAATTATATAAATCGGTTTGGGAACTTCAGCTTCGGTTCAACAAACAAACGCTTAAGTAGCGTTTATACCTAATTCTAGTGTTAATTTGATTGATTATATGCGTATATATATACAACGATATATATATTTATATGCCTTTTAATTGTTGTGCAAAATAATTTGATGATGTTAATTATAATGATAATAATGATTTTAATCGTATTCTAAGTAGTCTTCTATGTGTGCAACTAATTGAATTGCTCTGAAGCCATGCATTCAGTTATTTTTGTATACATATTTTATTGGTGATTTCATAACGATTTGTGCAATTTTAAATAAATATATATAAAATTGTATTTTATTTTCCGAACAATAAATGTTAAAAAAATTTTAAATGTGTGTTTTAATGTTAATGCAATCATGTTAACTAACATTTAATGTTAACTTTAACATAGTTTGGCTGAGCTTATTACGTTGCACTATCTGGCAGCGCTGCCGTGCAACGGTAAATGCGAAAGTGAAGCCACAAGTGAAAAGTGAAAAATTGAAAAGTGCGCGAAATTCTATTGAAAAAAACTTTATTTTAATTTGTAAATACATGTGCAATATATGTAAACTAAGCTAATAAAAAAAACACACATCTCCAGGTGAGTGCACAGCCATTTAATCCAAAACACCTGCCCGCTCGAAGTGCGGCAAAGTATAGCGCAGCGTCTCGGCCAAGCGCTTCGAGGCGAACATTTGCTCAGTTTTCTTTTGGGCAAAGTCCGCATCGCTGAAGTTCTCCAGATTATTGTCCGCCGTCTCGGCCTTGTCCTGGCTAATTGTTGGCAATATCCCGTAGTTGGCAAAGAACCCATAGCCCTCCCGCCGGTGCACCTCGGCCAGCAGCTGCTCGTAGCTGGGCACCGGCACGCCCATGTCCAGATTGAGCAACGTGTCCGCCAGGCGATTGTGATAGACCTTCATTAGCTGCGGCCGCTTGTGCTTGAGCACATCCAAGCTGAGGCTGGTGTAGAAGAAGTAGTTCAGATCAATGCCCGGACTGCCCCAGACACTCAGCTGAAAGTCTATGAAGATCACATCCTCCAGCTGCTGCGTTCCATTGTACTTGAACAGCATATTATTCACCCACAGATCACCATGATTCAACACTTTGATCTCCTTATCCACTGGCGCCTGTGCACGCACCAAATTCACGCGTTGCTGCTCCATATATTTGCCTATCTTGCCCGCAATGCGCTCAAAGCCTGGCCAGCTGCTCACCAGCTTATGCAGCTGTTGTCCATTGCCGGCAAAGAAACGCATCAGCAGGCCGTCGTCTTTGTTCAGGCCGTGCGGGGATAACATGCCATCGCTATAGGCTTCGAATATTTCGGGGTCCTAAAGGGAAATGTTAAAGAGAGACAATGAAAATGTTAGTTAACAGGTTTTTGGTGAAAATTGAAAAATTTATGGAAATTACTCTTTTGAAAATATATTTTACCAAAATAGATAATAGTATTATAATACTTTTTTCATATCAAAATTTAATTTATGAAAAAAACTTATCTGATATATGCAAATTAGCCCTTGAAATTAAACATATAATACTGATAATATATGATAATATAATACAATTACTATAAGAAACTTTTTTTTTATACCCTGAACCCATTGAAAATGGGAAAACAGGGTATAATGGTTTTGTTAAAATGTATGTAACAGGCAGAAGGAGGCGTGGCAGACCCCTTAAAGTATATATATTCTTGATCAGGGCGACGAGCTGAGTTGATTTAGCCCTGTCCGTCTGTCCGTCCGTCCGTCCGTCCGTCCGTCCGTCCGTCCGTCCGTCTGTCCGTCTGTCCGTATGTTTGAACGCGTCGATCTTAGAATCTATAAGAGCTAGAGACTTGAAATTTTTCATGTAGGTCCGTGTATAGCACGCGCAGATCGAGTTTGTTTCAAAAATTCGATAACTTTGATCGTTTTAATGTTATCGATTTAAAACGTTATCGAAACGCAGTTATAAATTTATATCTCCCGCATCTTTAGAGCTAGAGTCTCCAAATTTTGCATTCAGTATAATATAGAGTTTATACAATTTTGATTTTTGTCAAATTTTTGATACCACCCCCCTTTCCTTCCCTTTCCCCCCAAACTTGTAAGACCCGTATTTCAAATACTAGAGACTTGTGCTTTGGAAAATATACACATATAAATGACAGAATCACGCTCTTAAAGTTTGATTAAGAACGTCCAACTACAAAAGAAGTTATTAAACATTTAATTTCCCATAGTAAAGCCTATGAGCGCAGCCCACACTCAGTCGCTGCGTTAACTGCGCAGTCAGCAGAGCGCTCGCTTATGCGTGCGTGCGTATGCATGTGTGTATGTGTGTGTGCATGTGTTGATTATATATATTTGTTAAATAAGCATAGAATGTTTGGAGTATCGGCTCTCGCAGGGTTCAGGGAATCTCCTAGTCGGGTACCGCCGACTAGAGCTTTCTTACTTGTTTTAAATATGTTTTGATATTATAGTATTATTATGTAAAAACTTAATTTTCAAAAAAAAAAAAAATGGCATTTAAGCTCTGTGATATGTTAACTATTCTTTTATGATTTTATATATTTTGAAAGATAAGTCAGGATTTAAGGCTTACGACAAAAAAACGAGCGATTCATTTGAATCAACAAAAAACTTTTTAAGCAAGAACATAAAACCATATAAATTTTCAAGGTAAGTGTTGAAAACATAGCAGATAATAGTAAAATACCGTTAATATCTGCTGCTTTTTATTACCTAAACAAGTGAATATATTTAAGTGTTAGAGAACTGAAACGGAAATCATAAAAGTTTAAACCCACCATAAAAGCCGATAATGCAAGCTTACAGAGAGAAAGACTAGGGACTAGAAACAAAACTGAGTCTTTGACAGTTTTGAGAGATAAGACAAGCAAATCTAGAAAACTACAGACTCTGTTAGAATAGCAACTTCAGAATATATTTTCTTTATAGAATTCCTGACATCTTTCTCACTCTTTTTGGCTTTTTATACTGTCAATCGGTGAGTATTAAGAAGTCCACTGCATTAAACTTCAGGAGAAATGTTTAGTTTTGAAGAATTAATGAACGAAGTTGGATGAAAGAAGGGCTTTAAAGTTGTTATTTAATAAAATATATTATATATTATATATAGAAAAAGGAAAAGTATATAGTGAGAATACTTTTCCTTCATATAATTATGCCTTCAATATATATTATATATTCTATATATTATATTCTAAGGAAAAGTACATAGTGGGAATACTTTTCCTCTTCTACATATAATATCTTTTTCCTTTCTCCCATATATCCGTGTTAGTTTTATATCCTAAAGACTTACCAGCACTGCCAGCGCCATTGAGGTTGCATGAAATTCCGCTAGTCGCTCCATAACCAGACGAGCATGCGTCTCATCCAAACCCTTTTCACGTGAGGCCATCACATAGTCCAGCCGACCCAGATCCTCAAAGACCAGTGTGTTCTCTGGCTGCTTCATGCACTGATAGAGTCTGTAAGCAGAACTTTATTGAGTCACTCTTCTGCTTCAGATTAGTTTAATCCTCCATTACTTGGGTCCAAAGCGTCGCTTGCATTTCAGTAGCAGTTCGAGTCGTGGCAATAGTTCGTAGTACGTGATCTTCTCCTTCAAATACACTTGCAAATCCTCGATAAACTCTACAGAGTCGATGCGCGGTATACTCTTGACAATCACACCCATTTGCTGTTCCTTGCCCTCTTGTCGCTTGTAAGTCAGCTTCACGCGATAGATTTGACTGCAATAGTTCTCCCCAGTGCTGCTGCCCAGTCCACAGTGAATTCCCAGCAGCTGGATATGGGAAGTACGCATGGCTGTCTCTAGCACCTCCTCGAAGAAGGCAACATCCAGATGCTTGGGCGGCGATGCCAACACTTCCTGATCGTAGACAATGCTGCACATGTTGTGATCTCGAGTGGTTTGAAAAGCTTGAACGAATCGTTCGGCATTTTATATGGATTTGCACACAAAAGCCTCTGTTTGTTTATATTAAATTCTCGTAATTAATACTATATATATATATATATAGAAATGAATATAATTTCATTTAATAGCCGACAATAGCGCCTGTTTGTCTAATTTTGTAAATGTATAAAATGCTAACACGCGACTTTTTAAATCACTTATATACCGCCGCACGCACAGTAACTGTCTCTAAACCAGTTATTTTAATTTAGCCAAATACGTTTTATTAGTTTCACCCGTTGACTTGCTTTGTTGGCCAGATAGTTCGTCATTCGGAAATTATCATATCACGGCCCACCCACTTTTCAGATTATATCTGCGATCAACGTAATCTTTATCCCCCCATTCTCAATCACATCGAGTTGTAGCTCAGATACTACAATATTTTTCTCACGTCTCTGGCTTTCTCGCTCTCTCTCTCTCTCTTTCTTACTCTGATATAAGCAATCTTTTTGTTCTTTTGCAATTATTTATAATTATTTATTTTTTTTTTTGCCATTTGAGTAGCTCAAATGACATATTAATTATCATACTTAATTAAGTTTTCAATTATATAAATATTCTACCTTTGGTACGTACCCGATGCGACTGCTCAGCTTCAACTCTATGCCTAGACTCGTCTAATCTTAATTTCTGTCAGACTTACATTACAGAGCTCACAATCTTTTAAATAAATCATTACGCAGACAGCAGCGATGATATGAAATATTATATATAAATTAAACCCATTGACAATGGGAATTGTGTGAGTATATTTGGTTTTGTTGTTATGTATATAAGAGGGAGAAGAAGGCCTGTTCCTTGAGGTATATAAGGTATATATAAAATATATGTAAAATATAATATAATATAATAAATAACAAAATATATGTAAAATAATAATAAATATATTCTTGATCACCATCAATGAATTAACTTAGCCATGCCTACCTTGCTGTTGGAATATAAAAACTCTTCAATCTCTTTACTTCAAGTTATATACTCGGATGGGTGTCTTCTTCTCTTAATTTGAATGCAGCTTTCTCTCGTTCTCTTTCTCAAGCAAAAGTCAGCTGAAGTTATTGTCGAAGGGCTTTAGGCTGAGCATTTAAGTCTGACAAATTACTTCATCTCAACCACAAAACTTTCTGGTTCGTATCAATTTCTGGTTCGTATCAAATCTTCAATATCTCTTTCCCATTTCAGCCAAAGTCAGTAAATTTGCTTAATCAATTCTTCTAAACTTTTCAGAGCACAGCTGTATATCCAGCTAATTTACTTCCTCCATTTCTTATATACTTCACAAGGTATTCAAAAACAATACATAGTATATCTGTAAGTTACAGAACCATAACAATTTTCTTTAATATTTTGTTTATGGGAATATAATAATATATATAGTAAAGACCTGGTAAGCTAATAGTTGTTGACTAAGGTTCTATTTACTTTCTGATTTATTTATATTTCTTTCTCACGCTTTATAATAGTAATTTTTATTAAACGGCTGTAGTTATACCAGATCGCAGACTTTCTTTCTATAGCTGTCATGTAATCAAAATGACATTCGGTCATGCAATGCTTAAAACAATCAAGAATTTGCATTATTTGTGCCCCATTCTTAAGTAATAAACTTACAAAATAATCAAAAAGCTGTTGAGACTCAATTGAGGGAGTGATGCAATTTTTATTGTGTTTGAACAGTTTTGAATAATAACAAAATGCATTCGCTGAGCACTCGCTCATTGCCTTCAATCAAACACTTGCAAATCATCCAAACGCTTCAATGTGAACTTGAGACTCTCGAGAGTGCGTGTATTGCCTTCGAACATGAGCTGCACTTTCTGCCTGGCGAACTCCTCGTCATGAAAGTTTTTCAATGAGTTATCCTCCGAATCAATGCCAATCATGCTCATCAGCGGAAAGAAGCCAAAGGCGACAAAAAATCCATAAGCCTCCCGTTCACGTATCTCTGCCATAATATCCTCATACTTGGGCAACGGCTTGTGCCAGGGCAACTGCTTCAAGCAATCCAAGAGCGCATCATAATATGCATCAATTAGCTGCTGACGCTTGGTCTTCAGCACATCCAGCTCTAGGCTCGTGTTGAGAAAGTAATTGACATCGAAGCCCAGGCTGCCATAGAAGCACAGCTGAAAGTCAATCTGAAAGGAAACTTCCATGAGAGAGATATAACTAGAAAACCTTATGCTAAACACTCACAATTTTCACCTGTTGCACCTTGCTGAGTTCATCGTACTTGAAGAATATGTTATTTATCCATAGGTCTCCATGATTGAGCACATTATAAACGCCTCGCAGTGGATAAACCGATTTGAGCACACGCTCCGTAAAGTGCTCATGATAGCGATAAAGTTTACGTGTGATTGAACCAAACCCCTCGCAATCACTGATCAATGCCGCCAGCTTAAGCAGCTGCGTGCCAAAGAGCAGTTTGAAAGGTTCCGATTTAATGGCATCCATGTGCAGCAATCCAAATGGATAGCGATCTATGACGGTTTCAGGCTCATGCTCGGCCATGATCATAGTCAGAGCATGATACTCGGCCAGCTTACGCATTACCAACTTTGCATGCGCCGCATCCAGACCCAACTGGCGGCATTTCAATTGGTAACCCTCGCAGCACAAATCCTCGAAAATAATCGTCTGCTCGGGTTGTGTAGTTGAGTAGTAGTGTCTGTTTGGAGAATGTAGAATTAGATAGGAAATGAGATTTTTCTAGACTCTATATGGAGTCTATCTAGACCTCTATCTAGACTCTATCTAGACATTATCTAAACTCCATCTAAATTCTTTGTGGACTTTATCTAGGCTCTATCAAGACTCTATCTAGACTCTATTTAGACTCAAGACTCTAGACTCTAGACTCTATCTAGACTCTATCTAGACTCTAGAATCTAGACTCTATCTAGACTCTAGACTCTATCTAGATTAGATTAAGATAGTCATACGTCATCATCGCTACTTTATTTTTGTTTAGACAAATCATTTTCATTCATAAGATTAGCAATCATAAGATAGCAATCTCATTAGCCTGACTGTTCGAACAAGTGTGAACTTAAATCATTTTTCTACTTGAACGGAATGTATAGAAATTCGTTCTAAAACCGATTGAGAATTGCACAAAAAAATTACTTTAATTCTCTTAGTTAAAACATGAATCCCAGCCAAGCACTATGTAGATAATTCATTTACGTCCAGAGTTCTTTATAATCTTAAAATCTTAAATTCTTTATCATAGGCTCGCATCTAAACTTCTTTCACTTTGCACTCAAAGTCCATATTCCCTTATCAAAGTCTTATGTTGATACTTCATCTACGTAAAGGATTCCTCATAATGTTAAGACCTGAATCCCTTATCACACACATTAAATCATGCTGACACTTCATCATTCACCTGGCGCCCAAAGACCATGGTTCTTCATCCGCAATTGAACGCCACATGAGCGCCTCCAGCTTTGGCTTGATGTGCAGATAGAAGACAGTCTCCTTGCTGTAGATATGCAGGCGTGCCAGTATAGCCTGCTTCTCGGCTGGCATGCACTTGACGATGAGCGAACACTCCAGCTGCTTGCGTTCGGCTGTCTGGTACTTGACACTCGCTCGATATATATTACTGCAATAGTTCTCGCCGCCGCGCGTCAAGTCCGTCAGCTGTACATCCAGAACTTTTAGATCCTGCTGCTGCAGGCCATGCTCCAGGCTGCGCCTGAAGAACTGTGGCGTTAGGTAAAGCGGCAGCGTGTCCGTTCCACCCGACATTGTGTATAGCTTTGAATCAGTTCGACGTCTCGACTGAAGGCTTTATATAGAAAATCAAAGTATCTGGTTAGTTCAGTTTCAATTAACCCCAATGGAACGGTTTTGGGTGCATCTGTTCGCCACTTGATTGGCTCAATAGAAATGCATTCGATGTCTCGACGTTGGATTAGCGGTGACTGCTTTTGATGCACTCTACAAGAGCTAAACTCAAATCGAACATTTTCATTTTGCAGTCAATAATGACTTCAGTTTCTTAAATGGAGATATCTTAGATGGATTAATTCTTGATTGTATATTAGTAAGTGGCATTTACTTTTTAGAAATTGAAAGATTTTCCAACTTTAAGTTTTTTCTTTAATGAATTGAAATTTGATAATAAACTTGGTTTCCCAATTTCGTATTTAATATAATTTTTTGGTTCATATATGAAAAAGAGAATTGTTTTTTGTATCTTTGAATTATTTATTTTTTCCATGTTTTCTATATTTAAAATTAAATAGAAAATTGAAACTAAATTAAAAAATTTGCATTTATTTATTATTTTGCAGCTGTTTTTCACTTTTCAAGACATTTATCTCAATTGAAATATATAAGATATAAGAAAATAAAACCAAAATATATAAAATATAAAAATATTTAAAAAATATATATAAAAATAAATTTTAAAAAAATATAATATTAAATATTAAAAAAATATACATAAAAATAAATTTTTAAAAAATTATAAAATTAACAAAAATAAAATATATAAAAAATATATTTATAAAAAAATAAATAAATACAATTATTATAAAAAAAAAAAATTAAAAAATATATATATAAAAAAAAAATATATATATATAAAAATATATACATACATATATACAAAAATAAAAATATATAAAATGCCCCACTGTACACTAAAAAATTGAAGATTTTATCAAAAAAGAAGTTTTTCTTTTCTTATCAGTTGACAACAACTGAGAATAGAAACAAGTAAGAGTGCAGAAGTCAAGAGTGCCCGACTAGGCGATACTCTAAAGCTAAACCTGAACTCTAAATGGAGTTTCGTAAGCAAATTTTCAGAGTGTGATATTGGTATCCAGGTGTGTGTATTTGCCAAGCACAATTCTCTAGTATATGAACATTTTTTTTAAATTCAAATCCAAAATTCAGAAGTGTATAGATCACGCAGATGTACATGGCTATAAAAACTTAGCCCGTCGTCTTGATAAAGAATATATATAATTTATGCAGTCGTCCACACCTCCTACTGCCTTTTACATACATTTTCACAAAACCATTATACCCTAAATTCCCATTTTCAATGGGCGTAGGGCATAAAAAAGGTAAATAAATGTTTTGGGTAAAGTTGAGTAATTAAAAAAAGTATTTTTTTTGCATAAAGTGCAAGTAAAAGAAAAAATAAGAAAGGCACCTCAACAGCAATAAGTATAAAAGTTATCTGCTTTTATTATTGTCGTAGGTACTTAATGTAATCAGTTTATTAAGTTTTGTTTCAGCTATTTCGTTATCAGCGACAAAATAAAACCCCAATTTCGACTATTTTCTTTTATTTCCATATTCTTATCGCTCTTGTCAAAAGATTGCTAAACATACGCAAAACAATAAAATAAGTCCATTAGATTCGGTTGAGTAGCGCAGCTACGTTAGATCATTTTAATTGAACTCTGGTCTATAAAAAGCTAAATCAAATATGACATAACAATAAACCCTTCAGACATTCAGCCGGGCAGCTCGCTGTGGAAGCGTCTTTATAGCCATCTATGCTTTAAATTCAGGTGGTTGAACCCTTAATTCCAATGGGAGTCTGTGTCTAGTAGTCATCAAAGACGCCCAGTTCTTCGGCGCGCTTCAACGACCATTTGTGATGATCGTTGAGAAACTTTTGCGAGAAAATGATATCCAACTGCTTTTGCTTAAAAGTCTCGTCCTGCATGTTCTCAATGCTATTGTCCTTGGACAGGTCCTTCGGCATTGTGATCATGGGCAGAAAACCAAACAGAGCAAATATACCATAAGTTTCACGGCTGCGCAGCTCCCACAGCAAATCCTCATAACTGGGTATTTGGTCAAAGCGTGCGTACTCCAAGGCATCGCGGAATGATTTGTAATAGACCTTGATCAGCTCGTCGCGCCGCTGTTGCAGCAGCTCCAACTTGACGCTTGAATTCAAAAAGAAATTCAAATCGCAAGCCGGACTGCCGTAAAAACTAAGCTGAAAGTCCACGAATATGACGCGAGTGGGTAGCTCGGGCTGAGCCTCATTATCGTAGGCGTACATAAAATTATTTGTCCAGAAATCACCATGGTTGAGCACGACATAACGATCATCTGGCTTCGGCTTCGCTGCGGCCACACAAACCTTTCTGAAGTTGTCCGAAAAACGTTGCAAATGCTTGCTGATCTTTTCGTAGCCCGGCCAAGTCGATGCCACTTTAATGAGACCCTTCAGAAAGCCACCAAACATGCTCTCAAATATATCCGATTGCATTAGAGTTGCTTCGCTCAACATGCCGCCATGATATTGCTTAACAATTTCCGGATCCTGTATGGAATATGGCATAAATTAGCTATCTATAAGTATTTTGAGTTGAGTATTCATCACCTTCTTAGCCAACACCATGGAGGTGGCATGCAGCTTGCCCAGGTGCTTTAAAATCAATGAGGCATGATCCCAGTCTAAACTAGCTCCACACGCTGCCAGTTTATAGCCATCGACTTTTAGATCATTAAAGACAATTGTCTGCATCGGCGCCTTTACGGAATAATAATATCTGGAATATATTTTCCATAAGTTTTTTCCTTTTTTCACTTTCTTCACTTCTTCAACTCACTTGGCACCGAATCGCTCACTATTGGTTAGCACCTCCAAGCGTGGCAATATATCCGTATAGGTTTGCTTCTCCTTGATAAACACTTTGACATCCTCCAGAAACCTGGTCTCCTCTGTAATTGGAATCGTTTTCACTATCAGCGAGAGCTGTTCACTTTTCTCCGACTCTTTGGCGTCGAGAGAACGCGCGAATTTCAACAGCACGCGATAAATGGCCGAGCAGTAATTGTCGCCCGGATTACTGCCCCATTCGAAATTGATTTCGTGCAATTTTATTGCCGATTCTCGCAAACCGTCTTCGAGGGCATCCACAAAGAATCCTTCATTTAGATACTCGGGCACCGATATTTTTTGCACATTCTTTATATTCACCATTTTTAGGCAGGTGTCTCGACGGGTTTTAAGCTGCGACTGGTTGTCTATATGCTACAAACACGACATTATATACTGATAAATTTGCTGAGGGCTTTTTTTTTCAGTCGTGGCTTTTCGCACTAATGTGACTCTCTCTCTCTCTTGAACTGTGGTGTCATCATGCATAAATCAGCGCACAATGAGGCAAGGGTTCAAACTAATGAAATGAAAAGAAAGGGGGATTACATATAGCTGCGTGAAAATATTTTTATTTACAAAAAAAAATAATAAAATAAAATTTGAAATAAAAAAAATATATATAAATATATATTTTTTAAAGGGTAACAAAATAATTGCTGATAAATAACTATAAAAAAAAAATAACTATTTTAGAAATATTATAAAAAATATTAAATTAACATTGAAATGAAATATAAAATTTAAAGAAATTTTCATGTACATATTTATTTATTTTTTAATTTTAATTTAAATTTTACTTTTTTTATAAATGTTTAAAAAATGAAATTAAAATTGAAATAAAAATAAAAAAAAAAATAAAGTTAAAAAAAATTATATATTCGTATATATTTTTTTATTTTTAATATAAATTTTGATTATTTTCTTTTTTAATGTTTAAAAAAAATTAAATTAAAATTGAAATAAAAATATAATATATATATATATTTAAAAAAAATTGCTTTTGATAGTTATTGATCTAAAACTATTTATTTATCCTAAAAAATAATATATTTATATTTTTAGTAATTTTTTTTTTTTTTTTTTAATTTTAAGCTAAATAGGGTTTACTTTTCAAATTGAGTCTTTTAAATTTTGTTTAATAATAAATTTCAATCACTTTCCTCTTGCTTTTGTGTCAGTGTGCTTTCAATGATGTCACAAACTAGTTTTTGGCAAATTTCTCGTCTAATTTTGAGCGCATTATCAATTCAGTTTTAAGTCTAGTCATTATTGTTTATTTACATACTCTAACTTTTGCTGAAATAATTGTGTCTAGCTTGGGTTTAGTTAAAGAATATTTGACAAAAAAAAACTGGCGTTAGACAGTTTATTTGCTTAGCAATTATTGTTGATTCAGTTTGTTAAGCTAACAAGATATGAATATACCAGGTATGAATATACAATATATATATATATATGAATAACAAATTTCAAATAATTTTAGAGTTTATGCACGTTTTGCTTACTTATATAATTTCATATTTGTTCTATAATAGGATGTATGTATTGTGTGAAAGAGTATATAACCATTCGCTATCGAAGTTATTTCTGTGTTCTTTTTGATAGTCAAAAGCAAAACTTTAGTCGAGAGACTTTAGTCGTATCTATGTGATTAGCAGCTATATGTTATTTGTTGATATACACGTGTATATAGATAAATATATACTTAAAATATTTAAACAGATATAAATATGTTCTAAGAACACATAAGTGTATATTTGCTGTGGCGAATTGGTTGACCAAACAGATAAATGTTTATCGGATATAGTTCAATATAAACTTATTACTTATTCATGGGGCACTTATCTCTTTATCAACGTGAGTTAGCAAAATCAGTTTTAGTAATAAAGTATATCTTGATTATGTATTTAATTGTGTGTCGGAGAGATGGCAACTTTTGTGTTTGATTAAGTCGCTTCATTGTTGTACACAATTAATTTTGAGTATAGCAAGTAGATAGGTAAGTCCCCCTTGTTATAGATTTAGTTCACACTATAGAGTAGCACGAAATTGATATAGATAAATATTTTTAATAAAGCCAAAAGACAACAAAAAGTCATTCCTAATTATCAAATAAGCGATAGACTTTGATTTTTTACAGCAATTACAAACAATAATTTAATAAAAGCAATTTGCAGTTAAAATATATTCATTAGTTTGATTGTTTTACTTAGCTGATCTAAAATTCCAATTGGCTTAGCTGCTTCACAAACCCCAGTTGAAAACAAATAGCAAAGACAAACACCCTTTTTGCACAATGTTGAGTGGGGCTTTTTTTTGCAGGGCAATTTCCGACGCTAATATTTGGCTGCTCAATTTCCTAATTTTTGTACAGGATATTTTTGCAACTATCAACCCAACATCCGTGTCATCAAATAATGGTATATTGAAAACAAATAGCAAAGACAAACACCCTCTTTGCGTAATCTTTGAGCTTGGGTTTTTTTGCTAGACAATTTCTAGTGCAAATTTTTTGACTGCACAATTTCCTCTGCAAAATTTTCATGATTTTTGAAAAGGATATTTTTGCAACTAACAACCGAGCAGCCGTGTCACCAAATAAGGGTATTTCACAATTGTTACGTTGATTTTCGGAGTATTATCTTTAGTCAGTGTTAACGGTACTTTATGCCTAATAGTGTATAAAAATTTTTGCTAAATATTAAAATGCCTTTGTTTGCCAGGAAATATTTTTACTGGTAGATTTGAGAAGGGAAATATGGGCTTGTCAAATACCAATTTTTTATACCCTGAAACTCATTGAAAATGGGAAATCATTTGGTATTTATTTGATTCATATGTGATCTAAAAATATATAAAATTAAGAAATTGAAATGTGTGCATAAAGAAAAGGTTGACTAACAATATATTTGTATATATACACAAATGTATTTTGTTTGATTTCATTTCATTATTTTTTAGGTTTTTTAAAAATATATTTTTATATTTATGCATATATAAATATATTTATATATAAAAATATATTTTAATTTACTTTATTTTTTTTATTATTTTATTTTATTATTTTCTTTTATTATTTTCTTTTGTTATTTTTTTTTTTTATTTTTTTTTATTAATATTTTTATATATATTTATTTTCAATCAAACAACGTACTTAAAAACAAAATATAAAAAATATATATTTTTAATTTCAAACACTTTTCTTGCTTTAATATATGAACCTCCTACGGATTATCAATAATATTCAAATTTTCTATTCTGACAAAGGCTTAGGCAGTAAAAATGTATAAAAACATGTCAGAAATCTCTACCCATTCATTATAAAACCATTTTTTACATCTCTAGTTGTATTTTTAGCTATGCTACAATTTTCCAGCCTCTGTCGCCTGTCCTTATGGAAGTTGAGCTCAATCGAGATGCTCTTGGCGTTGTATTAAACGTATTTGCTGTGCTTTTGGTAAAAAATATAGTATAAAACAACAAACACAACTAGTTGCCCCAGCTCTAGGTTGTTTTTTTTTTGCAGCTGTGCCTTACGATACGCATCACCAGTTGCTTTTTTGGCTCGGCCAGTCAGGCTGGCAGTCAGGAGTGAGGGCAGCTAGCCGTATGAAAGGCCAGTTGGCCATGTTTGCTATGTTTGGTGCTTTGCCTTTGAGTGGCTCGCGGGCAAATACACACACACACAAGTGTGTGCATGTCACGTGTTTTTGCAGTTCATGACGGCTTAATTAAGTCGTATGTTAGTTTTTCCATTTTTCTTTTATTTTTTTTTTCATTTTGTTCCTTTTCGCTTCGCATGCCGCGAGTGCTGCGTCGAGCTTTTCGCGTAGCATAAATTTTGCATTACACGTTAAACGAAATGCATTAATAAACAACGGCGTTTAAATGCGCGATTGCACACAAATTAGGGACGAAGCCACGGTTGTCTGGCCACGCCAGCCAGCCAGCCGGTTCGGCTCATCCACCACCCAAAACCCAGCTTGAAGCTAACCCGTTGAAAATCAACCACAGTAGAGACTGGAAACTGACACACCTACCCGGCGCGCCCCTTCCCCCCCTAACGGGCCTTTGAGCGGTGCTGATGTATGCGATTTTAATCGTACGCTCAGACACAAACATGATGCGAGCCCCAACAAATGGCCGAAAAACCAAAAATCCATGGCAACCCCATGACGGGGACAAAAGATAATAGGGTGCGCGCTCCTCAGCTGCGTTTGCTGTATGTTTTGGCGAGATGCTCGCACACCAAATTGGGCTGCAGACAGTGCTGAATAAATGACCATAATCAAACACTTTACGCCTGAAAGCATGCCTGCCATGCTAGGCCACGCCACGCCACGCCACGTCATTCCCTTCTCCATTTATTGAAGAAGAAAGCCAGCTGCCCTAAGCTTTAGATTCGGTTCTGCTCTGCTCTCTATCTGTGTGCATCAAAGTAGCCGTCGCCGGTGGCCAAATTTAATTAGTACCCTCCAATCGAGTTCCTAGCTAGGCATCGACTGCAATTTGGGTATTTTATGTTTGTCAAGCTATTTGCGAAGCTGACATTGATTTGATATTCAAATCTAGTTTTTACACAATTTTAATGTAATTTTTAATTTTATTTTTTTTTAATATTAAAGAAGAATTTACTTAATTACTTTGTAAAATTTTAATTTTAATTTTTTAAAATTTTTTATTATTATTTTATATAAAATAACTAGTTTAAAAAAAATGTAAAAATGATTATTTTATATATTGAATTTTGCTTTGAAAGCTAATTTTTTATATTTCGATTTGGCCTAGCTTAGAAAGCAAATTTATATTTATAAAAAAAAAATATATTAAAAAATAATATTTAAAAATATATTTAAAAAAACTATAAAAAAATATATATTTTTTTTAATATTTTAAAAATATTATTTTTTAATATTTTAAAAATATTTTTTTTAAATATTTTAAAAATATTTTTTTTTTAATATTTTAAAAATATTTAAAAAAAAAAGTCATTTTAAAACTTATTTTATATAAAAAAAAATAACTTAATAATAATGTAAAAATTAATATTTTATTTTTATTAAAATCTAATCTTTAAAAGCTAATTTTCTCATTGGCCTAGCTTAGAAAGCAAACTTATATTTATAAAAAAATATATTTTAAAAAAATTTTAAATAAAATAAAAATATAGAAAAACTATAAAATATAAATGTAAAAAATTTTATTAAAAAAAATTTAACAAAATATTTAAAAAAATATTTTAAAAAATAAAAAAAAATAATAATAATATTTAAAAAAAAATATTTAAAAACAATATTTAAAAATAAATTATAAAATAATATATAATAAAAGCTATTTTACAACTTAAATCTGCTGCAGTTCATTGCATTTGGCATTCAAACCCTTTTCAAATAACTTAACTCTAATTAATTAAAATTAATCTTAATATATAATAGAGCATACAGCATTCGCTGCTTGTCAATTGGCTAAGATGCTCTTGCTGTTTGGCTACTGTTAAATTAAACTTCATTTGCACGTAACGCAAAGGGGCTGCAGCGCCTTTCGCACCTCCGCACTGTCCGCTGACCATTGAGTGCAGGCAATGCCGCTGCCTGCTGCCTGCTGCCGCCGCCTGCTGCCTGCTGCCCTTTAATCACAGTTGGCGCAAATCAAACACAAACAAATGCCATCATCATAGTCAAATGGGGCTGTTGCGCTGCAGGAGGCGTAACCAGTGGGCTTTGGCGCTTGGTTTCCATTTTTGTCTGTTGGCTGTTGTTGGCAAAAACTGTTGCATACCGTTGGGCGGCAGCGTTGGACAGTCGCATGCCTAGCATACTTTTTAGCAGCGTGGCCAAGCGCATGAATAATTGATTTCCATTGCCCAAATGCAGCCAGCCTCTCTCTCTCTCTCTCTCTCTCTCTCTCTCTCTCTCTCTCTCTCTCTGTCTCTTTCCCTCAGCTGCTCACACTGTCGCCGTCTCGTATTCATTTGTCAGTTGTTTCCTCTCGCCACGCGCTCAGAAATGAGCGTCAGTTTATTTGTCTGTTTGTCTGCTTGTTTGTTTGTTGGTTTGGTTTGGTTTGGTTTGGTTGTTTATTTGTTTGTCGCTGTCGTCGCATGCAACATATTTTCGTTCGCCCCTTGCATAATTCGCTACCCGCCCACAGCCACACAGCTTCGCATTGTTTTTTGCCAGCCAGCCAGCCAGTCAGCCAGTCAGCCAGTCGCTTATCAGTTTATTTTTGTTCATACCATTTGCGTGCTACTGTCGCTGATCCGTCACTCCGCCCCTCCGCTGGACATTCTTATTGGCATATGTTTTGGTCTGGTCGCGTGTTCGTCCTTAATCCCAGCCAACGCATTACGTTGCCATGACTCGCCTGCCCTCGTCGACTGCCCTGGACTAGCCTGGCTTAACTTTAGGCCACATACACACATACCAACATTTTTGCTCATTTATGAACAAAGTATTTGCTCGCTTTTTCAGGCAATTCAATTGCAGCTTATTTTCTATATATATATATATATATATATATACGATTATTCCATTTGAATGTTTTTAATACATTTCCTTGCTGCTTGCCATATGTTATTAGAACTAGTTATTCGTGATGTCCTTGTCCTGGTCATTATGTGTGCTTGAACTATAATAGAGCTGTCATTATATTATATATTCTAGCTTTGCAATTTGGGCGCTCTTTAATTATAATGCTTTGCTTTGAAAACTTGATTGTTGACAGCTATTCTTCAAACAGGCAATTGTCTAATTTGTTGTTGTTTGACTATTTCACATACCTGTCTTTAACTTTATATAATGACTCAGAGTGCATTTAGTTGAAAGATATAAAATAATACTTTGAATACGTTTTCGTAACTATATTAAATTATATAAATGTATATTTATATATATAAATATAATATATTTTTAAAATATTAATAAATAAATTGTTCCATAATATGGAATATAATTTTTCTTTAGCTTTTAATAAATAATATCATTATAAATTTATTTACACCAAATTTGATTGACATCATCATATAATATCATATAATATTTTTTATTAAATATTTTATTTTATACAAATTTACTGATATTTCTACGCTCTGATATGCTAAATCTATTGAAAATAGCAATTTATGGTAAAATGATTTGATTAAAATGTGTGTAACAGGCAGAAAAATTCGTGGGCTGATCTCATAAAGTACTTATATCATAGATCCGAGTTGACTTAGCTCTATCCCTTTGTCCATATTGTATATGAAGCTGTTAGTCTAGGAACCTATAAGAGATAGAGACTATAGAAAATGCGTATAAAATTTATGTCCCCTATAGCATCTATGTATATGTTTGAAGAGACACGGTTGGGAGACAGCAGAGACAGAGCTTTTAGCTGATTTCTGTTGAGTAAAATTAATTAAAAGATTAAGTTAATTTTTTTTACCTTAGACTTTGTTGTCCTTAATATCCAAAGTGGCTTCATAGGCAGCGGATCATTATAATAATTTATATTTAAAAATTTGAATATTAACAGTATCATCTAAGACCAAATCATGTTTGACTTACTTTTTTCAAAACCCAAACTTAGCTAAAAGTAATAAACCAACTTAATATATAAACATTTTAAAAATTAATATTAAATTACTTTGAAATATTAAATAATTTTATTAAGTAAAAATTTATTGAGTAGATTTGGGTAAAAGGAGAATCTTCTATTATATTTATTTTGGAGTTACTTTGAATTAAAGCAGTTTATATGTCTTCTACTTCAACTTCTTCAAGACACAAACTTAGCTAAAAGTAATAAACCAACACAATATATAAACATTTTAAAAATTAATATTAAATTCTTATGAAATGTTTTAAAATTGGTAGATTTGGATAAAAGGAGAATCTTCTATAATCATAAATAATATATAAAATATAAAGAATATTTTTGAGTTACTTTGATTTAAATCAGTTTATATGTCTCCTACTTCAACTCTCAGTTTGGTTATCGTCCCGACTGGCTTGTTTTGAAATAAATGAAATAAATTTTAAATTTTTTTTTTAATACAAATAATCTTCTAAATTCACGTCAAGGGAATTCCAAATCAAGTCTAGTTGACAATCCTATTTTTTGGTAAGCAACAAATGTAATAAGAAATTTAACAAAATTATTCTGTTGCTACAGTCTTCAATGGATATATTAAAAGAAAATCCTAACAACTTAAAATTTTTTATATAAACTTAAGGTATTTTGATTTCAATTGCTTTCAGTTGTTCCAAACTTTTCTGCTTGACCTTTGTAACGAGCCTTGGCCCCTGCTCCAAAAAAACTTCAGTCTCGATGTCAAAACTCGTTTCGCTTTCACTGAAATTGAGCAGCGCGAAGTTATCGGAACAGATTTCTTTGGTGCTTCATATCAATGTCTGGATGGACAATCAACTCACCATTTTGTCAAGCTGTGATAAATGCGCGAACATTGGCTGTCTGTGCCGTGGACTGCGCTGCCAGAACGACACGCTGGGCAGCAATAAATGTCAGATGGCAATTAAGTCAAGGTGTGTGTGTGTGTGTGTGTGTGTGTGTTTGGTACATGGAACAGTCAACTCTCCTCTGCTTAACTGGGGTAGTTCACAAATATCCCAAATGACGTCACAGCTGCGAGGGGTATTCGCATTCCATGGCTTCCAGTGAGCATTTAACTCTCTCTCCCTCTCTGTGTCTCTTGCTCTCTCGCAAATATTTTCCATTTGTTTTGGGATATTTTTGTTTTTGCTTTGCGCTTTGGCGGCAAATCCTGTGTGGCGTTAGCCCGTTAGTCCATTGGGGGTTTCTCAATGGCTGCGGCGGCTGGCACTAAACTCGAGACGTTGGCAGGTGCGTTCGTATGGGTAGAGCTAAGTGTGGCGCTGGCTTGGCTTAATGGAAACTGAAACACCAGTTGATTGCCTGGCGGTGTTGCATTTCAGCTTGTCCTGCTGCCTGCCTTTTGGCAGCGCGTATATTGCATGTGGTCTTTGTGGCGAGCAGCATAAGAGCAGGCAGCTTGTTGCAAATGGCTGGGCTTCTGCTTATGCTTCTGGTTCTGGTTTCTTACGTCTAACAGTTTTGACAAGCCAATATTAATGTG
This sequence comes from Drosophila nigricruria, assembly GCA_037075265.1. Taxonomy (NCBI): domain Eukaryota; kingdom Metazoa; phylum Arthropoda; class Insecta; order Diptera; family Drosophilidae; genus Drosophila; species Drosophila nigricruria. The sequence continues at coordinate 7,462,361 of JBAMCI010000196.1, read as the reverse complement.
TAACCCTAGATGAGGGCACGCTAGCTGCAATATTCGTGGCATTGCGCGGCTTTGCTCAATTTGGTTTGTGTTAACCCTTGCGTATTCATAATTACATATGAATAATTTGGTCTCGCTTGAGACCAAAATGTAATTAACATGCAATTTGAATTTGGCAATTGAAGCTGTCACACATTAGAGGAGTTGTGAATGTGTTGAGGTTGGCAAATTTATAAGAATTTTTAATGTTTATCTAACAATTATCAGTTATTCAAGTAAATAACAGCACAGAAATCAACCTATGTATATCTAAAGACATTAGATATATCTTGAACTTTTTAGTTTGAACTTAGATTGTTATTTTCAATTGAAGGCGATACACTAAAGGCGACATAAGTGAGAGATTAGTCACAGTTAGATATGTATTGTAAACACTTAGTCTTAAACTTTGAGCTTAAACTGCCAACGGACAGCGATCAAGCTTTCTTAGTCTGTTGCCTTTTTCTTACAAGAGTATACTTAACACACATTTTATAAGCCATAATTAGAATTAGCTATATTTTATGTCACTAACAAAGTATTTGTCATACTTTAATAGTCAAATAGATAATTTCTTGACATAATCATTTAATTTACTTTTTCTATAATATTTATTTATTTTATGTATAATTTACAGTGCATTTTTTATGAATACAACTTAATAATTACTGCTCCTTTAGGAGTAAGCGTCTTCATTCGTGAATTTTTGATTCGTGGACTTGAACTTCGAATGGTGACCAAGCAGCTGGAGTATGTTTTCGCACAAGGACCTCGTACTTGCTGAGCTGTCTCATAGGGAAATTCTCGTAGCGAATGAAGCAAACTCTCTGTGCCAGATACAGGGTGCCAATAAAAATGCCACCGTCAGTTCTGGCACGGCAGACGTAGACCCGTTCGTTAAGAGAGCTTGTGCCCACAGATACAGCATTCTTCTCCCTGAATCCATCGAAGCTGCGCACCCAGTCATAGCTGGTCGTCTCATTGGCCACCAACAGTTCGTAGGAAGTGGCCTGATTAGCGTATGAATCGGTGTTATAGGTAGCGTATCCAGTTTCGGCTCTAACACGTGCTGGCAGAATGGAACTTGAGTAAACGACACGTCCCACGAAGTTCTCATAGCCGTAGGAGTCATAACCGCCCAGAACAGCGTTTTCGGGAAAAGGCTTCGTCTTGTCAGAAACGACCCATTTATCGGTATTGTCGTAGACTCCGCACTGAATGGCGCCCAGCAATTGGGCAAGAATTAGCACAGAGGCAATGAGTTTCGTCGAGGAATACATAGTTAATACTGTTCGATAACTGATCAAAGACTGTTGTGAAGACTGATCGAAAGACTTGGCTTTTATATACTTCTGATTGGTATTGGAGGGAATCACTTGCTGATAAGCGAGTTGGTATCATAAATCTAAGAGTATTTCGTGGGATACCCCTTTGAACTATTGATAAGATAGACCAATTTCAGTGATTAAATTCGTCATTAGCAAAACGTTGGATTAGAGTGCGGTCTGCTGCCCATTTCATGGAATTGATAAACAAAAATATTAATAATATTTATAGAATAGATCTTGAATATTTTTAAGTGATAAATAAAAAGCACCTACAACTGCGGATGTTTTTCGCCATTATAGGAAATTAGTTATATTTAGATATATTATTATCATTTTATATAATTTTAAAAAGAAATTATTATTGCACAGTTGGCAAAGAACTTTCTATATCAAATGCATAATCTGTTTATTTATGAAAGGAACCTATACTTGAGATTTGAAGTATATTGCTTTTAAAAATGTTAGTCAAAGTATTTAAATTTAGAGTTCTTCAATCAAAAGAAATGCAAACACACACGTAGCAAGCCATCTATTTACTGTGCGAGTTTCCTTGTCAAATCTTCGGTTAATATTTTGTTCATACATTGCAATTATGCATACCTATTTATCATATACCATATACCTAGGGTGACCTTACGTCCTGGAATTCCGGTACATGTCCCGCTTTTATCAAGACAAGTGAAGAATTTTTTTGAGGAAAGCAGCGCAGATAAGCAGTTTTTTGCAACAAAGTTGTCGACCGTCCCGGAATGGCCTGAGGCCGATCTGGTCACCCTACATATACCATAATATATATCTATAATGATGATAAGTAGGGCTTTATTATGCTGCATAGTCTTGCCTGTAGTAAAGTTTATTTTTTCAGCAAAGTCAATCATAATGCCCTATTTATCATCATTATGGATATATATTAAACTTCAGTGTATTTCAAATCAAATTGATTTGTAATTAAAAGATAATTGAGGGTATGTATGATTACAATGTATGATATAAATATTTACCCTGGCTTTGATAAGGAAACTCCATATAAATTTTAATTTGATACCTTAAACTCAATCAGTAATAGGAATTAGGAGTTGAAATTTTCATTTAAGTTCTTATTCTTGCTTATCGTATCCCATTTATTAATTATCTATCAAAGTCTATTTCTAACCTTAGTTAATCAATTAATATTTACTTCAGGTTATAATACTTTTATGCAAATGTAACAGGCAGAAGCAGGCGCTGCAGAGACCATAAAGTATAAATATCCTTTATCAGGACGCCAAGCTGAATCGATCTAGCCATGTCCGGCTATCCGTCCGTATGAATGCAGCAAACTCGTAAACTTTAAAAGCTAGAGATTTAAAATTTGAAATAATTATGCCAGCATTCCATAGGCAATCTCAATTTGATTTGGGTTCTTAAGAGTAACTAGAATACTAGAAAAGCTGGAGGCTTACAATTTACTGAGTATTTTCGTGTGACTTTGGATACCTTTCTCCACGTTGCTTCTATCTTGGAAAAAACTGGATTTCAAACAGTACAGAGTTCTGCATTATCACAAGCCATTAAGTAATTAATATATTATGCTGAATTTTTTTCCTATACGTAAGTAGTATATAGTATATAGTATAGTATAGTATATATATAGTATATATAGTATAAGCTCTACACAGAGCTCAGAGTACCTGCCAGCTGGGCACTCGCGATATGACCAATATAACTTTTTATTCATAGCTAAAAACAATCCAAAAGCCAGTGAACTGTAGGTAATCAACAAAAAAATTTCCGCAAATCCTTAAAGATAACTCCAACTCTTGCAGCTTAGAGTCTTTGTGGCATATGCACATGCAGCTTCTAAACCACAAAAGACAATATAGAGAGAGATACAGAGCGTGAAAAGGGATAAGGGAAATATATATATATGCAACCAGCTTGAGCGGAGTGTTGTGGTTCGACAGTTGCCCGGCTACAGTGGTTTCTACTCGCACACCTGTTCATCTGCACTCCTGTCAGCTGGAACTTCGCTTCTGTGAGTTTTTGAGCCATTTTCGGCATTCACCGCAGCACACGAAACAAATGTTTATGACACATTTTACACATGTGGTTAGGTGCGCGCACAGGTGTGCTCTCTGGCAAGGATTAAAATGTATGTCTTTAAGCGATGTGTTTTCTAAGCAATTTTAGTTAATGTTTGAAGTAAAAATGAACATCTAAATATTAATAAATGAGCTAGTCATACTGTTAAATGAATTCAATGTAGAATTGAGTCGCTTTATGCAAATGTATGTAACAGGCAGAATAAGGCAAATCTAAAAATATATAATATGAATATCATGACCACGAGCTGCATTATTCTAACCATGTTCATCTCTGTCTCTCCATTTGTGGGATCTTTTAAAAGAAGAGAGAAATGTCTTCGCAATATATTATCATCCAATCTACTTATTGGGTTCCTTTCATGAATCCACAGACTATGCATTTGACTTACAGATATTTTCGTCTGTTGTGCAATAATAATTTTTAAAAATAAAAAATAAAAAAAATTTATAATATTTAATGACTAATTTCCAATAATTGCGAAAAGCAAGCTCAACATAAAGTAGCAAGTGCTTTTTATTTATCACTTAACAATATACAAAACGTATCAAATAAATATTATTAATAGCTCTTCTTCCTTATCAACTCCATGAAACAGGCAGTATTCTAATCTAAGACTTTAGCTGTGACGAATTTAATCACTGAAATTGGTCTATCTTATCAATAGTTCCACACACTTATCAACAAGTGATTCCCTCCAATACCAATCAGCAGTATATAAAAGGCAAGTCTTTCGATCAGTCTTCATAACAGTCTTTGATCAGTTATCGAACAGTATTAACTATGTATTCTTCAACGAAACTCATTGCCTCTGTGCTAATTCTTGCCCAACTGCTGGGCGCCATTCAGTGCGGAGTCTACGACAATACCGATAAATGGGTCGTTTCTGACAAGACGAAGCCTTTTCCAGAAAACGCTGTTCTGGGCGGCTACGATTCATACGGCTATGAGAACTTCGTGGGACGTGTCGTTTACTCAAGTTCCATTCTGCCAGCACGTGTGAGAGCCGAAACTGGATACGCTACCTATAACACCGATTCATACGCTAATCAGGCCACGTCCTACGAACTGTTGGTGGCCAATGAGACGACCAGCTATGACTGGGTGCGCAGCTTCGATGGATTCAGGGAGAAGAATGCTGTATCTGTGGGCACAAGTGCCTTAAACGAGCGCGTCTTCATCTGCCGTGCCCGAACTGATGGTGGCATTTTCCTTGGCACCCTGTATCTGGCACAGAGAGTTTGCTTCATTCGCTACGAGAATTTCCCTATGAGACAGCTCAGCAAGTACGAGGTTCTTGTGCGAAAACATACTCCAGCTGCATGGTCACCATTCGAAGTTCAACTCCAGGAATTAGATATTCCACTTTATATTACGAATGAAGACGCTTACTCCTAAAGGAGCAGTAATTATTTAGTTGTATTCATAAAAAATAAATTATAAATTATACATAAAATAAATAAATATTATAGAAAAAGTAAATTAAATGATTATGGCAAGAAATTATCTATTTGATTACTAAAGTATGACAAATACTTTGTTAGTGACTTAAAATATAGCTTATTCTAATTATGGCATATAAAATATCTACAGTAATATTTATAAATTATATTTCAATCAAATTTTCAATAAATTAAAAAACAAACACCTTTTTCAAGTAGTATAGACTGAAAATTTGATTGAGAAAGGTCATCTAAAACAAAAGTTATTCAATAATTACGCAAAGCGCGTATTTATGTGGATGCTCGTCATATATACATATATAAAAGAAACTGATTAAGGAATGATTGAAATCGCAGCTCTTCTTACTTGGTTTTTTCTTTATATCTTAATATAATCCAAAATGCAATGAACTAACCAACAAAGAACTGTCTGGAATACTTTAAGGTTGCTTTAATTTGTATGGATTCAAATGCCTTAGAGCCTTTGTGGCATATGCATGTAGCTTCTTGGCCACAAAGGCCAATATAGAGATACAGGGTTAGGGGAAAGCTATGCAACCAGCTAGAGTGGTGTGTTGTGGTTCGACTTATGGTTTTGACTTATACTTGACAGTTGCCTGGTTACAGTTACGCACACACCTGCTCATCAGCTCTCCTGCCTGCTGACGACCTGTACCATTCCAAATTTAGTGTGTTATATATAAATTTTGTTTAAAAAATACATAAAATAATATACGATTTAAGTAATATTGTTCATCTGTTAACGAAACTACGTAATGACTAATTCCCTATAAGCGCACTTTGTCCGAAGCAATAGGTGCTTTTAACTTACCACTTAACAACAGTCATTATTATTAATAGTTTTTCCCTCATCAATTCCATGAAACGTGCGGCATTTTAATCCAATCATTTAGTTGTGACGAATTTAAGCAGTTAAATTGGTATTTCTTATCAATAGTTCAAAGATTTATGATACCAATTCACTTATCAGCAAGTGACTCCCTCCAATACAAATCAGCAGTATATAAAAGCCAAGTCTTTCGATCAGTCTTCACAACAGTCTTTGATCAGTTATCGAACAGTATTAACTATGTATTCTTCAACGAAACTCATTGCCTCTGTGCTAATTCTTGCCCAACTGCTGGGCGCCATTCAGTGCGGAGTCTACGACAATACCGATAAATGGGTCGTTTCTGACAAGACGAAGCCTTTTCCCGAAAACGCTGTTCTGGGCGGTTATGACTCCTACGGCTATGAGAACTTCGTGGGACGTGTCGTTTACTCAAGTTCCATTCTGCCAGCACGTGTTCGAGCCGAAACTGGATACGCTACCTACAACACCGATTCATACGCTAATCAGGCCACTTCCTATGAACTGTTGGTGGCCAATGAGACGACCAGCTATGACTGGGTGCGCAGCTTCGATGGATTCAGGGAGAAGAATGCTGTAGCTGTGGGCACAAGTGTTGCAAACGAGCGCGTCTTCATCTGCCGTGCCCGAACTGATGGTGGCGTTTTCATCGGAACCCTGTATCTGGCGCAGAAAGTTTGCTTCATTCGCTACGAGAATTTCCCTATGCGACAGCTCAGCAAGTACGAGGTCCTTGTGCGAAAACATAATCCAGCTGCATGGTCACCATTCGAAGTTCATGTCCAGGAATCAGATATTCCACTATGCACAAGTGTAGGAGTGCTCTAGTCGAGACGGCTCGACTACGAGATACCCTGAACCCTGCGAAGATCCAATCTTCCCAACATTTTATGCATATTTTACATAAATAAATATTGCGAGCAACACACACACACACAGCCATGCATACGCACGCACGCATAAGCACGCGCTCTGCTGACTGCGCAGTTGACGCAGCGACTGCGCTCGGGCTGCAATATGCCTATTGTATGGGAAATTAAATGTTTAATAACTTTTTTTGTGGATGGACTTTCCTAATCAAACTTGCACAGCATAATTATGTCGTTTTTATGTATGTATTTGCCAAAGCACAAGTCTCTAGTATTTGAAATACGAATTTTGCAAATTTTGGGGCGAAGAGGGCGTGGCACCCAAAATCCAAAAATGACAAAATTTCCGCATTCATTACACGGATCTACACAGTAAATTTGGAGTCTCTAGCTCTTACGGTATGCTTAACCGAAGAAAAGTAATCGATTTTTATCGATAATAAGGAAACGGGATGAGTTATCGAAAATCTAAAAAAAACTCGTACTGCGTAGGCTATAGACGAGTATTCTCTGAATTTCAGATCTCTAGCTTTTGTGGTTTACGAGATCGCTGCGTTCATACGGACGGACGGACGGACGGACAGACGGACAGGGCTATTTCAACTCAGCTCATCGAGCTGATCAAGAATATATATACTTTATGGGGTCTGCGATGTCTCCTTCTGCCTGTTACATACATTTTCACAAAAACATTATACCCTGATTTCCCATTTTCAATGGGTTCAGGGTATAAAAAATTACGAATGAAGACGTTTAGTTCAGTAATATTTATAAAAGAAAACTGATTGGGCTTAGTAAATTTTATAATAAAAGTAAATTAAATAACAGAAATTATTAATTTAGCTATTAGAGTATAACAATACTTTTCCAGTTAATGAGAAGTAACTTAAAATTAAAATTTTTTAACAGGAAGAAGCATTAACACTCAACTTGTTAAACAATGAGTGGGGCGAAGCGAAAGAGTTTTTTGTTTTAAACTTCAATTTGATTTTTTTCCTTTTGCATACAGTCTTTTTGCAGTAAGCTAACACGACTAATTAAAAGCACTTTGTAGACTTTGCCGGCAGACACATTTATTAGTGAGACGCAGCTGCGAAGACTTTTATAAAGCGCAAAGCGTTGCGAGCTGCGAAAGTTGAGCCTTTTGGCAAATGCCGACCGCTAAAGATGTGTGCACAGCTATGGGCGGGCCATGGGCGTATAGGAACAAAAAAACCGCAAAGCCAAAACTTCATTAAAAATGCACACGGAAGCAGCTAAAAAGCCGCCAACATCATTTGAATAAAGTTACGACAGAGCCTCTTTTGTATGTGTTCGCGCCTGTGTCTGTGTGTGTGCGTGTGTGTGTGTGAGTGTTCCATATGATGCCTTTAATTTATGAAGTCATTAGATGCAATTTTCTAGCACCTGAGCAGGTGCTGCCTCCAGCACTCAGAGCTCAGAGCTCAGAGCCAGCAATTTGGCACTTGTTCAACATGGCTGCAATTGTCCCAATGCCCAGCAAATCGAGGCCATTCGGTTTGACAGCTGCCAGACAGCGTGGGCCAGGCCAGTACAGGCCAAGGCAAACGTTTTCTAATTTTCCACGCCATTAAATCAGAGACTTTTCACCAGCCAGACGCATGCAATGCCAACTGCCAGTAGCATCGTGACATGCAATGTCGCAATGTCTGAAGGGCGGCCAAAATAGTTGCAGCACTTCCAGAGTTAGCTCAAGCTCCAAGCACGCAGTTAAAATAAATGTCCAGAAAGATTGTTAGCTAGTTAAATATTGAATAACTTACAATCAAATACAATCGATTTGGAATTGATACCACAGCTTTAGCTTAACAACAGTTGAAAGATTTATAACTAAACTGGACTTGCAATGATGTTCTATCATTGTTTTTTCTTCACAAGTTAAGTTAATTATTTTATAAAACTCAACACTAATGCTATGAATTTTTTATATAATGTTAATTTTTCTTTGCATTAGCATTATATCTCTCTGAATGCAATATATTTGCCATCAAAACTATTTACATAAATGTAAATAAATCCTATTTTAAATCTATAAACATAACTTTCTTTTAACCATGTCTCGCCTTGTAGGAAGTTCATTGTTTGGCACTAAAGCCGCGACTAGGTGTTATACTTGCAACGAAAGAAGCAAAAATAATAAAAATAATAACAAATGGGAGTGCCCGACTAAAAAATACCCTTTAACTTACTCGAATGACTAGTTGCATATGTTATGGGGCGAGGGAAAAGTTTTTAATTTGTTTATATTGTAGGAGAAATTACATTTGATGATGATGATGATGGTTAAATGAAGTCTCTACACTTCTAGTAAAGTCGAATAAATCAAGATTTTAAAGTCATCATTAAATAATAATTATCATAATATAATTATTATAAATGCTGAAAATGCGAAATTCACTTTTATTTTGATTAATTTTCCGAACATAATTGAAAATATAAATATAAATATAAATATAAATATAAATATAAATATAAATATAAATATAAATATAAATATAAATATAAATATAAATATAAATATAAATATAAATATAAATATAAATATAAATATAAATATAAATATAAATATAAATATAAATATAAATATAAATATAAATATAAATATAAATATAAATATAAATATAAATATAAATATAAATATAAATATAAATATAAATATAAATATAAATATAAATATAAATATAAATATAAATATAAATATAAATATAAATATAAATATAAATTTATATACATATATATATATATATATGTGTATATATATGTACACACAGCATCATCATTTCATAATAATCATTTTCATTATAGTTTCTTATCATAATCTTAATGATTAACAATTGAAATATAATTCTCTTAGTGAAAATTACATTAATGACTATAAATAAAAAATAAAAATAAAATAAATAAAAAAGCATAATTATCATTATCATAATGCCTATAATTCTAATTACTGTTTACTTAATGATAATAACCACTATGATCATTATCTTATCTCTAAAATTATTAACAAATTTCTTAAAATTAGACTTATAAAATATTACAATCACTTAATATTATTTAACTACTTAAATATTTACCACTCACAGCAGAAGAAAGAAGAATTTAGCACTGCACTGCACTGTCCGACCACCAAGAGGTCCGGTAGACTACTGAAGAAGCGCCTCAGCAGACTCTGCTTTATATAGGCGGCGAGATATGCACTCGAAATCTAACTCCACTCTTGAGCCTTTGCCTGAGTTCATTTTGTATGCGCGATCAGTGGGTGATAGATAACAGTACTTTCTGTTGCTTGTGGAATTCTTACTTGAGTAAAATACTGCTAAGCACATAAAGAGATGAACTGACACTCTTCTTCCTATGCTCTATTAAACAGACAGACAAACGGACTTGCCAGATCGACATGGCTCATCTTTCTGCTCTAGAATATATATATATATATATATATATATAGTTTAGGAGGTCTGTCTTTTGCCTGTTACATACAATTGCACAAAAACATTATACCCTATAATCCCATTTCGTGGTATAAATATATGTATATATAAATAGATATATATCTATATATAAATAGAATACCACCTTGTCGGTAAAGTTTAAATTTATTGCAGACTGCTGTCTGTATAGGTGTGGGTATAACTGACCTGGCCTAAGCGCGGGAGGCTGCATTCAAAAACCAAGAAACCAAATACAAAGAGATAATTTCGCAGCCGAGCATAAAGAGAAACAAGTTTTGAAGAAAAAGTTTTCGCGCCGGGCAGCAACAACGTGACAAGGCGCAACGTAGAAAACTTGGTGAAAACAACTTTGAACACGTTTAAGTTACCTGCCACGCCCCCTATCCAGTAGGCACCGCCCTCTGATTATATGACGGCAAATGAATGCAATTAATTGTCAATGCATCTTAAAAGTATTTACAACTAGAGCATTGGCCATTGATTGCAGCATAAATTTAATTGAAAAACTTTATCCCAAGATCGAAATGCGTTAGCTGTAATTGTATATATATATATATATATATATATATATATATAGACATATAGCTTACCATTGGCCTTGGCTGCCAGTTGGCAGTCGGCATCATCAATAAAAATTGCTACAATGTCAGCCTAATAGTTACAAACTGTGAACTGTGAACTGTGAGCTGTGTGCGCCACTAACTGCAGCTGAAGTTGCACCTGTACAACTTTACCTGCGCTTCTTGCCCAAGTGCAATTCAGCGTCGTCAACTTGAACTTTGTGTGTATTTTGCAACAAGAACTTTGGTTTAGGCTGCTTGGCAGCAACATTGCTGACTTTGTCATGTAATTTGTAACACAACAAGCTGAAGATATTAGTGGTTTGTATGAAAAAGTGTTTGAGATTAGTAATAGTTACTTTAGCTGGACTAAGAATTGAAATTAAACTCTATAGTAATATGAAAATATATTTTTATACTGGGAAAAATATGACTTTATACGAATTGCTTTTCAAGCTATCAGCATAAAGGGGCAAATGAATTTCTGGTTTTGAAAAGAATTCTAAAAGCGTAAGCTAAATAATCAAGAGAGCGCAGTAGGAAAGGCAGAGGCAAAGGAGTGGAGCTGGAAATTCTGTTTAACTATGCCAACTGCCTAAACAGCTGACAGAAACAACAAATACTGCTCTAAATTAAACGTGTTGCATCAAATGCATATACCAAACTAAACTAAACAAGTTGCATTAAGTAGTTAAGCTCCTTTTGGTATAATCTAAACAATTTGTATTTATTAGATTAGCTCTTTAAATATTAAACTTTTATTTTTGTGTTTTTAAAGCTCTTAACTTTTCGTTTAGACAACTTTTCTAAAGTTTTGTTTTTATATATATAAAATGAGAAAACTTTATAAATTTAAATTTTAGGTAACAATTTATAAAAAAAATTTATGATGAAATATTTAAAAATTTATTATATTGAAGAATTTTGTGGACTTTGAAATTTCTGTGTACATAAATACAAAATATGAATATTAATTATACCAATAATATATAAAATTCGAATAGCAATTCAATTATATACATTATAGACAAAATTTATATAAAGATTAATCATAACTCAAATGAAATATTTGATTATGTCTCATAACAATATAAAGATTTACAGCTGTGTATATGAAAACATTAGTGAGGCTGAGTATTAAATGCTGAACAGCAAAATTTTAGTGCCAAACACAATATTTTAAAAAGAATTTGAAACGAATATTAAGCTTAACATATATATATATATATTTTTTTTTTTGCTACAAACTTGGGAATATGTGAGGGATTGAGAAAAAATATGAACAAAATTTAGTTGTTCATGAAAATAGTACTTTTTACTAAAAAAAAAAAAAGCAATTAAATTCGTCTAACTTAATATATTATGTATTAAATATATTTTTTGGTTTAATGAATCTATTATTATTATTATTATACATCATATATCTATCTATCTATTAAGGCTAGCTTAGTCTCTAGTTTTTGCATATAAAAAACAAATATAATTATTTTATTTTTTTATTAATAAAGCCTAAATAAATCTAAATAAATTTATTTTTAAATTTCAAATAAATTAATTTATTATTATTAATATATAAATATATTTATATATTAATAATAATAAATATATTAATATAATAATAATTAATATTTTAATATATATTATTATACTTTATATTGATACTTGATCTTGTTTGTAGGTATATATATAATAGTTTTATAAATATATATAAAATATAAAATATAAATCTTTATATATACATTCATTCATTGCTTTCAATCTCACAATGATAGATCATAGCAGTTTCGTTGTTATACATTAAGTTTTTTTATTTAGTCGGTCTTGTTGCTGCTGTAATTGGTATGCCAGTAACTGTTCTTGTTGTTGCTGTTGTTGTAGTTAAAAGTTAGACGATGGCGACGACGTCGTCTACAGGTGTAGCCCGCCATATTATTTACAAGTGGCAGGAAAAGCAACAGCAGTTGGGTGCTGGTGGCATTCACCCACGAGGCACCTATAATTTAGCGCTGTTTATTTGTAAATGTCTGTTGCGGCATACGGCATCGAGTTGCAGGGTCGCAGGGTCCTTGTTCTCGTCACGCTTCATGTCAACAGCGGCAACTTCATTGTCTGCCCAGGACTCCTCCTCGGCAGCAGCGCCTCAGCTGCTGTTTGTCTGTATGTCACTGACATTAAGTGCAGTTGGTGGCTGGGCTGTTGGGTTGTCGCTTTGTCGATTCGCAGAAAAACGTTTTGCAATTTATTAACTGACATTTGAAGTGGTTGCGCTGCCGCAAGGCAAGTTGCACGGTGGCACGGTGGCACGGTGGCATGATGGCACGTTGGCAAACCTGCGCCATGGATAAGCAAAACCTATGACACTTATTACTGAAGCAGCTGTGCTGGTGGTAAACAAAATGAAACGCCATTGCATGCATATTTGATTAAGCTGCCTCCAGGTAGGCAATGATATTTGCAAGCCAAACTTTGCAGACAAACGCGCCCGCGGGGCCTTCCACATAGACAAGGGTTAAGGCCAACAACAAACAGCCATGCGTAAGTTTTTGGGCCAAACAAAAATTTGTTAACGTTTCGAATTTGGGTTGAATGCAGACAAAATGCCCGGAAGCGGAAACTGTTTTGTACAATGGCAAATTTCATATGTAGCAGGAAACTAAGACAACCGACAGGTAGACAGACATTTACCAGTTCCATGTGGTTATTAAACGCATATTATTAGGGGGGGTGGGGCAGCTGGCAAAAGGCTTACACACGCAAAAGAGCAAAATAATAAAGAGCTTAGAGCAGAAAAAAAGGTCAAACGGAACTTTACAAGTTTTGGCCGATTAGCAGAGGACAGTTAGTGGTTCTTAATAGCTGCCTGTGAACCCACACAAGTGTTGGTTGCCTAATTTGTTATTTATGAAGTGGGTAATCGAGGCACCTGAAAGTGTGTTAAGCTTACGGTGTTAGCTAAAGATTATGAAGAGAGCTGGGTAATGTTACCAACGGCTTAATAATGTCTGCTTAGATTAATTGAAGGTATGAAATATGTCTGAGCTGATGTACAGGTGAAATAATAAAGCAATAACAGTTGATTGAACTAGTTGCAATAAAATATTGGTAAGCTTTCAATGATTGATAGCTTAAGCTTTTCATCAAGATACTACAGCTCATTAAAGCTGCTCAAACATTTGCTATGAAATGCTCAAGAATTCAGTTTCCTTGTAAATTTGTTATTAAATGTTCTTATACAATCTTTCAAGCAACTTTAATTGTCTTTGATAGCAAAACCTTTATGAATATTCAAAATCCAGTTTAATATGTAAATCATATTCAGTTAAAATACAATATCTGTATGACTGAATAGTTTCAAGCTTAAACACTCTTGGTTAGCTGAGCTATTTCACACATGCCATAGCCAAACATCTCAACATCTTTAATTTACAAATCCACAATAAACCAACCACAGTTGCCTTTGTCTGCTATTAAAGCCACACAACATTACGCAGATGGACATGCTGGCCCCAAACTGCCGAGCTCATTTTGGTCAATCTCAGGTGTCATATTCCAGTTGTAATGTTATGGCCTCACTCAAAGCCAACCCTCAACTGAGCTTCATTCATTTAAATATGCATAGAACAACTGAGAGTAAGAGAAAAGAATCAAATACAAACAAGCCATTTATTACTTTAATGTGCACACACACACACGCACACACACACACGCCCACATGTGTCTGCTTGTGTGTGTGTGAAAACTTCAATTAAAATGCCAGCGTAACAATGCACAGTGGTGCACACGGATGACAGTCACACGCACCTTTACAGTTTTTGGTTAGGCCCTTTTTTCTCTTTTGGCATTTCATTTGTAATTTAATGCAAAATAGCCGTAAAGCCACAAAAAGGCCAAGCGACCAGGTTTGGCTGGTTAAGCAGCGCCACAGCGAAACAGTCAAACGCTTCGCAATCCTCACAATCCCATCATAAAACGCAATGGAGCTCTTAACTGCCAACAACAAAATGACAGAGCTGAGTGACATTGGCGCTGACAATTGTTTTCGTTTGCTTTGGAGAGAAAGAGAGAGGCGACAGAGTGAGAGAGAGAGAGAGGGAGAGAGAGAGAGTGAGAGAAAGCGCAGAAATGGGGTACAGCGAGAAAGTAATTTTATTCAAGCTCATTCTAGATATTCTTTTTACCTATAGATCTCAAGTTGTAGTTATTCCCTTCAATTTCTCTTTTTATTCGGATTTTTTTTTTAATATTTTTATTTTTTTTACAATATTTTATATATTTTTTCTAAGCTTTCCAAAAATCTATAATTAAAATTTGAACTATTAAAATATTTTTATTTATGAGTATTTAAAGCTTTATAGAAGTTTATTTATCAAATATTAAATTTTTTATTTAAAGTTTAGTAAAAGTTTATTCGTTAGAAATTTCTAAAAATAATCTTTTAATGATAAATTTATTTTAAGAATTTAGCAGAGATAAAAATTGGCTAAAAAGTTGTCCGCTTTACCAAGTTTTATAAACGTTTTTTATTTTAAATATATTTTAAATTGATTTGTCAAATTATAAAATAAAACTGTTATAATTAATTAACGAACACAAGTTTTTCAAAAAGCCAGAAAAAGTGTTTTAAGAAATCAGAACATTTTCTAGTTATTTTCTAATTTTTGGAAAAACATTTTCTTGTGAAGTATTTATAATAGTTATATTTCATAATACAAAAAATCAAATAAAAATATATTTTAAAAATGAATTTATTGTAATATTCGAAAGTTATCAATTTTCTTAGAAATTTAAAAAAAATTGTCTTAAGTAATATTATCTCCAATTTTAAAGATATAAAAACCAGGTAAAATTCTATATATATAAAAAAATAAAATAAAAGATTTTTAAATCATATTTATATTTTAATGCTATAAAAACTAGTTAGGACTTTATATATAAAAATTTAAAGATTTTTATATTATTTTTAGGCTTTATATAATAATATATATAGTATAAAATTATTATATAATATTCCAAAAAAAAAAAACCTCTGCAATATTATGGCTGAAACGTTTCTCAGAGCACATGTTGCCCTCCTGGCATTGTTTTTCCTTGCATTTTGAGCACGGCGAAAAAGATGCTATAAAAATTTACAGTTAAGTGATTTTGTAGCAATTTGCAGTTTGTTGGCGCATTACAAGGCCAGGCCAGCTCAGGCCAGGTGAGTGGGGCAGTCAGTTGGCTGTCGGTTGTTGTGGGCCAAGCAGCACTCGTAAATCGTTGGCAAAATGTTTGCCAAGCGCGAGTAGCGCCCGTCCAGGCCAGGTCGAGGCCAGGTCCTGGCCAGGTCTAGGCCAGAGGTCTGTTGCTCTTGCCTCGGATCTGTCAGTAAATTCAATTTATTTAAAAGCTTGTCAACAATAAGTCAAATGAAATGCTCTGCTCAGCTGTAAATATGGCTGGCCCAGTAATAAAGCTGATTTATTTGCGCTGTTGAGATTTACAATTTGCCCATAATTGCCAGGCATATAAAATTCTATCTAAGCTAAATACAACTGACAAAATGTAATGAAATGAAATGAAATGAAATGCTCGAGCGAAGTATTTGTGGTTATTGTGGCAATATATTCAAATATATATAAGTTGAAAGACATTTTGTTGGCAGAAGAACCCTTGCCATTTATTTTTTTGGCATCTCCTGCTATGCATAGATAGATAGATGGGCATGCTGTTTTCTAATAGTAGTTGCGCTTGGCAACAGTAAATAAATCTTGTCTTTGTGTCTGGTATGGGATTGGGTAAGGCTATAGATAAGTCCAATACAGTTAACACAATACAATGGACACAACAATTGGCTGCAGGACATGCGACTGCTATTGCTATAGCCATTGCTGCCCAGTTCACATCAGTTCAACTTAAACGGCTGCTAAAGTGCAACACAGAGTGTCCTGGCCTAGAGCAGAGCAATGCCACATTTGGCAAACAATATTAAGTGTGTCTGTTTTTTAACATTTGAAGCACAAATAAAACAATACAATGCTGCCAGCTACAAGCTGCACATGCATACACACTCAGACAATTATCAATAGCAGTCAGATAAGCGAGTGTAGTGCGAGAACTAAGTGACTAAATGGGGAGTAAAGCAGTTGCTAAAGTTGGCTAATTTTATTAAAGTAAAGCAAATTAAATATGCTTAGGCATTATTATTATATAAATAATATATAATTACAATATAATAAATCGATTCTTGAGCTATAAAAAATATTAATAATATAATTGGAGTAATGCTTAGGCATTTATTATTATTTAAATAAATATAATTATAATGTAATAAATTGATTCTTAAGCTATAAAAAATATTATTAAAATAATTGCAGTAAATAAATTATTATGTATATTTTTTAAATATTTATTTATATTACAATATTTATGTTTAATTTTTTTTTTATATTTTACAAACGTTAAACTATAAAATTTATTAAATTTTTAGGTATTATTATTAGTCAAATAATTTTTATTAATATATTTCTATTTTTTTTATTTTATTTATTAGCTATGTAATATATGTATTTTATGAACTTTAAATAAAATCATATTTTTGAAAATTATTATTCAAACAATTTTAATAATTCATAATTGATTTTCTTTTATTTTCAGCTTTTATCGTGATCGAAGCAAGTCGTTTAAGTTTTAAATTCATTTAAGAAAACCATGTTGGGTAAGTTCATTTAATTATTATTGTTTTTTTTTCTATATATATTTTTAAGATAAAAACTTTGAATATATATAACCCTTGCCTGCATATACTATATGCTTTCTATTCTAAAACATGCATGAGCTTAATAATTGTGAAGTCTCCATTCAAACTTTGCTTGCAACCCGCGTAAAAATTTATAGCAACAATGCAATTTTTATATGTATATATATATATACATTCATGTATGTGTCTGTGTATATATAGTAAACATATGTATATTTTTATGAATTGTTTGACTGAGAAACACAAGAGTGTGTGTGTGTGTGTGTGTGTTCAGAATAAAAAACTGCCGTTAGTGAAGTTTCAACAATGTTATTGACTGAACAAAATTCTGGACTCCGATTTCTGTTGTTGACTTGGCTCATAAATCTATACAAGTGTTGTTGACTGACTGCTGCTGGGTATGCGTGTGTGTGTATGTGTGTGTTGACTTAAATTATTGATTCTCATGAAACTTGGACACAATTCGAGCTATATTAAATTTGCGCAAGTTTTTCATTTCCCTTTGCCGCGACATCTATCAGTGCACTTCATTAAAAACAACAAAAACGAGCACTAAAGTAAATGACTCTTAGCAGTAACTTCAAAATGAAATAAAGAAAATAATAATAAAATAATAAAACGTCAACCAACATGTGCCATGTCGTACTTGTCTAATGGTCAGAGCTACTGAGCTAACACCCACCCACTGCTGTCTCTCCGGTCCTGCGTCCATGTCCCCTGACATGCGAAGAAAAACGTATTCCATTTACAGTTTTTTGTTTTTTTTTCGTTTTTTTCTTTTTTTTTTGCTGTCATAACAAACAAATTCCCAGCATGTGTGTGCGCTGCGTAGCTCAGGCATTACCAGGGGCGGACGTTCCTTTGGCCAGCTTTGCTCAGCTCCAAGAATTTAATTATACTTTTGATTTTAATGAAAATACATGTGCACGCGTTGGCCAACGTACACACACAGTCTCTGATGCCCTTACGCAGAGAGCATGTGGCATGGATATGTTGAACAAACAATGATAAAAATGTTTAAAATATATGAATATTTTTTAAAGAATAAAACGAAGTGTAATATCAATAACGTATAAAATAAATCAACAAAATATTTTCTTTAAAGAAAATATACTTTATTTATTATTTATTTATTAAAAAATAAATATAACAATTTTTTTTGAAATAATAAACGCTTAAGGACGCTTTTAAAAAACTTTTAAAATTAAAAAAAAAAACTTAATAAATTTTAAAATACATATAAAAAATATTTGTTTAAAGCAAAAATACTTTACTAATTACAAAAATTAAAAAAAAAACTATAAATAAAATTTTAAAAAATTTAAAAATTTAAAAATATATTACTTGGTCTTTACAATTTTAATAACTAAATTAAAAATTATTAAAAATTTTTTTCAAGTTCAAAAAATACTTTACTAATAACAAAAAATTAAAAACAATGCTATAAATGGAATTTTTATAAATTTAAAAATTTTAAAAAATATTTTTACAATTTTAATAACTAAATTAAAAACTATTAAAAATGTTTTCAAGTTAAAAAAATACTTTACTAATTACAACAAATTTAAAAAATGCAATAAATAGAATTTTTTTTAATTTAAAAATTTTAAAAAATATTACTTTTAATATTTAAACTAAAAATTATTAAAAAAATATTTTCAAGTTTTTGCAAAATTTTTGATAAAGCTATCTTGTTTTCAAATAAGTTTTAAAGTGTTCATTTCTATTCGCAATCTGACTGTAAATAATTTACTTTTAAAACTGACTTCCAGTTAAGTTTGCCCCCGATGGGTTTACGTACTCAACAGTTTGTGACTTTGGCCCGGCTAAGGTCGTCGCAGATGTCAACGTATGCTTCATTTGGGCACGCCTTTGGGGAGTTCATTTTTAGTAAATTGTCAACGGAGTCGTCAGTGCAAAATTGCAGTTTAATTACAGTTTTTAAAACCATTTTGCCTTTGAATGTCACATTGTAAATGGACGACATTAAATGAAATTGGTGTCTGTGGGGTTAAGACGAGGCATATAATGAGTTTATATGCGCATTTATTGTGCTATAAAGAGACAGGCTCCAGTTGAAAAATGAATGTCAATTGAAAATTTAACTGGGTAAAATATAAATAAAATGTGAAGTGTGGAATGAACAGGAGGTTTGTCTAGGTTTGTGGATCATAGTATTAAGTTTTTATTTGTAAGTTCTATATCTATTAAAAATATATATTAATGGAATAGACTTATATAAACTTCCTTTCCTCTTGATTTCAGCATAGTTCCTTTATGCGAATAGCCCTTATAATTCGTTTGATATTCGAGGCCTTTGTAAACATTGCGCATTCTGACCGCACTTTGAGCTCTGCACTTGAGTTGCATTTGCCGACTGGCCCCGGCCCCTCAGTCATTTGTGAATATGCACATTTAATATGCACCACATGCACTGACAGGCTTCACCATGGCAGCGACTACGACTGCGACTATGGCTGCTTGGAGCCCAAGCTGACTCTGTGGCCGGTCACTTGCCATGATGCATGCACAACATGCACAACAAGCACTCGCAATCAAACATGTCCGTCGAGAGAGAGAGAAAGAGACAGAGAGAGAGAGAACGCGCGCGAGCCATTTGCAACATTCGCTGTTGTGTTGTGGGCGAAGCTCAAGACGCTGCTACCCGGCACAGCTGCCGACTTGCTGCTTATTTGCATACAACACTTTGACGCATTGTTCCCGAAAGCCAGCCGGTGGGACAGGCAGTGCCAGCTGCTGCCCTTGCACTCCCACTCTCGACTTGTAGCACTAATTAAAAGCAAATTTAAGCATACTCACGCTCACACTCACACTCACACTTACACTACCCAACTGCAGGCCATACAGACGCACGAATTTGCCAAATGATTAAGTTCAGAAACGGCTCACAAGACGAGCCGACGGGGCGTATGACCTACGTAGACTTTAGGGCCAGCCGCTATTGCCATTTGCCATTGCCATTGCCAGTTGGCATTGCCATTGCCATTTGCCTTTGCCTTTGCCATTGTCTTTGATTGGATAGCGCTTCGCTCAGCAGCCAAATGAGTGTTAATTAATACGATTTTAATCAGCAGACAATCGAACAAGTCGGCAGTACTTGGAATACCTGCCTGCCAGCCATCATTAACCCATTTAAGGTGCAAATCCAATTAGGCAAAAGCGTTCAGCAAAATTTTAAGCCACACAAATTGGCAAATTGAAATTTGTTCCAAGTGTGTGTATTTGTGTGTGTGTGTGTGTGCTTGAAACAAACTTTAATTAAATTCGTTTTTAATTGTGTCTTAGACTCTGCACAGATTTTCAATGTCACAACAAAATGTGCTTAATTTATAGGCTTTATTAAGGGCGACACAGCGAGAATGTGTTGAAGACGTTTCACCTGAAGAGCATTAAAATTAAAGTTACTGAGTTCTGATAATGTAATAATGGCGAATAGTTAAGCATTTTGCATAAAGTTTTCACTGCTTTTTTTTAGTTTTTATGAAACAAATTTGTAATTCAAATTGTTTGATACAGAAATGGTTTGACTTGAAGCTACACCTATGCTAATGCTTATGGCATTTATGACATATGGGCATGTTGGGAGCTACTCAGAGCAGTTCGTAGTATGAGTTGATCGAGTGAGAGCATCGATAGAGGCTGAAGTCAGATGAGTCAGTTAGAGCAATCCAAGCTAGCTCTTTTGCTTGGGCTACAACGTCTTCTGATTAGCTGCTCTCTTTCTATTTCTACTCAGACTTGCTTGAAGCAACATCTCGTGCTATACTGTTTGTCCAGCCGTGGCTATACTGTTTGTCTAGCTGAAGAGCTACTCAGAGCAGTTAGAAGTACCAGATGAACAAGTGAAAACTTCGATTGATGCTGCAGTCAGATGAGTGAGCTACAACGATCCAAGCTGAGCTAAAACATCTTCTGATTAACTGCTCTCTTGCTTTTTGTACTCAGACCTACTCGAAGCACCAGATGTTTGAGCTGCAACAACTCGTGCTATACTGTTTGTCGTTCCGAAGAGCGAAGCCTTGTACTTAAAATTCCTATATATTAACTCATATCTATTTCCATGGTATAGGTGTTTTGATATTGCTCACCATAAGCATACTCCAAGGCCTTATGGAAATATTATAACTCTTCTTTGGTTGCCTAATAGAGAAATCTTAACGCTATAAAATTTTATATACTTTCTGCTAATCCAATAAACTTTTACCACTTTAAAAATGATTTCTTTTATACATTTTTTTAATTTATATACTATTTTATATTTTATATTTATATTTCGTAGCACTTTGGCTGATAATCTTTATATTAAAATCTCTACAGCATGAGCCATAAATCATTTGGCTGCTCTAAAAGCAGCCGGCGGCTAAGTGAAAATCTTTTAAGAGCGCCCAAGTAATGCACATAAATAATAAATACAACGCGAAATTAACTTTCCGGCGACAGTCGTGCTCCACGTGCCTGTCCGGTGTGTGCCTGTCGAGGTGACTTTTGACTAGGACACAAAGTCACAACATGGCGAGGTGGGCAACGATTTTAATATACACTTTTTACTGATTAAGAGACGAAAATGGGGTTTGAGCTGAGTCTTTAAATGAATATGAATATCTTCTGAGCTATGGAATCAAAGTTTTAAGCAACTTTACAATCCTAAGCACTCCCATGTGACTATAATTATCTCACTATCTCTAACTCAGTTATAATTTCAGAGCATTATCTAGTCGGTCTAGTAACAGTTGTTCTCTTTGTGTAGCATGTTACCTAGACTGGCGTCAACTATTTAGAAATGCAAAGCACATTGAAAGTTGAAAGCGTGCAACGGTTGGTTTTTTTGGGTTTGGTTACGGTTTTTGCTTTTAAGGTGCCAAAAGTAAACAAAAAATTGGTTGGGGCAAAAAGTGAGAATAAGCCAAAAAGAAACTGTCAACGCATGCCGTAAGTTGACAGGCGTGGCTGTTGCGGTTATAGGCCAGAGGCGGGGCAGTGAGTTGATGTAGACAAAAATCTCAGTGCGCCAGCTATAAAAATCATAAATTTTATTATGTATTAATGTCGCGGGTGCTGTTAGCGGTGACGTCGACAGTTTTCTTCTTTTTTTTTCAGCTGGCTATATATATATATATGAATTATTCAAAAGCCTTAGCATACTTTTCAGCGCGCTCAAGTTTAAGGTCAAAAACTGTACTTTAAGTGGAGAAGAGAACAATGGAAGACTCTGCGTGCATATTTGACAATTTTATTAGATTAAGTTTCATATAAATGTGTTGATAATGCCAGCCAGACATTGTCTAGACAAGGCACATACAGCTGACATTTGAGCCCGAAGAGTGAAAGGTGGCAACAGTTTGCAGTGGAACAGGCCAACAGGGAGACAGGTAGCTCATAACTTCGTTGCATGGCTGTCATAAATGCCACAAAATCCGCACGAATGCAGCAATGCAAAATTAATAGCTGTTGCATTCGACTGCTGAGTGGATCAATGTTTGTCTAGTATGGCTGGCATGCTCAGAGGAATGTCTTCGACTGGGTGGCCAGCACCAGCCCCATGCCCCATGCCCCATGCCCATCATCATCATCATCATTTAGCAGAAATGTCAAGGGCAACGGACGTAAAAGTCTGTAGTCGGAGAGAAACTTTTGCTGAGTGACGTAGGTGTGTGATTTATGCAAAGGAAATCGTATTTGAATTTTTATCATTTTGCCATGGCATTGAAGTGCTCTAAGCCTTTAATCGCTGTCCGGCTAAAAAGTTGAGAAAAATTGTTGCAGGAAATTGCTGTGACAGAGTTTTCTTTAGATACAGGGTGTTGCAAGTTAAGGTTTGACAACGTAAAGTTATATATGCCAAAAGAAAACATTTATTTTAATATTTCATAAAAGTTATTTCAACACTTCAAGTTGTGTTTGACTTAGGCAAAGACTTGGCTAAGCACCCTGTTTTTTATTTGCCATAAGAAACATTCAAAGTGACATTTGCATTTTATTGTTGAATGCCGGGCATTACAACGCCAACTTTCCGCTCTTTGGCTTATTGTGCAATATCCTGACTGCTGCTGCTGCTGCTGTTGCTCCTTCTGCTGCCCACCCAACTCCAACTTTTCATGCTCTTTCACTCTCTCTCTCTCTCTCTCTTGCCTCTGAGTGTGTCTGCATGAAATAAGAGTTAATCTTGCGTCCACTGGGAATACACACACACACACACACACACACACACACATATGCATGCGAAGAAGCTGAGTCGCCAGCATCTTTCGTCTCTCTGTAACAGATGTCCTTGATATTTCATTTGCTCGCTGCTTGCGATATTTCAAAGGCAAATGCCGTCTGCCTTAGATTTGGCTGCAATTTTCTTTTGTGTGTGACATCAAAGTGCAGCTTCATCAAGTCAAATCTCTGTTGCCGCAGTAAAGCCGATAAGGCAGCGAAAGTGCCTGCTCATAAGCCAAATATGCCACAAAGCATGCAATAATATTGTAACAATCGAATTGGCAACGCGACAGCCCTGCCGTACCGTGCCGTGCCGTGTCGTGCCCTTCTTTATGCTTTTAATAATATTTTAATAGAAACAGCAAGGAGCACATTTATCCTGTGACTACTTTGTGGCCGGTGGTTGCTTTTGATGTCGCTGCTGCTGCTGCTGCTGCTGCTGCTGCTCAAGCAGCTGGAGACATTTTGATGGATGGATAGACGTCGAGAGGCATAAGTAAAGTTGTTGCCATCCAAAACTTACAATATCATAAATCATATGTGCTGGCTGATTAAAGTGTAGCCCAAAGGTAGTTCAGCTGTGGCACAAGGCTTTGATATGAGTCTGGAAAGGTCTACATTTGAGGGAATATATATATGCATGATTATTCTGGCCTGAACTTCATCAGGCATTCAAGATTCTTTTCGTATTTCAACATATTGAACCAACTACTTTGACTTTACCTAGAGCATTTTAATGTCGCTCTTTCTCTTAGTAAAAACATCTCTCGGATTATTACATGTTTCTATGTTGCTTGTTGCATAATTATTCATGACACTTGTGACATGACACACGACTTGTCCGTTTCCTTAGATACATACGCTTTTCGCTCTCACTCTCTCTCTGGCTTATTAAATGCTGCGGCTGTGCGTGTGGCATATTTTCAGCTCCAGTGATACAAAATAATTGGGACATGTTGCCCAGGTGTGGGTGGAGTGAGACAGCATTACTAAGGTCAAATCTGTGCTCGTTGCTGTGCTTGTTAAAAGACGAATTGTGGCCTTATTAGCTGGCCCTAGAGCTATTGATTTTGGCAACTCAATACCTGGGCGGGGGATGAAATACAACACTGCCATTGTAAATATATCAAACATACATATTTTTTTGGGGACATTTTTAATTAAAACTTTCCATCCGATGACTTGGCTAAAAGATGGAGCAAGATTTGGGCATAATAAGTTAGCTGGCCATGAGTCAGCCATAAGTTAAGCTGTTACCTTTTGTCAGCTTAGCTTTGTACGCTTTTTTTTCTGTCACCTGTCTGCGAACAGCTTTAACTTCATTTTCCAAGGTAATTAACTCGCATCTGCTAACGTTAAAATGGACACCATTAACAGTGACTTTTGGGACTGTTTGCTTAAGAACTGTTTGGCCAACCTTTTGCCAGCACTGATTTTACAAAAATTGCCAACAACAAAGGAACATTTACTGGACTTTATAATGTTTGTAATTTAATATGTGCAGCTGTTAAGCAAAGAGAAAAACTAAAGATTTTCTAAGATTTAATTTTTTCAAAATATATTGTTGTTAATATACAATAAGAAACTAAATAGAATCTACAAAATATTCATAAAATAATAAAATTCATGAAAAGTTCAATTATTATATTTTAAATATTATAATATAATTTATTGTTTTATTAATTAATACAAGAATTTTTAAATATAATAAAATGTACTTTGATCTTCAATAAGAACACACAAGAATGTACCTGTTGGCCTCTTCTATAGAGTGTAAAAATATATTATATTCGAGACTTCTGAGGTGTTGGTAAATAGAAAAAAATGACAAATATTCTACAGTTTCCGAGAATTGTACATTAAACCTTACATTAATATATATATACTTTATATATACTTACTTAAAAGATCCGCTCAATCCAAAAATATGGACTTTTAATTTTCAATTTCAAAATTCGATTTAAATCTTGAACCAGCTGAACACATAAATAACAGCTTATATCGATAATACATACTTATATCGATAATACATCATTATATCGATAGTACATACTTATGTCAATAATACATACTTATATCGATAATACATACTTATGTCGATAATACATACTTATATCGATAATACATACTTATGTCGATAATACATACTTATATCGATAATACATACTTATATCGATAATACATACTTATGTCGATTATACACACTTATATCGATAATACATCATTATATCGATAATACATCATTATATCGATAATACATACTTATGTCGATAATACATACTTATATCGATAAATGTATATCCCTGCTTGAGCTACACCGATCTCTTTAAGTGTAAGCAGACAATGAATATCTTACTCTTTGAAAACACACACATGCTTTAATCCTAACAATAACAAGTAAGAAAGCTCTAGTCGGCGGTACCCGACTAGGAGATCCCCTGAACCCTGCTAGGAGCCGATATTCCAAATATTCTATGCTTATTTAATATAACATATATACAAGCAACACATGCTCACACACACACACACACACACACACATACTCACGCACGCATAAGCGAGCGCTCTGCTGACTGCGCAGTTTACGCAGCGACTGAGCTCGGGCTGCAGTAAGAGCTATATTATGGGAAGTTAATTGTTGAATAAGTTCCTTTGTAGATGGACTTTTTTAATCAAACTTTCAGAACGTAATCATGTCAATCATATGTGTGTATTTGCCGAAGCACAAGTCTCTAGCACTTGAAATACGTTTTTTGCAAATTTGAGGCGAAAGGGGCGTGGCATCCAAAATATAACAAAAATCAAAATTGTATAAACTCTACATTATACTAAATACAAAATAAGGAGTCTCTAGCTTTAAAGATGTGCGAGACATAATTTTATAACTGGTTTCCGATTTCGTTTTTAATCGATAACATTAAAACGATCAAAGTTATCGATTTTTTGAAACAAACTTGATCTGCGCGTGCTATACAGGAACCTACATAAAAATTTCAAGTCTCTAGCTCTTATAGATTCTGAGATCGACGCGTTCATACATACGGACAGACGGACAGACGGACAGACGGACAGACAGACAGACAGACAGACAGGGCTAAATCAACTCGGCTTGTCGCCCTGATCAAGAATATATATACTTTATGGGGTCTGCCACGCCTCCTTCTGCCTGTTACATACATTTTAACAAAACCATTATACCCTGATTTCCCATTTTCAATGGGTTCAGGGTATAAAAACCTATAATAATTCACAAAATTATGCTATGAATATATTATATTTTAATTATCTACTTATTTCCCATTAAACATTTTCAGCTTTATTTCTTATTTTGAAGAAATATGAAAATCATACTGACAAACTTCGTGTAGCTCAACTTGAATTTGGTTTATCTGTGATTTTTATTTAGTTTTTCTCAAATACCACAGTTTAAATCCCATTATAGCCCTTAGGCCATGGGCTATGTTTGGTGCAACAGAAAGTTGTTTGCTCGCATTCAGTGTTTGTGCTCAGATTTTCGTGTTGTCTGTGCAATGGCTAAAGTTTAAATTGCGAAATCTGTCTCGCTCGATTAACGTTGCAAGGAGAAAGAGAGATTGGGAAGGGAGAGGTGGCTACAAACACGAATCAGTGACTGGAAAACTTTCAATGGACAAGCGTGGCTTATTTGCATTTTTAATTAACTAACAAGTGCTTGCAATTATGGGAGGCCGAAAGTCCAGAGACAACACATTACCATATTCATATGCATGTGCATAATGACAGCTGTGGGCTGCTATTTGCTGCCTGCTGCTATAAATCAATTAGGCGTAAATGTGTTTTGAGGCAACTGTACTTGCAAGCTGTGTGTGTGTGTGTGTGTGTGTGTGTATGTCATTTGTTTGCATGCATGTTTCGAAATTTTAATTACTTTAATTACCAAACATTAGCGCACACACATTTTTTTTTGTGCTGTTGATCACATTAAGAGCTATATGTCATGGGTAAGCTGTCAGAAGTTGTGGCATGCCTTGGTGTGGCACATGTGTTGCCACACACTGTGTCAGATTATGTCATTGAATACGTTAAGCGTTTGCCACTTTGACAGCCGCCGTTGGCGCGAAGCCAAAAACTTTAAAATTCACTTTTGACATTTATTGGAAGGCCTATGGCAAAGTTCTTCAACTTCTGCTACTACTTGTTCCTGCTCATGCTATGCCATCCAGTTGCATTCCCCCCTCAATTGCAACAGCGCAACACAATTTGACAAGTTGAGCGTAACTACGCCAAATAACGCCTGACAGCGCAAATATTTTAACAACTTCGATTCTCTGCGACTAGCTGGCAAACTGACAAACTAACTGACGGACTGACTGACTGACTGAGACTTACCTGTCTGTTGGCTTGCCTTTTGTTGCCATTGAGTGAAATTTTGCAGCGATGACATAAATCAAATGTGATAATATTTTATAGCACATATTTGGCCATGTTTTTAGCTTGATTTCTGTCTGCTCGTGCACAACTAATTCGGTAATCAATTACAGTTATTTTCGCATGCACACAGACATTGAATTTCAATAAGCCTTGATGTGGTTACCACATATATATATACATATATATTTTTATAAATTTTTATTTTTTTGCTTGATCGCACAGCGAGAATTATGCGACCTGTTTGGGTGGCATGAACGCAGCCAATTTACCAGGCGTATGTGCAATATTTGCGTGTACTCTATAATGTTTGGGGTGTATCGATTGTGGAAGTCATTGTTGAAGAAATATTTAAAATATATAAATATATAGCCAGTGCTGTTAAAATTAAGTTAGATTTTAATTTTAATTATATCTATCTTTATAAAATAAATAAATAAATAAATAAATATAAATATATATTGGGGCATAGAAGTTGCAATTGAAACACTGTTTAATACATTGAGTTGTTTCTGGTTCTACTGTAAAGTTGAGTCTTTGCCATCATGTATGAAAACGAGCATGTTTCATATCTGAGTCTCGGCTGTCAGCGGACTGTAGTTGAAGCATGAGGTCGCATTTGGTTTGAGTTGATTCAATGAGGGCAAACTTTGTTTGAGTTGTTTCAATATGTCCTGTGTAAGCGACTTGAATGTTCGTTCGGTTCGAGTTCTATCAAAGTGATGGGCTGTTTAGTGTAGACTAGCACTCGCTGTGTTAGTGACTTGGATGTTCGATTCGAGTTCTATCAATAATGGGCTGTTTAGTGTAGACTAATACTCGCTGCAACATGACTGAGTTGTCAAAACTCTTTTATACAACTTCCAGCATTGTGTCGCTTGTATGTTTGCAAGATTAATAACTAAGTGGAAATTTTATTAAATTTTTTGTCATTCTGCATAATAAAATGGCAAATATTACAAAATATTTCAAAAGCTAAGTCTTATTAAGAACTTAAACAGGTGCTCTAATATATTTATCAGAAATAATATTAATCATATTTGGTCAATTATAGTTAATAGAAATAGTATAAATAAGGTTCATACTATTTCTACCAACTATAATTGACCAAAAAAGATTAACAAAATAAAAATAATTATATTTTAAAAATTTTAATTTAAAAATTTAAAAAAATTAAATTTGAGAAATTTAGAATCTATGACTCTAATAAAAATATGTTAAGCAATCTCATTAAAATATTTGTATTGATTATATAAATCACTTCACTTTAACTAGATCTATGCCCTGCCATCTAACTACCATAAGTAAAGCGCATTCATACAACCTTGCAGACCCGATCTGAATATATTGAAATATTCTTGTTATTTTGCAACTCAAAATGTGGCTCAAACAGTTCACTTACCTCTCATACTCCTCGATATGCCTGCTGCGTAGCATATAATATTCGTGTCGCGACATTCAAATGAAAAATGATTGCCTGCTGCGACTTTTTTGTGGGCGCACAATTCACAATTCACGTGGGGTACTATATATATATATATATATATATATATATATATATATATATATATACATATATCTTTAAAGTGTGCGTGGCTGCATACGTTGTATAAATAAAATAACGCATACGCCCCTCCCCCGATGACGTACAACAAAAAGTAAATAATGTTAGCTTAAAGCCAAGCCGATTCGCTGAGAGCCCCAGAGACTGGCCCTCATGGCTGCCTGACCTACCGCAACTGCCGCAGACAACGACAACAACAACAACAACAACAGCCACACAAACAAACAAAACTATGCTTAATTGCAAAGAGGTTCTGGGACCTCCAGCTTGACTCTCGGCAAGTCAAGTAAATGTCTCAATAAACTGCAAAAGTTGCCTCGGCGCACCGCTTGGGAGCACGACTTAACCTCAATTTTGATTAACAATGTCTGGCAATGAAGCTGTCAACGTGCGGCAACGTACAACCCGAACCCAGACTCCTCTGACAATTCTCCTCCCTTGGGGCAACTGCAAGACCTAGTCCTAGGCCAGGTCTCAGTCATGTCTATGCGGGCGCCCACAGGCGAGCCTGAAAAATGAGCACAATTTGTTTGTTGGTTTCCCAGCTGTGGCTGCGGCTTGCTGTGGCTTGCAGCCACTTGGGCAGACCCCGACCTCTGTCTCGCATCAGTTAAGCGCAAATATATATTTTATTTGTGTACATTATTCATTTGCTAATAACATGTTTATGGGCAAACGTTTGACGCTGCCACTTCTGAAATTGAGACGTTGCCTTCTGCGAAGTCGCCTGCTCCACTTTCAGCTGCATTATGTACTGCTCCAGCTGACTGGGCATATTTTGTCGCAGATTTACTTTGGCTGTGGGCGTGGCGGCTGCCGTATCCATGCGTCGTTTGGCACGGAAACGCTGACGCAGTTCTCTAATGCCAAAGGCGGGCACTTCAATGCACAGAAAATAGGCTAGCTCCATGCCGCTAATGAGCGAACAGCCCAGAAAGAGTCCAGCAATGCCACCAAAACTAACTGAAATAGAATCAGATATATAGAGTGAGGCAATGTCAATGTCAAAGAAGGAAGTATATATATATTGGAGACAAATTAACAATTGATTTGTATATTGAAACTCAATTTTCTTTTGCCTTCATTTAATTGGAAGCGATTAGTGAAATTTGATTGATAGATAATTAAATTGTTTAGAAAGAAATGGGAGTATGGAAGAGGGGGGTCTCTAAAATGCAAAATAAACTAAATCTGTGTATTCATTATAGCAATAACTATAGAAAATTAGATTTTTCCATCTCATATGTTCTTAAAGCTACGCTTCAAAAAGTAAACGAATTGATAGATTTTTATCTATAGTAAAGAAATGGAATGAGTTATGAAAGAGAATTGATAAACTCGTACAGCGTATGGTAAACAGGAAAATGCTGTTGTGCTTATGAGATCGCTGTGTCATACGGACGGATAGACGGACGGATAGACGGACGGATAGACTGACGGATAGACGGACGGATAGACGGACGGATAGACGGACGGATAGACGGACGGATAGACGAACGGATAGACGGACGAATCAACGGACGGATGAACGGTCGGACGGACATGGCTAGATCAATTGAGCTCGTCGTCCTAAGCTAGAATTATATACTTTATAGTACCTGCCATGCCTCCCTCTGCCTGTTACATACATTTTCAGAAAACCATTGCACCCGAACTTCCAATTTTCAATGGGTATAACTACAACAAATTCTAAAAGGATGCCAAAAATGCTAAAAAACAAAAAGAAAATGGTCCATGGGTCACTCAATCATTCAGTGATTTTCGCGTATGGTTTGCTTGTGCTTCAGTGCCATTTACTAACCCATTAAGTCGACCCAGCCAAATACCAAACTGGTGCGGTAGACCATCATGGTCTCGAAGCGGAAGTGCACATCCAAGTCCACATATGATGAATTGCCAAGCACTTCCGGCGGCAGAAAAGACGGACGCACATCGTTGATGTAGTTGAGCGAGTAACAGTTGCGAAAGCATTTGCAGACCATGCCCTCATAATTGCTGCGCACAAAACGCTCCTCGCCCGGCTGATACGAATAGAGTAGCCTATCTATATGGGTGTGTGTGTATGTGTGTGTGTATGGAATTAGAAGTGGTCCTTTCCACAATAAGAGTCAGTCATGTTTGCTACGCACCATTGTGTTTCGCCAGGCAATCCAAATCCTGGGCGCGACACGACCGATACTGGCCTGCAAATGGACCAGAATTTCAAGTCTGTAGTGCGGTCAAGTCGAACGTGCTTACCCGGCGGAAAAAGCAAGTCCATTGTGCAATTACAGTAGCGCACCAAGTACTCCTGATGGCACTCCGATTGGCAATTCTCAATCATGTAAATGTAGCCCAGCAGTGACTTGAAGTCGCGGCTATTGCGCTCGTCCTGCAAGCAAAATAAAGAGTATTAATGAATAACTATCAATTTAATGAAAGAATATAAGCTGGATTGTATAAAAAAGAATTTATTATTAGTTTTAAGTCATTACAATCATATCCAAGTCACGACTATAACTGAAGCATCACTTTCAATAGTCTATTCTTTCTATAGATCGCTCAAACTTGACAGCTCTTGAGCTATATCTGAGTGGGCCTATCTATATAATGATTTCTACTACTAGTTCTTATATTGTTAATCTGGTATTTTAGATTGTTAGAGAGATGTATTCCTATGAATATTCAGCTTTTACGTGCTACACATACGATTCCATGCCTACAACAGTTATTAAAATAAAATACATATGCTGGTAAATGCCAACACGAAACATTGAAAACTAACATCAAACACACATTGACGCTGATCAGAGCTGACGGAACGTGTTTCGTTGTCGTAAAAGTAAATTGTGGGCTCGATTTCGAGTGTAGTTTCCGTGTCGGCAGGTATTCGAAATGGATCCTTGTGCCAGACATATGGTTCCGTGACCATGACATCAATACCCTTCTCGTTAACTCGCCCCGGCCAATGTTTGTCCGGCTGTATGAGCACACGCACAAACAGCGCACTCATTGGACCAGCCGAACCGGTGCGCCAGGGCCATAATGGATCCAATAGTTGCATGCGTTTGCCTTCAACAGTTTCCAGCGAATTGAAGGCCCAGCATAGGCCGTTCTTGCTGCGTCGCTTGGAGAAGATCTCACAGCAATCGTGCGGGAACTTCCGCCACTTGCAATCGGTCAATAATTCATCACATCTCCAGGTCATGAAGTCAACAACAAGGCTGAAGTTGATGTGACTCAGCTGTTGGGTTGGCTCGTTACGTAACTGCTCAAAGGACTCAAAGTGGCCAAAGGACATGGCATCATAGCTACTGACAATACGCTCAAACAACTTCAGCTGCGCGTCATCGCTGACATTAGCCATGAAACGCTGCTTGGCCAAGGGCAAACGCTGCCAGTTGAGGCGATTGTGATTGCATATGGTGATGACCGGAAATGCAATACGATAGACGGGAAAACGCGTGCTATCCACAACAGTTTGAAAGTTGCCATCGTTGTAGCGCTGCGACAGTATCAGGCACACATAGACGGCTCCCAAAAATGCACAAATGAATGTGCATAGCCAGACGAAGCGTTCCCAGCGACTGGCTTGTGTTGCCAACAACTTGTCTAGGCCATGGATCGTTGTACGCTTGCCAAAGCGCATGGCCAGCTGCCAGGCAGCCTGGCCCAGCTGACGAAGCAATGCATAGCGGGCGGGCAAGGAGCGAGATTGCACTTGCAAAGAACGCGCCGGTGGAAAATATGCCAACGTCATGGCTGGTTAACAACTGAATCAGTTGCAAACTCATTTCGAGTCTTTTATAGCAATTCACAGAGCTCTGCGTGCGGGAATGTTTCGGGATAATTAGGTACTTAGTAGAGTCGTGGCTACTAACGTGTTAAACGCCAATTAAACTCGTTGTGCGACAAGTTGACCACAAGGGTCAAGTCAGACACAATCGATGACAAAGCGGTTGCCGCCCGCCCAAGGGACTTGACATGATTTGCATCAATGTATTATCCTTATACGTCAACACACATATGTATATATATATATATATTTATATATATGTCAAGCTAATTGGACAAACTGTTTGTCAGCCCAATCGATTGCAATCAATGCCAAATGATTTGCAAACAGAGATAAACGAAATATTTATTGAACTAAATAAGATGGATTTACGTATGCTCTTTTCGGCAAAAAGGATACTTACTCTCGGAAAAATTGAGAGGATTTATTAAGTACGATTAGTCAACACAAATTCAGTTTAAGTAGATAGACATGCATCGAATTAAATTGTATTTCACTTTCTAAAATTAAATTTTGAGCTAAGCTGAAGTCAACTGTAACTGATTGACACAGTTCAAGCTGGCTATTCAAACGCTATACCTAGGGAGTTAGACTCTTTCTCGCGAAGGAAGAGTACCCAGTTTTAGTTGTAAATAAGCGAAAGCTATGCTATAAAAGGCTTGACCTACTGACATTGCAAACACAACATGCCTAACAACCAACAGAGAAAAGTGAAACGGAATCGACAGCTGATTGCTGCCTGGACAAACCAACAGCAGAAGCAGCAGCACCAGCAGCCCTCGAGCTGTGAGTCGGATTGGATAGACTTGATCAGACGTTATTCAATTGGCTCGCATATACATGGATTTTATCAGCTGTTTTGGCCAAGAATGCGACGACGCATGCGGTGAGTGAATTGAGCTTGGTAATGTATACTATTCCGACCAACTGCTCTGTTCTGATGTTCAGCTTACTGTGGACACTGGCGCTACTTTGTGCTCTAATAGTGCTCATCTATGTTACGTATCTGCTGGCAGAGCGACATCAGCGCAAGCAGTTTCATACGATCGTTGATGACTCGCGTTGGCCCATTGTGAACATTGCGTTTCCAGTGATTCTGGTGTGTAACAAAAATCACTTGAACTGGTCCCGTTTGCCGGAGATAAGAGAACGCTATAACATCAGCGATGCAGAGTTGCCTTTAGTTGAGCGTGCGCTAACAGCATTTGATGCCGTTACTACATCGCACCTTGATGTCTTTGAGAATCTGCAAGGAGAGCCTTTAGAAACGCTCAATCATCTAAATTTCACTGAGATCGTTAGTGAGATGGCTTGGCGCTGCGATGAAATGTTTGGAGAATGCAGCTGGCAAACGATGTCTCGTAATTGCTGTGAACTCTTTCGACCACGACGTCTGCCTCAAGGTCCCTGCCTGGCTTTCAACGAGCTGGAGAAACGTGCTAGTGCAGAGACGGGCTTAGGCACGGGCATAAGTTTTCGTTTGATGCTAAATGAGGATAAGCATGCGCCTGGCAATCGAGAGTCGAAGGGTTTTGTGGTGCGTATAACGGAAGGATCCTTCATTGAAAGTTGGAAGATCTATCTGATATCCATAACAAACATATTCTATATATTAATATCACAATTTGCATAGCTTGATGTTGTGGAAGCAGATGTTTGGACTGGGTTTCCATTGAGTGTACCTCCTTATGCGGATCTCAACATCGGCCTCAGCGCTGTCTATCATTTCTATGATAGCGGCACATTTTCGCTGCACAGCAACCAACGGGAGTGCCTAACGGATTACGAGCAGGATAGCAATCAGTTTCTGACATTGCTGGGCTTTAAATATATGCTGGAGAACTGTCAGGCCGAGTGCCAGCAGCAATATATGCTGCGCTATTGCAACTGCACTTTGGATCTGTTCTATCCGCCCTCGAATCATGTTGCCTGCAAGCTCAAAGATCTGCCTTGCCTAGCGGCCCACAATCATCTGTTGCAGAATTTTGAACAGCCCGGCGAACAGCCGTTTGTGGCTCAAAAAGAAACTGGACTTATCTGCGATTGTCTATACAATTGCAAGTCTCTAACGCTGATAACCGATGTGCGTCAAAGTGTTTTCCTGCCATGGAAAAGTGTCAATCGCAGCAACAATGACTCTACACAAAGGAGTAATCGTTCGATTTTTGTCAATTTCTACTATGACAAAGGCGTTATTCTGGTCTATAGAACTAGTCTGATATATAGCTGGATCGATTTGATTGGTAGGTGGATATTACATGAGTAAGCGATAAGACATTTCCAACTTTTATACTTGGAATTATGATAATTACTTTTTTTTTAACACTTTTAATTCTTCTATAATCTATACAAAAATCCAAATAACTTATGTTTTCAGTGTCCTTTGGCGCAATTTTTCAACTCTGCCTAGGCTGTTCCATCATTAGTCTCCTTGAGCTTTGTTATTTTGGGCTGTTCGATGTGCCTCGTTTTTGCTTGTCGCACTGGAAATCGAGGCGAATTCGTTAAGATATTTAACAATAAAAAATAAATGCCGGCGCTAACCCTCTTATGTTTGCTATGCATTTTATTTTTTTGTTTATTGCAAGTAGTTCATGGTCTGGTGCATACTGTAGAGCTCTGGACTTGGCTTGACATATGCAAAGCATTTGCTGCCAAATATCTTTTGTTCTTTCACATCAGTCTCTGGGGCAAAATTTATATTTGCTGTAAGTCCTTATATATATTTGATATGCGGGCTTGAGCGGAGTATTGCTAAAGCTTTTGCGTAAGCTTTTATTCGAGGATATAATATGCAAGCTTAAAGCAAGTAGTGCAAGCAGTTCAAGTTGCAAGCAGTGTAGTGAAAAAGCTCATAATTTCGAAGGAATATGGAATGTGAAACATGGAAATAGTTTGGTAAAACATAGCTTCTTTTAACATAGAGTCTGGTTGGACATCATAGAATGTCGAATGTGAAATATGGAAAATATAAATATAGAATATGGAGCATAGACATGGAACATAGCCAAGAAAATATCGCCTGTTGAACATAGAAACGTTGCAAAGTGCTTGGCTGCGATTATAGCAAAAGTTGGTCTTAACTTAAGCAGTTCAATTCCAAAATTTAGTTACTCTACTGTCCGCTTCACGAGCATGCCGATTCGTATATAGATAAAATATCTTTAAAACAGAAAATTCTTTCTAAAGTTCGAACAATTGTTTTCATGATAATTATATTTATTTAAATTTCTATATTCGATTTCATTACATATATATATAAAGCAATTTTTCTATATTTGTCTTTCTTCTCTATTATTCATTAAGTTTTATTGTACTAGCGCTACCAACATATTTATTAAAATGTGAAGTTCTAAAGAAACAATAAACGAGAACATTTGTTTTTAAGTGTTCAAAGAATACTTATTTATATTTTTGCCTATCTTATCATAAGTTAGTCGCAAAAAGTAGTCCCCTATTTTTAGCGATTTATAGCACTTGTTCATATCAGTAAATGATATTCTAATAAGACTGATTAGCAGCCTATATAAGACCTGCGCTTAGGTACGGCAAAAACAATAGTCTTTGATCAGATATCGAACCATGTATTCTTCAACGAAACTCATTGCCTCTGTGCTAATTCTTGCCCAACTACTGGGCGCCATTCAGTGCGGAGTCTACGACAATACGGACAAGTGGATCCTTTCGGACAAGACAAAGCCTTTTCCCGAAAACGCTGTTCTGGGCGGCTATGATTCAGAAGGCTATGAGAACTTCGTGGGACGTGTAATGTACACAAATTCAGCTCTGCCAGCGCGTATTAGGGCCGAAACTGGATACGCTACCTTTAACACAGAAACTATCGCTAATCAGGCCACCTCCTACGAACTGTTGCTGTCCAATGAGACGACCAGCTATGACTGGGTGCGCAGCTTCGATGGATTCAGGGAGAAGAATGCTGTGTCTGTGGGCACAAGTGTTGCCAACGAGCGCGTCTTCATCTGCCGTGCCAGAACTGATGGTGGCATTTTCATTGGCACCCTGTATCTGGCCCAAAAGATGTGCATTATCCGATATGAGAAATTGCCTCTTAGACAGATGACCAAATATGAGGTGCTAGTCCGCAAAGTTAAGCCGCAAAAGTACATATCATTCGAGCTTAACACAATTGAAATGCCTGATCAGTAAATCGAAAGGATTATAGTGATAATATATTAAAGAAATATTAAATAAACAAATATATTTAATTTGAAGTGAAATTTAAAAGAGTTAGAATAGAAAGTTTCATATTATAAGTATGACATTATTATGGCCGGAAGTATATAGGATTATAAAATAATATAGATTATATCGTAAATTATATAGTAATTCTCAACTTGGTGCGCCCCAGCTAGTGTAATTAAAGACCAATTATTCAGCTGGACTGATGAATAGATATAGAGACAACTAGATGGGTATTGTTCAAAGCCAGTAAACTCTTTTCCATTTGTGAACGTGTATAAAAATTTCCGTGAACCTAAACGATATTTCAGTTCCACGTTGCAAAATATTTATGCGAAAGTCAGGTGCAAAAATTTCGTGAATGATATTAGGAGATAGAACAAATCTTCGGGGATCTTACAATACTGCATTTACATATAGGTTCTCATATCATTGTAAACTGATTACAGAGTACAGAAGAGTTGATATATATATGTATATCTGAAGCATGATTACCGTTATTCTAGCACAAATATGAGTATATCTCAGAGCATCAAAGGTAAAGGTTTAAATTTGTTTTGAAATAGTTCAACTTCTTTTCAATGTATAATAGTTTATGCTATTTACTTTTGTATATAAATATCCCTCCACATGGCAAATGCTGTATACTTTTTAGTAGATTAACAAAGCCTGCCCAAATATAGATATACTCAACTCTCGTTTAAGTTGTTTTTTAACGGTTTATTGACTGGCCGCGGGCTGTGACTTAACTGCTGCAATGTCGTCCTAATAAGCAGCATCCGGACACCGTTACGTGGGTCTTGGGGGCTTCGGCTGTGCTATACATACATACATACATATATACATACATACATAAATACATACATATATACAGACATACATACATCTGCCATGCAGCTACAGCTGCTCTGTGGCCGGGCGGGCGCCTTGTCGAAATTACGCTCATAAACGTGACTTGACATAATAATCTCTGACTGGAGCTCTGAGTGCGGCCGCTGGCTTTGTCTTTTGGCTTCTGCCTTTGTTGCTCACGTATATATACATATACATATTTCTATATATATATATTCCTTTTCAGTCTTTTTTTTTGTCAAAGGTGGCGTTAATTTTTTTCGCCGCCTTTTGTTGTATTTTCTTTTAATTTTTGCTTTTGTTGTCATTGCGGGGTCAAGTTTTCTTCGGTTTCTTGTTGTATTTTGCGGGTCAGCAGCCGGTTGGCTAATATTGCAAAAATTTCATTAGTTTTACAAACAAGCAAACAAACAAAGCAAGAAACAAATATTTGTGCTTGCATTTTTTAGCAGTTTAGTGGCAGTTGTTGCTGTTCACTTTTTTTTTTATTCTTCCTCGTTCTTGTTGTTGTTGTTTTGTTGTTGCTGTTGTTGCTGTTGGCGAGTGCTACGTTTTTATCTAAAATAAAAAAAAGGCACCACCAGCTGGGGTAATGGACAGGTTCAGGTGAAGCCAAGGGTCGCCAGGGAGCTAGCGTAAATAAATAAATGGTAAAGCAGAAAGCTAAAACTAATATCAAAACATCGAATGCGACATACACTTAACAAGTTGTTGCATATAAATATTTAAAAGCCAGCGTGCATAAAAAATAATCTCAAATTTGTCAATTTATGTTGTGTGTTTTAAAATAACATTTGCTTTGCAAAAAGATACAGCTTAAACAAACAAAAATTCTTTTAAAACTGTCATGAATATTAAAGGAGTTGAAG
Organism: Drosophila nigricruria; assembly: GCA_037075265.1. NCBI lineage: Eukaryota > Metazoa > Arthropoda > Insecta > Diptera > Drosophilidae > Drosophila > Drosophila nigricruria. The sequence goes on along the minus strand of JBAMCI010000196.1, from coordinate 7,423,093 downwards.
CAATTTCAAATATACAAAATATCAAATATATTTTAAAAGATTATTTACATTTGCTTCCATACAGCAGTTCGTTGAAAGCTTAGAATTAAAGCTGCGTGGAAAATAATAAAAAATATTTTTTTTATTAAAAAAAACATTTTCAACGGAAAGTAAAGGAAATAAATTAAAAAAAAAAAAAATGCTTAAAAAAAACTGTTTTTTTTATCTCATTTTAAAATTTGCAATATTTGTATTGCTAATTATAACAAAAAAATGTAATTAGTTATAAATGATTTAATCCTCAGTTTAAGAAAGAACAAAATTTCTTTAAAAAAAAAAAAATATTTTTATTAAATGCAAATATTTTAATATTTTACATATAGTTTTTCTAAATATAAAAAAATTATAAAATATAAATATAAAAATATAAATTATAACTTTAAAAAATAACCTATTTATTTTTCTTATTTTTCAATTTGCAATATTTGTATTGCTAATTATAAATAAATAATAAAAAATAAAATAAGTAAATTATTTTTCAAAAAAAAAAAAAATGTATTATTATTATTATTAAATGTAAATATATTAATATTTTACATAGACTTTTTCTAAATGTAAAAAAATTTTAAGTATTTTTAATATCGACAAGAGTTTTTTTTATCTAAACAACACTAAATATACCCTCACTTAAAGCCAAAGAATACAAATGGCGCGTGCGATTTTTTCAAAATTGCTTTGGCTTTTTTAATTGAAAAGTGCAATGGAGCGGTTGTTAAAGCACAGTATAGTATACTTTATACTCTAGTATCGTGTCGCACATACACGCTAAATTGCTTGCATACAAACGCACAAACTGAAACATTTTACACACACTCTCGTACGTACACATACTCGTATATCATATTTGGTCGCTTCGCTAATTTGGTACTTTAAAATGCATAACGTCTATGCATGTGTGCCGCATGTATGGTTTTTTTTTATTTTCATGTATATATATATATATATTTTTTTTTTTTTTGTTGACCCATGTGTGTGAAATGCTCTCATGACTTCACAATAACTAAACAGACGACCCGTTTCGGGGTAATTAGTTGTCTCTCTTGTCCTTTGCCGCCACAAGCCCTGGAGCCAAAGAAAATGGCGCAGAGCCGCCTGAATAGGGGCGTCAAATGTGGTTTGCCCAGTTTGTTTTATACCCTTTTACTTGTTCAATTGACTGGAGAGGTTATTAGGTTGAATGTGTATATAATCAAGATATATATATAACTATATGTTATGGGATGTTTTGATTTCAATTGTCTCTGGAAAATACAAATGCGTTCTGAGTAAATAAATATATTTAATGTTTAAATGAAGACTCTAAAGTTTTTGTAAAATAATCTTTTATTTTCTAGTTAAATATATTTAAGTCTTGTTTTATATTTTTTGGTTTTTTGGATTTTTTTTGCAATTTATTTGCCTTTTGTTTCTAGCTGCCATAGAGTATGTCTTAGTCAGGCCGCAGTTTTTCAAGTTATTTTTCTTTTTCTTTTGTCTTTGTGATTTTTATTATATTGCTGTTGCTATCAGAAAAGCTGGCTATACTGACTATATAGAGAAGTTTGTTTTGTATATGGGGATAAAATAAAAAAAAAATAAAATATAAATTAAAAAAATATTTTATTATTGTAAAATAGCAATCAATAATTTTAATATATATATGTATGAATAATAATATTAATTATAACTAAAAATATAATAAAATATCTTCAACAGTAATAAATTTCAATTAATTTAAATAATTTACAAAAAATATAAAGATAATATTCCAATCATGTTTAAGTTTATAGGCAATTTATGCTGAGTGTAGCCTATAAAAAAGTCTTAAATATTTGATTGCAATGTAGAGTATTACGAGAAAGCTAAGAGCTGCGGTCAAGTAGCTGCGCCCCATTTGCCCCTTATCACCTAGGTCCATAAATTATGACGATGAGGTTACTTTGTAATCAGCAAATTAAGTTTATAGCCGCTGGCATATTATATATATATAAACATGGCAAACCCGAAATGAAAAGTAAACTTGACGCCCACACATTTTTTGTGCCTGTTGTTTGTGGCCGTTGCTGTTGAACACGAAATGTGAGCAAATTTAAAGCATTCCATTCCATTCGGCACTGACAGCAGCGCAAACAATACACAAATCAGTCATTAAATTGTGCTGCCATTTTGCTTTGGATAATCGAAATTTTAATGCTATGCCCGCGCTATATTTGTTTGCACAGGGCCAAAATGGGCCACCTTATTCTGTGCGCATCCATTGTCGGGTTGTCGGCGCCATCTAAATTTGCGGCCTGTCGCGGTTTAGCCGGCATTGTTTTTGGCACACACTCACACACTACCAAAAAAAAGCAAGTGTGAGGGTGTGAGAGTTTCGTGGTGTAGACTGTGCATGTGTGTGTGTGTGTGTGTCTGTGTGTGGTGGTGTTTGCCCATAGCCGGTAACCGACACATGCGGTAATTTACCTAATTTTCGGGCGTTACGCCCACAGATTCTCCTCCTTGTTGCTGTTGTTGTTGTTGTTGTTGGCTGCGCCAATAGAGCTGATTGGATTTCCGCGTTTGCTTCGGCGACTCTTGCGCGTAAAACGCGATTTAATCGAATGCGCCTTTCAGTATGTTAACGCATTTTAATATCAAACATTGTCAGAGAGTTTCCCATCCACCCACAATAATGCTGTCTTTGTAATGTTCCATGGCTTTGGCAACATTTTGTGGGCATAACGCAAGTTCGTCCAAACTTGACAACGATTCGCTTTGAGTACGCAAGTTTTCATTATGCATTTTATATGAGATCTCCCAGCAGCAGCAGGAGCAGGAGCAGCTTTGTACATTCGTTAATGATGCTCCTTTGAGGCTTTAACATTACATTTTTTTTTTTTTTTGGCGATTTGTGGTGGTAGATTATAAGGGCTGAAAGCCGTGATGGGATTTGCTAGATAACTGGCTGGCTTATTAACATTTTCGCATGTATATTTAAGGGTCAGCTGTGCGTCTGCTGATAGGTGCGTTTGATAGTTTAATAGGCTTGTTTGGCGACCCTTATCAATACTTAAGTCACCTTAATCTTACGGTGAGTAAAAGTATTGGCAAGCGTAGTGAAGTGAGCATAGTAGATGGTTCATCAAATTAGCTAAATGATTTTTGAATTGTAACTAATAAATTATAGAAACATAAAAAGTTTTGCTTAGTAAAACTTTTCTTGGAACTATAAATATATTTTTAAAATTTTGTTTAAAGAAAATAAAAGTTTCTAGAAATAATAAAAATTTATAAATAAGATTTAATATTAATTCTCATTTAAGATATTATAAATTAAAGAAATGCCAGGAAGTAAAACTTTTGACATTATATATAATTCCTATAATTGATGTTGCATGTCAATATTAAATATTCTATTTATTTTTTAAATATATTTAAATTATTCCAAAATTATTTTTAAATATATTAAAATAATTCAAAAATTATTTTTAAATATATTAAAATAATTCAAAAATTATTTTTAAATATATTAAAATAGTTCAAAATTATTTTTAAATATATTAAAATAATTCAAAAATTATTTTTAAATATATTAAAATAATTCAAAAATAGAAAACTTAAATATAAATTATAAAATAGATTAGATTTATTTACTTATGCGCAAATATACTAAAGAAATTAAATTTGATATTAAGGTAAAGATTGTCGATCATAACATTTATATATATAAAATGTATACATACCATATTTAGTATAAAGAAGAGTATTTAAAAATCTTTATATAACAGTACTTGTTATGTTTATCTCACATCTTTCAATATACATCACAAAAAGTCTGTTCAATTAATATGCTGCAAAAAAGAAAAAAAAAAAAAAACGAAAGAGATTCAAACGGCTGTCAAAATGTCAGAGCAACTGATTTTCATTTGGTTGTTTTTTTTTTTTTTTTGGGTCAATTTGGGTCTACTCAGCCTTCGATGTGTTTTCAAAACACATACATACGTACATCGGGCGAATATGTGAGCTGTAACATATGCTGGCGGGGCGCACCTGCCAGACCCAAATCCGAGCTAGCTGACGCGCTTCCCGGAGCTGTTTTAATAAGACACGGATTATCGCTTGGCATTATTTCAATCACATACCAAGTGTCGAGTATTTAGCAGACAACAAACACGCGCCAAGCTCAACGACCACGCGCTCTCTCCTCCTTGCCATGTTAGCACCATGTCTTCGTTCCACTGTCAGGCGGTAGAGCTGCTAAAAAGCCAATAAAAATACTTTGTTTGACAAATAAAAGCCGCAGTGAGAGCTTTGGCGATAAAAATTTTGTAGATAGCGCCCAGTTTGGTTGCAAAAGGGGCATCGGGACAGCTGTTGGCTGTTGGCTGTTGGCTGTTGGCGAATGCCTTCTTTACTGACTGTCACATAAAGCCACATGTGTAGGTGTCAATGTGTAAGTGTGTTTTTGTATATGTGTGTTTGTGTGTGTTTGTGTGTTTGTCGAGCAGCTTCTTCGCATCGTTTGACTTTACGAGCCGGAGTGGAAATGTCCTGACCATCTTGTCTGTCTGAGTCCTAGTTTACACTCTATAGCAGTTGGGCATTTTCGTCTAGGACTGGCATTAGCTAAAGCTGGTTACATATGATATATAAATATATTTTTTTGACATATTGAAAAGATTAGGCTGTAAGCAAAGTTTAAAGTAGCTAAATTAATTTCAATGAAAAAAAAAATTATACATATATTTAATACAATCATAAAAATTATATTCTAATTTATATTAAATATAAATATTTTTTAACATATTTAAATATAATTATTTTATCATATTAATATAATTTATTTCTTTTTGCAATGCAATAAAAATTATTTGAATTATTTTTCGTTAAATCTTTATGGCAAACAAATCTAATTTTGTTGGCTTTTTTAATTTTTATGTATAAATAATAATTATAATTAATAAAGAATTTTTATTCGAACTAACAATAATAAATTTCCACATTTTTTTTTAAATTCCAAATAAACGCAAAATAAATTTAATATTTGGCAATATATAATTTAATAATATTTCTATTAAATTTATTTTGAATTCATTTAAAATTGAATTTGAAAATTTATTTTAATATAAATATTAAATTTAATTAAATTTATTTTAATAGATATATCAAATTTAATTAAATTTATTTGTTCAGCTCAAAAAATTAATTTTATAGCTGACGTAGAATTTAATTTTTCAACCTCTTTTTTAAGTATTTAAATATAAATTAAATATGTATTAAATACATAGTATTTAAATACAAATTATTAATATTAAATACATAGTATATATATTTATAATAATAATAATCTATAAATATGCCATACAGTATTTGAACATCGCCTATTTTCTGCTGTTATAGTTTTCCGGCTTTTCTATTTGATTTTCTTAATGTTGACTTCCACTGAGTAGTCGTTGTTGTTGAAAATCAGGATGACAGCGACAGCACAAATAGCCAAAAACAATAACAACATCAACTAGCGCCGTATGCTATGGCATATAGTATGTTAGTTCCTTTCGACGGTCAATGTTTGACAATAATCAACGCCGACGTTGATGTCGCGACGTCACTTCTCATATGTTTGCCAAAATGAGCAGACATCCGCTATATTGTTATGTTGTTGTTGCTGTTAACCTGACTTTAAAATCAGCTGATGACGACATCAGTTCATCTCATCATCATCATCGTCATCATCGTCAGGATGAGCATAGCCACAGTCATGTCTGCGTGACTTGGCGCTGTGCTGTCAGATTTTCAATTCGATGGGCAGAGCAGGGCATTGGCAATGGCAAAACTAATTAAAATTGTCTGGCGTGATATTTTTTTTTTTGGGACGGCACTGTAAATGTGTTAAGCGCAAAATAACAATACGAAATGGTTGCCTACTTTTTGGCGCAGCTTGCAAATTGCAATTAAAGATGGCAAAAAGCGTTGCAACTGCTGCTCTCAAGCACGTTTCGGGCTTCAAAAGCTCGTTAAGCATTGCGTGTGGCCGCTATTTGTTCATATGTTGCAATTATGTCAACGCAAGTACCACACACACACACACACACACACACACAGACACACTTAGAGGCATTCGTACACATTGATTTTGGCAACATTATTAATCAACTGACCAGTGGCATGATGAAGCCAACAAAACTAACGGTGTTCATGTTGCCATCATCATTAAATGCTCTGCCTGCTGTTTTAACGCATTTAATTGCAATTGCTATCAAACACACACATGCACACCCATGCACACACCCATGCACACACATACACACACATTGACATAGCTTCTAGGAAGAACCACCCGCTGACACCCACTAATAACTTTTGGTTGCCTGCTGATATTGGTACAGCAGCTGCCGCTTGAGTGCAGGAAACTTCAATAAATTGTTGCATATATGTGTATATATATATATATATTTTTGAATTGGCCAAATATTTGCCAGAATTTGAACATATTTTTGTTTGTGTGTTTGTTTGCTTGATTGCCTGTTTGCTGTATATGCTGTCTGCTGGCCACAGCTGCTGGTTTTTATATAAATCTAGCAAAGGGATTTTTAACTCGTGTCACAAGAGGTGTTACACATTGAAGGGCAACTGTCATCATTCAAAATGTCAGTTAAATATTATTTTGCTTGTTAAATTAAGCATATATCAAACACTCAGCAGAGCTAACCTATAATAGAGAGAGAGAGAGAGAGAGAGAGAAATGTATAAAGCGCATAGTTTGCATAGAGAGATTTACATCAATAAAAGTCACTGTGAATGCAACACTTGAGCATAGATTAGAGATTACAGACATTTTCTCTGAGAATTTCAGAGCTTTTGTATAGTTTTTTTTTTTTTTTGCTTTATGCAGCTCGTCACTCTGACTAAAAGAAGTCCTCTTGCTTAGGCTGCCTGCCAGCTTGCCAGCAGGTGTTATCCCGCATTAACCTTCAGGATGGAGCCCTTCTATGTGCTCTAGCTAAGCACTGCCATGCGGGTTTCTGTGTCCTGTTCTTACTTTTGTCTTTGCTATAGCTTTTCGGCAAAGTCACAGACTCTTTTCCAAGCAGCTTTCCTGTTGGAAATATTCTCTCTTAGAGTCTTTACTTGGACTTCATCGACGACAGTTTCTGCCAGGTGGGTCCTTGCTTCCATTCACCTTTCGCAGTTGGATTCGAAGTTTTCCCCATGTTATGTACTTACTTAATGTATAGCAATAAATATAATATGCATAGAAATATTCATGAAAACTATTCCACAACAACTAGACTAAAGAGCATTGCCTAGTCATCTAGACAACATCATAAAAAATTTGTGTTCTATAAATCAATTGCAAGCAGCTTATAAAATATTCCATTTGTACAAACAGAGATTTTGTTTTCACTTTATTTAAATATTGAAAATATTGTTAAGTATTGTCTGCATTTTTTTGTTGTCCACTGTAGCTGTATTTAGCTTATAATCTCCCACATAAAGATTTCATTTATTCGACTGAATTTTAACGTAAACTCATCTGGTCACGCGATTTTCTTATCTATTTAATAATATTTTGACCGCAATAACATTCTGGTGTTGAATATTTATAAATTGTTGTGCATTTTGATTAACTTTTATGCACACATAGTCAGTCGACATGGCTAATTTAATGTTTCCGCTCTTGTTTATTTACAAAATAAACTTTTCAAGTGGACTGTGAAATTTGGCACGTGTGTCGGTTTGCCTCGTGTTTGTATATGCGAATCTGAACAAATGTGTACATTCATGTGGTCATTCTTTTAAAGGCATAACAATGAAGCCGCTTACAATAACAGACAATCGCTCCGACAGCTGCTGGCAGTTAGGTAAACAAATCAACAACAACAGCAACACCAATGCCAAAGCCAAACAACAACAACAACAAGAACAATAGCAACACAGTAACAACATTTGAAATCGCTGCAAACATCAAAACGTTAACAAACACCGTGGCAAACCACAAAAATGGCCGTTGTTGCCGTTGACTTTTTGGCATTTTTAGCAAAAGCCAAAAAAAAAAGAAGGAAGGTATACAAAACAGTTGCAGTTGCTGGAGTTGAATCTGTATCTGGGATCCCCGAGTGTTGAGCCAAACTGGACAACAGTGTCAAATACTCGGACAGCGAACGATGTCGCTACGCTGTCACGGACTCTTGGAACGTGCGAATTTAGCCGCAGATTCTGTTGGTTTTGCACTGATTGTTACTGTTGTTTATATACCCTAGCTACAGTGTTGATATGGGGTATATTGGCTTGAAGCATATGTTTGTTACAGACAGAGACATAAAGTATATCATGTTATATGTTTCATTATCATTCCATAAGTCATCCCTGCGTCAGTCTGTTGAAGACTTTACTCATACATCAGTATATTGGCTTGATGTATATGTTTGTTACAGGCAGAGACATATGTGATATACATAAAGTATATTATCTTATATGTTTCATTATCATTCAGTCAGTCAGTCATTCCAGCATCAGTCTGTTGAAGACTCTACTCTCATCAATAGCTCATACATCAGTATATTGGCTTGATGTATATGTTTGTTACAGACAGAGATATAAAGTATATCAACTTATATGTTTCATTATCATACCATAAGTCATCCCAGCATCAGTCTGTTGAAGACTTTACTCATACATCAGTATATTGGCTTGATGTATATGTTTGTTACAGGCAGAGACATATGTGATATACATAAAGTATATTATCTTATATGTTTCATTATCATTCAGTCAGTCAGTCATTCCAGCATCAGTCTGTTGAAGACTCTACTCTCATCAATAGCTCATACATCAGTATATTGGCTTGATGTATATGTTTGTTACAGACAGAGATATAAAGTATATCAACTTATATGTTTCATTATCATACCATAAGTCATCCCAGCATCAGTCTGTTGAAGACTTTACTCATACATCAGTATATTGGCTTGATGTATATGTTTGTTACTGTCAGAGACATAAAGTATATCATCTTATATGTTTCATTATCATTCTATAAGTCATCCCAGCATCAGTCTGTTGAAGACTCTGCTCACATCAATAGCTCATACAGCAGTATATTGGCTTGATGTATGTGTTTGTTACAGGCAGTGAAGGTATCTGTGATTCCATAAAGTATATAACCTTATATGAAATGAAACATTGCTGTGATTGATCAATGAAACACATCAATTTAATTTGAACGAGTCGCAGGGATGACTGTTGGCGACTGTTGATCGTTCTATATTGTTCAATTTGATACTTGGCCACATCTAGGAGTCTCAGAAACATAAATAAATTATATTAATAAACTAAAATTATCATCTACTGGCTACAGGGTATTTCGTATTCGACTAACTCCACATCTCCTGGCGCTTTTTGCGCATTTTATTTGGAAACATTGCGACAAATGCCTGTGGGCGAAAGGGGAAGAAAAGAATAGAATGTTGACTTCATGTGGGTAAATTATGAGACTAGGTTATCGCGGTGCACACTTAATGGAACTGAACGTTGCGATTGCACAAATTGTGAATTATATATAGTATTTATATAAATCTATGTGTGTGTGTGTGTGCCGAGAGTAAATTTATAATAATTGAGCAAATTGAAAAAAATTATGAAATCAGTCGAAATCTTTATATATAAATAATAATAATATAATCTATATATAGATATATTTAAATATTTCCTTAACAATTAATATCATCCAAAACTGACTTCAACTCATTGCAAGGATTTATTTAACAATTTTTTCCCCATTTCTGTTCGAACAATATTTTGACAGTTCGCTGATAAAATTATTGCAAAAAAAAAAAAAAAGAGAGAATAAAATACAATTTGGGATACAGCGAAATCGGGCAATCGTGGAGCACGTGTCTCGCTGGCAGAATAAAACGATTTGGGTCCGCACAGCAACAGAGCCACACGTGACAGGGAAAATCGTAACGTTCAAATTTCCGGATCGAAGCGGTCATTTAGGCAAGCGTCGTGCTCTGCTCCCATTGGCCAGTGCCCAGTGCCCCTGGTGAGGTCAGCAGCTGCAATGCGGGCAGCACCCACTGGGCAGGCAGGGCTAAACGCAATTCGTAGCATTTATTGCGTCACTCGAACACGTGAAATGCGCTCTAAGCAGTTTAAAATTAAACTTAATTATTAAACGATTCAGAACAGCCGCCAAGCTAATTTGACTTACATGAATGAATGAAATTTCTCACTGATAAGACTGTGCACACACAAACACACAAATATGAAACACAACCCAACCCGCGGGCAGCGCACAAATCGCACATTGAATATCAATTTGTGTGGTCGCGCGAGTTGGCGGCGAGTCGAGGAAACCGCAAACTCAGCAAGCTAAGTATTCGATCCGGTGACCATACAAACTGCCGACTAGGCACATAGTATATATATATAAATACCTACATACATATATATATATATATATATATATATATATATATATATATGTATGCATGTATGTATTGCTAAGACGGCCAGACAATGCGAGACAGTCACATAAATGCGCATAAACCATGACAAAACCACCTATTAACGGGCATATCAATTATATAATCATCTTAGCTATGTTCTCGTAATGGCACAATTGTTGGATATTAGTATAATTAGAATTGTTATGATGATTAGCAGGGACTTCGATTGAACAAAACAAAGCAGTAATTTAAGATTTTCGTTTCTATCAATCAATTTTAATTTATTAAAATTATAAACATAAATTTATATAACTTATATAATTTACGTATTGAGTTTAATATCCAGTCGAAAAAATAAAAAATTATTTTAAAATATTAGAATACGAATTAGAGTTTTTTGGGCTTTACAGATACAACAGATCAACAAGTTTTTAGTCCGTCAGTCAACAAGATGTTTGATGAAGTCTATAGCTTAAATTTCATTTCATGATCAACTCGTTTGGCTCTTAGTTCATTTTGTACTTTTTGTATTTCATTCTAAAACATTCAAGTTAATAGACTTAAACATAAATATATATTAGTAGATAAACCAAATAATATTTGATGAAGTTTCGTTTTGATTGTTTCATAATTAACTCGTCTGATTTATAAATTTATTCATTGCAATTCCTTCTGAAATTCCCCAAATTAAAGTGTATTTGATAGACTTAAACTAGGGTGACCAGATCGGCCTCAGGCCATTCCGGGACGGTCGACGACTTTGTTGCAGAAAACTGCTTATCTGCGCTGCTTTCCTCAAAAAAACTCTTCACTTGTCTTGACAAAAGCGGGACATGTCCCGGAGTTCCAGGACGTATGGTCACCCTACTTAAACATAAATATATAACATATTAATCAAATATAAACAAAATTCTAAGAAATAAATTTTTGTATTCACAGAATTTTTTAAACATTTTTAGATTAAATTTATTAATATTATTATTAGGCATAATTTATAAAGTCAATCTTATCTTATAATTTAAAAATTTTAAACAATTTTCATTTTTTTTTTTTTGCAATTAAATTAAATAGAATTTTTATTTGTTTTTGTAAATCAATTTCATTAATTTTTGAAATTTCTAAACTATTTTTAAACATATACATATATATAAAATATATATATCATTTTTATGTTAATATAATTTTAACTTAATTTTAAACAAAAGTAAACTTGTTTCATTAATTTATTTAACATATAAAATGTATTTAAAATTTATATATATCTAATTTCTGACAAAACTAGATAACAATATTTCAACGCTGTACAGCACCAATGCTGCCAGCTAGACTCGATCATGCACTACTTTCTATGGCTTGTGTGTTTGTATATATTGATCATAATGTGTACACTGATTTAAATTCTAGAATTTACGTAGCTTAGAAGGTGTCCCAAATGCAAAAATTCCCCAATTTCGTCATATATACAAATTCGTCTTAAAATTTCTTTAAAATATCAACTTGTCAAACATTTTGTAAATTTACAATGCAGTCAATATCCAATCTGTGGTTAAGTGAAGAGCATGTGGTTTGCGGTCTTTCACTAGCTTAATTAACGATTAAGGCTGCCAGCTGCCAAGTCCTAAACCCAGTTGACTTTCATTGGCCAGCGGTTTTTGGTTATGGTTTGGTGTTTTTGACATGCTGAGCACGTGCAAATGTTCTGGTTGGGGTATCTTGTTAATGGTCTATTAATGCGGGCGCCAATTGCGGTTGCCAGGTAACTGTCGTGTGCCCATTGTGAGTATGAGTATGAGTAATATATACATATATGCCACAGCGACCTTCAACAAGTTGCCAACTGAAAAGTCGACGTCGCGTCGACGTCGCGTCGAGTCGCGTCGCACAGCTTCGGCTGCTGCACAGGAAGCGCGTTAATTAGCAAATAAATAAAAAGCGTGCCGGCAAACAAGACACGCACATTGCGCATATGTGAATGTACATATATGTGTGTGTGTGTGTGTGTGTGAGAATGCCATGTTGATACAGATATGTACATATGTATGTGTATGTGTACATCTGTAGCTGCTGTATCTGGTGAGCCTCTGCTGCTGCTGCTGCTGCTGCTGTTGCCGTGCCACTGACTTTTGCTGATTTCAATGCATGACGATGCGATGCCAACGTGAAAATTCTTAATGCTGCCTCTGCATTTCATATTTCCCATTGGTAGTTTTTCATATGCGCTGCAAGTTCCTTTATGTAATGTCCATAGACAATGGCATTCAAAATGTATAGGTTCTAGAATTTTAAACATTTATTTCATTTTTAATTTTGCATTTAAATTAAATAGAATTTTTATTTATTTTGGTTAATTTTATTTTTATTTTTGAAATTTCTAAACTATTATTAAATGTAAAAATATATATAAAATATATATATATATATAATTTTTATGTTTTATATACAAAGTTTCCAGTTGATAAAAGCTTAAAAGATGGCTGAAGAGTTAGGGACGGAATCCAAAGTTTTTAAAATATATTTAATATTGAATTTTAGTAAATTTAGTACTTTTATGATATTTCTTAGTCACATCTATAAAAAAACTCTCCTAACTAAATTTCTAAATCACAAAGTCCTAAGAAATTAGGAAGCTCATACCAAAGTTCGTATAGCATAGTGTCTTAACAGTTGCCAAGCTGCAAAATATTCTTCTATTTATTTATTTTTTTTTTTTGTTTTGCCTCCCTCACTTGTAGGCGCAGTCGCGTATTCTGTTGGCTTTCGACTTTTCCCCGCTTACACGTTGTGCACGTAATTGAAAATTAACTTGTCTCGCTGACTGCAAGCTACCTTGCCTTGTTTCCTCGTGCCTTGCTGCTGCTAGGCTGTCAAGGATTTCTTTGGGCAGATGCGTGCTGCATATTGATGTGGCGCCGTCTTGCATAGCTATGAAAAGTGAGACGAAAGATTGAAAGAAACCATAGCGAAAGCAGTTACTTAAGCATACTTTTATTTACAATACTTGATGGCTTAACTAGTTAAAGCTATACACCAGCTACGAGACTATACAGAACCAAGTGTTTGTTATACTTATAGAGCGATCTGTTCGCTACCAGAAACTGCAGCGGCTTACAGGATTCATAGGCGTGCCCGGGGCACAGTCGAAGACCTCAGCGAACTCAGGCATCTGGGCCAGGGCATAGTTCAAGCGTTTGCTGCCCGTATCATGATAGACGTCCGCCTCCTCGCCGCAGAAGAATTGCGCGAATTGCACAAAGTACAAGCGCCCATTGTTGCGTCTCTCCAACGGATCCTTCATGTAGGTGTTCAGCGCCAGGCGTGTGCCGCTGATGTCGGCGATCCGTTCATTCAGCATCACATGTTCGCTGTCGTTGAGACAATTCACCGCCTTCAAGTAGTTCTTGTTCTGTACCAACTGATCGCTGTAGTCACGCATTTCGCCCTGAGCATCGTAGTCCACAAAGTAGGTGTCGATCGAGTGCAGCATCTCGTGGCCCAGTGTGTTGGCCAAATCGCCATAGAGCAGAGCTGGCCAAAACTGTGACTCGTACAATGGCAGCTGCATATAGGCATATGGCATGATTATAATGCTGCCCAGGCAATAAAAATAGGGCGTGGCATCAATATTGTCGAGCAGCTCGGGTCCATGATGATTGAAGCTGAACCACACCTGTCGCAGCGCCGCATCCTCTGTACGCTCCAGCTCCGCCAGATGGTCATAGTAGTGCAGCAGACTGTTCAAATGATTCTCATAGAAATCATTGCCCACTCGCCAGTGCTGGACACACTCCACATAAAACTGTTCGCTCACATTGCGTGGCAGATTGCCGACGTTAATACGCAAACCCTGCACCTTATCCAGCAGTGCGTCGAGCAAGGTTGCATTCAAACCTAGCGCATTGAGCCGCAGCTGTTGGGCGAACTGTTGCTTCAGCTCCTCAAACACTCCGAAGATAACACGCTCATCTGCCTGCCGTTGCTTGCCGTAGTAGTTGCGCTCGTACGCAAAATTCATGGCCAGATAGAGTGTCTTGCGCATGTGCTGGACACAGCCGACCGCCGAGCTGGAACTGAAGCTGGGCTGGGGATTGCTCAAGGGATTGTGTGGCAGTTGCATGAGATGCTGCAGAAACCGTGCCCAGCTATATAGCTGCAGCAGACGTGCATCGGCCCGGTTGAGATAGTTGATCAGTTGTCGCAGCGCTGGCAGATCATCGGCCAGCAGCTGATAGCTGCCTGGGTATATGGCGCCCAGCTGCAGTTGCAATACATGTGTCCAGTTCAGTGCCGGCAGCTCCTGTTGCAGTTGCTCCAGTGTGTAGGTGCTGAGCGTATCCTCGTCACTGCTGCCCTTTGGCGGCTGTGCCATCTGTTGCAAGGTCTCCTCCAGCTGCTTAAACTGTTCACTTAACTGCTTCAGGCTGGGCAACTGGCCGTGCGTGTGGCGCCTCAGGGCATTGTAGATGCTCCCGCTGAGATTCAGATTGAGATAATAGTTATGCGGCATGACAACAATCATATGTTGGCTGGCATTATGCTGGCTCACTTCGATCTTCACATAGTGCTCGTGATAGCCATAGCGTCCCAGCACCGCTAACAGATCGGCCCAGTGCTGGCCGGCTATATGCGGCAACTGCTCCAAGTAACGACGTAAACGCGGCTTGCCCAACGACCGGCAGCTGTGATAGTAGCGCAGCAGCTTCGTATAGAAATGTGACGCATGTTCCGGCGCTCGCGGCACATGCAACAGCCGCTCGAACAGTTCCATATAGCGCTGATCGATGCGTGCCCCACTCAGCGACATGGCCGACTCGCCCATCTTGTGCACCGATCGCCAGTTGCCACAGGCATACGCATAAAAGTCCTGGCATGCATCCAGCTCCGGTCGCATATACCGCTTCAGCAGTTGAATATGCCGCAAATTGAGATCTGTGCTGCAGGCTGGCTCCGTTCCCGTCTCGGCCGCTGTCAGGCGGCAGCTTTGATTGAGCTGTGCCGTGGGCAGCGCCTTGACACTGGCCAGCAGCAGGCAAAGTGCCCAAAGCTGTCTCATTTTGTGTGTGTGTTTGGGTTTTTCTTGAGACTTTCCTCTTAACACTTCTTGCTTTTGTAACACTTTTGAGTAACTTTTGCTTTTTTTTATAACAAATTTTTGTTATATTTTTTTAACTTTGTATTAGTTCTGTATGCTATGCACTGCAGTTCGGAGCAGCAATTGTTGTAGTTGTTGTTGTTGTTGTTGTTGTTTTTGGTTTCCTTTAGGCGCACACATGTCAGCAAATTGTTTTTTCAAGAATTGTATTTCTTAAACTTTGATTGAGTATTTCACAATTTCCGTTTTGTTTTATTTTGTTTTTTTTTGCAGAAGGTTTTGTTGCGCGTTCGCCGCTTGCTAAAAATCAACTAAAAACTCGTTTCACGCGTTTCCATTTTTTATGTATTCGTTTTTAATTCATTCAAATCACACACACTTATGTGCCCATGTGTGTGTGTGTGTGTGAGAGTGTGTGTGTGTTTAATTCTTGCAGCGCGCTTTTTACATTTGTTTTATTTCATTTATTTCTTTTTTTTTTTTGCTTGCTTTGAGCTGCTTATCAACGTTTTAAATACGTCTTTTCTTTTAGTTAGTGTGCGGCAGCTTATCTATGATACACTGTAAGAAACGTGCATGCTTTTTGAAAATATATCAAGCTAATTTATTGCCATTGCAAGAACTTTGTTAAATATATCATGAAATATATGAAGGTGTTGCATAAGAAATTGCATCAGATAATTTTTGTATAATTAAATGAGTTGTAATCGGAGTATAATATTTCACAACGATGTGAATATTTTAATATGATAATTTATTTTGATTTTTTTTCATTGATGTTGCACTTTTAGTATATGTAGAATTAAAGAAAAATCGATATAGCAGTGTATATGTTAAAATAGGGGCATATATTTTGGGCAGCACATAAAAATTTTCCACTGCAATCGATTCGAATTTCGTTTCACTTTTCGATGTCATTTTAAAATAATAGAAATATTTGTAATATTATATTATATATTTTTATAGATATTTTAGTTTGTTAATAAATAATAAAAAATAATAAAAAAAAATTAAATTGTATTAAAATTTTCTATTTATAGTTGGTACACAATAAATTTCAATCACACTTTAATATATTGTAAAATTTAATTTAGACTAATTTTATATTTTAAAAAATTAATTTTTTGTAGAAATAATCATTTTTATTCTCACACAATCAAATTGTTCAGTTCATCATATTTCAGTGCAGTTCGTTTCGGCTTGAATTACAATTCGAAAATTGTTTCAATTCATGTTTTAGTTATTAATTGTCATCAGCGTCGTGATCGGACGGCTGCCGTACGCTGATAAGGCATTGGGATGACGCAATTCGACGTTGCAATTAATGATTAACCTTACGCACGAGAGGTTCGCACGGGGGTCAGAGAACGACAAGCTGTCGCGATATGCTGTCCCTGGTTTATGCATTTACAAAGCATCATTAACTCGAGCTATCGTTGGCTTCTTGGACAATTCGATAGGGGGGCTTGTCCACTGCGCATTGGACTTTTGACTGACTGACTGACTGTTGGCGAGTGGTATGTGGCGGGAGATGAGATATGAATTTGATGGCAATCATTTCCTTTGTGTTGCCGTCCACTTGTGACGTTTGCAGCATTTGCCGCCTTATCGGGCTCATTAGTGAGCTGATAGAGCACAATTTGTCGTTGACTGATTGTTCTGGCACTAATTGTACAATTGTTTTGTGTGTGTTTTTTTTTTTAATTTTTTATTTATTTATTTTCAAGTTACAAATTAGTTATAGGATTGAAATTTCAGTGGTAATATTTATGAAGCAGTTGGCAAAAGAAATTAGAGTAAGCTGTGGACTGTAAAGCGTCTTCTAAGTAATAAATTAAATAGTCTTTAAATGTATAAAATTATGATTCTTATCTTAGCGCTGATTTTTCCAACTGAACAGCTCCATTATCGTCTATTTATTTATTTAGTTAATCTAAATATTCAATTTGATTTGCGAATTTGTAGAAAATTTTATTGTTTTTATAGTTCTTTTAATGTTATTGTTCTATGTCAAGTTACAAAATGTTGAGTAGCAACCTGTGGCTTCTTCTGTTGCGGGATCACTTATACAAAAGAATATCGCTTGCTTTCTCTTTTCAATTTTACATTGGTTTTATCTCTCAACCACTCAGCTGCAGCGAGCGTAGAATGATTGAGCGTAGGAAGAGCATGTCAAGGTTTACGCTCTTACAAATGCAAGCTCCAACTGCGTCAAGGTTTACGCTCTCACAAATGCTAACTCCAACTGCAGCTCTTACAAGTGGAAACTCCAAATGATATACAAATGACTTGCATACTGAAATGCCTTAATATATAGATATAGAATTTTAACGATTTATACTCCAAGTGCTGCTCTTACAAGTAGCAATTTGGAGTTGCTCATACAAGTTACTTCATACAAGTCGCTCATACAAGTTGCTTCATAACTTTATACAAATTACTTTACACAAATTAGTTCATACTTAAATGCCTTAATATATAGATATAGAATTTTAATGATATTTTTTTTTAGTATTTAAGCAACTCAATCTTACCAGAAATTAAATATAATTTTTAACAGAAGACGAAAACATAATACATAGATTAAGGGAAGAAAGAGTTAAAGTTGTAACTATGACAAATAAAGTTTAACGATAGACTTTCAGTCAAGACCTAGTTTAGTAAGCCTTCAGGCTTATCCCATATAATCTTTAAGGGAATATTTGATAGACTTTCAGTCAAGACCTAGCGTAGTAAGCCTTGAGTCAGTATTGAGCCTTACCATCTTATATTTTTTAATGAAAGATGAACACATAATACATAGATTAAGGGAAGAAAGAGTTAAAGGTGTAACTATGACAAATAAAGTTTGAGGATAGACTTTCAGTCAAGACCTAGCTTAGTAAGCCTTGAGTCAGCCTTGAGCCTTGCCGTCAGAGTCTTCTCCTAGTTCTAGTGCAACCAGCAGATCTTTCAACTGCAGCACCTAGACGCCTAGGGAGAATCTAGTCTCGCAACGTATTATAACAATCTAAAAGCTCTCATTTTGATTTCTGATAATAATTTGATGGTAATCTAATTTATAGTTTAAATTTAGTATATAAATTTATATTTTAAGCTATTAAGGCATGAAAGAAGTTATTTCCTTAGTCAAAAATTAATATACAGTCGTAATGTAGAGTCTCTAATAGCTGGTTAAATATTCTACTTCAAACTATAACCGAACTTTAGTCTATCGATGATTTTATGTATTCTTTTTTCGACTTATTTAAAGCCTAATCATTAAAGCATAGGCTTGATTTGCATTTAATTAATGGCATTTTAATTAAATACGAATTTGTGGCCTACGCACACACAGACACTCATACACACACACACAGACACTCATACACACACACACACAACGCTCCAGCTCATCAAAATTGATAAAGCGTAAATAAATAATTATTTTTTAAGCTCGCCATAATTTAAGCGAAAATAATGTCCTGTTCAGTGACAAATAGTACCGAAATGCTATGCGCATATTTTAGCAACTGCTTTATATATTTAATAAGCTGTAAGTACGTGTACCTTTATACATATATAGTATATATATGCTACTATCAAAGTGAAAGCTTTACGAAAATTATTTATATTAAAAATTTCACTTTTTCGTCACATATTTCATGAAGTGCGCGCATAAAGCAAAGTAGCAAAGAGCAAAGAGCAAAGCGATTTTGATCGCCATAAAGCAAAATTTCATTTTAATTTATTAAATTATTAACATGAGAAAAACGCGAATATTAATCTCCACATAACGGGCAAGCGTGTGTGTGTGTGTACAGAAAGTGCAAGGATGCTTAAAATGCCGTTAACGATTCAATGGCTGCCCAAGCCCAGGCTCATCTCTCTTGATGCTATGTCCCTGTGCATGTCCTTGGCCAGTTGCCTGCATCAATGCATCGGCAGCGGCGGCGCCTTGTCGAGCCACGAATTTCATAATTCAATTACGCTTGGCCTGACGCGAAAGAGTGTCTGGGCTGCCAGATGCTCCTCTGCCGACGCTGATCATTTCCTATCACTTATAGTCCAGAGAAAATAAAACTAAAGATATAGATTGCTTAACTTTCTTCATATGGTAATTCTATGCTATAAAACCTGATATGTGTCAATAACTGTCTGATTATCTTGGGCTATATAGTAAAGGGTATACCAAGTTTACATATCGGCTGGCGCATAAAAACCAAAAGTAACTTGCAATCGGGTTGAGTTCGGGCAGCTCAAACTGTTTGCCTTGTTAAATGCTCACTTACGCATGCAGCGAACAAGCTGACCCCGCCCACTTGCAGCCCCCATTGTGCTCGATCCCAAACAGAGAAACAGAGTCCTAACCGCCGTGATTCGCGCAAAGGGGAGAACTAAATGCTTGCGGTTGGCTCCGCATCTTAAAGTCAATGAATAGCCCCCACGCTGTTTTTTTTTTTTTTGTTTTGTTGCTCTCAAGTTACTTGAGTAAGTAATTCAATTTCCGGCGTCTGTGCGCGCTATAGAAATGATATTAAAGTTATTGAAAGCGAGGCAAACAAACAAACAAACAGACGGACAGACAAAGGAACGTTATGGCAGCGGAAAAAATGTGAAAAATTGTGAAAAACCTTTTACCCATCGGGTTTTGTTTGGCAAATTTGTTGTCTAGACTAGATTCGGTAGCTGCAACTTTCCATGCGTGGAAATATGCCACGTGGCTATTAGCAAATTGAAATGGTCCGAATTTAAGGCACCAACCGAACTCATCTATCGCTGATGATGATGCAGTAAAATAATGTCGCTGCCAAACTCAACAAAATGTCATCAACGGCATTCAGCAGCGATTCGAGCTTAGCACCTGGCTGAAATCTTTCTCGTTTACAGCTTTGACGCTGATTTGCATAAAGCGCCAAATGGTGGTGATGCCAGCAAAGTTTTTCAGTTCTCTCTCTCTCTCTCGACGACGACGACGTTGCCAGCTGCCTCAAATCCAATGAAATCAAAGCTACGCCCCAGTGACATGTTGAAATTTTCTCGTATGTGTGATTTTCATTGTGGCTCACAGCTCTCTGGGGTCTAGTTAGTACTCGCATTTTGCGCTGTCTTCTGCTGGCTCTTTGAAAGCTCTTTGCCACTGGCATAAAGCCCAGTTTATTGCATACTTTTGGGTACAAATATTTAATATGTGCCTCTTGTATGCCACAAATGTGTGTGTGTAAAGTACATACAATTTTAGGCTGAATTGATAGGTGAGTTTTGTACTTAGAGGATGTGTGATTGTATGAGGGTTTCATAGACAAGGTGTATAGTATAGATATAGTAAATGTATAGTAATATACATAGTATATTTATAGTAATATAGTATAGTATAGTAGTTGTCAGTGATCTTTATGGCTTACTTTTAATAATACACTCAACTATTTAGTTCTGTCTTGAAGTCATTTATAATACCAAAGACTTGCAAAAGAAAAGAAACATGTCCCAACACTGGCTAGAGCTTAAAGACAAATGCTCTTTAGAGTGTAAGTTGGAATACACTTTGTTGTTAAATACATATACTTAAGTATCTATATATAGATATAATTTATTGCAGATTATTGTTTTAGACTCTATATCTTTAGTTCTAAGCCTAAACTAGTGAGTGGACCTATGCATTAATCATATACTTTCTGCATAGACATATGCAGTCCAGTCCAACAAACACTTTTCACTCTTCAAATTTCTTCCTCAAATTTTCCAAGATTTCTTATATATAATCTTTACGCTATAAATCATCAGCTTGTCATATTTTATTACAACCTATGTCTATTAATAACAAAAATCAGCTTATTTACTACATATACAGAATATATATATAGAATATTATTATTACATATTTTGCATCTCTAAAAAATGTTCTTTGTGTAAATAACTCGAGCTAGGGCTGTTTATATATATATATATATATATATATATATATATATATGCATAAGTTCAGGTATATATATACATATATACGTAAATGTTTTTATATACACATTCATAAATGAAGACAAATATATTACCATGCGGAAATTATAGCTCTTGTTTAGAGATCAGCATACTTGCCTGTCATAGTGCCGTGTTTGTAAACCCTCATAAATTGACAACATCCATTGTTCATTCCTAAATTTCCTGCCAATTTTATTATAAGGTAGTCGAGCGACCGAGTCAACGCGCGCAATCTTTTAACTTTATTAACGTACTAACCATGGACTCTTCTAGATGATATGCCACTTACCTGTTGCCTTTTCTTTTTCTTTTTTTTTGCCTATCCATACACAGGTCGGCGAATTAGGGGCTTCCTGGAAGGTACGCGCTGCTAATGGAATGCTGTAAAAACCCAAACGGCAGCTGTGCCATGATTAGATGACCTGACCTGATGTTAGCCGGATTAGCGGGTGTAATAAAAAAATTTGCATAGTTGCGTTTACCTGTGGCGTTTAAAAGGCGTCGCCACCTCGCCACCGCTAACAGTTACAAACCAACGTCTAACGTGAACAACGCAAAGAGCAGACAGAAGTGAAAGATAAAACAAAATTAAAAGTATGGTGCTAAGTAATTCGACGCCCAACAATAATCGCAAGCCAAACGAGATGATTGTGGACACGGCTGCCATGAATAGCGCCGATCTCAACGAGCTGCTGCAGCTGAATGCAGAGATCGAGGAGCGGCGATCGTCGCGGCACGCTTACTGCGATGTCAGCGATGCGCACGGCCTGCTGCGTGCCACAATGACGCGAGAGGAACTCTTCGAGGTCTCCTCACTGGACGATGATCGTTTTCTAACCGCACTGGAGCACCAGAACTCTTACACCACAACACCCTCACGCATACAGATCACCGACTTGGACTTGTCCAGCATTGAGAATCTCATGAAGTACTTCGATGAAGAGGTACCCGTAACGCCTAGCAAAGCTCTCCATGCATCGACTGCCCCTTGTACTAGCAAAGTGGCCAACACAATTGCCAAATTAGCTAGCCAGCCCATGGTGCAGCCCAAGCCACAGAAAGTGGACAGCGGCAAGCAAAAGATTAGTGAATTGAAACAGAAATACGAACAGCCTCTGCTAGCAACACCACAGTCGGTACGTGGCGCCAACAAGACCAGCGGCAAGCTGCCCATGAAAGTCAAGGAGATGGCACAATTGTTCAACTCGAAGATCAATCAGGTAATGCGTCGAGCTGAGCCGCCACAATACGCCGCGCTACACAATGAGCTGTCTTTGTCGCCGGAGCCTAAGCCACAGCCCAGACAGAGACGGGCTGAACAACAACAACAACAACAACAACAACTACAACAGCAGCAGCATCAGGAGGAGTCCTCAGTTAATGGAACCTGCCTGGTGGCCGAAGATGTGTTTCATGAGCTGAGCGTCAAGGATAAGGTGTTGCTCTTCAATAAATTTGTTAGCGACATTGCTGCCAAGCATCCCAAATTCAATGAGCATGCGGCTGATCTTAAAGCTCAGGCCAAAAAGCAAATAGCACGCGGCGAGGTCGTAGCCGAACAGCAAGCCAGTGTCAAGCATTTGGCACAGGAGCTCGAGGCCAAGTGCGTGCTACAGTCCACGCCGCCACGACCCGCACCGACACCGACACTGGTCACGTCGCCCAAAACACCATCGCCGTCGCCGTCGCTGCATGTGAGCACACTGACCGTGGTGCTAAAGCCCAGCCCGGAGCGACACGTGATTGCCCTGCCAGGTGGACGTGGTCTGCAGTGCGCCTCGCAGAAGCGCAATTTGGCTGCCATACGCAGCGTATTGCCCACTGAGGCATATGCACCGCCCAAGAAGATACGACGCACACGTCAGGAGCGCATCGGCACTGATAATCATCTGTTTTTTCAAAACGAGCCTCTGGAGAGTCTCTTCTACAGCTGGCTAAGCTCCGAGAATGGCATATTGTTCGACATAACAAGCGTATCGAACAGCGATCAGACCATTGAAATTGCCAGCAGCGATGAGCAGCCGGCTCAACACACAGCCAGCTCTATGGGCGACATAAGCCAGAAGTCGGCCGTTGAGCGTCTGCTCGAGGAGGCCATTGCCAAGCTGGAGCTGGAGAGCAAAACTAAAGAATCTAGCTATGTGGAAGATAAGGATGTGGACACAGCAACAACGCCGACATCGAAGGGCACACACCGTGCTCCGGTCACGCCCACGCCGCGTAAAATCAAACGTCAAGCACCACCAGTGCCGGCGCCACGTCCAAGTCTCGCCCAGACGCAATCCACTTGCATTACTTCGAGCAGCTCATCCAGTTGCAAGCAATCTGAAGCTGAGGAAAGTGAATCTGGCTTATCCACACTACCAAAGGTGAGTCCACAATCATTTCTAAAGGCTGTCAAACTAATATATCTAAAAGTACAACTAAACATACGGAAATATAGGAAAAGTCTTTAAGTAATAGGAAAAATCTATTCTTTAACTTTCCAAAATAGACTGTATAACTCAAGTATTTAACAATTGACTTTTCCTTTTTGAATTTCCTTTCAATAATGTGTTTCAAAATTCTGACATAGTTAAATATTTTATTTCTAACTCACAAACTGGACACAAGAGACTTTTAAATACTTCCATCTACAGACACACTTGTCAAATATTAGAACCATTAGAGTTGAGTACTTTATAATCACTTTCAAATGTCTGCACAGATAACCAGTGATGAATCTCAGCCAGAAATGCCATCAACACCCAACGAAGCAGTTGACTTTGAGTTTGCCAAGCCCGTGCGACCGCCGCGTAAGAAGAAAATGCGTCGGACGCTCACCTGGAAGAAGGAGAACTCAATTGTGGAGGCGACAGCCAATGCTGTAACCAGCACCGACTCAGATTCCGACTACAAGCCAGCAGCATTGCAGGCCAAGAAGAAGCCACCAAGCTCTTCAACTGCAGCTGCTCCGCCGCCACTGCCCATGCCTATGCCCATGCCGGAGCAAAGCTACATTGAACTGGACAAGTCGCTGATGCGCCAGGTGAATTCGCCCCGTAAGATCAAGTCTGCTTATACTTTGACGGTGATGTCCTCACCTTCACCGAATGCGGACAGTGATCAGTCGCCGTCGCAGACACCGCGTCAATCATTGGATCAGCAGCTGCGCGACAGTTTTATTGATCAGGGCTTTGAGACGTGCTCCAACGATGCCATGGACAATAGTCCGTTGCGTCGCTCCTCGGTGGGCATGGCCCATGCGAAGCCTTCGGGTTTTTCCACGCCTGTGAAGGGGCGCAGCTGTGCAGGCGCTGCCCAGCAGCAGCTATTCAGTCCAATTGGTGTAAATGGACAGCAGCTGGACAAGCCGCGTCGCAGCTCTTTGGCCATGCAAGTGATACGAGAGGATCATCCATTGGATTTGGCTTCCACATCTGATACGCCAACATCACCGACGTGCAGTGAACGCGACTTCTTTGCTAATGCACCCACTGTCGAGATGAGTTCCTCCCAGCTGGAAGAGCAGTCGCCAAGCAAGCCACAGTCCAAGTTTTGGATCAGTGCCGGAGATTTTACCGTCGGACTGGAAATCGCACACAATACGCCGGACCGACTGCGTCTACTCTACGAGATCTTTACGCAAAAAACCTGGGAAACACGTGTGCTGACCTTTGGCATTGATGGGCACAAATTTTGCCGATCAACTGCGAGCGAACAGGAAGCAAAGGCCAATGAGATGCCAGAGCGGCCGCCGAACGTTAAGGGCTCCTCGCATTACTGGTTCGCCAGCGGTGATTTGGCCGTGCCCTTCAACGGCAAGCACATGCCCGGCGAGAAGATAGAGCGTCTATTTAAGTTTCTCGATGCAGAGCTAAGCACTAGCCCCGATTTGGAGCTGCGCTTTGGCGTCGATCACTATGAGTTCAGCAGCACGCCGGAGTTTTGGCTAACCACGCCCAAGTTCTCCATCGAGAGCAGCTACAGCATGCTGGTGGGTCTACAGACCGGCAGCAGCAACGGTTTGGAGGGGCGCACCAAAGATGCCTGGCCCAACAATCAGTATAACAGCTCCAGTAATGCCATCAAGACCAGTGATCTGGATCAAACCGAGTTCGAATCGGACAGCTTTAGCAACAATAGCCGCCGGCTCTCCTTCTCTCCTGAACTTTTTAGCCAGGAGTATGAGGCGGTGCCATTGGATGAACTCTTTGATAAAACATTGCCCGTTGTCCGCTCCAAGCCCATGAGCATGCCCCAAATGCTACGCACTCTGCAAGAGCAGCAAAACAAATTGAAAAGTGTGGAGCAACGCATACGCAACTATCAGCTGCCGCCCAAGCTAAACGAAGCCACGTTCAAACAGTGCCGCAACAAGCCGGAGTATGCCCAGAAGATGCGCACCATTGAGAATCTTGCACGCAACAGTGGCTTCAGTGCCTGCTCCATGGAGGAGCTAGAGAGCTTTATGCAGTTTCTTTTCGAATATGCGGACACCTGTCTGGGCAGCTGCAACGAGCACATCGAGAAGATCATCGACACGCTGATGCAGCAACGCAGCGTTGCGGTTTAATCTTAACTACATCGTCCAACCAATGTATTACTAATCATAAGTATATATACGCACATATATATATATAGGCACTAACATATAATGTTATAAATATATTTTACTCTCAATAAACTTCTATTCGTCAGTTAAAGGCTAGTTAGAGCATGTAACTTTATAAATTCTATTTGAATTTAACTAAGGATCACAAATCACTTTTCAATTATAATCGAAATAATTAAGCACACAATTGATTCTAAGACCCTGGCTCATACAGAGGAGGCTCGGCATCAGACAGCTTGAAGAACCTTAATATGCACAAATTATTAAAACAAAATGGAATAATGGGATTACCCATTGTCGAGTCGTCACTTTATATAATTAAAATATATATATAAGAAAACGAGACTTAATATTGTTAAGATTATTTTACTCAAATGTCAAACCTACAAGCCTAAATATACTTTCGCAAATCGAGTACTTTATGAGCAATCCCAATGTGTGTACTTATTATTATGTATAATCTATTCGAAGGGCAATAGCATTGAGAAGCTAACAATAATATAAAAGAAGTAAGAATGTTGCAGTCGGGCGTTACTGACGGCTAAATACTCGTTTAAGGTCCAAAAAATCCTATTTCCAGCGCCTTGGGGACGGATCTGAAATATCTTAACACGAAATTATTTGCCACTCTCTCTAGAGGGATATATACATATAAATTCGTAAATTAATAGAGTTTCAAACTGAAAAACTATAGAATATAAAGTTTTATCCGATTTTCTACGCTCTCAATGGGCGCCATGTCTCTTTGATCTTGGAAACACCTCACGAGTATATGTTCAAAATTTCAAGTCTAGATCTATAATTAGTAGCGTTTCTAAGATATTAGACGTCGACGTACCGGGAGAATCTTAACACTTTATAAGAAGAAGTTACCCACATATATATTCCAAACTTCAAATCTCTAGCTTCAAATAGCAACGAAATGATTTGCGTTCATACGAACAGACGGAAAGACGGACGGAGGGACGGACAGCACGACGGCCATTGCACTTTACTTCGTAAGACAATATATAAAAACTGCAAAACCATTTCATTTACTCGTATATAAATAAATCATAAGTGTATATTTCTAAGTGACTGATAACCCGTAGGTTAAAGAACATTCTTGGAATTGGTTTCGCATTATTTTTGAGATTTAAAGCATATTGGATCTGGGCATTGAATTTGTTGACCAGCTAGTGGAACATCTATTGGCCCATTCAGCTTTAGTTGTCAAGCATATAATGTTGAATGCATCATCAGCGTCTTTAGCACATTTGCCACCCGGTTGTTCGGTTGGGCGAGCGGGTCGTTTGTGTTTGCATTGCGCATACGCCACGTAGGGCAAGTAGCATCACGTTGCAGTTGCCGGCGCTTGGCAAAATATTTATCTTGGGTTTTTGTGGCCAACAAACAGGAATTGTGAAGAGCTTAGCTATGCAGCAACAATGTCTCCTGCCAGCTGGAAGCATTTGCTGATGTGCACTGTGCAGTTGGCAGTCAAGTGGGTAACGCCCACGGACTCAATAACAATTTCACGTTCTGGTACCCAAAGTGCTGCACAAACACGAAATCAAATAAAATCAAAAATCGTCGCACACGACCACAAAACTGTGTTAAACCTTTAAATATATATATATCTGGTCAGCCTTGGTTGTTTGTGGTTTTATCGTGTAATTCATCGTCTCTTATTCGAGATATTAAATTAATATGTATATATATTTTCTTCGTATTTTCCAAGATCAATTTCTACAGGGTATACAATGAAAGAAATAGATGATCGTACTTCCTAGTATTTCTTATCAACATAAAACGAGACCTTAGGTCAATAGCATTGATATGCTTTCGCTAAAACATTTCGCAATCAGTCGAAGACAGCTCGCATTACAATGAGGTTGATCTGGATCTGTGTGGTGCTCGTTGGCTATTTTTCACAAAGTCTCGGTGCTTCTGTACATGCTAATGAAGTTACAGACGATGTGAAGACAAGTGATGTTGAAACAGAAGCAAATGAGACTGACAAAAATTTGGATATTTCCCGGTAAGTTATATATAGTAAGTTTTATTCATATTTTATTTTTCTCTTTTAAGTTCCAAATTATTTAACTTGTGTATTCGAGTAAAACTTTCGTATTCAATCAATTAGAATATGTTTTTCATAAACTTTTTTGCTATGAGCGTATTTAAATCATTGTTGTATGTTCAGAAAAAATTTAAAATACTATATATTTATATGATATTTGCTCTTTATAGGCTATAGCTATACGCAGAGAGCAAAGTCAAAGCAGAACCATAAGCAGAGCGAATGCAGAGCCAGAGTTCAGCCATAGGCAGAGCAAAAAGCAGAGCCAGAAGCAGAGCCGAAGCAGAGCCAGACCTCAGCAATAGGCAGAGCCAAAACTCAGACATAGGCAGAGCCAGAACTCAGACATAGGCAGAGCCAGAGCTCAGACATAGGCAGAGCCAGACCTCAGCCATAGGCAGAGCCAGAGCTCAGACATAAGCAGAGCCAGACCTCAGCCATAGGCAGAGCCAAAACTCAGACATAGGCAGAGCCAGACCTCAGCCATAGGCAGAGCCAAAACTCAGGCATAGGCAAAGCCAGAACTCAGACATAAGCAGAGCCTGAAGAAGAGCCTAAGCAGAGCCAAAACTCAGACATAGGCAGAGCCAGACCTCAGTCATAGGCAGAGCCAGAACTCAGACATAGGCAGAGCCAGACCTCAGCCATAGGCAGAGCCAGAACTCAGCCGTAGACAGAGCCAGAACTCAGACATAGGCAGAGCCAGACCTCAGCCATAGGCAAAGCCAGAACTCAGACATAAGCAGAGCCAGACCTCAGCCATAGGCAGAGCCAGACCTCAGCCATAGGCAAAGCCAGAACTCAGACATAAGTAGAGCCAGAACTCAGGTATAGGAAGAGCCAGAACTCAGGCATAGGCAAAGCCAGAACTCAGACATAAGCAGATCCAGACCTCAGCCATAGGCAGAGCCAAAACTCAGACATAGGCAGAGCAAGACCTCAGCCATAGGCAGAGCCAGAACTCAGGCATAGGCAAAGCCAGAACTCAGACATAAGCAGAGCCTGAAGCAGAGCCTAAGCAGAGCCAAAACTCAGCCATAGGCAGAGCCAGACCTCAGCCATAGGCAGAGCCAGAACTCAGACATAGGCAAGGCCAGAACTCAGACATAGGCAGAGCCAGACCTCAGGCATAGGCAGAGCCAGAACTCAGACATAGGCAGAGCCAGACCTCAGCCATAGGCAGAGCCAGAGCTCAGACATAAGCAGAGCCAGACCTCAGCCATAGGCAGAGCCAGAACTCAGACATAGGCAGAGCCAGACCTCAGGCATAGGCAGAGCCAGAACTCAGACATAGGCAGAGCCAGACCTCAGCCATAGGCAGAGCCAGAGCTCAGACATAAGCAGAGCCAGACCTCAGCCATAGGCAGAGCCAGAGCTCAGACATAAGCAGAGCCTGAAGCAGAGCCTAAGCAGAGCCAAAACTCAGCCATAGGCAGAGCCAGACCTCAGCCATAGGCAGAGCCAGAACTCAGACATAGGCAGAGCCAGACCTCAGCCATAGGCAGAGCCAGAACTCAGACATAGGCAGAGCCAGAACTCAGACATAGGCAGAGCCAGACCTCAGGCATAGGCAGAGCCAGAACTCAGACATAGGCAGAGCCAGACCTCAGCCATAGGCAGAGCCAGAGCTCAGACATAAGCAGAGCCAGACCTCAGCCATAGGCAGAGCCAGAACTCAGACATAGGCAGAGCCAGACCTCAGGCATAGGCAGAGCCAGAACTCAGACATAGGCAGAGCCAGACCTCAGCCATAGGCAGAGCCAGAGCTCAGACATAAGCAGAGCCAGACCTCAGCCATAGGCAGAGCCAGAGCTCAGACATAAGCAGAGCCAGACCTCAGCCATAGGCAGAGCCAGAACTCAGACATAGGCAGAGCCAGAACTCAGGCATAGGCAGAGCCAGAACTCAGACATAGGCAGAGCCAGACCTCAGCCATAGGCAGAGCTAGAGCTCAGACATAAGCAGAGCCAGACCTCAGCCATAGGCAGAGCCAGAACTCAGACATAGGCAGAGCCAGAACTCAGACATAGGCAGAGCCAGACCTCAGGCATAGGCAGAGCCAGAACTCAGACATAGGCAGAGCCAGACCTCAGCCATAGGCAGAGCCAGAGCTCAGACATAAGCAGAGCCAGACCTCAGCCATAGGCAGAGCCAGAGCTCAGACATAAGCAGAGCCAGACCTCAGCCATAGGCAGAGCCAGAACTCAGACATAGGCAGAGCCAGACCTCAGGCATAGGCAGAGCCAGAACTCAGACATAGGCAGAGCCAGACCTCAGCCATAGGCAGAGCCAGAGCTCAGACATAAGCAGAGCCAGACCTCAGCCATAGGCAGAGCCAGAACTCAGATATAGGCAGAGCCAGACCTCAGCCATAGGCAGAGCCAAAACTCAGACATAGGCAGAGCCAGACCTCAGCCATAGGCAGAGCCAGAACTCAGGCATAGGCAAAGCCAGAACTCAGACATAAGCAGAGCCTGAAGCAGAGCCTAAGCAGAGCCAAAACTCAGCCATAGGCAGAGCCAGACCTCAGCCATAGGCAGAGCCAGAACTCAGACATAGGCAGAGCCAGAACTCAGACATAGGCAGAGCCAGACCTCAGCCATAGGCAAAGCCAGAACTCAGACATAAGTAGAGCCAGAACTCAGGTATAGGAAGAGCCAGAACTCAGACATAGGCAGAGCCAGACCTCAAACATAGGCAGAGCCAGAACTCAGACATAGGCAGAGCCAGAACTCAGCCATAGGCAGAGCCAGAACTCATACATAGCAAGAGCCTGAAGCAGAGCCTAAGCAGAGCCAGACCTCAACCATAAGCAGAGCCTGAAGCAGAGCCTAAGCATAGCCAGAACTCAGCCATAGGCAAAGCCAGAACTCAGACATAGGCAGAGCCAGAACTCAGCCATAGGCAGAGCCAGAGCTCAGCCATAGGCAGAGCCAGAACTCAGACATAGGCAGAGCAAGAACTCAGACATGGCCAGAGCCAGACCTCAGCCATAGGCAGAGCCAGAACTCAGACATAGGCAGAGCCAGACCTCAGACATAAGCAGAGCCTGAAGCAGAGCCTGAAGCAGAGCCTAAGCATAGCCAGAACTCAGCCATAGGCAAAGCCAGAACTCAGACATAGGCAGAGCCAGAACTCAGCCATAGGCAGAGCCAGAGCTCAGCCATAGGCAGAGCCAGAACTCAGACATAGGCAGAGCAAGAACTCAGACATGGCCAGAGCCAGACCTCAGCCATAGGCAGAGCCAGAACTCAGACGTAGGCAGAGCCAGACCTCAGCCATAGGCAAGGCCAGAACTCAGACATAAGCAGAGCCAGAACTCAGACATAGGCAGAGCCACAGCTCAGCCATAGGCAGAGCCAGAACTCAGACATAGCCAGAGCCTGAAGCAGAGCCTAAGCAGAGCCAGACCTCAGCCATAGGCAGAGCCAGAACTCAGACATAGGCAGAGCCAGACCTCAGACATAAGCAGAGCCTGAAGCAGAGCCTGAAGCAGAGCCTAAGCAGAGCCAAAACTCAGACATAGGCAGAGCCAGAACTCAGGCGTAGGCAGAGCCAGACCTCAGCCATAGGCAAGGCCAGAACTCGGACATAAGCAGCGCCTGAAGCAGAGCCTAAGCAGAGCCAAAACTCAGCCATAGGCAGAGCCAGACCTCAGCCATAGGCAGAGCCAGAACTCAGACATAGGCAGAGCCAGAACTCAGACATAGGAAGAGCCAGACCTCAGCCATAGGCAAAGCCAGAACTCAGACATAAGCAGAGCCTGAAGCAGAGCCTAAGCAGAGCCAAAACTCAGCCATAGGCAGAGCCAGACCTCAGCCATAGGCAGAGCCAGAACTCAGACATAGGCAGAGCCAGAACTCAGACATAGGCAGAGCCAGACCTCAGCCATAGGTAAAGCCAGAACTCAGACATAAGCAGAGCCAGAACTCAGGTATAGGCAGAGCCAGACCTCAGCCATAGGCAGAGCCAGAACTCAGACATAGGCAGAGCCAGACCTCAGCCATAGGTAAAGCCAGAACTCAGACATAAGCAGAGCCAGAACTCAGGTATAGGCAGAGCCAGACCTCAGCCATAGGCAGAGCCAGAACTCAGACAAAGGCAGAGCCAGACCTCAGCCATAGGCAAAGCCAGAACTCAGACATAAGCAGAGCCAGAACTCAGGTATAGGAAGAGCCAGAACTCAGACATAGGCAGAGCCAGAACTCAGCCCTAGGCAGAGCCAGAACTCATACATAGGCAGTGCCAGACCTCAACCATAAGCAGAGCCAGAACTCAGCCATAGGCAAGGCCAGAACTCAGACATAAGCAGAGCCAGAACTCAGACATAGGCAGAGCCTGAAGCAGAGCCAGACCTCAGCCATAGGCAGAGCCAGAACTCAGACATAGGCAGAGCCAGAACTCAGGCATAGGCAGAGCCAGAACTCAGACATAGGCAGAGCCAGACCTCAGCCATAGGCAGAGCTAGAGCTCAGACATAAGCAGAGCCAGACCTCAGCCATAGGCAGAGCCAGAACTCAGACATAGGCAGAGCCAGAACTCAGACATAGGCAGAGCCAGACCTCAGGCATAGGCAGAGCCAGAACTCAGACATAGGCAGAGCCAGACCTCAGCCATAGGCAGAGCCAGAGCTCAGACATAAGCAGAGCCAGACCTCAGCCATAGGCAGAGCCAGAGCTCAGACATAAGCAGAGCCAGACCTCAGCCATAGGCAGAGCCAGAACTCAGACATAGGCAGAGCCAGACCTCAGGCATAGGCAGAGCCAGAACTCAGACATAGGCAGAGCCAGACCTCAGCCATAGGCAGAGCCAGAGCTCAGACATAAGCAGAGCCAGACCTCAGCCATAGGCAGAGCCAGAACTCAGATATAGGCAGAGCCAGACCTCAGCCATAGGCAGAGCCAAAACTCAGACATAGGCAGAGCCAGACCTCAGCCATAGGCAGAGCCAGAACTCAGGCATAGGCAAAGCCAGAACTCAGACATAAGCAGAGCCTGAAGCAGAGCCTAAGCAGAGCCAAAACTCAGCCATAGGCAGAGCCAGACCTCAGCCATAGGCAGAGCCAGAACTCAGACATAGGCAGAGCCAGAACTCAGACATAGGCAGAGCCAGACCTCAGCCATAGGCAAAGCCAGAACTCAGACATAAGTAGAGCCAGAACTCAGGTATAGGAAGAGCCAGAACTCAGACATAGGCAGAGCCAGACCTCAAACATAGGCAGAGCCAGAACTCAGACATAGGCAGAGCCAGAACTCAGCCATAGGCAGAGCCAGAACTCATACATAGCAAGAGCCTGAAGCAGAGCCTAAGCAGAGCCAGACCTCAACCATAAGCAGAGCCTGAAGCAGAGCCTAAGCATAGCCAGAACTCAGCCATAGGCAAAGCCAGAACTCAGACATAGGCAGAGCCAGAACTCAGCCATAGGCAGAGCCAGAGCTCAGCCATAGGCAGAGCCAGAACTCAGACATAGGCAGAGCAAGAACTCAGACATGGCCAGAGCCAGACCTCAGCCATAGGCAGAGCCAGAACTCAGACATAGGCAGAGCCAGACCTCAGACATAAGCAGAGCCTGAAGCAGAGCCTGAAGCAGAGCCTAAGCATAGCCAGAACTCAGCCATAGGCAAAGCCAGAACTCAGACATAGGCAGAGCCAGAACTCAGCCATAGGCAGAGCCAGAGCTCAGCCATAGGCAGAGCCAGAACTCAGACATAGGCAGAGCAAGAACTCAGACATGGCCAGAGCCAGACCTCAGCCATAGGCAGAGCCAGAACTCAGACGTAGGCAGAGCCAGACCTCAGCCATAGGCAAGGCCAGAACTCAGACATAAGCAGAGCCAGAACTCAGACATAGGCAGAGCCACAGCTCAGCCATAGGCAGAGCCAGAACTCAGACATAGCCAGAGCCTGAAGCAGAGCCTAAGCAGAGCCAGACCTCAGCCATAGGCAGAGCCAGAACTCAGACATAGGCAGAGCCAGACCTCAGACATAAGCAGAGCCTGAAGCAGAGCCTGAAGCAGAGCCTAAGCAGAGCCAAAACTCAGACATAGGCAGAGCCAGAACTCAGGCGTAGGCAGAGCCAGACCTCAGCCATAGGCAAGGCCAGAACTCGGACATAAGCAGCGCCTGAAGCAGAGCCTAAGCAGAGCCAAAACTCAGCCATAGGCAGAGCCAGACCTCAGCCATAGGCAGAGCCAGAACTCAGACATAGGCAGAGCCAGAACTCAGACATAGGAAGAGCCAGACCTCAGCCATAGGCAAAGCCAGAACTCAGACATAAGCAGAGCCTGAAGCAGAGCCTAAGCAGAGCCAAAACTCAGCCATAGGCAGAGCCAGACCTCAGCCATAGGCAGAGCCAGAACTCAGACATAGGCAGAGCCAGAACTCAGACATAGGCAGAGCCAGACCTCAGCCATAGGTAAAGCCAGAACTCAGACATAAGCAGAGCCAGAACTCAGGTATAGGCAGAGCCAGACCTCAGCCATAGGCAGAGCCAGAACTCAGACATAGGCAGAGCCAGACCTCAGCCATAGGTAAAGCCAGAACTCAGACATAAGCAGAGCCAGAACTCAGGTATAGGCAGAGCCAGACCTCAGCCATAGGCAGAGCCAGAACTCAGACATAGGCAGAGCCAGACCTCAGCCATAGGCAAAGCCAGAACTCAGACATAAGCAGAGCCAGAACTCAGGTATAGGAAGAGCCAGAACTCAGACATAGGCAGAGCCAGAACTCAGCCCTAGGCAGAGCCAGAACTCATACATAGGCAGTGCCAGACCTCAACCATAAGCAGAGCCAGAACTCAGCCATAGGCAAGGCCAGAACTCAGACATAAGCAGAGCCAGAACTCAGACATAGGCAGAGCCTGAAGCAGAGCCTAAGCAGAGCCAGACCTCAGCCATAGGCAGAGCCAGAACTCAGACGTAGGCAGAGCCAGACCTCAGCCATAGGCAAGGCCAGAACTCAGACATAAGCAGAGCCAGAACTCAGACATAGGCTGAGCCACAGCTCAGCCATAGGCAGAGCCAGAACTCAGCCATAGGCAGAGCCAGAACTCAGACATAGGCAGAGCCACACCTCAGCCATAGGCAGAGCCAGAACTCAGACATAGGCAGAGCCAGACCTCAGGCATAGGCAAAGTCAGAACTCTGACATAAGCAGCGCCAGACCTCAGCCATAGGCAGAGCCAGAACTCGGACATAAGCAGAGCCTGAAGCAGAGCCTAAGCAGAGCCAAAACTCAGACATAGGCAGAGCTTGAAGTAGAGCCTAAGCAGAGCCAGAACTCAGACATAGGCAGAGCCAGACCTCAGCCATAGGCAGAGCCAGAACTCAGCCATAGGCAGAGCCAGAGCTCAGACATAGGCAGAGCCAGAGCTCAGCCATAGGTAGAGCCAGACCTCAGCCATAGGCAGAGCCAGAACTCAGACATAGGCAGAGCCAGAGCTCAGCCATAGGCAGAGCCAGACCTCAGCCATAGGTAGAGCCAGACCTCGGCCATAGGCAGAGCCAGAGCTCAGCCATAGGCAGAGCCAGACCTCAGCCATAGGCAGAGCCAGAACTCAGACATAGGCAGAGCCAGAGCTCAGCCATAGGCAGAGCCAGAGCTCAGCCATAGGCAGAGCCAGAGCTCAGCCATAGGCAGAGCCAGAGCTCAGCCATAGGCAGAGCCAGAGCTCAGCCATAGGCAGAGCCAGAGCTCAGCCATAGGTAGAGCCAGAGCTCAGCCATAGGCAGAGCCAGAACTCAGACATAGGCAGAGCCAGAACTCAGACATAGGCAGAGCCAGAACTCGGACATAAGCAGAGCTTGAAGCAGAGCCTAAGCAGAGCCAGACCTCAGCCATAGGCAGAGCCAGAACTCAGACATAGGCAGAGCCAGACCTCAGCCATAGGCAGAGCCAGAACTCAGACATAGGCAGAGCCAGAACTCAGACATAGGCAGAGCAAGAACTCAGGTATAGGAAGAGCCAGAACTCAGACATGGGCAGAGCCAGAACTCAGACATAGGCAAAGCCAGAACTCAGACATAGGCAGAGCCAGAACTCAGACATAGGCAGAGCCAGAGCTCAGCCGTAGACAGAGCCAGACCTCAGCCATAGGCAAAGCCAGAACTCAGACATAAGCAGAGCCAGAACTCAGACATAGGCAGAGCCTGAAGCAGAGCCTAAGCAGAGCCAGACCTCAGCCATAGGCAGAGCCAGAACTCAGACATAGGCAGAGCCAGAACTCAGACATAGGCAGAGCCAGAACTCAGACATAGGCAGAGCCAGAACTCAGACATAGGCAGAGCCAGAACTCAGGCATGGGCAGAGCCAGAGCTCAGACATAGGCAGAGCCAGAACTCAGCCATAGGCAGAGCCAGAGCTCAGACATAGGCAGAGCCAGAACTCAGACATAGGCAGAGCCAGACCTCAGCCATAGGCAGAGCCAGAACTCAGACATAGGCAGAGCCAGAGCTCAGCCATAGGCAGAGCCAGAACTCAGACATAAGCAGAGCCACAACTCAGACATAGGCAGAGCCAGAACTCAGACATAGGCAGAGCAAGAACTCAGGTATAGGAAGAGCCAGAACTCAGACATAGGCAGAGCCAGAACTCAGCCATAGGCAAAGCCAGAACTCAGACATAAGCAGAGCCAGAACTCAGACATAGGCAGAGCCAGAACTCAGGCATGGGCAGAGCCAGAGCTCACACATAGGCAGAGCCAGAACTCAGACATGGGCAGAGCCAGAACTCAGACATAGGCAAAGCCAGAACTCAGACATAGGCAGAGCCAGAACTCAGACATAGGCAGAGCCAGAGCCAGACCTCAGCCATAGGCAAAGCCAGAACTCAGACATAAGCAGAGCCTGAAGCAGAGCCTAAGCAGAGCCAGACCTCAGCCATAGGCAGAGTCAGAACTCAGACATAGGCAGAGCAAGAACTCAGATATAGGAAGAGCCAGAACTCAGACATAGGCAGAGCCAGAACTCAGCCATAGGCAAAGCCAGAACTCAGACATAAGCAGAGCCAGAACTCAGACATAGGCAAAACCAGAACTCAGACATAAGCAAAGCCAGAACTCAGACATAGGCAGAGCCTGAAGCAGAGCCTAAGCAGAGCCAGACCTCAGCCATAGGCAGAGCCAGAACTCAGACATAGGCAGAGCAAGAACTCAGGTATAGGAAGAGCCAGAACTCAGACATAGGCAGAGCCAGAACTCAGCCATAGGCAAAGCCAGAACTCAGACATAAGCAGAGCCAGAACTCAGACATAGGCAAAACCAGAACTCAGACATAAGCAGAGCCAGACCTCAGCCATAGGCAGAGCCAGAACTCAGACATAGGCAGAGCCAGAACTCAGCCATAGGCAAAGCCAGAACTCAGACATAAGCAGAGCCAGAACTCAGACATAGGCAGAGCCAGAACTCAGACATAGGCAGAGCAAGAACTCAGCCATAGGCAGAGCAAGAACTCTGACATGGGCAGAGCCAGAACTCAGACATAGGCAGAGCCAGAACTCAGCCATAGGCAAAGCCAGAACTCAGACATAAGCAGAGCCAGAGCTCAGACATAGGCAGAGCCAGACCTCAGCCATAGGCAGAGCCAGAACTCAGACATAGGCAGAGCAAGAACTCAGGTATAGGAAGAGCCAGAACTCAGACATAGGCAGAGCAAGAACTCAGCCATAGGCAAAGCCAGAACTCAGACATAAGCAGAGCCAGACCTCAGCCATAGGCAGAGCCAGAGCTCAGACATAGGCAGAGCCAGAACTCAGACATAGGCAGAGCCAGAACTCAGCCATAGGCAAAGCCAGAACTCAGACATAAGCAAAGCCAGAACTCAGACATAGGCAGAGCCTGAAGCAGAGCCTAAGCAGAGCCAGACCTCAGCCATAGGCAGAGCCAGAACTCAGACATAGGCAGAGCAAGAACTCAGGTATAGGAAGAGCCAGAACTCAGACATAGGCAGAGCAAGAACTCAGCCATAGGCAAAGCCAGAACTCAGACATAGGCAGAGCCAGAACTCAGGCATGGGCAGAGCCAGAGCTCAGACATAGGCAGAGCCAGAACTCAGACATAGGCAGAGCCAGAACTCAGACATAGGCAGAGCCAGAACTCAGACATAGGCAAAACCAGAACTCAGGCATGGGCAGAGCCAGAACTCAGCCATAGGCAAAGCCAGAACTCAGACATAGGCAGAGCCAGAACTCAGACATAGGCAGAGCCAGAACTCAGACATAGGCAAAACCAGAACTCAGACATAAGCAAAGCCAGAACTCAGACATAGGCAAAACCAGAACTCAGACATAAGCAAAGCCAGAACTCAGACATAGGCAGAGCCTGAAGCAGAGCCTAAGCAGAGCCAGACCTCAGCCATAGGCAGAGCCAGAACTCATA
Organism: Drosophila nigricruria; assembly: GCA_037075265.1. NCBI lineage: Eukaryota > Metazoa > Arthropoda > Insecta > Diptera > Drosophilidae > Drosophila > Drosophila nigricruria. The sequence goes on along the minus strand of JBAMCI010000196.1, from coordinate 7,384,574 downwards.
CATAGGCAGTGCCAGACCTCAACCATAAGCAGAGCCAGAACTCAGACATAAGCAGAGCCAGAACTCAGACATAGGCAGAGCCAGAACTCAGGCATGGGCAGAGCCAGAGCTCAGTCATAGGTAGAGCCAGAACTCAGACATGGGCAGAGCCAGAACTCAGCCATAGGCAAAGCCAGAACTCAGACATAGGCAGAGCCAGAACTCAGCCGTAGACAGAGCCAGACCTCAGCCATAGGCAAAACCAGAACTCAGACATAAGCAGAGCCAGAACTCAGACATAGGCAGAGCAAGAACTCAGGTATAGGAAGAGCCAGAACTCAGACATAGGCAGAGCCAGAACTCAGACATAGGCAGAGCCAGAACTCAGACATAGGCAGAGCCAGAGCTCAGCCATAGGCAGAGCCAGAACTCAGGCATAGGCAGAGCCAGAACTCAGACATGGGCAGAGCCAGACCTCAGCCATAGGCAGAGCCAGAACTCAGACCTAAGCAGAGCCTGAAGCAGAGCCTAAGCAGAGCCAAAACTCAGACGTAGGCAGAGCCTGAAGCAGATCCTAAGCAGAGCCAGAACTCAGACATAGGCAGAGCTTGAAGCAGAGCCATAGGCAGAGCCAGAAGTCAGCCATAGGCAGAGCCAGAACTCAGCCATAGGCAGAGTCAGAACTCAGACATAGGCAGAGCCAGACCTCACGCATAGGCAGAGCCAGAACTCAGACATAGGCAGAGCCAGACCTCACGCATAGGCAGAGCCAGAACTCAGCCATAGGCAGAGCCAGACCTCAGCCATTGGCAGAGCCAGAACTCAGCCATAGGAAAAGCCAGAAGCAGAGCCTAAGAAGAGCCTAAGCAGAGCCAGAGCAGAGCCAGAGCTCAGCCATAGGCAGAAACAGAGTTCAGCAAAAGCAAAGGCTAAGCAGAGCCAAAAGAAGAGGTAAAGCCTGAGTTGACCCAGAGTTAAGCAAGATCAGAGCCTAAGCAGAGCCATGGGAAGAGCCATTGGCATTATTGGTACACTGTATGTATATTAAATGATTGGAGCGAAAACGGAGATTTTAATATGTATATGAACGTCTTAGTAACGAAACGAATTATTTAAGTTACTGCGCAGAGCGACAGCTTGAATCGCAGCTCATGAACAGAGCTTTTATTTAAAAGTTGCTGAGAGGATCCACACGTCCACATACCCACACACGCCAATCAGTAGCATAAGTTTTGTGGAGTGCAACATGTAAATTGTGTGGATAATAAGAGCGTGGGAATTATCTTAGTTGAAAGCTTATTGACATATCTTACTAGCGTTTACTTCGACTGCTTAATTCAGTTGCTCGCGAACTATCGTGTGGGACAGTCAACTCGCGCATTTTTTCATCACTTTTATTTTCTTCATAAATATATATATATATATATATATATAAGTTGTTATTAAAACATACTGCAGCTCAGCTGGACTTTAGTCGATTAACTAGATTTGTGATTAATTAAGTGTTAAATGTTTTATCAAGTAATAATAATATATATAATAATAATAATATAATTATCAAACAATCAATTTATTCATCAGTATAAATATTATTTATATATGTACGTATATAAAACAACATCAAATGATAAGAAGATCAGAAAGCGAGAATTCACTGAGCACAGTTAAGAACTGTTCTGTTAGCTAAACACCCACACACACACATGTGTGATTTTATTCTTTGAGCGCTGAACTCCACTCGTTTGAGCTTTACATACAATTTATACACAATCCACAAACGGGCGAGCAGAATGCATAAGGCGCACTTTGGATCGAAGCTCATTGGAAGGTGAAGGTGAAGCATTTTGCTAATAGCAGCTGAGAGGATCCACACATGCACACACACACACACACGCATACTCACACACTTCTCCATCAATTAACGGATCAGTAGAGTGGTATGTGTGCATTGCAGCCTATGGGTAATGTGGATAACAAGAGCATGGGAACTTATTCTTGTTGAGTGCTTCTTGAGTTGATGCTTTATTTGAGTAAGCTTAGGCATTCATTTAGTTCTCTGTGGACTTTCGCACAGATCGCATCTGAGCGCATTACCTTTTACGTCGTAAAAAACATACATATTATGAGATGATAATATTATAATAATTATTCCAATTCTTCTTAACGTAAATAAATTAAAATAGATTACTTTATTTGTTGTATTTATTATACGTTCAAAAACATTTGGACATCATTTTAAGAAAACAGTTTCACATCTGAGCAAGTTTTGATTACAAATAAATATAATATAATATAATAAATATAAATCTACTAATTGAAATTTTCTTGTGTTAAATTTCTTATTGAATTTCACAGAATTAAAAATGAATTTAATAACTTTTCCGAACTGGTCGACAAATTCATGCAAGAATATACTGCTGACAATTTCGAAGGTCTCAAAAACTTGACAGCCATTGACATTATAAGAAAAGTCATAGACAGCAATGCCACCTATACTCTGACCAAATTACCCAATTCCTGCCCACCCTACAAAACGGCCCATGGAATTTACGAGGTAAATGTTGCCGGACTTCCAGCTTTAAAGGTGCTCTGCAATTCAAATATCGCTGGTCCGGGCTGGACGGTGATTGCATCTCGAACAGTCGGCGATCTGAACTTCTTTCGCAACTGGCAGCAATATAAGGATGGATTTGGCAGTCTGTCGAACGAATTTTTCATCGGCTTGGATAAGCTACACGCAATTACAGCCGCACAGCCACACGAACTGTACATCTACTTCGAGGACTTCCAGGGCAATAAACGTCATGCACTCTACGATGAATTCTTGATTGCTACAGAGTCCGAGAAATATGCCATGAAAAAACTGGGCAGCTATTCCGGCGACGGAGGCGATTCTCTAAAGCGTCACGCCAACAAGAAATTTACCACACACGATAATGACAACGACGACAGTTCGGATAACTGCGCTATGGAGCGTATGGGCGCTTGGTGGTATGCCGATTGTACCGACAGGTAAGTCTAGTCTCTTATAATACTAATAATAATAATTTGAAATGCCTGCCATACTCAATTCTGTAGCAATCTATTCGGACTCTATTTGGGTGGTAAATATCATACGAAATTAAATGGCAAAGGCATGTTCTGGAATCACTGGCTCGGCTGGGAGTACTCCTACAAAGTGGTGCAAATGATGGTGCGACCCAAATGTCCCTGCTCCTACGAAAGCACTTGAATGTATCAATAATAACTGTAAATATGTCACAAATAAAAGTCACCAAAATTTTTAATATGAAATTGATATACTTTTATTATTATTATTATTATTTTTTTTTTCAGCTTTTTACATCCAGCATTTCCATGAACACAATTGTATATAAACTAAACTATATAAAATAAATAATTTTTTGACACATTTTCTAATTTCAGAAGCAAGTTTGTATTTGCAATTTTATGTTAATATATATACTTATATATATACACTTATAAAGAAAATAAAAGTAACAAAATACATGCGAGTTGACTGTGTCCAACACGAAAGATCGCGCAATACTAAATGAAGCAGTCAAAGTGAGCGCTCGTAAGAATAAGTATAAACACTCAACTTAGATAATTCCCATGCTCTTATTATCCACACAATTTACGGTTAGCACTTCACAAGTCTTATGCTATAGAGTAACGTGTGTGTGTGTGTATGTGCACGCATGGATCCTCTCAGCAATTATTAGAAAAGCACTGAGTTCAGCTTCCAAGTGATGCTCTATGGCTCTTGGCTGAGCTTTTGTGGACTCTGTGCACGATTTAAAAGAGTGAACTTTTGATCCCAGAGCGAAGATGTCCATATGTGTGTAAACAAGAGTTCCAAATTCTGTTACTGCCTACAAATACATTAAAGCATTTACTGACATTTACATGCATTATTAGTTCAGCTCAATCCTCCTCTCTTTATTAAATGTGGATGATATATGTACATATATATTGGTGTATGTATGTGTATATCCATATGGATGTTAGATGGAGTTAAGCGGCATTGCTCGGCCTAATTTACTTATTTATATATACAGATATATGTTCAAAGTATATTTAAAAGTCTGAAAAAAAAGAGCTTAAGATTCTAGGTTTACCAGGACAGTTTTTTTGGTATGGACTCACCAAATATAAATGTGTAGAAACCATTGATATTGATTATATATAATATATTATATGATTATATATTTTTTTATCATACTTACATATTTTTTAAGATTTCTTGAAATACTTCTACCATGTAATTTCTTATACTTACTGCTCTGAGAAATAGAACCTTTTCCAAAATAAGTTATCGATAGTGAAATAACAATTAAATACATTATATTTATATTATTTATATTCATTTTTTGCATATTAAGCAATCTCATTATGTGGTTTAATCCGCTGCTGTTGACTGAGGCGGACTCAATTCATTAAATGTACATTATCACTCTTATCATTAAGAAACACAAACTAAAGCCTATGATATATTTATGTTCGTTTATATGTGTAGTTGAGTTCTTAATTAGGCTGCCATTTGAATATGTGAGCATAGTTCAGGATATATAATACTATATATATATATAAATATGTTTCATGTGCCGATCATCGAGATTAATAACATAATTGCTCTCTGCCTACAAATTAAGTTGGAGTTTTGATTAATGCCTTCCCTCCACTCACTCTCGGACTATAGCGGGCTTTACGGATAGGAGATAGGCGAGGGAGAGTTTCTTTCTCTCTTATAGACCTCATAAACATAAAGCTGACTAACTTCATACAAATTTAAGCGCAATTTATTGGTAATGCTTATAACGAGTACATAATTTACAATTGTTTATGTGTGTCTAATTATTTACATATGTTTGCTTGTCTAGATTTTATATATTTTTTTCGCAGTATGTGTTTTTGTCTGGCTTTTATTATTTTTATTTATTTTTTTTGTTTTTTTTTTAACAATTTGTCAACAATTGTGTTTATTTAGTTCATTTTATTTGTTTGAATATTTCAACTAATTCCAACATCAAATTTGGCAACACAATTCTGTTCGAGCTGACAAAGTGAATTCCCATGAAATAGTTTCGATTGAAGTATTGAAACATTTATAATTAATATTCAATTGTAATGTTAACCGGTGCGACAGCAAAAAATATTGTATTTATACTTATTGAAATCGAAAATATTGCACTTGTACTTGATGAAATTGAAATCAAATCAAGTTTTGATATGAAAACAAAAACTTTTTGCTCGCTTTATAAACTACATTGTGAGAAGATGGTTTTTAATATCGTTTATAACTATAATTACAAAATATAATATATATAATTTTAAATATATGATAATTTTTAACTAAATATAATATAAAATGTATAAAAATGTATATATGATTATTTAAAACTAATTACAAATTAAAATTTATATAATTTTAAATATGAAATTTTGTATAACTAAATACAATATAATATATAGTTTCAAATAATATAATTTATAGAAATTAATTAAATTAAATAAATTAATCATAAATTAAAATTGATATAATTTTGAATATAATTCATAACTAAATACAATATAAAATATATATAATTTCAAATAATATAATTTATAACTAATAATAAATTAAAATGTATATAATTTTGAATATAATTTATAACTAAATATATATATAAATAAAAAATATAATTTATAACCAATTACAAAATAAAATATATATAATTTTAAATATGATAATTCATAACTAATTTAAAAATAATATATATATATAATTTTAAATATGATAGTTTAAAATTAACTAAAATTAAATTTTATTCACACATATGTAAAATATGAAAAAAATATGAAAATATTTGTAAATAACTGAAATACTGAATTTGCACTGAATGCCATATGATATCTCATGAAGAGCTCGAAAGAGTATTAGCTAGTCTCCTTCTGCTCTTCTGCTCTCAGCTCGTTGTTTATTATGATTAATTTACTGTCGTTTCTGTTTGCATTTCAAAAGTGGGTTTTGATTTTGGATTGGGTTAAGCAAGGTGGTAGACCGAAATTTGACCGCATTGCAATTGGCAAATACTTTAATTAAGTGGTTGTTGGATTTTTTTTTGTTTTGTTATTATTGTGTGCTGCATGCTGTGTGTAACGTTTAGCTGTTTTGTATACCCTGTACTATTTGAAATTTGCTAAAGTTGAAAGAGAATTTTGTGAGTATGTAAGTTTGTGTGTGTATGAGTGTATATATAAGTGTGTGTGTGTGTATATGTGTATTTGTGTTTCACTTAACTGTTGTGTATACCCTGTACTATTTGAAATTTGCTAAAGTTGAAAGAGAATGTATATGTGTGTATGCGTGTATGCGTGTATACATAGGCGTATGTGTGTGTATAAGTATTTGTGCAACTTGCTACTAGCTACAGGGTATATTCTAGTCGGTCACTACCGACTCAAGCACACTTGGGTTGTTGGTTTCCTTTTTTCTGTTCTCTTCTGTCTAATGGCACTTTAATAATACTGTTTGCTTTTAACTTTTTATTGACGCGTTTGCATGGCCAGAAGCGAAAGAAGCGTTAGCAGCCAACAGATGGAACGTGGTCCTCGACCGCCGCTGGCCTTGCCCTTGGACCAGTCGTAGCCCTCCTGATTGCCACCCATTAGCTTCTGTTCGGATTTGCCGATCTCATTTAAATTCGATTGGTATTTGATGCCCACTGCAAGTTGAGTGAAAAACAATTAGAATATCCAATTATTAGCATTATAATAATAATAATAATAATAATAGTAGGAATACAACTGGCTGAACTACTCACATTTGTCAATTACAATCACCGAATTTGTGGGCACATCTCCGCCGTAGCCATCGAATGCCAAATTGCCATCGAAGGGCAAGTTCATTGTTGTTGTCGTCGTGAGCAGAGTTGTTGTTGTGGGCGGCGGTTGGGTAGTTGGCGGACTTGACACTGTTGAGAAGTAAAAAGAGAAGTTTTAATAAAGTAAGCTTTCAACATAGCTAAAAGCTTTAAGAGCACCGGAAAAAAGTTATGCGCTCAGATGCGATCTGTGCGAAAGTCCGCAAAGAACTAAATGAATGCCTAAGCTTACTCAAATAAAGCATCAACTCAAGAAGCACTCGACAAGAATAAGTTCCCACGCTCTTGTTATCCACAATATCCATAGACTGCAATGCACACATACCACTCTACTTATCCGTTCACTGGTGTAGAAGTGTGTGGGTGTGCGTGTGTGTCTGTGTGCATGTGTGGATCCTCTCAGCTGCTATTAGCAAAATGCTCACTTCACCTTCCAATTAACTTCGATCCAAGCTGCGCCCTGCGCATTCTCCTCGCTTGTTTGTGGACTGTGTGTAAAGCTTAAATGAGTGCAGTTAGGCACATGTGTGTGTCGGTGTTTAGCTAGCAGAATAGTTCTTGACTGTGCTCAGTGCATTCTCGGTTTCTGCTCTTCTTGGCATTTGATGTTATTTTACATACGTATATACATAAATATATTCATACAAATGAATATATCGATTATATGATAAAATTGTAACAAACAATTAAAATTTAATTAACCACAAATATAGTTGATCGTTTTCAATACAGCTGAGCTAGCAATTGTTTCAATATCAATTTGTTTATTATTAGTATTTTACATAGAAAATAAAAGTGAAAAAAAACTTTGCGAGTTGACCGTGTCCTACACAAAAGTTCGCAACCAACTGAATTACGCAGTCGAAGTGAACGCTCGTAAGATAAGTCAATTGGCACTCAACTAAGATAATTCCCACGCTCTCATTATCCACACGATTTACAAGTTACAATCTACACAGTCTTTGCCATTGGTTGGCGTGTGCGTGTGTGTGAGTGTACGTGAGCTTGTGGATCCTCTCAGCTACTACTAGCACAAAATGCTTACTTCAGCTTCCACTGAGCTTCGATCCGAGCTGCGCCCTGCGCATTCTGCTCGCCCATTTGTGGATCGTGTGTAAAGCATAAACGAGTGGAGCTTAGCGCTCAGGGAATAGAATTACACTTATGTGTGTGGGTGTTTAGTTAACATAGCAGTTCTTAACTTTGCACAGTGCATTCTCGCTTTCTGCTCTTCTTGCATTTGATGTATTTAATATACGTACATGAATATATTGATTATTTGATTATTATTACTTGATAAAAGCATTTAACATTTAAATAATCACAAATTTAGTTAATCGTCTCGAATGCAGCTGAGCTAGAGATTGCTTCAATAACAAATTGTTTAATTAACTAAAATTCATTAGCTATTATGCTTGTAGTTTACCAAAAAAAAAGGAGTCAACTAATTTGGCTGTTTGTTAACTGGAAGTCTATTTGAGCATCTTCGAAATCTTTCAATTTTCCAACTTAATCTTCAAGCTGTAGTTCGTGTCGCCGTAAAGCCGTCGTAAATATGCCGCAATTGAGTCGCCTTTCGTTTTCAATTCAATTTCTTTCCTTTTGGGCTGCTCTCCGGCTGCCATATCATTATTGACGGCAATTTGTTGAGCAAATTTATGAGGCTGTGTCCTTGCGCTGCCTTCACTCCTTCCTTATTGACTCCACTGCCATGAGGACGCGCCAAAACTCCCATAGAGCAATGCTGACCACTTAATAACATTGTCACAGGTTCATTGTTCTCAATGTGTATTGTGTGTTGGCTGCCATTATTGCCGCCCTCTTATTATCAGCTGCTGTGGCTGCTCTTTGTTACCTTTAATTGGTTGATCGTTGCCACCGCCGCCGCCGCCGCCGCTGCCCCTCTCAGCCCCCTTAGCACCCGCCACCCCCGCACAGTGTCACTGTTGGCTCGCATTGTTTGTTGTCGCCGCTGGCGGCGTGTCAGCCCCAACGCTGTGAATGTGTTTTTATCGCCTGTGCGCCCCAAAAATAAATTAACTTGTCGCATTTTCACATTGACAATTTCTGGCCGCTATTGGCCATGGCCTTTAGACGGCGCCATCTTTTTATTGTGGCGCAATGAACGAAACGAACGGATATTTTATATTGTTTTATGAACTTTTGTGACCGGCATTTTCGAGTTGTATATTTATATATATATATATATATATATATTGCAGCTTTAATGGCCCAACAACTGGGACTGATTTAGCAAATTGACAGATTATTGGCATTTTATTGGCCCGTGTCGTACGTAACAATAAAATCATTAAATTGCCGCTTAACAATACGCCATGTTAGCTGTCCATATATATTTTATATGACTTTACAAGCTCTGTTATCGATTAACAATTATTTATCCTGGTTGCCAGCGAATAGAGTAGGTTTTTAATAAAAAGCTAAAAGTACAGCTAAATGCTTTTAATAAAAAGCTAAATGCTTCTAATAAAAAGCTAAATATGCAGAATAATATTTTTTGCAGTTTATTTTGGAAGTTTATATCGAAATTTAATTTCTAATTTTAGCAGATATGACATTCTGTTGCTATAAAAAAGTATTTTTTTTTAACAAAAATCTATAATTGATCTTTCAAATCTATAATTGCTAAGCAAAAAACACGTTGGTTTGTTGTTTCAGACTTTTTTTCATATTTGCAAAAGAAATTTATAAAATTTAAAATACAACGAAATTTAAATTTCAACATTTTGAATCAGGTCTATGGAGTCACATCAAAATATCAACCAAACTAAATACTTAACACACAGTTCAATTTTCTCAGACGGTACATAGGAAACTTAGAACTAGCAAAAAACTACGATCCATCCTTATTCGGATATATGTATAATAGACAATAATCAACAAAATACCTCTAAAAACTCTATTCCTACTCTAATATACTTGCCAGAAGACTCCGTCACAGAAGAAATTGCTAAAGACTCAAGGAATTTAACCCATCACATTTATCAAATTGATTCATCTAACACCCAACTTATATATGATATAATAGCTCTCCCTGGCTAAATACCATGCCCACACGAACAATAACATGTCCAGCTTTATGTCATCCATAACATACTCTAACATAAGTTACAAAATCTGTAAGCATACTTTATAGAAAAGGCAAAAGAATATATAATATAATATAATATAATATTATATAAAATAATATAATATAATATAATATAATATAATATAATATAATATAATATAATATAATATAAAATAATATAATATAATATAATATAATATAATATAATATAATATAAAATATATTGAAAAAGTCTAAAGAGACTAAAATTGTATAAGCATTTTTGCAAATTTATTTAAATCCCAAAAGACTAAAATATAATAAATTAAATTTAAAAAAAAAAACATTTTGAAAAGTTTAAAAAGATTCATTTTATATAATGATTTTCGGCAGTTCATTTTAGTTCGAATGTCAGTTTATAATTAATTGATTAATAATAATAATAGTTAAGTGTTTAAAATCTATTTAAATAACGAAAACTTGAATCAAACGACAGATGATTCATTAGTTCACTTTCCACCAACTTTCCATGACAGCTCTTTTCTTATCTCTATGAAAATTGAACACAGATCAAAATACTCAGCTCGAAAATGCAAACAGTGATTCACACTCGGTCGTGGCACACAGAGTCCTATTGATAACTGAACAATTTTGCTACAAACCATATAGCTATTTGACTGTTCGTAAGTGCCTTTAGCCTGTTGCCTATCTAAAACCAATGACCGCATTATCTGGCTAGAATTACATTCACTGCACACATACACACATACAAGCGCACGCCTGTCAGACGCCATCCAATCAAGTGCACACATTTGGTCGCCATAATTAAAGCCGCAAATGGTGTAGCTTTCAAAATTTGCCGTGTCCAGCAAATGAGTGCGCACACGCACACACATTTGGGTCAACATTTGTTATTTATCGCACTTGGGCATGTGTGTGCGTGTGTGTGTGTGTGTGTATGTGTCGGCTTACGCATAATGGGCCAATATTAAAAAGTATAAATAACACATTGCAGACACTTACTATAGAGTTTTATGTTGCCATCCATGTCGCCGCGAGGATTTTTGGCGACGCATTTGTAGTTGCCATAATCGCTGCCCTCCACATTGGTGATCGTCAGTCGCATTGTCGCCTTGTACGATGGATGGCCCGGAATTGTTTCGGTTCTGCAATGAAGCAAGCCCAACAGCAATGTTTTATAACAATTATAATAACAATAATAATAATAATATGTAATATGTTATATGTAATATGTAATGGGAAAGCCACACAATTTGTGCAAGTTCAATGACAGCAATTGCGTCGTGCACGGCTATGGGTCAGTGGCGAGTGGCGCAGCATCAATGAGCCCCAATCAGAGTAATCAAGGTCAAGGTGAAACTGATAAGCGTAGTCGCTGGCCACTTATGCTTAATCAAAGTGCCACCCGGCAGAGTATGCACAGTAGTTCAAAGTTATATAAATTGTTATAAATTGGGGTAAAATAAACTTAACCAAAGACTAAAAATTAGATTTTTGTTCTAAAAATAACTAAATAAAACAAAAAAGATTTAAATATACACAGAAATTGTATTGGTAAAAATAATTAATTTTTCTTAAATAAATATTAAATGGGAAGAGAAAAGCTGAAATAAACATTCTTTAATTTATTTAAAAAATAAATAAAATTCTTTAAATTAACTTAAATTTAAATTTAATACTTAAAAGAAAAAATTTTATATATAAATAGTATATTTATAATTTTATAATAATTAATTAATAATAATAATTAAATAAAATTAAATTGAAAAATTATGAAAAAAAATTAAAAAATAAAATAAAAAATAAATGAAAAAAAAATAAAATAAAATAAAAAATAAATAAAATAAAATAAAAATAAATTATTTATTTTTTATTTTATTTATTTGTTTTTAATTTATTTTTTATTTTAAAAAATTTAAAATAAATTAAAAATAAATAAAATAAAAAATGTTTAAAAAAAATAAACTAAAAATAAATAAAATTAAATATAAAAAAATTAAAATTAAATTAAAAATAAATAAAAATATGTATATTAATTTAAATTTGAATGTTATATTTGTAAAAAAAGAATGAAATAATAACCACATTTAACTATTAAATAATATGAAATATAAAACACATTATAAAAAAATTTAATTTTTTTTGAAGATCTTTTCAAAATCAAAAAAAGTATATATATTTCATAAAAAACCTTGCAAAGCTAAACAAATTTAAAGAACAATATATTTGAAATAATTTATTAATATATTTATTCCATAAACTCTTAGCAATTTCGCCCCACTGTGCAGCACTACGATGAAGACTGACAGGTAGTCAGCGTTGTTTACCGCCGGCTATTCCAGCCAACTGGCCGCTGGATATATAAGTTCTAGCCAGTTACGCAGTTGATCGCAGAAACATGTTTAAGCTCAGCCTGATTGCTTGGCTACTTTGCTCACTGGCGTGGCGCACCACGCCCACCAGCTGCCAGACGCAACCGCCGCCAAGCGTACAGGAGCTGCTGGCTAATCAACTGAACAGCTATATGGACCTGAAGGCGCGTCCGTGCGAGAATTTTTATCAGTATGCCTGCGGCAATTGGCCGTTGCAGCAGGTGGAGCAGCCACAAGAGACACAACAAACAGACCAACAGCAACAATCAAATCAACGGGAGCAAAAGGAGCAGCTACAGCCTAGCGACACTTTGGCCGTGCTGGATTATGCATTGAATCGCCAGCTGGAACAGTTGCTGAGACGTGGCGCCGCCAATGACAGCAGCACGGAGGACGCGGAGATCCTCCATCCAATTCATGAGAAAATGTATAATTATTATCGCGCCTGCAAACGCCTGAAGCCGTATAATCTAAAAAAGTATCTGCAGCTGTTGCCGCCAAGTAATTGGACAAGCTGGCCGCTGTTAAGTCGGAAGTGGAACTCGGACAAATTTAACTGGCTGGCGACCATTGGACGACTGCGTTCATATGGGCTCAATGGGGTGCTGATAAAGGAGGAAGTGCTGCCGCGTTGGGATGACGCCAGCAGCTATGCCATTAATTTGGATAAGCCCAGCGAGGAGGAGACCATGCCCATGGGTGAGGGCGCCATCATAGAACTCTTGCTGGATATTGGCCAAACGAAACGCGAGGCCAACGTGCTGGCCCGTCAAGTGGATTTCTTTGAGCGGCAACTGCATCGCCTACAAGACATCGAGGATGATATGGGCAATATGGAAACAGAATCGTGCTACTTGGGGGAGATCATGCCGCAATTACGTTGGATAGCCTTTATGCAAGCGCTGCCCATAAATACGACCGGCAATGAGTCCGAACGTTCGCCAACGCTCATCATACAAAATGTACCCTACATGCGTGCCCTGGACAAGTTTCTGAGACGCACCAAGCCGGAAACCGTTTGCAACTACATCATGCTGAAGCTGCTCGCCTTTCTCAAGCAGCAAGGACCGGCGGAGATATCGCGTGTGGAGTGTGTGGTCAGCTTGAGGCGTGCCATGCCACTGGCTGCCAGTTTGTTAATCGGACAACGATTCCATGACCCCAGCTCCGAGCCACTGGTGAACGATATGTTTGATCGACTGAAGCGTCGCTTCGGGCAGCTGCTCAACGAGAATCGTTTGCAACTCAAGCAGCCGATCTTAAGAGTTTTGCACGAAAAGCTAGAAGCAATGCGTTTGCAACTAGGCTTCCTGCTGCTCAACGAAACCAGCTATGTTGAGGACTACTATGAATCGGTGGAGCTTAATTCCCAAAGTTTCTATGAGAATCAGCTGGCATTGTTGCGTTTGCGCGTCGAGCGGAATCACGAGCTGCTCGCCTTGGGCACTCAGTACAATGGGAGTAACGTTAGCTATCTAACTGAGCGTGATCTGAGCAGCAGCCTATCGCCGTTCTTCGAGCTGCCCAGGAATCTTGTGTTGGTGCCGTACGGTTTCCTTCAACTTCCCGTTTGGCATCGCAACATGAGCGAGCTGCAACAGCATGCGGTGCTGGGCTTTATACTGGCCCACGAGATAATTCATGGCTTTGATAATCATGGTATTTTTTTCGACAGCGTGGGCAATCTCATGGGTCCCAGTGAGGAGATCTTGGCAAGTCCGCGCTATAATCAGAGCATCAATTGCATAGAGGAGCACGTGGCCACCGGCTCCAAGTCACTCAGCGAAAAAATGGCCGACTTCGAGGCGATGCGTCTCGTTTATGAAACCTTCTTTGGCGAGAACTTTTCGATAGATCGCAAAGAGCCACGGGATCCGCTGTTGCCACAATTCAGTCAGCGCCAACGCTTCTTCATTAGCTTCGCACAGTTTTTCTGCGGCAAACAGCAGAGTCTGAATGCACAACATCTGGAGCATGCTGTGGACGAACTGCGTGTGCTCCAGACACTGGCCAATTTCGAGGAATTCTCCCGAGAATTTGGCTGCGAGAAACGCACCAAGATGCAAGCTAAGAAAAAGTGTAGAGTTTGGTAGACTCCAATATTAAATCTCTAGAAATAATTGAAAAATAAAATAAATTATGAAACTGATTGTAGAAGAGAGAGAAAACTATTCACTGGAGTGTCTCTGATGTAATTTTGCTATAGAAATTAAGTATTTGATTAAAAAATGTTTATTGCTTCCATTTAATAAACCTTTTGAAACATATTGAAGTTTTGACAGTTTTAGTAATATTTACAGATGGCTAGCTCAAGAGCTATTACCATAGTCGACATTTTGTTGACGGATGCATATTGTCGCGATCTTGACGGCATCCGTGTGCTTCGGCAAATGGCGAAAAGTTAATTAGCACCTGCCTGAGACGCATCTCATCCGCATCGTGACCTTCGAATTCTTCTGGCAACGCATTGCCACAGAAGAACTGCGCCATGTTCAGGAAGAACAGCTGCTTCAGCGAGAGACTCGAGAATGTGGGCTGAGATTGATTGAATTTGGAGTCGTTATCAAAGTAAGCATCATAGGCCAGACGTATGCCGGCAATGTCAGCCTCGCGCTCGTCCATATAATCAGTTTCATTGCGATTAAGACAGCTGATGGCCGATAAATAATCATCATCCAGAAGAATTGCTGCGGTCAGATCATTAAAATTGCCACTGAAATCATAAGCTAGACCACTAGAGACAAATCCATGCATTAGCTCGTGACCCAGCATGAAGCCCAATAGGCTGACCTTGAATATGTCGTGCGCGTCGTTGTAGAAAATGGGCTGCTGAAGTATGCCATAGGGCACAATGATGGTATTAATGCGCAGCATATAGTAGGGCGTCGAGCTCATGCCAGTATCCGAATCGCTTATATAAAAGTAAGCGCTCACATTGAGTGGTCTGTCCAGCTGTTCAAACCAGCGTCGCGTACGAAACTCCAATAGGCGCAAATGATCCGCAGCATAATCACGATCCGCATTCAGATGCAAGTCAGCATAGAAGCCATTGACGAAGCTGGTGCGATTAACACCCCGAGGCATATTGCCAATGTTAATGGTCATGTTGAGCAGTTTGGCTCTCATTATGTCCAGTGCGTGAGGAGCCTGACGCAGATTGTTCGTCTCGAGCTTCTTGAGGAACTGCTTGCGCAGCAGCTCAAACAGTTCCAATATGTCAGTCTGATGCCTACGCAGCCTGTCTGGCCCAATGAATCGTTGCTCGTACAACAGATTCACGGCTAGCTCCATGTTGCGACGCACATCCTGAACGCATGCGATGGACTCACTGCTGTCCATAGTCTCTTTCTGCAAATGCGAGACGAAGCGCAACATTATATAGCTGGCCACAACCCCACGGTGCGTGGATTTGATGAATTCGACAAGCATTTTCACATAAGTCGCACAATCTACATTCACCACATAGTCAGCGGGCAGATTGCGGCCTAGGAGAATCCGCAAGTATTTTCGCCACTGGCCGCCAGTTTGTGCTTCCAGTTGTTGAATGGTGAGGTATTCGTCGGCCTCGCTACATTCATATGACGGTCCTGCAGCCAGTATAAAAACAGCAGCTTCAAAATCTTTAACATCTTGAGACAAGCGCGATGCTTGTCTAAAGCTGGTACCCAGCATGAGTAGTGTTAGCTTGGTTAGTATTCGGCTTCGTAGTCGTTCAGTTTTCTCCTTAAAACTTGGCCGTTTTATGTGGACGAGATATCTGCTACTATTGTTCAGATCTGGCAAAACATCGAGCTTGAAAAGCACATTGGTTAGGCCATAGCGATGCAGGCGGGCCAGTGTATCCATCCATTGGAACTTGGACCTGCCCCAGGCTTCTGATCGACGCTTGAACTGCGGCCAGGGTATTTGATCATTCGGCGGCACTAGCTCCAAATAATGTTTGGCCAAGCGCGTCGAGGCCGATGCCAGCTTACAGGTCTGAAAGAAGCCTAAGACCTTGGCCTGCACACTGCCCGGGTCCAGGGATTGTTGCTGCTCCTGCAGTTCGGTTAGAAGCATTAGCAGCTTCTCGTTCACCTTCTGATCAATCAGTCCAATTATTTCCCTATAGTTATCATTCTCATGCTTTGCGGCCCAATTGCCGCATGCATAATTATAGTAATCATGGCACGGCGAAGCACTCTCGTTCACATAGCTTAGTATCTGAGTCAGCAGCTGTGTATTGGCATTTGCCTGGCTACTTGCCTTCGCACTCGCTAATAGCAGCAACAATATACAAAATATTAATCGAAAATCACAAAAAGTCGTTGTTGAAGTCGACATGGCTTTTGGCGAACTGTTTTCGTCGCCTGTTTGTGCGATAGACTTAAGCTCGATCTCTGTTCTATAATCAGCAGCGAATACTAAATAAAGATTCTCTCGACGTAAATATTAGATCGCAATCTACAACAAATGTGGGGTGTATTCTGTATGGCGAATTAATCGCCAGCTATGCGAAGTCAATGTAAAGTGTACAAAGTAGAATAAAATAGGTCAAACGTGATTCTGATAGTGGGAAGTTCTGTTTTTGTTATAAGAAAAATTTCAATTCCGTCGAATTGTGTCTACCACGACTTTTCAATCTTATTTGATTCAATCTATATATTATTTTTTGAATATATGTATATAAAATAATTAGCCATGAACCTTAACATGAAATTAATAAGAAAAGAAATATTTTTATATAGAGTATATTTGTGTGAACGTGATTTGTACACCCTAGAAATGAGCTAAAGGCAATAATGTTTGTTTGCACTCATAAGTAGGAAGCAAAGAGAAATTTGTTGTTTAGAAAGATTTATATTTTCTTTAATCTATCCTTATTAAGTACTTAACTTAAGATTATCATTATCATTACTCAAGACAAAAATCCATTTCTAAAACAATTATCAAAGCTAGGCTCATGAGGGCAATAGTCAAGTGCTTCTTTAGCCAAGTCACATTCCAGAATATGCTTATTATCTTCTCATATCTTCCAGTCAGCGACTCTTGAGAGGTCTGCCTCTTGTATAGATTTAAAGTAATTATATATTATAATTATATTAATATTAAATCAATTTTGGCATTCTGAAACGAATTTACTTATCATCTAACTAATTCTAATATTATTTTCTTTATATTAAAAATTTTTATTAAATATTTTATTCACAATTTTTTATACCCTGAACCCATTGAAAATGGGAAATCAGGGTATAATGTTTTTGTGAAATGTATGTAACAGGCAGAAGGAGACATCGCAGACCCCATAAAGTATATATATTCTTGATCAGCTCGATGAGCTGAGTTGAAATAGCCCTGTCCGTCTGTCCGTCCGTCCGTCCGTCCGTCCGTCCGTGTGAACGCAGCGATCTCGTAAACCACAAAAGCTAGAGATCTGAAATTTTCAGTATATACTCGTGTGTATCCTACGCAGTACGAGTTTTTTTTAGATTTTCGATAACTCATCCCGTTTCCTTATTATCGATAAAAATCGATAACTTTTCTTCCGCTAAGCATACCGTAAGAGCTAGAGACTCCAAACTCACTGTGTAGATTTGTGTAATGAATGCGGACAGTTTGTAATTTTTGGATTTTGGATGCCACGCCCCCTTCGCCCCCAATTTGCAAAATTCGTATTTCAAATACTAGAGACTTGTGCTTTGGCAAATACATACATATAAATGACATAATTACGCTGTGAAAGTTTGATTAAGAAAGTCCATCCACAAAAAAAGTTATTTAACATTTAATTTCCCATACAGTAGGCATATTGCAGCCCGAGCGCAGTCGCCGCGCTGACTGCGAAGTCAGCAGAGCGCGTGCTTATGCGTGCGTGCGTATGCATGTGTGTGTGTGTGTGTAAGTTGCTCGCAATCTTTGTATATGTAAAAGAAGCATAGCATGTTGGAAAGATTGGCTCTTCGCAGGGTTCAGGGTATCTCGTAGTCGAGCCGTCTCGACTAGAGCACTCTTACTTGTTATCACTTGAAATACAACTAAATAACCTATTGCTCCCATACATACTCTTTTCATTAATAGCTTTATTTTAATAGCAAAACTTACTTGTATTTGGATGACTCGGTGATCATTTGTTCATTTTCGCGCGTCCAATAATTAAGCGATGTGGGATTGGCTTCGATGAAGCACTCCAGCGTAACATTAAAGCCCATGGGTATGCCGACCAGCTGATGCGGTATCCAGACCATTGGCGAAACTGCAATTTTAATTGAAGAGAATAGGGTATATGTCGGGTATATATATATATATATATGGTCGATCGATCGATTCATTTAACAAACTTACAGTCAACGCTGACTTTGATGCGCTTTGAAACGCTGGGCGGCACACCGTTTGAGGCAATGCAGAGATAAGCACCCATGTGCAGGCGCGAGATGCGCTCCAATTCCAAAGAGTCTGTCTCCAGGTCATTCACTGCAAAGACAATATGAGCCGGCAATAGAGTTCATGATTTGATGTGAGTTTCGTGGCAGTCGGTCGGACTTACCTTCGAGCGTCTTGTTGATGACAATTTTATGGTTGTCATCTCGTTTCCATTTGATGGATGGCTCTGGGCTGCCTTTCGCCTTGCAGCGCAGTGTGACATTGTCGCCCTCGCGCACAATGACATCGCTGGAGGTCAGCGCATCGTCAATATTGGGTGGGACTGCAAGAAGTGCGGCGGGGCGAAGGAAATGGATATTATTATTCCTGCCAGCTAAAAACATAAACTCAAAAGCGGAGCAGCACTTGATTTAAATGCAAAAACTTTTGCATTTTGGCAAACAGCGTTGCCAAGAAAGTGGAAACGGCTAAAGCCAACAAAAATCAAACCAAACACAAGGCCAACGACTCTTTGATACACTTGTGGATTATGGAATAACATAGGTCTTTATATATATATATATATTTATTTTTTTTTATATTTTAAAAAATATTTATATATATCAATTTTTTATAGACAGATAATAGTTGTGGCAATTTGTTTATAAATTCTTAAAAAATTTTATAGATTGTAGATTTCTTAGAGTTTTTTCTTTAAGTAGACTGTTCATAATTAGGCTACTTAACTAAAAACTTAAATATTATTATAGTTTTCAATGCATTTAACAGAAACGATATAGTATAATATATTTTTCCAACACAATTCTTCATATAATAATCATATATTTCACAAAGCTATTAATTGTTAAAATTAATTCCAGCACCTAAAGGTCAGATAAGCATAGGAAGCTGCCTTAGCAGCCAAGATAGGAAATGGTCTAGCAAACAATATAGGCCAAAGTTCGGTTACGCTCCGGGAAGTGTAGAAAAAAGCATTTCACGCATTGTTGACTTTGACGCGCTGATTCAACTTTGTCCCAAGAGATATTTTAGTTTAAGCCTAATTAGCTTTGCGACAAGACTTTAGCCTGGCTAACTTTTGGGGCGAGTCTGTTAATTTAAAAATCGATGCTAGAACCTTCATCAAATTGTCATCAGCCTTGGGGGACACCGTTGCGCTCTGGTTTTCAATTGCTGGCTGAACGCTTCTGTCAAACCCTTTTTTTTTTTTTTGTTTTTTGGCGTTTCTTTGCTTTGCCCTTCAAGCGGAAAATCTGTAATGAAAAATCTATGCAAATCAAAGCGCACAAAGCTAAGGATTTGACTGGACCCAGAGTTCGACAAGCGGACCAACAGAGAGAGAGAGAGAGAGAGGGAGGTAGACAGACTTCCAGCTAGACAGACATATGGACCTAAGCTGTCGTAGTCGCTGACAGGCCGCTGCAGTTTGTCTCATTTCATATTCAGAGCGGTGTCTGTAATCAAAAGATATCGCATGCAATTTTTTCATTTGGGTTAAAGTCTGGACAAGTCCTGTAAGTCACGTGCGCGACGCGTTTAGTTGTCGTCTGATGTCTGTTGTTTGATGTTTGATGTTGACGCGTCAACCAGTATCATCTGGTGACCTGAACCCAAAGCAAATCAATAATGCGAGCATTATGTCATGAAAACTTCAATCACTCAATCCATTGATAATTAAATACAGAAATGCAAACATATTTTGACAGAATAATTCATAGTTGAATTATATAATTTAGTTAGCGAATCACAGATGTTTTTTTTTTTTTTTTGAATATTAAATTGCGAAAGTCCCTTGTGTGCCAAATGTCATTCATACATTGTGTTATAAAAATAATTCTATTATTTGGCAAAAAAAAAAAGTTTATATTTCTAATAAATATTTAAATTATATACAATCTAATTTTGTTTGTAATTTTGTGCTTCATTACATTATTATGATTATTAAATTTTAGATAGATATTTGGGAGAGCTGCCGAAGGCTTCTTTAAGTGCTTACCGTTTGCTTAAATCTTTACCTTTTGGTCATTCTTCGCTTGGGGACACGACGCATAAAACCAAACTGTAATTAAAAGTTGCAATTGCTTCAACTTTTTCTATGCGCTGTAAACTTTTGTCTTTGGCTCCTTTATTTCGCCCGCTTCATAATGCCAGGGCGTTTATGAGCCAAAAGCGAGGCAAAAGAAACAAAAAAAAAATAGAAAAAAAAACTTTGTTCCAACCGTTTGCTGTGCTATTAATAAACGCTTGATGTGCTAATCGCCGAGCTGACCATAAGCGCGCACCGAATCGCTCCTCAGGCAGCTGTTGTTCCTGCTCCTGCTTGCCACCCCATTTGACATATTAGTTTCTTTATTGATATTTAGCAGATGGCGACAAGACGAGAAAGGCTACCAATAGTTTTCTGCACAAACGTGCTGGCGGTTTTTCCCTGCTCGTATATTGTTGTTTAAGGGCAAACTTTTCACATACAAGCTGAAAATTTAATTAGCCAAAGCCAAAGCCATTGGAGGTTTGTGGAAGCATGTCAGCAACTATCCAACCTAGTTTCAATTTATAATTTCAGTAGGGTATTAACCAAGTCGATATATAGCGCTTAATTATTAAATTGCCGTGTCCATACGAAAACTTTTTCGCCGCTCAGATAACAACGTGACCATCTAACCGTCTAACGAGCGGCAATTAATCTTCATATCCTTAATCAAGCCACACACCACACACACACACACACACACACAGAGTTTATCATGCAATGCATAAATTATTGGTTGAAATTGAAGTAAAAGCGGTATGAAATGAATTGGAGTTAAGTATAACTAGTGTTTGGGAAGAAAGTAGTAGTTGTAGTTTCATTAGTCTACCATTTGGTATGAATTTCATTCGCAGATGTCACATTTAACTATTGCATATCCTGAACATATTGAAAATTCAGGGTTTAATAGGTTTTAGTAGTTGTAAGGTGATCTTGATCAAGGACAACAGCCGAGTCGAGCCAGCTCTTTGATCATTAATATATTCTTTAGAGCACACGCAGTTCCAGTTTGTTTCAAATAATCAAAAACTTTTCTCTTAAACGATTATGTTAATCAGAAGTATCCATATCTTTAAGATCTTGGATTGTCAAGCCGGGTATATATTACAAATTTCAGATCTGAATAGCGACGAAATGATTTACGCTCATACAGACAGTCGTACTAATGTCCTTTACACTTCCGAGTATATATTCCAAATTTCTAAGTTCAATAGCAACGAAATGATTTATGTTCAGACAGACAAACGGACAGGCAGCAAGACGGACTAATGTCCTATATACTCCCGAGTATATATTCCAAATTTCAAGTCTCTAGCTTCAATAGCGACGAAATCTTTTACGTTCATACAGACAGACGGACAGCAAGACGGACTAATGTCCAATAACTCTTTGACTTTGTACAACATATGCAATTGCCCAGCCTTTCAAGTCCTTGCAGGAAATCACCTTTCCAGATTTGTAACTAAAGTGCGAGTTCTTCAGGACTTTTCGTACAACTTTTTCAGGCTAAGAAACAACTACGACACATATAGTACAAATTGCAAATGGCCAACTTTTCAGGTTAGCAAATTGACCACTCTTTCAGCTTATGCTTCTTTGGTTTGGTATTCCACAAAAACTATTCAGGTTAGCTTCCAAATTTATGAGAAGTTAGAACGTGTTGAGTCTGTGCGCATATGGCCAATGGCTCTGGCCATTAACTGGTTGCAAAAGGTCGCTAGCGAGTGTCAACGTTGTAATTGAATTTAATAAATTGCCTCATTATGTGAGTAGAAATTAAAAATTATGCGCCAACAGAGTCGACGCTGTGCAGAGCTCGTTATTATTGTTGGATGTTGGTTGTATGTTGGTTGCATGTTGCATGTTGTTGCATTTGTTTTGCATTTTCTGTGGTCATTTGGTGGACTTTTGAGCTGGGGATTTGCCTGCCCTATCCTTTCCTCTTTCCCGCCTTCCCTTTTCCCAACCGACTCTGAGGGCGCCGCAAAGTATGCAACGCAACGGCTGTTGCCAGCTGAAGCCGGCGCATTTAAATGCATTTGGTGTGCGTGGCACATAAATTCAAAAGCGTTTAATGTTTGTTTTTACCGTCCCGCCATTTTATAATTTGGTCGTTTTTGGGCTCGTGTACATTTTATTTCGAATTCGCCGCTTTCTGTTTGGCTCAGCAAATTAAATTACAAATGCTGTTGCGTTTCGAAAATTTATTTATTTATTTACTCGTTTGCCCAACGATATTCGGAATGCTTTTTGTCTCTCTCTTTATTTAGACGGCAAATGCAACGTTTTAATTTCATTACATTTACTGCACAATGTAATTATAATTTTTTTTTTTTTTTTGTTTTTTTTCTACCACTCAAATTGTTAAATTGAGTGCCCAGCTCGGCGGGAGAGGGAGCGAAGTCTGTCTGACCTCAGTCTCCTAACCAAAGCTATGCACTTTTTTTTTGCGTAAACATTGCGCGTCATTTAATTTTGTTGCTTTTAATTGGATTTGGTATGTAAATTAAATGTATTTCATTTGATTCGGTTTTGCTACATTTGACAATTTTCAATTTTCATGTATAATTATACGTTTGATTAATACCCTATTTATTGCTTATTAGTAAAGAGATAAAAAATAAAATAAAATTTAAAATATTTAAAATAAATTAAATTAAATTTAAAATAAAAGTAAACTTTTCAAAACAGCTTAAAGAACTCATAACATTTTCATTAGAGAGTGCTACAGTTTAGGATCAAAACTCAGGGTATGCACAGGTTGCACAGGGTATGTTGCCTTGTTAATATGCTCCGTTAAAGTAAACATATTGTATTTGACAGGGCAATAAAGAATACGTGATCTAATTTGATTTTGTAACAGATTTGAGTTACCCATTATGGAAAAACTTAAATAGTTTTTTTTTAGTATTTAAATTGATGCTAGAAAAGTGTGTGAATACACTTGATCTATCCGGCTCGAAGGACCATGAATAGATTTGCTGTGTGGGAGATCACTAGTATATTGATTTTATTCTTCTGAGCCAGTGTTTTTATATACTGACTCATGCATAATTTCAACCCTTAAGTCTAGCTTATCTATTGCTATGTTTGTAAGGCTCAGCGTTGGTGTTTGTGTACTCTTAACTTATCGCAGAGTTTGTAAGGCTCAGCGTTAGTGTTTGTGTACTTAGCCTATTTATAGATTTCAAACATCTGACCCTTCTCATTTCTACGTACTTCAACCTAGTGTTGAGGGCGTAGATTACATGTTTATGATCTTCGGCTATTTCTTTATGTTCATGCCTGAACAATGTGCATTGAGAAATATCACGATTATTTGATCATGTTTTGTATAAAGAGAATTAAATTCCAATTGAGTAGGCAATAAATATATATATTATATTATATATTTAATATGAATTTCTACAATGAATTTCTAATGCTCTAATATGAATTTTTTGTTAAAATAGATCTCAAAATGAATATGGATAAGACCTCAATGCTTGTGGTTAAATATTAAAAAAAATATATATATATATATATATATAAAAGTTAAGCAATAAAACTATACAACGATAGCTATCTTAGACTATATAACAATTAAATAAATATATATTTACTATATATATACGTATATTCATTCCATATTATACATTCATTATACAATTGGTTTAAGTTCTTTGCCATGTGACAAAAGTCCGTAAAGTTAACCAATAAATCTAATAAAAATCTAAGCAAGTTTTCAATGCAAGAATTTCGCACGAGATCCGCTTTTCAAGTTGACAAATCAACATCATCCGGCGGACAAACATGCTGTGCACTGGACAACAGGCGGCGAGTCCGTGCGGAGTCGTGTGCAGCGTGTGGCGTGTGTGGGCAACAGACGTTTTGCGGCAGTCACATAAATCAGTTTTTGTGGCAAAACTTGAAAAATATGTGCGCAAACAAATGGCAGCCAAGCGTAGGAGGAGGAGGAGGCTGAACAACTGAAAACTGCGCCATGCAACAGTTAGAACATGGACATGGCAACGGCAAACCAGGCAGAGGGCAGGGTAGGTAGACAGAGACAGCAACGCACACATGCAAATGCGCGAGGATATAGCGACAAGGACACATATGCTGCACGTTGCAGGATTTCAGTTTAGGCTGGCGACAAACAAAAAAAGGCAAGTAAGAGTATTGCAGTTGGCCGGAGCCGACTGCATAATGCTCGTTCGCGATAGAAAAGTAGATATATATTTGTTATCAACTGGATTTGCTGCGAACCATATAATTTATAGGCTTATCAGAGCAGAAGATCAATAGTGTTTCAGCTGGAAAAGTCGGTGATTATAGGATATATGGAATATATATGAGAGTTTTATATGATCTATCCCTAAGCAGCGTATGAATATAATTTGTAGTCAATCTATATAGTGTATATACTGTATATACTGAAATACATATATATTCTTCACATTTTATAAGACAAGGCTAACAATGAGCATATATTAGAATCCTCCAATTCTCTAGCTTCAATAGCGGTGAAATGGTTTGCATTCATACAGACAAACGAACATTACACCGAACCCAAATACTCTTTTGCCTTTGTGAGTATAAAGAAAATTCCATTGAATGCATACAAAATGTATGAAGACCATTAAGACGATGTCACAGACATTATCATAACTTTAATTTCAATAATTGTATATTATAATTCATTCGATTTGACGGCATTAAATTACAACTTATATACCCCATTTGGGGCATGAGTGCGGGCATCAAAATGCCAGTGGCATATTTTAATTTCTTTTTTTTTTTACTATTTTTTTTGCATTTACAGTATTTTTAGCGCTATTTTTTGCCTGCTGACCAGCAACGAACCAAAGTTGTCGCACTACTGGTAAATTTGCCTCTCCCAGGACTTTTGCCACATCAGCGTGTCCGCTACATCTCTGTGTGTGTGTGTGTATGTATATGAGATAAGTGTAACCAACGCTTGTATGTTTGTGGGCGGGTGGGGGAGAGTAAAAGAAATGGTAAAAAAAAATATAGACAACGAGATTGCAAAAATTTCGTGAAGCGGCTGCCACCGTTTTGGTCACGCCACGTCAAATTGCCAGGACACGCATGTGGTGCGTGTGAGGCGTGTTATTTGAGCATTTTACAACACTGAAGCGTGCTTAACGGCTTTTTGAAAGTGCTATCAGTGAGCGCAGCACAAACAAAACAGCAAAAAAAACATACAAAAAAAAATATTAAAAAAACAAAAAAAAAATGTTGATAGAAAAAAATTGTAGAGTCAGGCATACTGCAACGCTGTGTAAACATGAAACGCTTAGGCATACACACATATGCACTTAAGTGTCTGTACTATGTAATGGAATCTATGGGTATTATATGTGAAACAAGAGACAGGTGGGCGGGTCATGCAAATTGCTAGTATAGACTTTTGCCAAACTGCTCTTGCCCAAGAGCAACTGAAACCTTTGAAGTGAAAAGGAAAACTTGCTAAACTTAAATTAAATCTAAAAGTATTTAGTTACGCATAGTATTATAAACAGAGAGTTTAACTACGTTTAAAGCAATACAAATAAGAATATATAATAAATCAAAAGAATATTCTGTATTTACATTCATGTAAATATCAAGTCAACTCAATTGCACTTCAATATATGAAATGCAAGAATATTGACCATCATTTACTCAGCTCACATGGACATTTAGTCTCATGCTGATGTGAAATAATATTTATCTACTATATAACTGCTGTCTGAACTCTTCTGAATGCTGTCGTTGGGGGCCACATATCGCTGGCAAAAATGCCAGCAGAGACGGCGACATTTGCATTGTCGTTCATTTTGTAGAGTTTCGGACTCGTGCTGTGGACCGCCTATGGTCAGCAGCGCTGGGACAAACTCAGAAGAGACACAGACGCACACAAATGCCATTGCTCATGCTAAAATGTCAAATGTGTGTGGGTGTGTGTGTGTGTGTGTGTGTGTGAGCTTGTCAGAGGTGTGAATGTGGGCAGCAGCATTTGAAATGCAATTTTTAAAGCATAGTTTTATGGGCAGGCATGCAGGCAGGCAGACAAGGCACGCTAGCCATTTGACCAGGGTCTGAGCGAGTCCAATGTTTGTTTGCCTTAATAAAGTGCTTTGTGTGGAATTTAATTGTATGTTTGTTTGCTTTACTGACTAAAACAAGGCCTAAACAGCTTTGTCCAGGGGCCGGAGAATGATTCGGCTAATACCTGGCAACAGTTTGTCTGGTAAATGAAATGAAATATGCAAGGGACATGTGTCCAAGTAGCGATGAGCTGTTCATGATACTAGAGACGCACGCCAGAACAAATATTTCAATGTCAGCTAAGCTGACAAAGTTCACACAAACACGCAAACACACGCTTCCACACATATACATACATACATATATATTCACTTACCGACAACTTTGACAAAGCCATATTGGGTTTTAGCCGTCACCGTGTTGATTTGGCACATATACCGTCCCATATCCTCCTCCTGAACGTTGTTAATGTGCAGAAACCAGGTGCGATGCTTATCATGTTTATCATGCGTTACGCTAATCCTTGGATTTCGCGTTATCACATGATTATGCACCGTCAAAATGGCCGACTGTTCAAAGTGCATCCACGCCACCTGCAATGAGGAAATGAATTGGGAATTGAAGTGCATTCAAAGTCAAATATAATCAGTATACTTAAAGCCCTTTATCGGGCTAAATGTATCAAATGTTCATTTATAAGCAGCTGACAAATATGTCAGCCTTCCTACTTATATTGGCAAACTTCGCTTTGCCATCATCATCATCAATTTTTATGAAGGATTAACGAGAAACGACGATGTCGTCCTGGTCGGTTGGTCAAATTGCCAAAGTTCGCGTCATATGTGACAACATCTGCTGTCAGAAACTTTGCTGCCATCGTGCGTCATCAGGATGCGCAGCTTGCGTGGTTGTTCCTACTATCCAGCTCCTTTGCTCCTTTGCTCGATTGCTTATGCAATAGTTTCACATAAAACAACAAGAACAATATATGCAAATTTAAGCGTACAGAACATTGGTAAAACGTGCTAAATGTAAAAAACATACGACACTCAGCCTTCGATGCCATTTCAATGATAAATTTGAACACACATTCACCAAAGCGACTCAACAATAACATTTATACCAACTGAATACAGAGGCATCAGAATGCCAAAGAAACTGAAGCTAGTTTAATCGACGGCATAGCAGGGGCGTCCCAAGGGGAAAACACTTGCACACCACACACATATAAGAAAGATATAGGAAAATATATGTTATTTGACTTAACTTTAACGGCAAACAGAATTGTACTAATTATTTATTTAGCCATGGACTATCCTTCAACTGTTATGATTGATATGCCGCGGTTGCTAAGCCCAAGGCATCAGCATCCAGCACTTTACTTGATAAACTTTCACAAGTATTCACCTATTATCTACGTTCACAATGCTTCATTCTCTCCATTGGGCCCTCTTAGGGGCCACCTCTGTTTTGCGAGCTGGAGCTGACAGCATTGAGCTGCTTACAGCATAGTGTCAGGCAGCATAGACAGATATCGGTTAATTTTTCAATGTCTGCAATGAAAACGTGCGACAAGCCCAGACGAGACATGGACCAAAGACGCCTTCGCCTCACAGCGTTGGCATTGGTTCCTCGTCCTGACTCTAGTTGGCATCTCTAGTTGAATAAAAATCAAGCAGCTGTAGTTTGCTTAAGTAGTTCGTAGCTAACGCTACCACGCCCACGTTCTGCTGCCAACAACAAAGTCAAATATTAATGAAGCCACGTTTATCAGTTGACTGAGGCTAGGGCGCTCAAAGTGGTAACTGAAACAAGTGCGCGGCAAAATCAATAAAATTGCATTGGCAACCAGCTTGCCGAAACGCTTAAAGTTAAAAGCTAAAAATGCACAAACACACACACACATTCACACTCACACACACACACATATAGTGTGTCCGACATTTTAAAGTGTTAGCCACAAAATGTTGTGAAAATTCGCTGCATTTGCATTTCGCATTTCACATTTCACATTTTAGTAGTTTTTGAGGTCATTTGAATGAAATTAATTAGGCTCATGTAACGCCAGCGAAAAAGTTGAAAAGCCAAACAAAATGGGCACCCTCTAATATTCATCCAACCGCTCCCTGTCCAGCCACAAAGCTGTGCAGCATTTTGTGAGCATGGCTGTGGTTTGAGTGTGTGACATTTGGCTTAATAATTTTCGGTTGCAAAATGTCAGCGAAAGTCAAGGCAAAGTTGACTTTGCATTGTGTGCGTTCGGATGGCTGTCTGTGTGTGTGTGTGTATGTATATGGCTGTGACTTTTAATAGGCTTTCCATCTGCTATTAAAATTTTACGCATATTTAAGCAACGCCCTGCCCAAGGATTAGTTAGAAAGTGTCACAGCAACGAGACGAGATCTCTTAGGCACCACCGATGTCCAGACAAGCACTTCAATTTGAGCATTGCTGCATTCAACTTATGCCAATTGTACACACAAATTGCTCGTTAGATAGTAAGCCGAACTGGATGAGAGCGAAAACTTATCTTGGGTTGTCAACGCGAGTATATATTCTCTAGCACTTTAAGTAGCAGCTTTTCTGAGTTACCGTATCTTAACACCGTATCAGTCCAAGTATCTCTAGCTTCAATAGCGGCGGAATGGTTTGCCCTCATACGGAGGGAAGGATGGACGGACGGACGGACGGACGGACGGACGGACGGACGGACAGACTGATGGACGGTCGGACGGAAAGACGGACAAACGGACAGACAGACTGATGGACGGACGGACGGACGGACGGACAGACTGATGGACGGACAGACTGATGGACGGACGGACGGATGGGCGGATGAACGGACAGAAAGATTAAAATTGCATTGTGAAGGAGTATAAAATAAATAACTTTCAGATTGTATCTTTGATAAAATTTACTTTCTCGGAAGTCGAAACATTTTGAGTGTTAAGCTAAAGAAATAACTGTGGGTTAAACAACAATTCATTCAACTGAAGGCTGTTTAGACCATTTTTATTCGATTATTAAAACATTTTTCAATGCATGAACGTTACGATAATACTTAAACGTAAACTTCAAGTCGCTCATACGGATGAACGGATGGACATGGCTAGATCGACTTAGCTGGCAAAAGTAATTTTATATAAAAGTAATATTAAGTTTCTTATATCTGCTTAAGTTAATTCTTTAATCGTAATAGTCATCATATTCACAGTCATCGTCATCGCCATAATCTTCTTCAGAGTCAGCTGAAGCAAATGGGCAGTCGGCGCTATTTTCACTTAAGAAGTTTTCCTTCTGAGCATTGGTCTTTCTCAATGACTTTTCGAATGTTAATTTTTGTTTGTAGTAAAACCTTAAGCATTCGACATCTTCATGTGAATTCATATGATCGTGCAGCTCATTCAATCGGTCAACAATTTTAGTCTCTAACTCCAATCGTCGATTATTATATTGTTCAATAATTTCGTAAGCGAGTTGCTTCACTGCATAAGCATCCTTCGGCAACTTCATAGCCTGGCCTAATATGTCCATGAAACGCTCATATTCCTTGTTTTCTTCGTAGTGTCCCTCTTTTGAATTGATAAGTTTATTAATTTTATCAGTTATTTCATTGTTTAAACTTTCTGCAACATCCTGCAAAAGAAACCAATGTTTATCGGATAACGTATAACATTAGTTATTCTACAAACAGTTGGCATCTGAGTTGCGCTGGAACTTTCTGTGCTTGTCTCTTCACTTGGGACTCCGCTACTTTCCGTATGTATACCTGGGACTGTGACTGTGACTGTGACTGTACCTGTCTCTGCCTCTGTCTCTGTGTCTGCGCCTGCTCCCTCATCAGTAACTTCGTTTGCGACTGAGCTGACTGTTGCTTCGCTACTGCTTGTGACTTCGGTTGTTTCTATGCTATCGCTTGTCATAACACTTTCTGAGCTTGCGTCTCCGTTTGCATCTTCGTCTTCATGTTCTCCTCGAACAGATTTGTTTCCAAAATAAAGGGATAGTACCATAATTACTAGGATCCAGTTCACGTTCATAATTACTTCACTTTACACTTCAACTATGTTAGATGGACTGACGACTATGCACTGGATTAATCGCTTTTTATAGACATGTTATGTGCCGCCAGGCATTATCTAAATTGAAAACGACTTTTATGATCGTTTTAAGTAGTCACGTTTTTGATAAAGTAATAAACTGTAAACGGTTGCACCACATGTAAAGACAGCTTCGATACGAATATATTTATGGTTAAGTGTGAATAGAAAGAGATTAACAAATATATTCATACATTTTAAGCATGATAACTGAATTTCGTTAGCATATTTACTCACAAACATTAAAACGGGAACAGTTATCGATTTTTTTAAACAAACTCGATCTCTGCGTGCTATGTTTATGTAGGCAGAGCCAGAGCTCATCCATAGGCAGAGCCAGAGCTCAGCCATAGGCGGAGCCACAGCTCAGCCATAGGCAGAGCCAGAGCTCAGACACAGGCAGAGCAAGAGCTCAGCCACAGGCAGAGTCAGAGCTCAGCCATAGGCAGAGCCAGAGCTCAGCCATAGGCAGAGCCAGAGCTCAGCCACAGGCAGAGCCAGAGATCAGCCACAGGCAGAGCCAGAGATCAGCCACAGGCAGAGCCAGAGATCAGCCACAGGCAGAGCCAGAGCTCAGCCACAGGCAGAGCCAGAGCTCAGCCACAGGCAGAGTCAGAGCTCAGCCACAGGCAGAGCCAGAGCTCAGCCACAGGCAGAGCCAGTGCTCAGCCATAGGCAGAGCCAGTGCTCAGCCATAGGTAGAGCCAGAGCTCAGCCACAGGCAGCGCCAGTGCTCAGCCACAGGCAGAGCCAGAGCTCAGCCACAGGCAGAGCCAGTGCTCAGCCATAGGCAGAGCCAGAGCTCAGCCACAGGTAGAGCCAGAGATCAGCCACAGGCAGAGCCAGGGCTCAGCCAAAGGCAGAGCCAGAGCTCAGACACAGGCAGAGCAAGAGCTCAGCCACAGGCAGAGCAAGAGATCAGCCACAGGCACAGCGCCAGAGCTCAGCCACAGGCAGAGCCAGAGCTCAGCAACAGGCAGAGCCAGAGCACAGCCACAGGCAGAGCCAGAGCACAGCCACAGGCAGAGCCAGAGCACAGCCACAGGCAGAGCCAGAGCTCAGACATAGGCAGAGCCAGAGCACAGCCACAGGCAGGGCCAGGGCTCAGCCATAGGCAGAGCTAGAGCTCAGCCATAGGCAGAGCTAGAACTCAGCCACAGGCAGAGCCAGAGCACAGCCACAGGCAGATCTAGAATCAGAGCCAAAGCAGACCCAGAGTTGGGCCATAGGCAGGGCAAGAGCGCAGCCATAGGCCGGGCTAGGGCTCAGCCATAGGCAGAGCTAGAGCTCAGCCACAGACAGAGCCAGAGTTCAGCCACAGGCAGAGCCAGAGCTCAGCCACAGGCAGAGCCAGAGCTCAGCCACAGACAGAGCCAGAGCTCAGCCACAGGCAGAGCCAGAGCTCAGCAACAGGCAGAGCCAGAGCTCAGCAACAGGCAGAGCCAGAGCTCAGCCACAGACAGAGCCAGAGCTCAGCCACAGGCAGAGCCAGAGCTCAGCAACAGGCAGAGCCAGAGCTCAGCAACAGGCAGAGCCAGAGCACAGCCACAGGCAGAGCCAGAGCACAGCCATAGGCAGAGCCAGAGCTCAGCCACAGGCAGAGCCAGAGCACAGCCATAGGCAGAGCCAGAGCACAGCCATAGGCAGAGCCAGAGCACAGCCATAGGCAGAGCCAGAGCACAGCCATAGGCAGAGCCAGAGCTCAGCCACAGGCAGAGCCAGAGCACAGCCACAGGCAGATCTAGAAGCAGAGCCAAAGCAGACCCAGAGTTGAGCCATAGGCAGGGCAAGAGCGCAGCCATAGGCCGGGCTAGGGCTCAGCCATAGGCAGAGCTAGAGCTCAGCCACAGACAGAGCCAGAGCTCAGCCACAGGCAGAGCCAGAGCTCAGCCACAGGCAGAGCCAGAGCTCAGCCACAGGCAGAGCCAGAGCTCAGCCACAGGCAGAGCCAGAGCTCAGCCACAGGCAGAGCCAGAGCTCAGCCACAGACAGAGCCAGAGCTCAGCCACAGACAGAGCGCCAGAGCTCAGCCATAGGCAGATCTAGAAGCAGAGCCAAAGCAGACCGAGTAGGGCCATAGGCAGAGCAGGAGCGCAGCCATACGCAGAGCCAGAGCTCAGACATAGGCAGAGCCAGAACTCAGACATAGGCAGAGCCAGAGCACAGCCATAGGCAGACATAGGCAGAGCCAGAGCACAGCCACAGGCAGGGCCAGGGCTCAGCCATAGGCAGAGCTAGAGCTCAGCCACAGGCAGAGCCAGAGCTCAGCAACAGGCAGAGCCAGAGCTCAGCAACAGGCAGAGCCAGAGCTCAGCCACAGACAGAGCCAGAGCACAGCCACAGGCAGGGCAAGAGCGCAGCCATAGGCAGGCCAAGAGCGCAACCATAGGCAGGGCCAGGGCTCAGCCATAGGCAGGGCCAGGGCTCAGCCATAGGCAGAGCTAGAGCTCAGCCATAGGCAGAGCTAGAACTCAGCCACAGGCAGAGCCAGAGCACAGCCACAGGCAGATCTAGAATCAGAGCCAAAGCAGACCCAGAGTTGGGCCATAGGCAGGGCAAGAGCGCAGCCATAGGCCGGGCTAGGGCTCAGCCATAGGCAGAGCTAGAGCTCAGCCACAGACAGAGCCAGAGCTCAGCCACAGACAGAGCCAGAGCTCAGCCACAGGCAGAGCCAGAGCTCAGCCACAGGCAGAGCCAGAGCTCAGCCACAGGCAGAGCCAGAGCTCAGCCACAGACAGAGCCAGAGCTCAGCCACAGGCAGAGCCAGAGCTCAGCAACAGGCAGAGCCAGAGCTCAGCAACAGGCAGAGCCAGAGCACAGCCACAGGCAGAGCCAGAGCACAGCCATAGGCAGAGCCAGAGCTCAGCCACAGGCAGAGCCAGAGCACAGCCATATGCAGAGCCAGAGCACAGCCATAGGCAGAGCCAGAGCTCAGCCACAGGCAGAGCCAGAGCTCAGCCACAGGCAGATCCAGAAGCAGAGCCAAAGCAGACCCAGAGTTGAGCCATAGGCAGGGCAAGAGCGCAGCCATAGGCCGGGCTAGGGCTCAGCCATAGGCAGAGCTAGAGCTCAGCCACAGACAGAGCCAGAGCTCAGCCACAGGCAGAGCCAGAGCTCAGCCACAGGCAGAGCCAGAGCTCAGCCACAGGCGGAGCCAGAGCTCAGCCACAGGCAGAGCCAGAGCTCAGCCACAGGCAGAGCCAGAGCTCAGCCACAGACAGAGCCAGAGCTCAGCCACAGACAGAGCCAGAGCTTAGCCACAGGCAGAGCCAGAGCTCAGCCACAGACAGAGCCAGAGCTCAGCCACAGGCAGAGCCAGAGCTCAGCCACAGACAGAGCCAGAGCACAGCCACAGGCAGAGCCAGAGCTCAGCCACAGACAGAGCCAGAGCTCAGCCACAGGCAGAGCCAGAGCTCAGCAACAGGCAGAGCCAGAGCTCAGCAACAGGCAGAGCCAGAGCTCAGCAACAGGCAGAGCCAGAGCTCAGCAACAGGCAGAGCCAGAGCACAGCCACAGGCAGAGCCAGAGCACAGCCATAGGCAGAGCCAGAGCACAGCCACAGGCAGAGCCAGAGCACAGCCATAGGCAGAGCCAGAGCACAGTCACAGGCAGAGCCAGAGCTCAGCCACAGGCAGTTCCAGAACTCAGCCACAGGCAGAGCCAGAGCTCAGCAACAGGCAGAGCCAGAGCTCAGCAACAGGCAGAGCCAGAGCACAGCCACAGGCAGAGCCAGAGCACAGCCATAGGCAGAGCCAGAGCTCAGCCACAGACAGAGCCAGAGCTCAGCCACAGACAGAGCCAGAGCTCAGCCACAGGCAGAGCCAGAGCACAGCCACAGGCAGAGCCACGGCACAGCCATAGGCAGAGCCAGAGCACAGTCACAGGCAGAGCCAGAGCTCAGCCACAGGCAGTTCCAGAACTCAGCCACAGGCAGAGCCAGAGCTCAGCCACAGACAGAGCGCTAGAGCTCAGCCATGGGCAGCGCCAGAGATCAGAAATAGGCAGATCTAGAAGCAGAGCCAAAGCAGACCCAGAGTTGGGCCATAGGCAGGGCAAGAGCGCAGCCACAGGCAGAGCCAGAGCACAGCCACAGGCAGAGCCAGAGCTCAGCCACAGGCAGAGCCAGAGCTCAGCCACAGGCAGAGCCAGAGCACAGCCACAGGCAGAGCCAGAGCACAGCCACAGGCAGAGCCAGAGCACAGTGACAGGCAGAGCCAGAGGACAGTCACAGGCAGAGCCAAAGCTCAGCCACAGGCAGTTCCAGAACTCAGCCACAGGCAGAGCCAGAGCTCAGCCACAGACAGAGCGCTAGAGCTCAGCCATGGGCAGCGCCAGAGATCAGAAATAGGCAGATCTAGAAGCAGAGCCAAAGCAGACCCAGAGTTGGGCCATAGGCAGAGCAAGAGCGCAGCCACAGGCAGAGCAAGATCGCAGCCACAGGCAGAGCAAGAGCGCAGCCATAGGCAGAGCCAGAGCTGAGCCACAGGCAGAGCCAGAGCTGAGCCACAGGCAGAGCCAGAGCTCAGCCACAGGCAGAGCCAGAGCTCAGCCACAGGCAGAGCCAGAGCTCAGCCACAGGCAGAGCCAGAGCTCAGCCACAGGCAGAGCCAGAGCTCAGCCACAGGCAGAGCCAGAGCTCAGCCACAGGCAGAGCCAGAGCTCAGCCACAGGCAGAGCCAGAGCTCAACCATAGGCAGAGGCAAAGCTGCACTGGAGTAATAGTACATCTTCAGGCATTATGCTAAGCACTGAGTTATCACTACGATCTTTATATTCTTTGTCTTTTTCACAAAATTTACAATTATACAAATATGTTAATAGTTCAAAAGGCAGATTTTAATATATATATATTCAATTATGCAAAGATTTAAAATAAGTTGAATGTGGAATGTTTTTCAAATTGCAAAACTAAAGTTTTTTATGTGTGCAAAATTATATCGTTATTTGGTTGTTAGGTTTTGTTTATAACTGGTAATCATAGTATTCGTAATCGCCGTAGTCGCCGTAGTCGCCATAGTCGCCGTAGTCATCATAGTCGACGTAGTCGCCGTCGTCGCCGTCGTCATCTTCGTCATTTGGACAGGATTTGTTATTTTCAATTAAACTTATTTCCTTCTGAGTGTTAGTATGAGTTAATGCTTCCTCGATTTTCAATTTTTGATTGTAGTAAAATCTTATGCACTCAGCATTTGTTGCATTTTCAATTTCTTTGTCCAGCTCCTTTGCACGGCTTTTAATACTATCCTCCAGCTCTAATCGTCGGTTGTTATATTTTTCAAAAATATTATAGTATAGTAGCTTAGCTTGATATTGTTCAGGCGGTAAGTCCTTAAAAATTTTTAATGTATCGATATAATCCTCATACTCTGTATTGTTTTTGGTGTAGCCGCGTGGATTCTTGATAATATCGTCTATTTTTGCATTGAGTGCGGTATTATTCGCTGCATTCTGGAAAATAAGATTATGTTTTCAGTTCCTGCCACTTCTACAATAAAAATACTTTACAAACGACCTGGGTTTCGCCTTCGTCCTGCGCATTTATGCCAGCAAATACGCCAGTGACCAAAATAATTAAGATCAGGTTCCTGATCATTTTAT
The DNA here is from genome assembly GCA_037075265.1 of Drosophila nigricruria. Lineage (NCBI taxonomy): Eukaryota > Metazoa > Arthropoda > Insecta > Diptera > Drosophilidae > Drosophila > Drosophila nigricruria. Next base: position 7,348,146 of record JBAMCI010000196.1, on the reverse strand, counting down.
TTTTACGAGTAGTCAACAAATAAGTGAACTGAAGACTGAGCACTGCTGAATAGACTTATATAGGTTTGCCATGGGCCGCTAGTGCCCGTGCTCTGATAATTTTCGCTCTAATTATTTAGGACTAATTCGAAACGTTGGGAAAATAAATTAAAAGCTATCGGGAAAAGTGACAGTAATAAAGTCTCGGTTTAAGTCAACTTGAACGTAACGAAATGATTGAGTAAATTTTAATTAAAGACTTTCAAGTCTGCATATATGTCGATATTGTTTGCAAAAGAAAGGGCTATAGTCAGCAGTGCCAGACTAACAGATACCGTACACTCTGCTGCAGAGCAGAAGATTCAGACAGGCATTAAAGACTTCTTGTATACACAAGATAGATCTACCATCTATTGCGATTTGCGATATATATATATAAATCAATAATAATAGTGTATTCATTAAAAAAAACTTCAGGCTTTTAGGGTTAAAAGCCAATAAAAGTTATCGATTTTGATCGATAGTAAACAAATGGAAGCTTGTGATGCGTATAGTAAAAATTGAAAATTATTTAAATTAGACTTCAAATTTTAAGCTCATGTGCTTTACAAGATCAATGTCACTAAACGAACAAACAGAACAGCAGGTGGGCGGACGGACGGATGGACGTAGAGGCAATCATGACTAGATCGATTCAGTTCATCCTCTTAATCAAGAATATATATACTTTATAGCGTCGGCTACGCCTCCTACTGCTAGTTATCTACATTTTTACAGAAACACTATACCCTGAATTCGCATTTAAATTGTGTTCAGGGTATAGAAATATATTTTTCTACACATTCAATGTCACGGCCAAGGCATACGCTGATGACATAAGCCGATAGTCAAGACAGACAATTTCCAATTTGCTTAATAGCTCAACCCGTTGTGCGAGATACAGCACTACGATATTGCAAATGAAGTCATAAAACTTTAAACAAAAACTAAAGTACAAAATAGTAAACCTAAAAAAAAAAAGAAAAGAAAAACAATATGAAACTTTCAGCTAGAGCGAAAAGCAACAAACACTTTCTTATGGCAGAAAATGTTTATGCTTGGTTCCGGCGTACAACGATGGCAAGTCGAAGCACAGAAACAACAACAGCAAACTAAACGTATGCCCACGTTGGGCACTTGTTGTTCTCTCTGGTTGTTTGTGTAGGCGTTGAAAATTGAAATACAAACAAGAACATAACATAACAGCCTAAGAGCCGACAGTTTTGGCATGAAGCGACCAGACAACTCTGCCAAATGGTATAGCAACGCTTGAAATATTAACAACTTAACGTGTAAACGTGTTAAGACAGCGGCGAAGAGCTACGCAAGTTAATTTACACGCAGCTTAAATATTTGTACGCCACGAATAGCAGCAGTTAAAAGGAATTAAAAAACTAGATAATTTACCATACTCAAGTCGAAGTTGCAATGCACTTACAGAACAACTTGAGGCAACAAAGAGTGGAACAGTGGAACAAATATAATAAAATAGTCGAATTGCAGTTGGGGTCTAACGCTGGCATATTACTTGTTTGAGCTACAACTAATTTGCTGAACTGCTCGTCGCTCCGAAGGCCAAAGATTTTAAATTAAATTTCTTATCAACTAACTAGGAACATTCTTCTGACAAATAAATATATTATATATATTTTCATATATTATTCTTTATATATTTTCTAATGTTAGAATGGTCGTAAATTTCATGTTCATATCATAAACTCGTTTATTGTTTAAAAACTGATTAATTTAATCGAAAATCAATATTTTGCAATTTGATAAGGCCATATTGAGTGGACCATATACTATTATAGCGAAGATCAATACTGACCTACTTTCGAGATCCTAGCTTAAAGCTGTCACATTCTAGTTTACTTTGATGTGATATGCCTCTAGCAGGGATTGTAGTTTCAAAACTTTGAAAGATAAAACTTTTTCTATACTTTGTTTTGTTTTATTTTTTTAAATTTTTATTATTTTTATTAAGTGTTGAATCCATGCCATTCATATTTAGCATCTTAATAGCATAATTGATGAAGTATAATAGAGCAAACCTCTTGCTATATGCTAGAGATCATATAAATCTTTGTTTGCTTGATCAATCAATAAAGAAGATTAACAGAAACGTACTGTCTATAGAACTGTAGCAGAAACAGTTTTAGCACTACTCTAATCAGAATTTATAGAACTTAATATTTTGTATACACCAAGTCGGCGTGCATGCATAATAGTTTCGTTGACCTGTAGATAAGGCCAACACTAGCTCAGTTTTAATTGTTTCAGTCTCAGTAGTATACATATACTATATATCATTATCTGGAATTTGTACATACAAGACTTATATGTATGCATAGTTTTCTAGTTTCTAGCTTCAATAATAACCGACACTCGTATAGAGTTTGAACTAACTTTTGCAGTTGAAAATATTTAATATCTCTGCTTTTAGAGATTCGAGAAACAAAAAAAAAATAATATTTTATACGAACTCATTAAACTTTTAGACAAAATGCATTTTCGCCAGCTTTGCAATGAAGTTAATATGCCCGACGTTAGGTTATAAAAATCAATTCCATTGTAACCTGCCTGCTAGCGGCTACGCAACTATTTTGCATGCAAAGTCACGTTTTATTGCAGCTACGCGTAGTTCCTTTTGCTCTCTGTTGTTATTGTTGTTGTTGTTGCTGCTGCTGCTGGTTAACTTTTGAGCATACCTGCGGCAGCATTGGACGCTTGGGGTCCTGCGCATTGTTGGCTGGGGTCGGGCCTGGGGTTTGGGCGATTGCATGCCAAACTTAAGGGCCATAAAAATTATTACGAGCACATAACATGCGCTCGTTGATAAAAGATGAAGCAAATATCTCGTGTCAAATAGAATTTATGCACGTTTCGGCCGACGCGCATTATGGAAATTCAATTGAATGCAAATTTAAATTGCCGGGCACTCAAGCACTTTCACACACACACACAGAGAGAGAGAGAGAGAGAGAGATGCGACACAAAGCAAGTGCTATGCATATCAAGTGCAGCCTAAAAATATGCAACACCTCAATGCATATTGAGCAGAGATTCGCCAAGTTGATTTCGTATTACCTGGAACTGATTAACGTGCTCGGCATGACCAAAGCATTTGGTGACAGTTTGATTTTTGTGCTCGGGCAACTGGTTAGACTTCCAGCAGCACAAATTACTTAATTAAAGCAACTGTGACAGCACACTTGCCAATTGCCAGTGCTGTGCTGTCGAGCGCTGTGTAAAGGACAAACATGAACACACATTGTAACATATTAAACAAAAAACATGAAACAACAACAAATACAGCTAACAACAACAACAACAACAACAACTATGACTACAACTCATGCCAAAACTCAAGTGTGGAACGGAGCTGAGCAAGTCAACAACAAGTTCAATGCGTTGCCCTTCATGTCCACTCGCTATGGGGCGCCTGTTGCTGTTCCAAGTGCTTGACTTGGTTTTGTTATTGTTATTGTTGTTGTTGCTGATGTTATTGTTGGTGTACGCCTCATGGACATGTTGCTCTTAGACAGCGGCATATTAGTTGGCTGCAGGTTCTCTCCGAGCACATCACTTCAAGTTTGTTAAAGTCCTCCACTCGTTCTGATAAAACCTGATTGCATGTCGTCGTTGACTCTGACGTTTAGTTAATAGAAAAGCTTATAAATATATGAGTATTACAAGACAATCAGATAATGTTAGCTGTAAATTTAAACTATAGCATATGTATTACATTTAAAACCTGTAATTATATAACTTATATAATTCTATAGAATTGATAGATAGACAGTTAGTCTGCTTGATCAGTCTGAATGAATTACATTTGCACTTACCTTATACGAGCCCAGATTTTTAACGGAACAGGCCAATTTGACATTACGTCCCGCTGGCACTGTTATATTATCAATGACGTCTGTGAATTCGGGATCCTCTTGAATGACTGCAATGAAACGGAAGCACACATAACATTGACATCAGTAATTAAGATAGATACTCAAATTGCCTTTCTTCTTCTATTTATAATTCCATGTAGACACGCCCATAAATAGCTGTTGCTCATGGCAAGCTGTCAGGATTTATGGCAGCACTTAAAAGTTAATAGCTATACAGATTCAAGCCCATTAATTGCTCAGCTTTTTCCAACAAAAAAAAAAAAAAGTTTTGACAGTAACAAAGACTAAATTGTCTATAAACTATGAATTAAGTGTTTAGCATTAGTGGCTCGTAAAAGTTTTGAGACGAAGATAATGCCACGCTGAGTCAACACACACATAAGGCTAACAATAAACAATAAATCATAATTAAATTTCACGCCGTACAGCCTTTGAGCGCCAATACCCATAAAACATGCTACCAATGTCCGCCGGATTCGCCCTTGAATCGCACAGTCCAGTCCCAGTTCGAGCGCTGGACGCTGCTGCAGTTTAGCCTAGTGTGAAATTGCATTTCACTGCATTGTTTGTGCCACTGACTGTCTGTACTTGTTGTTATTATTATTATTGCAATTGTTAACGATACTTGTTATGGGCTCTGCTTGTGCCCTTCGGCCCCTTCGGCCCCTTTGGCAAAACCCACCGACAACAAGTCCAACGTCCCACACAGGAATTGGCTCTGCTCTGCTGTTCACTGTTTGCAGCATTAAAGGTGATAAATGTTGTGCAAACGTTTGGCAGTTTGGCAGCTTCGTGTAAACCCGGTTTGCTTAGGGCCAAATCAATGGTTTTATTCATGAGGTTACTCTGTATGTATAGGTATTTGTGCAAACGACCCACGATGTATGATTTTTATACCCTGAACCCATTGAAAATGGGAAATCAGGGTATAATGTTTTTGTGAAATGTATGTAACAGGCAGAAGGAGACATCGCAGACCCCATAAAGTATATATATTCTTGATCAGCTCGATGAGCTGAGTTGAAATAGCCCTGTCCGTCTGTCCGTCCGTCCGTCCGTCCGTCCGTCCGTCCGTCCGTCCGTCCGTCCGTCCGTCCGTCCGTATGAACGCAGCGATCTCGTAAACCACAAAAGCTAGATATATGAAATTTTCAGAGAATACTCGTCTATAGCCTACGCAGTACGAGTTTTTTTTAGATTTTCGATAACTCATCCCGTTTCCTTATTATCGATAAAAATCGATAACTTTTCTTCCGCTAAGCATACCGTAAGAGCTAGAGACTCCAAATTTACTGTGTAGATTTGTGTAATGAATGCGGACATTTTGTCATTTTTGGATTTTGGATGCCATGCCTCCTTCGCCCCCAATTTGCAAATATCGTATTTCAAATACTAGAGACTTGTGCTTTGGCAAATACATACATATGAATGACATGATTACGCTGCGCAAGTTTGATTAAGAAAGTCCATCCACAAAAAAAGTTATTAAACATTTAATTTCCCATACAATAGGCATATTGCAGCCCAAGCGCAGTCGCTGCGTCAGCTGCGCAGTCAGCAGAGCGCATGCTTATGCGTGCGTGTGTATGCATGTGTGTGTGTGTGTGCGTTGCTCGCAATATTTGTATATGTAAAATAAGCATATAATGTTGGGAAGATTGGATCTTCGCAGGGTTCAGGGTATCTCGTAGTCGAGCCGTCTCGACTAGAGCACTCTTACTTGTTTTAAACTGAACTGAAGTGAAGTTCTGTTATATGTTAGTATTTTTTTTAATATTTACAAGCTGTATAGAATGATTTAGGATTTTTTTTATAGAAATGGGTTTCTTAAAGGAAAAAAACTAGATAGTAATAAAAATTAATTGACTCTTGACCATAGTAATAAATATAAATAAAGAAATAGGTACAGTAAGAAATGTTTAGTAACTAACCAAATCAGTTTTATATGTTAAGATATTTTTAGTTTTATTTCAAGGTTTCATTCTTTTATGTAGTTAACTAACGACTAGGACGCAAACAGCACAACCTTCAGGGCCTACTGGACTGTATCTTAAGTTAAAATCTATAAAATATCTTCCTAAACTTTATCTGTGATAATTATACCTCATAGCTCTTGCTTCCTCTAACTCATTTATTCTGTATTCGCCTTCCATAGCCTTAAACATATATATTTAATTTATTTATTTTATTTTATTTGTTTAGATTTAGTTTATTTAAAGGTAGAAGTACACTAATCTGTAAAATTTTTTTTTATATAATATAAAAAATATAATAATAATAATAAAAAAATATTTTAAAAAATATTAAAAAATAAAAATAAAATAAAAAAACAGTAAAAAAAAATATTAAAAAAATAAAAATAAATTAAAATAAATAGCAAAAATATTCATTCATATGTGGAATACAAAATTGAAGCACTGCAAAGTTAAATTTAGGCTAACTTAGCTCAAAATGCGTTGGGTTTCATCGGACAATAGCTTTTACAATGTTGGTTGGCCTCGCGCCATTCCAACGAGGCTTTGTTAGCGACGCGAGACCCATTCAATGAGCGTTAGTTCTAAGCCAATCAAATCACCAAATACAGGAAACTATTTATAATGTCCAGCTTTACATTGTTAACTACTAAAAACTGAGCCACAATTTGGGTTTGTTAATAAATTCGATATTTATATAAATATATCCAGCTGACAAAATTTGTTTTTCAAATTTCATCAGCTGCATCGATAATAGCTGCTTTGATATAGCTTAGCACCCCTCCAGTTCAATCCCTCTATATATGCTTAGCAGCTGGTAAATGTTTTATAGCAAATACTTGTTGAAGAAAAAAAAAAACTAAATTCCTTTAAGCATTAAAATATTTAAAAAATAAGTCAAAAATACCTCAACACACAACAATTGAAATATAAATATTAAATATAATATTGCTTACATATTTGAATAGACTTTAACTATAAATTGATTTCCAACTGTGGCTACAAATGTTATTGACAAATGCTCAATTTAATTAAAGTTCGAGTAGAAGGCGAAGGCGAACTTGCTATATTATTTGCTGAATGCTGTTTACTCAATATGCAATATAGTCAGTCAGTCAGTCAGTCTAGTGATTTCAACTCAAACATGTCGGGCACATCAAATATAATTTTGGCCATGCTAAACAAACTGTCGAGCTATACACATTTTGTAACCATAATGGTTACGTTTTGGGATCGCTTGACGTTAGTTTCTAGTGCTCTGCTGCTGATGGGTCGTCTGACCGCCGATGCTGCAACTCATTTAAGTTCTAATCACCTGCAACGACGGCAATTAATTAGCTGGCTCGCTCTAACGACAACGGCAGCAACAGTCATTAGTTTGGAAGCCTGGCCCCGAGACTTCAGCCAGGTCCACTAACCCGTTGGCAGCATCAGATAAACAACCACATCAGCATCAGCATAATGCGGCAAAGGAGAAACAGTCTCTACAGGTTAACAGAGATAGACAGACAGAGACAGAGAGAGAGAGACAGAGAGAGAGATAGAGAGAAAGAGACAGAGTGAATGGGAGAGAAAGTTGGAGTGCCTGAAGCGCTATTAAAGTGACATCCGATGCAGCATCCCAGCACTCCGGCGGATATTACAAAGTAGCAGCAATAGCAGCAACAATATTGCAAAACAAAATATAATTAAGCTCTGACATTTTATTTGACATCGCTCAAATGCAACGCATTTTAGCATTGCCTTTGGCTTAAATCAACTTCATGTTGAATAAATGATATTTTTGAAAGTTATTCGAAAATAGACAGAAAAGTTTTCTATATATTAAACATAAATGTCAAATGAATGTAAAGACTTAAAGAACTTGGTGTTGGACTTAAAAAATATCTTCTATTGATATTTAATGCCATTTACATGTTGTCATCTCTTCTTAGAAGTCTTTTTTGCAACTCTTTAAATCAACTTTTAAATCAACTTTATATATTTTATACTGTTAGCTCTAGAAAATTACATTTTTCTTATAGTTTCAATATGCCTAAAGCATTTCCTTGCACTTGGCCTTAATCATATTGAACGTAACGCTGCCCACATTTTGCGCTGCATTATTGATCATCTCGAATATGTGATGATTTTGCTGACCCTGTTCCACTGTGCGTTCGTGCAGGCGTTTCAATGCAGCCGCATATGCTTCATACTTGGACGTGCTCTCTGTGTCCAGTTTGAAGCGTTCGTACAACTGTTGTATGTCATACAGCTGTCGGTGCGTCTCGTCGTACAGCAAACTGGGCGTCTGTGGCAGCAGTTGCGACCAATGTTCGTGCACTTGCTCCAAGAACTCAAAGTTACTAAACAAAAAGATAACGAACAGATCCAACCCCTTCGCTTTGAGCTGCTCCAGCAGCTGTTCGGTAATATGCTGATCGGAGTTGACGCTCTCGCGCAGCTGCTCGTATTCCGCCTTCAGATGGCGCTCCAGAAACTCATAGACACTCTGTCGCTTATCAAAGAAGTCCGGTATGGCCAACATGTTGTCGAGCTGCTGCACCAGCCGCTCCAGTTGTGTTGCATTGTCCGACAGATCTGCATGCTCAGCCTCGAGAATGTCTTGCAGCAGACCGCGCAGTATGAGCACATAGTTGTCTATGATCTCGGCGCCCGATAGCTTTACACGCTCATACAACTCTTGTCCAAATTGGTTCAGATCGAGGCTGGTTGTGTTTGTCGAGCCGTGCGTTAGATTCAATTGTTCCAAGGCTGCACCCACAGTTTGGTCATTGATCAAGCGTTGCGTGTGATGATGCTCAGTCACAGGGCGTTCGAACTGCTGACAGAGGCGATGGACGCGCAGCTGGCGTATTTCCTGGGCGCTGGCATCTCTTGCAACGCGCAGTTGCTGCTTAAGTCGGCTGAGAAAGAGCAGATTGCGCAGCACACATGTGTGCTCCAAATCGAGTTGGGAGTGTTGCTGAGCATCTAGCAGCTGTTTGATTAGCAACACCTTCGACTGTAATTTGTGGGAAGCCCGCGCTGTGGCCAGTTGTTCGTTGTACTTGCTATAGCTGGCATTGTGCTCCAGTTGTTGCAGATAATCGTTGAGGGTTAGCTGGGCGCGTTGTTCAGCCTGATCGCTCAGGGCACGCAGAAAGTCCAGCTGATAGTCCTTGGCCGTCAGCGAGGATACTGTTGTGGATTTCACAGCCACAATGCCAGCAACAAGCCACAGCAATGCCACCCAATGGACCAGCGATAAATAGAACATCTTCTACTGAATACTTCCGATTGCGAACTAACCGAAAGAGCCAGCTGCGCCAGCTGCGCCTGCTGCTGCGGCTCATCGTGGGTCAATTTTTATTGCAGTCGCAATGTAAACAACGTTGTTACATCTCAGCTCCGTTCGATTAGCAAGCGGGGGCCGACGCAGCCCGTTTGTGTTGTGGCTTAGCGCTTAGCGACGGCTGAGGGGTCAGTCGGTTTGCCGATAACGACCAGCAGAGCAGAGCAGAGCGGCTGAATGAACTAAATGAAAAGGCTTATCGCTCTGACAGACTGCAGTGCGAATGCACTGAGCGAAATGCTGTGGCTGGCCACAGTTAACTTTGGCACGCGACTAAGCAACCGCAAGCCAAAGCAAATTAAAATAAAGTTCACAATATTTGCAACCAAGCAATTCCACACATCAAAAGTGCTCCAAGTGCTAAAAGTTGTTGTAGTTGGGTACAATTTGGATACTCTAACAAGAGCTATACTAAGAGTGCAACTATAGACTTATAGAGTTATAAATAATATAATATATATAATTAGTATACAAAGAGACACAAATAAATAGCTAAATAATTTTTAAATAATTAATATAAAATTTTAATTTAATTTTTAACTATTTATATTTGATTTACATTCAATATTAATCAAGTTAAACACACGTACTAAATTAAGTAGACATTTAGCACAACTTAAAGAGCCTTAACTCTATTCACATTTCAACAATTGTTAGCTGCATTGAAAGGTCGAAATCATCAGGAGTTAGTAAGGACTCGAACACTAACTGCTATAAATAGCTAAAACCAACGACCCACTAGATGTTGGTTTACCCATTTACCTGAGCTCTGCCCCACACTTTCTCTCTCTCTCTCTCCCTCTCTCTCTCCTTCTCTCTCTGTGTGTGTGTGTGGGCTTGGTACGTGAGTGCACGTTCGAGACGGGGCAATTGTTGACCAAGCAGAGTTGCTCTGTGTGCCCGGCCACTGGCAAGTTAAATAAAAGTTGCAGACGCTTTTCATTCATTGACAAAACTTCAACGGCATCCTAATTGTGCCATGGCGTGACTCTGGCTGTATCTGCTTGAACCTGGACGCGTTCTATCTGAGAGCTGTGAGCCAGTTTTTACCGCAGCCTGATTGAAATTTGTCAGGTTGATTGAACCACCTTTTTGGGCAGCACAGCTGATGAAAGGCTTTTTCTTTTCTTTTTTTGTTGTTCTTTTTTTTTTGTATATCTACTTTCTTTGCCGGCTTTAAATCATTGCGGATGGCAAACAAGTTTAGTTGCAGTTGCGTTTCGTCTTTTATTTTCTATTTGATTCTTTTCGTTTATTGCAAGTTGGCAGTGTGCCCATCTTGTTCATTAGCTTTAAATATTTGATCAAAGCGACTAATGGCTAAACACACACACACATACAGTCACAAAAATACAAAATAAAAAAGAAATTCGCTTCTGTCTTTAGCTTAGTTGTTGGCCCGATTCGCGTACTGCTGCCGCAAGCAACTTCATGATTGCCAACACCTATTAAGACAGCAGCCCACAGCCTGGTAGCCTGGCAGCCTGGCAGCCGCAACACACAAAACTTACGGGCGTAAAAAGTGAGAAACGACCAACAACAACAAAATAAGAAGAAAAAAAAAGCGAAATAAAGCTGAAAAAAGTCACAACGTACAAGTTTTTAGCAAAAGAAATTTTCCAACAATTGCACAATTGGCATGCGCTACGCATGCGGATGAATGCGCTGCAGGGGATTTAAAGACAGCGGCTCTTTGGTCAACAACAAAGGCCAACAAGCCCAGCCAACTTGAGCGGAAAGTGTTGAACAACAAGTAAAGTTCAAATTTTAAAGACCTCTGACGAATTTGTTGTATATTCCTTAATAAAGATGATGTCAAGGCATAGAGGAATATTGAAGTAAGAAGAAGACTATATATTAAAGTACTAAATGGATTATTATATATGATATAATGGATTATTATATATGATACATATGATTTCTGCATATATTAAATTTTAATATGTGATATGCTGAAGAAAGTTGCCCCTCTCACACAGCTGCCTTGAGCTGGCGCTCCAGAAACTCATAGACACTCTGTCGCTTATCAAAGAAGTCCGGTATGGCCAACATGTTGTCGAGCTGCTGCACCAACCGCTCCAGTTGTGTTGCATTGTCTGACAGATCTGCATGTTCAGCATCGAGAATGTCTTGCAGCAGACCGCGCAGACCTATGTGCTCATATAGTTGTCTATGATCTCGGCGCCCGATAGCGTCACACGCTCATACAACACTTGCCCAAAGTGGCTCAAGCTCAGGCTGGTTGTCGAGCTGTGAGAGTAGCTGCTCTCACAGTTTGCTCATTGATCACGCGTTGCCTAGGCCGCCCTATCACATACTCCACATATAGCTATTCAAAATTGCTTCAATACCCAACCAAGAACAGTCAATAAAATCGACAGAAATAAAGCTAAGCGATAGTAATTGATTAACCCAAATAAAGAGGCAAATAAAATGCTTTACAAGTCCTAATTTCCACTTTGTAGAGGACATTGTCAACTTCAGTTAGCCTGCCGCAGCACACTCGTATTATTCTATTAGTTTCGCTTTGTGCGTTGAAAAACTTTGCTATTATTTTCCATCACCACCAACGAACGAAGCCAGACACATTTTTTGTTGTTTTCTTCTTTTTTTTTTTTTTTTACAAAACCGAAACGAAACTTTGTAGCTGTATGGGTAGGCAATGATGGGGCAAAAGGGGGGCCGAGATTGTCGACTCTGGGCCATCCATAAAGCTCCAGACGAGCAGGAGACATCCTGGTTGGTTGGCGTGAAAAGTGCTAAAAGCGTTTAAATGAATTTAAAAGAGCGAAACTTTTGGTTTTTTTTTGTTTTTTTTTGCTTTTTTTTGTCTTGAACGAAAGGAAAAAAATATGGGTAAAGCAGAAATTGCTCAACTCTTTCAGTTTTTATGCGTTTCACATTGTTTTTCCATGCTGTGATTTTGTTTAAAGTTATAAAGTTCGTCGCCAACGCTGGGATCGAGTGGCCTGTGTGTGTGTGTGTGTGTGTTGTTAGGGTAATTTCCATGCAAATGATAAGCTGACTCTCCGGTTACAGCCGGAAACCACTGCCAACTTAATTGATATGCTTTGAAAGAACAACAGAAACACCACTGACAGTCACTGAAATTTCAGCTAAACAAACTCAGCCACCGCCCGCGCTCTTAACTCTTAAAGTCACACTGTCACAGTCTATTGCTCGAGCCCAGACACCAAACAGTAACCCAATTCGCAAGTTGCACAAATTGAGATGTATGGGCCATATAAATGCAGTTGAAAATCGTAAGAGCCAAAGGCAAAAGAGCAAACATTTAGTTGAGCACCGAACATGAAGACACTTACGAGTCAAGCTTACATATTCTATACAGATTCAAGATGGAATTTCCCTTATTACATTACTATAACTGCAGATGAGTCTTAAATGTTCATTATTCATTCATTGCGCCTGTTCTTTAGCTCATATAAATGCCAAACATGAGTCACAGCAAAGTCAAGTAAACTAATATTTTATAAGGGTATAGAAAGTTTGTCTTTCGTTTAGTTGCCATTCGTTGCTCTGTGTCGTTGTTTCTAGTTGGCGGATTAAGCTATGAGTTGAGAAGCGGCAAATAAACATACAAAAAAAAACGACAAAAAAAAAAACTAGACATATATTTTTCAAGTTTACTTTTCGTTTGCTGCTGCTGGCTGCTGCTGCTGCTGCTTCGCCTTGTGCTGATGAAAAGTGCACTTTAAATTGTATGCGCTATAAAGTATGCTACAAAAATACTGTTGGCTATGTCTATGCTAGCATTTCGGACGCTTGCCATCGAATTTGGGTCAGGGTTGACTGTTTATGCATTTAACAACATATCTCACCCACTGAGGTAACAAACTGGCTTTGCCACTGGTTTCTGGTTTTTGGCCAAGTTCAGTCCAAGCGGCTGCCAAGCTTTTCGACTGCTGTCAGCATAGCGCACACAGAAATGCCAATGCACAATCACACACACACGCACACACACACACACACACACACAAGAGCAACCCCAGTACTTACTGAAAGGAAATCGGGAAACGGTAGCCGTAGCCGTAGCCGTGGCCGGGCAAGTTAGTTAGGGCAGTGTGGCAGGGCACAAGTTCAATCAAGCAAATGTAATGCTGCTCCGCCTGCCAATTGCAGGCGAAAGCGCAAAATTCAAAGATTGAAACTAGTTGTAGCATTGACAGTTTGACTGAATAAATGAGTGACATGGCAACAGTGTGTGCGTGTCTCGTTGTATGTGTGTCTTTGTGTCTGCATTGGTCTTGCTTTCGGTCCTTTGGTGTTTTTGCCACTGTCCGACAATTGTAAATGTCGGTGGGGCGATCGTATAGTTATAAGAATGTTGGCGTATTGTAGTTCTACGAATAAGACTTGACTTGAGTGTATAGCTTTTAAAGCGTACTCGGAAGAGATGTACTTATTGTAGATATATTAGAGAGATTAGATGTAAACTCATGTTTCTTAAGGGAGCGTATAATATATATATAATATATATCTATATAAACCATATGATAGCTATTGAAAAAGAAACTGCATAAACTGAGTTAGTATTGTTTCTGTTATTGTTTCTGATTTTATTTTGAAGCTAAATCTACTGCGTTATAAATCTTGACTTATATACTCGAGCTCTTGTTAGCATAAACTTAGGATTCGACATGGACATTTCATCGCGCTGGTCAATTGATGAGCGCTCATCTTAGAGCTAACTGAGTTGTCATACAACTGAATGCTCATTTCATAGGCAACCGTTAGGCAAGCGTAAGACAATAATTAAATGGCAAATCTAAGTGAATATTTTATTAGCTGCTTCCTATTGACAAAGTAAATATATGCTGTAAAATAGGATTTGAAAATAGTATCATTCTCAAGATCTAAATGAATGCCTGTAATTGGACAGCCAATAGTTGGATAAGAGCATAAATAAAAGCTTTTAGTTCAGAAAATAAATTTTAAAAATATATAAAATAAACAATTTACAGTCGGAGCCATTTTAAGATAAATAAAAATACTGTTTCCTTTTTTTTTTTTTAATTCAATAAAAAGTTCTAAAATATTCAGAGTTACCTTTTTTAAAAACTGAAAACAAATATAGCCAACACCTAAGATACGAGCCTAGATACTCATTGACTAGTTACCAAAATCTATATCTACATCGAAGTTCTCTGAAATGTTCTTTAACTGCTTAACATATTCTGTTATGACTTATCTGTGTCTTAGGCAATTTCGTATTAAGAACTCAACCCTCGCAAATTTGTCTATACACATCTATGTGTTCACACACTCAAACACACTCAAACACACACACATACTCGCATGTGTATATGCACTTTAATGTAAGCAAAGCAAGTCAGGAATAGAAGCTACTCAAGCGGAAATGCGCATAACTGCATCACAGTCACTACATACACACTCGCACACAGTCGCTATAGACGGAGCACACAGAGCTGAAGACTTAAGTAACCGCCCTGCCTGCCAATGGCAATGGCAATGGCAATGGATGCGTCTCTTGCCTCTATCAGACCCTAAGTGCTGCTTTATTAACCAGGAGACGACAACAACAAGAACAGCAACAACAACAACAACAGCAACAACAACAGCAAAGACAAGGACTAAAGCATCGACCACTTTGATGTGGACGATGGCCACAAACAACAAACAAGCAAACAAAACAAAACACAGCCAAACAACAACGGCGACGGCGACGGCGACGACTACAGCAACTGAAGGCTCTTGCTAAAGTTGACTTTGCCCATCTACCCCAAATGGCGTCTCAATTATGCAATAGTGCATCCGATTGAATTACAACCAGATCCAAATTACATTAGCCGACTAATGGCCAATTCCACGGCCAGCAGCCGCAGCAAAACACATGTCAAAGCAATATAATTAGAAGTAATTACGTGCAGCGGCAACTGCGATCAGTATTGTTCCAACTATGAGCGAATACGGCAGCAAGTCTTGGAGCCAGCAAAACTATAATATTATTAAATGTTTTCTGCTGCTGCTGCTGCTGCTGGAAATTGGAGTGGACTCAGGACAAATCGACAAATATGACTCTTTGTGAGTTCAAGTTTCAAGTTAAGTTAAAATATATAACTATTAGTTATAAACTAGAGTATGCAAGCACTCATCAAAGGATAAGCACAGACGATCACTCTAGCTCGAAGTGCCCGACTAGAACACACGCTGATAAAGGACAAGACAAACATGGCTTGATCGACTTGGATCTTTCTCCCAATCAAAAACACACCTCATTATATATATTCAGGGTGTACAAAATCATGTTAAATTAGAGCAAAGTTAACAAGTTACATGTTGCGGTCGAGCGCCACCGACTGCATGATACTCATTCACGGTCTTAACGCTTCCAGCTTTAAAGCTTTGGAAGAGACCGTAGATATATCTATTATATATTTTTGATTTGTCAACGCGAATATATATTTCACCTTTCAAGTCTTTAGCACTTTAAATGATAACGTTGCTGATATACTAGATATAGAATTTTCTGATTTGCCACGCCTATATTGGGCGTATCGGTAGAGCCTTAACACTTTATCACACAAGGCTACTCACGAGTATATATTTCAAATTTCAAGTATCTAGCTTTAATAGCAGTGAAATGACTTACACGGACAGTGACGGACGGACAGATAGACACACGGACGGACGACCGACGAAGGACGGACGGACGGCTTTAATAGCGGTGAAATGGTTCACACAGAGAGTACATGGACGGACGGAAGGTTGGACAGATAGATACACGGACGGATGGAAGGACGTAAAGATAGACACACGAACGGGCAGACAGCAAGACGAACATTGCACAAAACCAATATACTCATTTCACTTTGTGAGTGAGTATAAAAATTAAAAAGTGAATCAGTTTGCACCCATTGGATTGCCGAAAAGGCAATAATAACTTGGTAATTAGATTTAAAGCTGTTCCAATTCCACAATTCAAGCGTAACAAATTTGGGTGTGGTTACTCATAAAAAAAAAAAAAAAACAATTCATTGAAGATTATCTGAAATGTGTAGCAAATTTCATTAGCTTTAACAATTTCTCGCAATGACATAATATCATCTAATGTATTTTGTATTTAGTTATTATAGTTTAATGGCGCCTCTTACCATCACTTCACGTAAAAACTATGCAGTCGTTATGACCGTATACAATTGCGAATATTTGTCTAGCTATCATGTACGTCTAATCGGCCCTAGCATCAATGTGAGCATGCAATTGAATGTAAATCCACACTTTCCAACCGCTTGGCATGTATTTAAAATGCCCAATTTAGATATGGGCCCTTATATACTAAAGATAACGACCGAGCGTGGATGTTATGTAAATAACTCAACGAGCTTACAGTGGCGCAACTTTCAGAGCTTCATCAAAATACAAACGCCAAAGGTTTTTTATCAACCCGGCCAATTGCTACAATTTCGTGTCTTCTTTCACAATGAGAAAATGCAGGGAGTTAGTCCTGAGAAGCACGCAGTGATATGGATTGAAGACTCTAAAGGATATCGTGTTAAAGGTTTCAACCAAATTATCGCTAAAAGAGGAATGTTTGAAGGCGAACTTCAACTCACTTCACACCTGAACCAAGGTCGTTGGCGTATTTGTGGAAGAAATGGATTTCAAGTCGTTAAGGAATGCATTGCTATAAATGTCGAAAATTATGCATTTTCGCATATAGGAATCACTTTGAATGCTCCAGATAAAGTAAATTTAAGTGACAAATCATTTGATTTGGTGGTAACTGCAATAAGCCAAATTCATGGCCTATTCGATGGCAACTTTACTCTTTATATTGCATTATATACTGAAGATGACATGGAAACAGCCGCGCAAATCGAACAGACTGAGATTCAAACTGAAAATGGCGAAGCAAAGATCGAAATAGATCTGCTTCAATTCGAAGAAACTATCTCCGACTCAATTGCGACCTGGCTAAAATTAACAGTAAGTATTTCTGAAAGCGAAATGGATAAAGTAGAAAACGTGACTCGGATAGTAACAATAATAAAGAAAAGTCAGAACTTCGATACCGTCGACGATACTAAGAATAATACGGATAACAATATGGATGAAATGTAAGTATTACCCGTGTACTCATGGAAATCCTCTAAAAATCCAACCTTTCTTTAACTCTCCACATTCAGCAGACTTCACAATGTTAGT
Source organism: Drosophila nigricruria (assembly GCA_037075265.1). NCBI lineage: Eukaryota > Metazoa > Arthropoda > Insecta > Diptera > Drosophilidae > Drosophila > Drosophila nigricruria. The sequence continues at coordinate 7,330,729 of JBAMCI010000196.1, read as the reverse complement.
AAACCACTGGGAGAAATGGAGTATCTACATTTTGATGTGAACCATGAGGTTGATAGTGCAATATGTATGATGGTGTATAATGGTATTATATTAGAGTCGAAACAAGTCTATGCAGATGAATCGGCAAAACATTTTCAAGTTGAAATAGAGTTGACATCAAATTTGTGGCCACTTGTTCAGATTATTTTGTACTACATGGACCTGGATTCGAAGACTTTATGCGTGTATACTCAAATTTTGGAAATAGAACACTCAAATCTTGGAGGTGTAAGTATACAGTAGAAAATAAACGATAAACGATATCAAATAACTGATGATTAACATCTATGCTTTAAAGGTCTTTATTGACTTGCCCACTGAACTAGATCATTACATAGACATTGCGTTCAGTGTAAAAGCTATGCCCAATTCCTATGTTGGGCTCTGTGCTACGGATGATCGCGTTTTTGCTCTTGGTGAAAGTATGGATACTGATTTTCAACAAGACTATTATGATTTTATAGAGGAGTCCTTGCTGGCCTCTGCTACTCTGTTGAATGAGCAGTCTGTTGTTGTGGAATCGGGATTCATTATTTTGTCAAATGCCCCTACGATTTCGACCACAAATCAAAGTAAATTTAAAATAAATTTGTATACTCATTCACGAAGTAAAATGAGTATATTTGTTCTCTCCAATGTCCGTTTGGCCGTCCGTCCATCCGTTACTAACGTTACTAACAAAAATGCTATGTACTCGCCCATCTTCTATAGTTTTACAATTAGAAACTCAAAATTTAACGATTAAGTCACTGTTGATCTACTCTATATATGTGTTATATATAAATATAAATAATATAAATAATAGCAGCGCATATAAGCTCTGATTTTAAGCTTGATAAATAATATCATAATGACTACAGATCAATAATTTTTTTTAAATTTAGTATTTATATTTAATTTCAAACAAAATAAGAGTGTTTCTTCATCGAAAAACTTCTTTTATTTATAAATTTATGTAAAAAATGATAATAATGGCGAAATTGTCCTGTTCAAAATAATAGCAGCAAAAATCGAAAATCTTAAATATGTTAACAAAATTTAGTTTATAACTTCATAAACTGAATTAACTATGTTACTTATAAACTAATATTATATCTATATGCCTCATGGAGTCGTCGCAAATCGGATAAATCTATATCTTCCAATGTTTTGGAGCTAGAGCTCTATAATGAAACAGTTAAGTAACTACAGAATGCTTTACCAAAATAGATTCAACTGTTTTTAGACCGTGAATGAGTATTCTAGATTCGGTAGCGCCCGACTGAAACGTTCTTACTTATGATTTTTGTTATTTTCAGATATCAGTATCATAAACAGAATAATATTATTTCTTTTTTAGCAATTATATTTGAAACAACAGAGGAAAAACAGAATATCACACTTAGAAAAGGACCGATATTTACTAAAGTAACCAATTCGTATACCAAACCCGATTTGGCAACTTATAGATGTTGTACTCTACCAAAGTTGCCATATACCCTTTACGATGTTTGGCTGTTTGACAGCATAAAAGAGTAAGTGCGTAGCAATACAACTGGTATGTAATGCAATGGGAATTACTTTCGAAAACTTTCAATGTAGTACACAAACCGAGTGGACATCATGGAAAGCAACTGTGCCAAATAAAATGGGCAACTGGAGACTTAGCGCATTTTCAATTCATCCTGTTATGGGTCTAACCTTTTTAACGCCTGAACCCTTTATAAATGTAATGAGCACCATCCAGGTGCACTGCGCCCTTAGAGTGCCCTATAGCATACAACTGGGTAATGAGATCTTAACTACACAGATTATTCAAACTTTTCAATTTCAATTTCGTTTTTCTCTTTCTATCTTACTCTCATATCAGGGGAAGTCGTGGAACTCCCTGTAAAGGTTACTATTTGGTATAGTATGGATATAGCAATCGACCTAAGTATTAAGGAAGATCCACGCTTTGAGGTGGTTGCCGAAAATGGAATGTCCAATCGGCAGTTATCCCGCCGATTGGAGATCATACCGGCCAATATGACCAAGACAATAACATTCCGTTTGCGCGCTCTTGAGCGAGAAACGTTGGAAGTGCACTTTACATTAAACTCAGAAGCTGGAAACCATGTGTTTACTCGAGATATCAGAGTTCTAAATGATATTACTTTGTCGAGACACCAATTCTTTGTGCACAATGTATTAACACTGCGATATCAAACTATTCAGAGTCAAATACGTTTGGAGCACAGGCCAACCAGAGATGGCGTCACGTGCTTTGCAAGTGGTCAATTGGTTGTGCCAAAGTTGCGAAATGTTTATTTAATCGAAGAATCGGATAATGCCGAGCAAGTGATAAGCAAACTGATGTCTATTTATTTGTTGTTCGACTATTTAAAAGATTTTAACTGGGTGTCGCCAAGCTATAAGAAGTTTCTGAAGGAGCAGTTGATCGGTGGCTTACAATCGTTGATGCGTCTACGTAATAACGATGGCGGATATCAATTGTATCCTTCAAATGAGCATTCGAACTGTTGCTCAACATGGTTAACAGCATATGCCGTACACTTCTTACATCAGCTAGAGAAAATGGAATTCGTTATACCCGACACAAAGTTAATACGGAAAAGTGAGCTATTCGTGATGCGCCACCGTGGAAGCTATGGAGAGTTCCACGAGAATTGCTTTATACCTAGTCGACGCAATTTAACAGTTTTGGAGCTAAACATTGAGATAATCAAGGTTTTGCAATCCTCGAAACGTCTGATTAATTTACAACAGCCCCACGCATGGGTTACCTTTCGAATGGAAAACGCATTTGAATACTATACGGAAGCTAAACGCGGACTTAATCCAGTTGAATGGCATCTGCCGAATACAACTGACAACTGGGTGACATACCGACGTGAACTAGAAACCGCTGGGCGTATTTTATCCAGGGAAGTGACTCTCAACAATTTGGAAGATCAACCTGGTATTTTCGACTGGATAGCGGACCAACTTCTAGGCCAAAGTCTCAATACCTTTTGTTATGAATGCCATATTGCAGAGCAGGCCTATTACGAGTATTTGAAGACCCTGGAACTTACTAAATCAACCATAGACCTAACGTTCTGGATAGGATCAAAGCAGAAGAAAGTAGAACTGACAATCAATAGTACGAATGAATGGGTAGAGCAATCCACGGTGCTGCGTACACATAAGTCAACCATTGCCTATAGAGCCGTAGGCATCGGTGATCTTGTTCTACGTTGCAATTATGAATATGTTGAAAAGAATTCTGGTCCGGACTTATATCATGCCACCATCAATTTCATTAACGAATCGCAAATCAAATTTTGTGTTCAGCGATTTGCACGGCGGCGCAAAGCATATATGGGCACTAATATAGAGATAGAGCTGCCATCGGGCTATATTTTGGAAGACAATAGTGTATCCATGCTGATGACTAGAGATTTGATTCATGTAAGTACCAAATTTACAACATTTAATCTATTTTCAACTAATTTTATTTCACTACTTTCATTTTATTCCAATAGCAAGCCACCAGCCTGCATCAGGAAACTAAACTTTTCTTGGCTATGGCTCAACTACCAAAGGGCCATTTGTATTGCTATACCATAACAACTGTGCAATTATTTAAGGTGAAGAATTTACAAGACACAACGATGCTTATATATGATTTTAACAATTCGCAAAATTCGCACAGAGTTAGCTACAATGTAGTTGGCGAATCGGTTTAAGCTGTTTAATTGCCAATTTCCGTAATAAATATGTGTGGATTTTATATTAATTAGGCGGCGTTCTCATTAGCAATGTTAGCAAGTTAACTGACAAAACTTTGGCCCAGCCACCACTCCACTGGAGCCGGAGTTCAGTCTAGAGTTGTTTACATGTTTACTGACGCGTGGCAGTCGCGTATTTGTTTACGCCCCAAAGCGAAAGTGAAAGCCAGAACCATGTCTCATATCATAGACTGCGTTATGGACTTCTCTTCTATACAGTTGTTAACTCAACAGACTCCGTACTTAAATATTATTGCATATTAATGAAGGGACAGATGGTCGTGGGTGAGGGCATGGGTGTGGGTGTGTTTTGTAAAAAGAGGTGTTTGTGTGTTCAGCATGCCTCAATAAATACAAATAAATTAAAAACAAATTTGAAAAAAAAATGCTTTAAATGATTCAAATAATAAAATGAAAACAATCAAAGCAAGGGTAACCCTTACACGTAACTCCAAAGAGTCTGAAGTTTAATTTGAGTTAATTGCAAATGTCAAAAAAAAACAATAGAATGTTGAATATATATAAATATCATATATATAGCCAATGTCAGTGGAAGCTTTAAGTACATCAATTGAACAACATTCTAAAAGCATTCTTGAGCTCACTTTAGCTTAAAGTTGTGCTTCAAATTAAACATAAATATTTAAGAAATTACTCCTTACATAGAAATAACATTCAATGGGTTTTGGAATGTATAAAAAAAATGATCGAAAAATTGCACACTTCAATCTTTTTGAATAACTTAAACAGCATAAAATATTTGTTGAGTGTTTCGGAGTGCAGAGCTTGACCATAAAATAAACATAAAATATTTGATGGAAGGAAGAAAAAAAAAAAAAAAAAAAAGTGCATAAAATATGCAGAAAATAAACATATATGAAATTGCCTTCAGGTAAATGGGCAAAAGTGCTGTCTAAGCTAAATTCCAAATATGTGATAGAATTTTCAACAAATATTCACTAAAATTGACCTGCCAACAGCTAAGGGGACAATAAATGCTGAGGCGAGCAGCAGCAGCAGTCACATGCAAACATAGCTTATGATAATGCCCAAGCCCACAAAAATTGTCTAAGTGTTAATATAAAATCGCAAACGCCGCCCAGCTCAGAGCTGGCCAACAAAAGGCAAAGGTCTTCAGTTGGCCAGCAACATTTTCAATTTCTTTAGCAAAGAAAAAAAAATAAATGCAAAATGAAAAATTGTACAAAAATATGCATAACGTATGCAAAAATAACAAAAGCCGAACAAAAAGCAAAGCCAACGGCATGAACATGTTTATGAGTATTTTTTTTTTGTATATATCCCTGTGTGTTTATTTTTCTTTTTACTTTTTTTTTCGTTTTGAGTGGTGCAAAGTGACGAGATGGGTTCGAATCGATGAGACATGAAATAGCTTCATTTATGGCTTGGACATGTACTAAAACTCGTTTAATTAAAAAACTAAAAAGCATGAATTTAGTAAAAAAGAGCGCAAAAAGAGGAAACAATTCTATTCAATTAAAAAAAATATATAGCAAAATATTCAACAAATTTAATTATATTAAATTGGTTTAATATATAATAAATATACATTTTCATTTTTTTTTTTTTATATATATATTTATAAAGCACAGTAGTAAAAAAAATGTCTATATATATTATATATTAAACAAATTTAATATAATAAATTACACAGTTAAAAAAATTTCTGAGAAAAAATAATAAAAATAAATTTAATAAATTAAAAGATACAAAATAAAAAAAAATTGGAATATTCATACAACAAAATTCATATTCATTAAAAAATTAAAAATTACAAAATATTAAACAAATATAATAAAATATAATTAAATTAAGAGACACAAAAAAAAAAAAAAAAAAAAAAAAAAAAAAAACATGAATATAAATACAACAAATTATATATTCATTAAAAAAAAAAGAAAAAAAAATGAAACAAATATATTAAATTATTATATGTAAATATGTATACTATGTTAATTATTATATGTATTTAATATAATAGAATATTATAATAGAATAATACAATGGTTAGAAGCAAGAGTAATAATACATAGTATATGTCTATGCTTTCCAAATATACAAATAATATAGTTGGGAATTCAAATATTCCTTAACTATCAATAATTGAAACTAAACCAAATCAAGGCAAAAGAAAATAATCTAAATAAATTTGTATAATGATTAAACAATATTCTTATTGAAAAATAGATCAAATCATGCCAAACCATTTTTTCTTTGACTTTCATAATTATCAAACAATATTCTTGGCAACTTTCAAAGCAGACCTCGCCTCATAACATCATCACTCATGCTGCATGCCCATGCTTTACGGCTTTATGCATAAGTAATATCATGTTAGTGTCAATAGTTGTCAACGAAACGTTGTTGACAGTCCCCATCTGCTAAGCTGATGTGACCTACCCAAAAAAAAAAAAAAATAGAAGAAGAAGAAGTAAAGAACGACCCTCCCTCACTCAGTGTGAACTGCTGTTTTTTCTTACATTTCTGCTTTTTTTTTTTTTATTTCATTATTATTATTATTATTTTTTTTTGTGTAATACATTTGTTTCGTGGCACTTCGTTATCGCCATAGAACGGCGCCCATCTATGCTGCGTCGCCTCCGCAAGGCTAACACATGCTACACATTGTATTATTTTAGATTGGCATTACTTTTGGGGCCATTGGAGATGCCTGTGCTAAATATGGCGAAGCTCGTTAGTTTTGCTCTCGGCGCTTGGATTCAGTTTTCTTACTTTTTTTTTTTATTTATTTTTTCTTTTTGCTGCTGCTGCGCTGCGTTGCCAACTTCCGGAGGGGCGCCTCACGTTGCCCGTTGGCGTGTCCTTCAGCCAACGCCTTGCTAGTTACTGTTACGTATACGCAGCGTTGTGTTGCTCTGTCTGTGTGTGTGTGTGTGAGTTAGTTGGAGGGCCGCATATGTTACTTTATTGGCATTCAATTTGAGTTATCGCTATTTTTTCCTGTTCATATGCGTTTTTTTTTTTGCCAGTGAAAATGAATTTTTCTACATTTCGCATAGACCATTGTTGCTGCTGCTGCTGTGGTTGTTGTTGCTTTGAATGCAACTAACCGAGAGTCTGAGATTTCAACAGCTAGTTTAGTTTTTATATTTGGGCACGTTTTTGTGCTGCCGGACAGAGCAGACTTAGACACATACTACCGCACACTCGACGTATAATCACATTTTATTTGAACTTTTCTTTCGGTTTATTTGATTTTATTTTTATGCCATTTTCTGTTTGGTTTGCCTTCAAGTTTATTTGGCAGAAATTTTTTGTGTGTTGTTGTTGCTTGTTGCCTGTTTGTTTGTTATTGTTGTGTGCGCTAGGCCAAAAGTTCGTTTTTGCTTTCTTTCGGCAAACGAACGCAAAGTTCAAAGTTTATTTATATTGATTGGCTTTTCAGGTCATTTGGGTATAGTGGACGTCTACTAAAAATCATTGTAAATGCTTTTTGATTGTTGCATTTGCTAAAATCAAAGCATTACCACCTGCCAGTTGTGTTTTAATTGAAAATAACTGACAATCAAACTCAATTTGGTATTTCGCAATTTAAACCAGAGCAGATTTACATGTTATTTCATCAAATTGTACGTTGCAGATAATTTATTTCAAATATTTGCCAATTTTCAACAAAGTTACTTAACTACAATTATAAACACACTCAAGCAAGTAAATATTTTAGCATCGTTTATAATTAGAGTAATAATATAATAAATGATATAAATAAACAAACAAAATTTTGTTTTGTTTTAGAATTTATACTTTTTTAATAAATATTTTTAACTGAATTTTCAAGCATTCTATAAAGTTTTTGCAGTAGAAAATACTTAACTTATAAATTATTGTATGAGATTAATTATATTTTAAATTATAGAATAAAATTAATTATTTTAAGTTTCTATAATTTATATTATTTTATTTTATATATTATATTAAGTTTCTATAAATATATTCTATAAGTTATATTATTTTATTCCATATATTATATTAAATTTCTATAAATATATTCTAATATTTATATTATTTTATTCTATATATTAGATTAAGTTTCCATAAATATATTCTAATATTTATATTATTTTATTCTATATATTATATTAGGTTTCTATAAATATATTCTATAATTTATATTATTTTATTCTATATATAATATTAAGTTTCTATAAATATATTCTATAATTTATATTATTTTATTCTATATATAATATTAAGTTTCTATAAATATATTCTACAACGAAACATATTAAATTTGTCTTATGATGGGTATAGAGTTTAGAGTAATAGTCTTGGATATATTTTTCAACTCGTTCATGAGCAATTGAAGCTAGCGACTTGAAATATATACACGCATTGACAGCCCAAGATCAAAAATATATTTATAAATATATGGATGTATCTATGCCCATTGAGGGCGTGGCAAATCGGACAAACCCGTATAGTTTTAGAGATAGAACGCCAAGAATTGACTCATGAGTTACTGTTAATAACTTCTAGCGATCGAATAGTATAGAATAGTGGGCGTGACAAATCTGAAATATCGCTTTTGGGCTTGAAAACAATAATTTATTTTCCAAAATATAAAATTGTCTTGTGATAGATTCATCTTTAAGATTGACCAAAAATTATATAAAATTAAATATTACTAAGAGCATGGAAAATCGAGAATAGCTGTAGCGCTAGAAATTGAAATTTTATTAACTGTTGACCTCCTCTATTGATTATATATATATATATATATATATTCATCTCAGGCGCATGGCGAATCGAAAAAAACTATGTTCCACAAAGTATTAGAGCTAGGGATTCAATATTTGAAAGTTAAGTAACTGCGAAGTTCCCTTTTGAGCTTCGCGAACATACATTAAACTATTTTTGGACCTTTAGCGAGTATTATGCGTTCGGTGTCGCCCAACTGCAACATTCTTACTTATCTTTTTTCTAATTCTTTTTTTTTTTTTTTTGACTTGTTCAACGTCAATTAAACTTGATGCCCACAAAATATCTTACGTAAATCATTAAATATGCATTTTTAGCTGGTTTCTTCGTAATTGACAGGCAACTTGGTTTCGTTGTTCTTGACGCGTCTGTCCGTCAAACTGATAGCTGCTCATTTTGCAGTGCTTGGGAGTTGATAAAGTTTTTGTAAAACTCCCAAAGCGCAAAGTTGGCTGCCGCACAGACAAGTGGTCTCTATGGAGCGCCAATCGTAACGCCCATGAACGCCGAATTTAATTAAATTAACAACACAAATTGTCAAAAGCAGGCGTTGCAAATGTTGCACGAACCTCAGGTAGACATGGCGCAACAGCACACAGAAAAAAAAACAAACAAGAAAAAAGAAAAAGAGAGCGAATAAATAAAAAACAACAACAACAACAACGACAACAAATAATCAACAGGAACAACAACGCGAACAACCTTATTAAAAACGTGTCAAAAACATTTTCATAAATATACCAAAACGAACTTTTTGCGGCTTGTCAAACTGCCAGTTGCAAGTGTCAAACAAAGTATTTGCAGAAAGGCTGCGAAATCAATAAGCTAAGAAAGTTGTTTTCCCCCCCCACGCAACCACGAACGGGAAGCTACGGCTAAATGTCGATAGGGGTTTACTGTTATGTCCAAAATATTCTATTGGCACGCAACAAGTTTAGCTGAGAATAAAATATGCAAATGAGCAGCTGCCAATGAAAATGTAAACAATTGCCAACGAGAACTTATTGATATTGACTGCAGCTAATTCAAGATTACACTGGCTAACACAGGAGTCTCAAAAATAATTGTTAAAAAAATCTAAATTTTTATAAAATAGGAAAGAAATTAACAAATTGAATTGGAATTCTAATGTAAAGAGTATTAAAATATTTAACCATTTTAAAATATAAGGTAAACAAAAATTTTTAATATTAGTTTGAAAAAAAAAAAGAAAAATTTACCAATTCAACAACTAAAATGTATAGCCCACTGTTAACAGATACGATTGTAACAAGAATTAGGTTATGCTGTCGGTTGTCCTGCTGGGGATGGGGCCCCTTGGTACATCCGAATCAGGGATATTCAGCGAGATCTGCTAGCCGCACTAGAAATAGCAGAACACTCAGATACCACCACCCTCAACACCTACTAGACCGAGTCATGACTTAAAGTCTATGAAACAACCCCTTGAACTTTACAACTATAACTTTTTCGTCCCCTAGCCTTGGTACATGAGAACTAGGGACATTGAGCGAGACCTAAAGGTTCAAAAAAATTCAAGAAGTGGCCAAAAGGGACCTTGCGAGACTAAACTCCCACCCAAATAGCCTGGCCAGGCGCCTTGCTATTGCAGCACCGGTGTTAGGAGAAGACTCAGGCGTCATCACCCTCAAGACTAGCTGGATCAAGTCTTGAACTAAAAATTGTATATATGATACATAAGACCAACCATTGTTTGCTACACCACAAAATCTCTTCTTTACCCTAAAATATATATCCTATTTTAGGACGTTCTATAGCCCTAAGATGTAAATATGTAAATAATTTCTGTTTAGATTTAGCAGTACGCTAACCAATAAATAAATATTTAATTTATATAAAAAAATAAAAAAAAGCCTTAATAAATATATTTAATTCATTTCTGTTAAGATTAAGTTGCCGAAAAGGTAGCAGAACTTCAATATGTGAATATTTCATCAATCTGCGAATATTTCATAAAATAGAAACGTTTTATTATTGTTATAACAATTTTTGTTTTTTTTATTTTAAGTTTATTATTATTGAAACAAACCATAAAATATAATAGAAAAAAAAATTTTACATACACAAAATATTATTATAATTTTTATATTTTTTTTATTAGTCGAGAAAAGTGAATCTCAGACAACTCACAAACGAATACCACAAAAAAAAATAAACCAAATTATTGTTGCGCAGTGTAATTTGTCTATTTTATATTCAACAATAAACTGAGCGTGCTGACTGTGCCTAGTTATTCCATAAAAAGGTTTGAGTCGCTAAGTTAAAAGAGCTCGTATAATACTGTAAGTGGCATGAATATAAATTTTGGTTTATTTTAAGGACGCGTTTATCCAAATGTTAATAAAAATTTATATGATAGCATTTGGGGAAACTATTTTTTTTTTTTTGGGGACAATGTCAGATACCCACATAAAAGCGAACTTTGTACCAATTGACGATAAGACGAGCACAGCTTTGCCTTGTGCTACTCGAATTCTTTTACTGAATAACACACGAGATATCAATAAGCAAGGAAAATAAAATCAATTGTTATGATGCCATAACATATCACGCCCCATCTTCGAAAAATAAATTCAGCACGTTGCAATGTGTGGCAAAGTTTTTTTTTTGCCGTTTGTGTTAGAGCAAAACTTGGGACCCTTGATGGGTGTGGGTTCTGTTAAGGTTCTGTCTAGGCTGGTGGCGGTGTGGGTGTGGCAAAAAAATTTTTATTTTTCTTCTTTGTGTGCGACTTGGGATAAACAAAGCCATAATTCAAGCAACGTTTACTCGCTCACAGCCTCAGACTTGCATAAACAAATTGTGCTCAACTGTGGCTCTAGTTGCTCTCGGGCATGGGGGTTTGGCCATCTTTACTGTCTGGCCATCTAGAGAATCTGCGGGAGCATGCTCGTCAAGCTCAGCGTAAACATGATAGATTTATAGTTGGCTCTGTTTCTGTGGTCGCCGGCGACAACATTGCAGTGAGTGCGCAACGTGTAGCATACTTAATGGCGCTAGTCGGGTTGCCGCCAATGTTGTTGCTGCTGTTGCTGCTGCTGCTGATGCTCCTTTCGCCGCTTCAGCTTAGCTTATCATAGCTCGTAAACACATGGAGTACCCACATAGACCAAGTACCCACAGAATCGCTGCAATCTCAGCTGTAGCCTCGAGTTAGGGTTTCTCGGCACTTGACTTTGTTTTCGTCAATAAATTTGGGGCAAGTTTTTTTTGTATGTTTTTTTTTTACTTTTTTTTGCGCCCTGCTCTTTTGCGCCCAGTCGTCTCAGCTGCCATTTGGCAGCTCGGCAAAAACCACATGCTGGGCGCCTGTTGGTATGCCACAGTTTACAGTTTTCTCCCGAATTTTTTCTGCACTTTTTTCTTGCGGCGCCCAAAAGTAGGCAAGCGTTTCGCAAATTTGCGTTTAAATGGCGTGTTAACATTTAAATGTTATTTTTACGCCCCATAAAATGGCTACATAAAAACAAGGCAAAAGTATTACAAAAATAAAAAAAATAAAAAAAAAATAAATAAAAGTTTCTTAACTGCTTTGATATTTACAAGTAGTATACAAAGTATAAGGCAAACGGTTAACCGATTCGCAGCACTTTTATTACGTTTTCAAAACACTCAATTGTAGACTATAAAACGAGCTTACCCTAAGCCTAAACTCTTGAGAAAAACATATTGCCAAGTATTAATATAATTCCGAGTAGAACCTAAGCTTTACTAGCCAATTTCAGTTGAATGCAAATTTTATAATTTCTTTACTATTTCAAGTTCTTAAAATCAAAACAATAACAAATTAACATTTATGGTTTAATTAATTCCATATTTATTATTATTTATTACATTTAGAAAGGTTGTTGTAAGGTGTAGTAAGCGTTCATATCATATCGCCTTTGAGGCGATTGAAATGATTGGCCTACTTTAAGAGAATATTACTTTTGTAATTGTATTATTGTTATATTATTTTGTTATACTGTTATATTGTTATATATTGTATATTATATATTATTATATTGTGTTGTTTAATTAAGTCCTCTTACATATAGCAAGAGGTTTGGTCTATCACTATTTATTATTTGTGTTGTTAATATGCTAAATTTGTATAGAAATATTTGTATAAAAATATTAAATAAAATACAAAAATTAAATTCGGAAAAACCGCTTGCAGAATACTCGTTCACGGTAAAAAAAAAGAAAAAAAAAAAGAAAAATTAATTAATTAATTAATTAAAATTAATTAGTACAAAATCAATATTTTCACAATGAATGAACCATATCATTTTTAGATCTACCTGCGGAAAAGGGAGATCAACACTGATCCTACTGCAAAACTTGATCTTGGTTTTAAAACCCAGAAAGAAATTGCTTTTGCGATTTGACACAGTTAACAATAACTTTCGTGGCAATTTCTTCGAACTCTCCATCCCAAAGTGTAGGAAACAGCTATTCAAATTAACTAACTATCTGAATAAAGATGTTTTAGTTCTATATATGGAGAATACCCATCCTTAGTGCTATGCTATCTATCTGCTATATGCTATCTAACGTCGATCTGTGGAGTATTGTAACTCACGTTTCAAGTTTTAGAGTTCTAGCTCTAAAACTGTAAAGATATCCCTATTTATACTATCTATACTCTACACTTGTGTTATCTACACGTATATGTATTAAAAATTCCTTAAATAGCATTAAAATGATCAAATATATAAGATTTACCGATTTTCTATACCACAACTTATTGCAAGCACCGAAAAAATCATAACACTTTGTAAGACAACAATATACCCCAGTATATATATTCCAACTTTCATATCTCTTGCTAGTAAAATGGTTTGCACTCATGCAGACAGACAAATGAATAACAAAACGAACATGGTACAAAACCAATATACTCTTTTTTTACTGCCACAAGGACTATAAATATGCCAGACACACTATGTAAATATCATCTATTAATAGTAGTATTTACATATGTCCGGCATATTAGCTCATAGCACACGGAAACAAATCAAAAATTCAAAATTTCGAACACGAACACGTCGCTGCTAAATCATGTTTTGTTCGTGCCCAAAAAAAGCAGCAACAGCAGCAGCAGCAACGATTAACATCAGCTCAAATATCTGGGCATATCCGTTGGCGTACGCCCCTTTAATGTTGTGTGTGTGTGTGTGTGTGCTGGGTGTATTTGCACAAAAGTATGCTTTGTTTTATTGCTTATGCAAATTGAGCGACTAATTTTGTTGGGACTGGCAAAGTAAATCCTTTTGCTTCAGTCGCTTAGTGAACCTTTTTCCATCGCCAGGCAACTTTATCTAGTTCGCTTTTCCTTTTGATTTCATACACAGACACAAACAGCACCAAAGTTATTTCTCTTCTTCTCTCTCCTCTCTCTCTCCTTTTTCTTTTCTTTACAAAATATAAACTTTATTTTCGCTTAATGCGCTTGAATGAGTTGTGTTTGTTGTTTTTATTTTTTTTTGGTTTTTTCTTTCTGTTTTATTGTTTCAACATTTTTCTTTGTTTTCGGAGATTTCTTTACTAAGCAGCATTTGGCAGGTTATTTTGTTTTTTGATACGCCTTAAGCCAAACTTTGCCACAAACTGATGTGTTCACTCGCCTCGGGCTCGTCATGAGACGAATTATATGTGTATTTAAATTAAAGCTGGGTAATTTCTTAGATCTTTCAATTGAGATGATGCAGATTTATGATAAATGCGAACAAAAATTAAATCAAATTGACAGAGCAGCGCAAGCACTTCTTTAATTAGAAAATCATTATATATATATTTCAGCTATTGATAGTTCCCCTGCCAACTGCTCTAATGAAAAAAAGTTGAGGATGAATTGATTTTGTAGCCACGCATACTTTTTAAATATACCTGGATTTTAAAGCACATAAAAGTATGCTGTGTGCGCCTAGTGTACTGCCGGCTGCTTCCCATCCAACATAGTTTTTTTTTTTTTTGGTATGGAGCATGGAGCAAAGGCCATGCCTCGTTGCCGCCGAAAGGACTCGACTTGACGCCAAGGTCCTTTATCAAAGCGAAAGTTGTTGCACAGTTGCGGGGCCAGCACACACACACACACACCCGCGCACACCCACACACACACATTCGTAGATACGCTGGCACTCGCTCGCTTGCAGGTCAATTATCGTACTTTGCATCCCAAGCGCAGCTCACCTATCCTACAACTGCAATTGCAGCTGTCCTGTTGTTGTTGTTGTTTTGTTGTTTTTGTTGTTGTTGCGGTTTTGTTGCCGCTGGCGTCTGTGGGTATCTGGTGAAAACCGAAAGCCAAACAAATTTGTAGCTTGAAGTTGGTTGGGCCATTGAGTTGGCGTCGTGTCTGCATTGCTCTGTTTTTCTCAGCTCTGTCTGTGCGCGTCTGTCTATTTCGCGGTTTTCGTATGACCTGCGGTTAGCAATTGCAATGAAAAACTTTAGCTCTGTCGCTAATTAGGCATTACATATACGCCATGGTTAAGCATCTTGAAGTGCACTAAATTGCGCTAATCATAAAACATGCAGAGCATGCCAGCACCTACCCCTCCCACCTACCCCCACAGAGACTCAACCCAACCACTTCAACTTAGTTGGGGTTGGCCTTTGTATGCAACGGTTTGTTTCAAGTGTTGCTGCTATGTAAATTATGCCACCAACTGCAATAGCAGCAACAACAACAGCAACTACTACAACAATTGCCCAAGAATTGTGGCAATGTGCACTCAGCGTCATTTAGTGCCACACCCACCCACACAGCACACACACACACACTTAAGTGACGCCCACATTGTGCGCATTGACGACGCGTGCAACGAAGTGAATGCATAAGTGCAAAAGAAAGCGTACGAGCTTGGCAGTGAATTGAAGTGGGTGTGATTAGAGTGCGTCTCTCTGTGTGTGGGTGGCACACATACACACACACACACACACACCCATCCACACACACATGCATAAATATATGCCAGCAACATTTCTAGACTTTCGCTTAAGTGGTTCACTATGTTCGTTTAAAATAGCAACAATAGTTGTCTATAAACTGGTTTGTTTACTAGAAATGAACAAGCTTTGAACACAATGAATGCAGAGTTGTTGCTTGAACACATGGGCCAATTCCAGCAAATCAATTTGCAATAAAACATAAGACTGTTGAGTAAATAAACTTTACAAATATAAGACGGAATATTTACAACTCAACTGAAATGCCAATAAATTTGGCAATTGCTCAAATTCTATTTAATTTAGTTTGTTTCTATAAAATTTGGATTTGAAATTCTTGACTTTGATGCCAATAAGTTTTCAATCTTTACAAAAAGTTCAACTGTATTGGGCAGAGTATTTTGTAGTCAGTCAATCTCTAATGCAGCAGTTAAAATTTCTCTATAACTTTCTGCATTTATAAGGATATAGTTGAAAAACTTTTATGCTTAAATAGCACTAGCAACTTAGGCCTTTGCTGAAGACAAAGAGATGATATTCATGCATTAGATTACCATTTGAGAACGATTCCTTGTTGTTCAGTTGCCTGAATAGCAGAGTATAGTTGG
The DNA here is from genome assembly GCA_037075265.1 of Drosophila nigricruria. NCBI lineage: Eukaryota > Metazoa > Arthropoda > Insecta > Diptera > Drosophilidae > Drosophila > Drosophila nigricruria. The sequence continues at coordinate 7,314,636 of JBAMCI010000196.1, read as the reverse complement.
GCAACTCAACTGCAACTTTATCATAATTTTATCAATGACAAAGAAACAAAAAGATTAAACAGAAAATTTACTAGTTTTTTGAATAGTTGAATGATTTTTCTATGCAAATTCTAATTTTATGATCGTATGTAATAACTAAGACCGGCCTTGCGCTCCCAAGGACTACAGGCAAAACTTTTTGCTGCTTTTGCAGTGCCACAAGAAGAAGCTTATATTACACTGTAGGAATCATAAGAGTTGTATTCGAAAATCCAATAATCGCTTACTGGTAACAACTGTTGTAGATCCTCAAATACAATTGATATATCTGTCGAAATATTCCCATCAAATTCGCTAAATACGAAAATATGTTTGGATAATTCAAGAAAATATATATAATCCAACTAAAACCCTTTTTATAATTATATATATTATAATTATTACTTTTTAATTTAAAATCTTTAATAATAAAACACAAATAAATATTACTTATTTTCTCTAATCACTTACTAACTTGGAGCTGTTCCAACTCGTGGAGTAGCTGCTGCCAGCTGAAACCCATGCGACCGTCGGCCAAGTGCAGACGACAGCGTTCGGGTATATGATTGAAAAGTTTTTGAAAGGGTGTATAGCGTTCCAAGCACTTGATATCCCCAAGTAAAATCAATTTGTGTTTGGCACGTGTTATGGCAACGGTCAAACGACGTTGATCCTCAAGGATTTCCGCCTCTCGTGAACGTTCCATATTCTGGTCGGTAGTTGAACTGCCCGTTTTCGTACAACTATAGATTATTAGATTCTTATCGCGTCCCTGATACTGATCAACCGTATTGAACTCTACACCGCGCAGATGTTCGCCCAGCTTGCGCAGCAACTCTACCTGAGCACGATATGGTGCAATGACCCCAATGCGTTCAGCATCGTAGCCCGCCTCCAGCAATTGACGCAACAAATGCAGGACAATGGCCGCCTCGCAATAGTTACTGTACTTAGGTACACGACGAGGACGGCCTGATTGTAATTGAGTTGGTTGCATTGTTTGCTCAACGGCTTCACCATAATGCTGTTCGATGGAGGCGCTGGTATTGCCCAGCTGTTTGGATGCATCAACATAGTCCTGACAGCGTTGTGCACAATCGGCGGTGTCCAACAAAAACACGGCCTGCTCTAAATGAGTTTGCAACGTACGTTGCACCCAGAGACAGCGTTCAGCTAGCGGCTCCAGCTGCAGTTTGGCATTCTCAACCTGTTCACTGGCGCATTGCAGTGCCTGGCCATAGGTCAAGTGGTTGGCCAGACGTGTAATGCTACGATTCATGCGATACTGCAGTGTTAGTACAGCTGTGGCCTCCTCACAATCCAAACGCTGAAATAGACTCTCATCAGCGCCGCGCAGACGCGCCTCACGGCTACGCACCAGCGGTGGCAGCTGCTCCGGATCGCCAACAAGCAGGAAACGGCTACTGTGGCTCAACGCACGTAAGACCGCTGGCTGCAGCACTTGTGTGGCCTCATCCACGATGCAATAGTCGAACTGACGATGCTGGAACAGAGCATGTCCGGCCCCAAGACAGGTGACGCCCACAATGCTTGGCTTTTGCAGTGCTGACGTCAACTGTTCAACTGTTTCGCAATTAGCTGTCAACTGTGCCTCGCTGATCTCCTGCAATTGCGGGTGAATCCGTGCACTGTTACCTAGACGCATCAGCGGCAGATTATAAGGCAGCAGACGCAACAGCAGATTATCGACAGCCGAATGCGTTTGGGCTGTAATTAACACGCTGCGCTCCATCAGATGCAGCAGCCGCACAATGGCCACCAGTGTCTGAGTCTTGCCCGTGCCGGGCAGTCCCTTGATCAGCAGGTGTGTATCGGTGGTCAGAGCACGCAAAGCAGCCACCTGCTGCACCTTATTCAATGAGCGCAGCATGGGCCCGCCCTTGCTGCCAATGATGCGAGGCAAAACCTTTTGCTGCTTTGGCAGTGTGCGGCCTATCACAATGGAGCGTAATTGAGCCGCACGTTCGCTGGGCGCCAAAAGCTGTGCCAGATTCGTAAAGTTAAAGCTGGCAAAGCTCTGCGATTCATGCTTGTCCACTATGAAGCTCTCCAGCGCATAACGCTGGCCAAGATCACGCTCCAGTTGCAGGCACAAGCTGCGCGGCTCTAGCGCTGTTATAGAGCCGGCGGCAATGGCCAGCCGTGAGCTGCAGCTAATGATGACATATTCGCCCAGCTCAAACTAGAAGAGGATTCATTATGAATTATATAAGTTAAGAAGATTTCTCAATGTTGAACTCACGCCGCTCAGCGTTAAATTTTGCTCACTCTCCGCATCTCCTGACAGCATCAATTTCTGTTCATAACGTCCATCCACTAGACGCGCCTGATGATCCTTAGGCAACTGCAGCTGTTGAATCGCACGACCCTGCTGCTGCCTCTTGGCAGCTGTTTCAGTCCAAAGCGCACGCAACTGATAGGATTGACGTGCTTGTTGTTCCTCTAGAGCCAACAGGCCACACCAGTGGAACACATACTCATAGTCTGCCTGACCAAGATGCTCTAAAACTTGTGGCATTAGGCGTCGCAACGGATGGGATTCGCTCAACTCCAGCTGAGCATCTGTGCTGGCAAAACTGCAGCAGAGCGTGGCATAGGCACAGTTGCCGCAGGCACTGTGATGTGAGATGGGCTCGGGCAGCTGCAGAGGCTGCAGCAGCTTGCCAGGCTGTTCGGACAGCGAGATGGATTCCTTATCCGCTGGCAGCTGCACCTCACGCGTTAGATAATGCGCCAGATCGTTGCGCAGCAGGATGAGATCACGTTGCTCGTTGCGACCCTCGTGCACCTCACGCAAGATGCCCTCGCGCAAGTAGAGCAGCAGGCCGCTGCGCGTCTCCTGACCCAGAGCCGAGTGCATTAGCTGATAGAGCAACAGCTGACCCTTGTGCTCCATCGAGAAGCTGGCACGTCCAGTTTTCAGCTCCAAGGGTATCGGTTGCTTCTTGTTTCGCACATGCACAGAGACATCCACCTTGCCCTTGAGTCCCAGCTGCGGCACCCACAGGTTCTCCTCAATATCGTGTATCTGATCAATCCGACCTTTGTACATTTCCGCTGGCTGCACGGAGGGCAGCTTGCCCTCCACATATTGCGCAACAAAGTCAACGATTGGATCGACAAATTTATATAGCTGTAGTTCGATCTCGACATGAGTCAGCTGCCCGGCATAGAGTTGATGGGCCAACGAAGCGCTATGCAGCATTTGCTTGAGTGCAGCCTCCACTTGGGACTTCTGGCGCAGGCGCTGCGCTAAAACTGTTTGCAGCAGCTCGTGCACCAAGGTGCCTATGATCATCTGGAAATTGTGATTAGTATTTGAATCCGATTTGATCTCAGCTGTCGCAGCACTTACCACCGCATTGGTTGAGTCAACGCCACGAAAGCGATCCTGCAGCACGGCCTTGCGTCGGCAAAAGAGTGAACCCGTCACTGAGGTGCTCGATATGAGCAAATCTGGATGTATAACACAATATCCTTGCTCCTTGTTGACCACATAGGCAGCCAGTGTGGGCTGCCATTGCGCTTTAAGCGATAGCAGATCGCCCGGCTCCACTGGCGTCTGGTTCCATGGCGCCTGCAAGTGGCAAACGGCCTTTGCCTCGGCATCCTCATCGCTGCGCAACTGCAGCACCAAATCATGTGTCCTGGGCAGACGCTGCACATCCACCACCACACAGCGCTGCCAACTGCTCAGCTCAATGCTCTTCGCAGTTATGGCAGCATCCAATGCACTTACATCGAACTCATTGTCGTCGTCAAACAAGAAGTCAAAGTTCTCCTGCTCGGCTGGAAGCGGCGGCGGCGGTTGCGCGTCAAGATCAACTTGCTTTTTGTACTTCTTGCATGACGGCGGCACATTGTCAACCTTACTAGGCGACAGCACTCGCTTTGCTGCTTGCATAACAGTTTTTAATTTAATTTAATTGTTATTGTTTGACTTATTCTCGCACATAATTCTTTTCGCGCACATTCTATTTTAATCGCGCCAAAATTTACAATTCAGTGTTTACACATGTGTTCGCAGATATATCGAACTAGCATTAGTTCGATTGCAGCGAGCTAAACTAAGTGTCAGTCGACAGCTGGTTCGATCGTTCGCTCATTTGAAGCTACATTGCTCTTCGCTCTTCATATTGTTCTTTTGAGTTCGAACATCTGACACACGAAATTCCAATGCGCATATGTTCGAAGACGTATCGAACTAGCATAAGTTCGGTTGCAGAAACGAACTGAACTAAGTTGCAGTCCACAGCTGGGTCGATCGTTCGCTCATTTGAGTCTCAAACACGTTCGCTGGCGCAACATTGCTATGCGCTCTTCATATTGTTCTTTTGAGTTCGCTCACCTGCTTGCTGCAGCTCGATTGTTGTTTGCTTAAGTTCGATAATTGTTTGCTCTGTTCTCTTAAGTTCGATCAACAATTTCGTTTGGCGGTATTTTTTGAACAAGCAAAGTTTATTCGTTAAAATTCTAAAGAACTCTTTATGATCAAGTCTGACTGTTGCAACACAAGATAAAACATTTAAATTGAACTTTAATATAAATTTCAGCTTATACACTCTTTAGCAAGCAACATTTATCCTAAATTAACTCAAGAACCAAGCGAACTGAGACGTAAAATCTCTTATACTTATCTTTACACTATTCAGCATTTATAACCCTAATGACCGACACACACAATATTCTCTCATTAAAGTAGCGACTAATTGGCTAAGAGGATAACGAGAATAACACGGCCATGCGATAAAATGGACCACAAAACGAGCATCTTTACTTAGTCCCAGACGGAGATTTGGCCGTGTCGCAGAGCAAGTGGAGCAAGCAAAAACTCGAAATCCGTAACTGCTTGTGGCTGTCAACTAAATTTCATATGCAAATCCTTGGCTCTGACTATCGCTACCTGATAATCTACTTGATTTATGCGGCTGCACACAGGCGGCACACAGACACTCCGAGACAGCCCATGGGCCGAGCCCATGGAGCCGCCACATGCACAGCGCTAATAATGCCCAGAGCCTGTGGCATGCCGGGCACATCATTAATCTCGGCCCATGCGGGACATGCCTGGCCGACAAGCCGGCCGACATTGCCCGCCTGCCAGATGGCACTTGGCTGTGCTGTCCACGTGGCTGACCTTCAGCATAATAATTCAATGTTAGTTGGGTTTTGTGCGGCTTGGCCCAAAAAGACACGTGCTAATTGCTAATCAGTATAGATAAGGCAACGCCCTAGCCAGGTCAGCCATTAAACGATGATGCGAAGCGAAAGGCATTTTATTTTTATGACCAGTCAGTCAGTCACTCAGCCAAGGGGATGATGAAGAGAGAGAGGGAGAGAAAGCGAGAGTATCTTTAAAGTACACCCCATCTGAGGCCATTCCATATGGTTGCATTGCATTCAGCTGTTATTGTCGCTGTTTGAGTGTTTTCATAATGGAAAGCACAGATTTCGTCCCCTCTTTGGTTTGGCAGCTGACAAATGATCTTTGCTTATGGAAATAACTCAAATTGTTTGTGTATGTGTGTGTGTGTGTTCAGCTTCTCCCTGCCAGCAAGCACTCCACTCTCTATGCTTGTGTTATAGTTATAACCACTTGACTTTTGTCGAGGGCACTTTTTGGCTCTCGTTGTCTTTTTTTCAGTTTCATTTCTTTTCACATGTCAACAAAGCCATCAACACATTTCACACGCGCTCCTTTGTTTAAATGTCACATTACATAATGACACTTAACACATGGATGACAAACGGGGGGAGTTGGACGGGTGTGTGTGTGTGGGTTGGCCACGCCCCAAATGCCATTTTATATGGCTGACTAACAAAAGGAAAACATTTGCCACGCAGGCTTTGACAATCTTCGCTGTCGCCACTTAAATGCCAAATTAAGTGTAATTTTTATTGTGTTTACAGCGCCACAACAACAAAAATAGCAACAACAACAACAACAGATACAACAACAACAATGAATTTAACACTTGACAAATTTGATTTTTCCTGACTAACTTTTACTTCAGCTTCCTATGCCGCTGTTCCGTCTCTCAGCTCTTGGCTGTCATTAGTGTTTGTTGTCGTTGCCTTGTAATTGTTTATTTAATTGTTATGCACATGTGCGATAGAGACAGAGAGAAAGAGAGACAGAGATAGAGAGAGTGAGCCTGGCTAAAAGACAGCCAGCAAATGCCAGAGCTAACTCGTTTGCCTGCCATTTAATGGCTGCCAGTTATGAAGGATATATACTCTAAATGTCAGCAGACACACGAACGTCAAACATTTCACAAAATTGAATCAAAGCGTTTTTATGAGCTTACTTTATTTTTTATTTATTTTTCTTTTTTTTTCTGGGTGCAGGCAACATTTTTATAAATAAACCAAATAAACTTTTGACTAATTGGCTAGACTATCTAGGAATTTAGCCCAAACCTTGTTAGCCCAATTGCAAGTAGATAAGCAAAAAAAAGTTGAACACACATTTTCAAGAAATTATAAAGCCAACCGCTTAGGAACAAGACAACGTTGATGAACACATTTTTGTAGCATATAAATTGTTGTTTGACAACTTTGTGAAAGTTATTTTTAAACATAAAATTTTTGAAGGTCTTAATTTTGCTGCTTCGATATTTTTGGTTATAGAACTTTTACTGGTTTGCTTAAAAATATATTTAAAAATAAAAAGAGAAAACAAAAATTATATTTTTAAAATATTTAAGAATATTTTAAATCTTTGAAAAAGCTTTAATGCCTTGGCTTACCTTGAAGAACTGCAGTTGAGTCTTTCAGTAGTTAAAAAAAAAAGTGTTTTAATTTTATTTTATTTAATATATTTACTAAATTATTTATTAATTTATTTGTAATATATTTTATATATTATTTTATATTTGATCTATTATTTGATATTATTATTAAAATTTATTATCTTATCTTTTTATTATTGTTTATATATTTATTTGTTCTATATTTTATTTTATGCTTAATATTTTATTTTTTATCTTATATTTGATTTATTATTTTATATTTAATTTATTATTTTATAATTTATTTATTACTTTATATTTGATCTATTATTTGATATTTGTATTATATTTTATTATTTTTATGATTGTTTTTTATTTAATTGTTTAAATTATATTTGGTGTTATATATTTTATTTATTATTAAATTATTTGATCTATTATTTGATATATTAATTATATTTTATTATCTTATTTTCACTATTGTTAACACATTTAATTGTTTTATATTTTATTTATTGTTTAATATTTTATCTTTTATTTTATATTTTATTATATTATTTTATTTTATTTTATTAATAATAAATTATTAGTAATTTAGTTTATTTAATTATTTGTTTTATACTTTAATTATTGTTTAATATTTTATTTATTATTTTATAATTGATATATTTTAATATTTTTATTATATTTTATTATATTTTTTTTTTTAATATTTTTTTTATTTATTGCTTTATTATTTTTTGTTTGTTTTATATTTTAATTATTGTTTTATATTTTTCCTATATTTTATTTTATTTATTTTGTATTATATTGTTTTTTTATTAATAATTAATATTAATAATATAAATAAAATAAAGTATAAGAAAAATATAAAATAATAAAATATAATAAAAATGTATATATTATTTATATTATAATTAATATTATTATTAATTTATTTTCTTTCAACAATTTTAACTTTCGAACCAAAATTTCCTTCAATGCTTTTCTTGATTAAAATACTTTTTCCGAACAACAAAATATGATACATTACAAAGCTCTCATTATAGAAATCAAATATAAATTCTAATTGTCATGTAATAAACATCAACTACAACTGACATTTATCCTTCTGCACACACATACTCCCTCACACACACACACACTCATTTGTGGTTAGCCACTTAAAAGTCATCAAAGTCACATAACTAATTCATTAGGAATGAAAAAAAAAAAAAAAAAAAGCTGCCAATTCTCATTGAAATGCCGCTGACCAGACACGCTCACACATTAACACACACACACACACATAATCACATTCTCTCACACACACACACACGCCGGCTGCCAGTTTTTGTTGCCTATTTAGCGGCGCAAATATTTGGCTTGTCAGACCAAAATAATGCATACACTCTCACACACACACACACGCATATTTCAAATGCCTGGCATGAATTTAACTTAACCCCAGCATATCACTTGACTTTACCCAGCCCATGGCCACCCACCCGCCCACTCATTTAGCTCCGCCTTCGTGTTCGTGTTCGTGTTCGCCAACACATTTGCTCATTAGCATTATTGCCTGGCTCCGCAGTTTGTTTGTCTCTGACGTTTTCTTTCTTGTCCCCCACGACAACACGCAAATGAGAATTTCATTAACGTTATTAATATTTTCATTGTTGAGCGTTTTGCATGCCTTATAGCTGCTGCTGGTGCTGCTGCTGCCACTGCCACAGATATACATATAACAACTTGATTATGATGTTTGCTCACTTGCCTCATCATAATTTTTTTGTATTATTTCCTTCTTTTTTTTTTGTCGTATTTCAGATTTTTTGTTTTACATTTTTCATGGCTTAATAATTGCTCATTTCGGCTGTAACCGGCTTTTGTTTGCTTTGTGCATTGTTGTTAACAATTATGAGGCCACTTAAATAAATTTTATTGCTGCCAGGCATTGTCCGCCAGTCCGCCTGTCCGCCTGTCCGCCTGTCCGCCTACTAACAAATTGACAATTATTTCGCCGCTTGCCTGGACTCAAATGACAAACGAGCCGCAGCCCGAAAGTTTTCCAGTGCCATTTATTAGCTTTTGAAAGTTTTACGGGTGTGATTTTGATTTAGCTTCAGGCCGAATCGTCGTCGAACAGCATCAAGAGCACTTCTTGCTGGGCTAATGAAGTTTTCGAATGGCCAAACAGAGTTGAGTTGAGTTAAGTTTTTGCCAAAAACAATTGACTGAGGCGAGCGTGCCGAGGCGAAGTGGCCCAAAAGTTGGCAGCTGAGTTATAAATGGTATATTTATCTTTAGTTACGTTTTAATAGTGCGCATTCACAGACCAAAGTTAGAGCTGATAATTTTAATTACTGCAATAAGGCAAACTAATGAATCTCAAATTAACCTCAAACACTCATAAATATAATCGACCGGTAATTTCGCTTTCAACCTGTGGGCCATTAAATTATGAAACGGGCAGCTATGCCAGGCAAATTGGCTGGATGAAGGGAAAACTATTTAGGCCAGCGGTTAATATCTCAATTATGTTTTAGTAAAGATGATTTGAAAGAAAGAAAAAAGAGAGAAGATTAAGAACTACGTTTAAATATCGCCCTTCTATGAGATTCTCATATGTTCAAGAAACTTCAAACTTTATATGCACTACTTTTGACTTGTTTTTTACTATAGAGGAGCAGAAGCAGCTATAGAAGAAAATAAAAGTGATATCTAAGTGACTATTTGGATATTATATAAGCAAATTATTTAGTTCTTAATTTAAATTACGGTCTATAAATACATTTAAAGACTTTAGAAATTTTCTAAAAATTTTTATATATTATAGAAGCATATAAACAAATTGGAAATTTATTATTTAATTATTAAAAAGCTTCTTTAAGATTACGCCCTTCTATGATATTCATCTGAATTCAAGTGAATTTTAAATATTCCTATGAATTACTTATTCTTCAGTACATTCATCAGTAAAATGCACAAGCAACAACGAATTGGCTGCTTGGATACTAAGCTCATTATTAATCCATGAAGTTAAATGTTGTTCTATAAATAATTTGAAATGTTTTACAAATTTGATATAATAATAGTAAAATAATATAGAGTAGAGGCATATACAAAAATTTAAGATTTATAAATTACAAAAAAAACTTCTTTACGTAACGCCTCTCTATGAGATTCTCATGGATTCAAGTGAGCCTTTAAGTGCTATTTGCTATACTTAATACTTATTTTTTGCTTTTATATGAAGCAAATATTTTGTTGAAGGTACTTGAATCGAGCTTAAAACTAATTAGAAATCCAAGAAAAATTACAAATATTCTTAGTATTAACAATAGAATAGAATAAATAGAATAGAACATTATAATGACAACACGAACTAGAAGAAAAAAAAGATTTTGAGCAAAAATAAAACAAACAATCAAGAATTTGGCATAATACTAGTTCAAGGTCCCAAAGCGTTTGCTAAATATCAAAAGGGAGTCTGCAGCTATTTAACTCTCAAATTTTTAGCTCTAGCCGCAAAAGCTCTGAAAGATATAGTCCTTATATATATAATTATTTTATATTTATATACATAATTCGACAAGTTATCTTATGCCAAATTTTTGAGCAAATCATCTCATTCATTCACTTCTCACAATGCCAATTTCGCACTTCAATTATGCTAATCAATTATCTAAATAACATAGTCATATGTATAATCGCCAAGTTGTTAGGCAAATCTCTGCTCCGTTAAGCTACGCTTAGCTCCAATTTGACTCGCATAATTAAGCGGCAGTTTAACAATTTAAGGATTATACTATCAGGATTAAATTGACGCTCTTAACTAATTCATTTAGTTCGCTCGCTCGCTTAACGCCAGCTAAAATGTCATATTACGTATGAAATAACAGGCGATTCGCAATATTTACGTTGGTTTTGCAATAATTGCAATACAATTAAATAAATAATTAAACTGATTGAACTGACGGATATATATTAAGAGGCAGCCGCAACCAAAGCTGTCTATCAGAATGCAATTATGTAATAATAAAAAATAAAAAATATGAATATGTAAGTGGAGCACAAACGACTGTGCAATGCTCGTTCGCAGCTTAATTCAATTAAATATGGATATCTTTGTTTCGTAATGATTTAATTTATCGATCTGTCAGTGGAGGATGTCAGGACTGGTATATGTATATTGAATAGGCTAGTTCTTAATTGGCAAAAGAAGATGTACAATGATACAATGAAGAGTTATATTGACATATAAGGGCCGATGTGGGCATGGCTAGTCAATTTTGACTAAAGCATTGTAAAGCGACTTCTAGAGAAGGTCTTACGGTAGCTTACTAGCCGTAAGACTGTAGAACTCAACAGAGGTCTAACTGCAAAGCCTATTGATCATATATTCATTAAAAGATATACCAGTTTCCCATTGGTCATGTCCCAAATTTCTGTATAATATAATCTATATCATATATCTATCAGCAGTAAACCAATTGCCAAATTTGAATCAAAAATTATCTATCAGAAGAAGCTGACAACGAGTATAATATACATATATATATATATATCAAAAATTAAATCTTTAGCTTCACATATGTACAGCTGTGTTCAAAATAATAGCAGCGCACTTTTTGCTAACAAATATGACTACATTTTACGCATGTTCATTCTTAAAGATCGAATACTAGTGCATATTTTTCTTAGAATAGAGTGTGGGAAATTTTTTAATGAAGAAACACTCTTATTTTGTTTGAAATTAAATATAAATACTAAATTAAAAACAAAAATTATTGATCTGTAGTCATTATGATATTATTTATCAATCTTAAAATCAGAGCTTATATGCGCTGCTATTATTTTGAACACATATGTAAGTGAATACCAGAAAACCAATATACTCTCTTCTCTACATGAACTCGTATTAATATAATTATTATATAAAAATCTTTCCACTCACCATTGTTGACCGTGGAGCCGCCGCTTACGCTATTGACATTGCCATCGCTGCTCAGCGCCAGGGTTGTCAACGTCTCCAAGATGAGCAGAGTTGCGAGTAGAGCAAGCAGCTTATGCAACATGTTGTCAAGAAATTCTCTTCTTTGTTTAAATATTATATAGTTATAGTTAATTATTCAGTTATGTTCTTTAAATTCTTTAAACTTTTTAGCAACGCGTAAAACACATTTTATCTAATTAATGTAAATAACTGTATATATATATATATATCTATTTTTTTTTTATTTGATTAATTGAATTTTATAAAGCGCTGTTCAATTTATGTTTGGATTTATTTAAATGTTGTACATTTAATTAATTTAATTTTCTTTGTTTTTTTATTTTTATTTATTTTTTGTCCTTTGTGCTGCAAATAGAGGGTAAAAGAAATTATGAAATGTCATGGCATATTTTATCGATGGCTCACATAAATTTGCTATGAAATTAAAGGACACGCTCCAATTTGTTTATATATTTAATACAGCGTCTAAAAGCCGACTTTCCTGATTTATATGCCACAGTGCCAAACCCGTGACTGAGCGGTATAAAAAAAAAAAATAGCAGTGCAAATTCTTGATTGAATTTCGCCTGACGTAAGCGGATTAAAACGAAATTCTATGAACAAAAAAAAGGAAATAATAATAAAGCGAAGCATAAAACAAAAATAGCGGTCAAGTCATAAAAACGCAACAGACAAATGAAAAGCGGCAAAAGCCATAGCCGAGGCAATGAGCAGCACATAAAAGGACAACAGTCCAGCAGCTACTGTGCTGAGAGCTATAGCTATAGAGCCGAAGATTGCCCTTTGAACCAGACGCTGTCTGCCTGCTGGATTAATTCCCAGCTACTTCCGTCGACACGTAGCCAAAGGCCAATGGGCGATGGCCAATGGCCAATGGACGCCGCTTCAATTACGATAATAACTGAGCTATGGACGCAACACGTGCCTGGACTTTAAAGCTGAGCTTAAAAGCAAATTCCAATTAACATGTATTAATTATATATTTATTTTGCAATTATATTTGATCTTTGAATCATGTTTTCTACTATTATCAATTGTCTACCTTTTCACTGTTTTTTATTGTTTTATTTTTTTTTTGTTTTTTGTGCTCTACCTAATCAAGTTGCCGCTTTATAAAAAACAAATAAACGTAGCACCGTCTGACCATTATGAACTGCCGCTAGCAACCCCTGGCCAATAACTCGACCAGTTGTCCGGCACTTGGACAGGCTCTCACCCTTTTGCTAGCCAGCAAAAGCCATGAGCATCATCATCATCATCATCATCATCATTAAATCCCTCGTCTCGGGGCATCATCGTTTGCTATGCTTTTGCTTTTGTATGTAGAAGAGCAGACGACGCTACAGGACAGGTTGCCCTCACACACAATCACATATACCCTGTAGCTAATATTTTAAGCGTAAATATTTTTATGTATGCAAAAATGGAATAATAAATAAATATTATAAATAATATAAGATTAAAAGAAATGGATTTAAAATGTGAGTAACAGTGTGCGAAAAACTCTTAAAAATATTTAAAATTAAAGAAATATAGATATTTAAAATTAAAATAAATAAATAAATAAGGAATAAAATATATATTTTTTTAATATTATATAAAAAAAAATACGAATTAAAACGAAATTTAATAAATTTAAATTGTTATATATTTTCTTATACTATTTAAGGATTTAAACAAAATATTTAAATTATTCCTTTTAAGTTTTTTATAATACAATCTAGATTTTAATAAAATATTTTAGAACATTTTTAGTTCCTTGATTTAATTTTTTTTAATTTTAAATAATTCTTTTTGACAACTTAAGAACCTAAAATGAGAAAAAATGGATAAATGTATATCTATATGTATATTTTTTTTTTATTATTAGATAGTCTCGGAAAATAAATTACAATTTTATTATTTGTTTTCAGTTGTTTATAATATAATATTTTTTTCTCAATATTTTGGATTCTTGTATTAATTATTTTTATTTTAATATTTTTATTATTATCAGTTTATAATTTTATTATTTTTTTTTTACTTTGTATATTTATTAAATACTATTGTTAGAGCAATTTAAAGCGTAAAATGAAACACAATGCTGAATAAATAAAAAGAGAAATTATAAAAATTATACGAAAATTCGAAAAAAAATATTCCATATTTACTGAAAAGTAATTAATGATAAAATTAAGAATTATAAATGAACAAAAAAAAATAAAAAAATAAAAAATATGGATTCCAACTGCATTAAAATTAAACATATAAAGCAAATAAAGAAAAAATGTAGAAGAGCTGAGATATAAGATATAATGTTTGAACATGGATAAATTTAAATTCAAAATAATTTAAAGTTAAAATTTGAAAAACAATTCAGATTAACAAATAAATATATAAAAATATTCTTTTAAAAATTTAAAAAAAATATTAAAAATTCCATTTATTTCTAGCTAAGAGTTTATATCCATAAAATAAAGCTATCCTAAAAGACAAATCTTCTCATTAGATAGATTATCTTAAGAAATTGTTAAAAAAAATAGATAAATATTTATATCTAGATAGATAAAGATAAAGGGTATCTAACCCATCAAATGACTTTCCAGTGTCAGCTGGTTATCTATTTGACATTTTCTTCTGTCTGTTCATGTCATAAGCGCAAAGCAATTTGCTTCGCCAGCTGTAGCTCGCGCACTGCAGACCGACAGCACGATACAGGACTCGACTCCAGTCAACTATTTTGCCATTCAAGTTTTCGCTCTATTGCAATATGAATGCATTTCAATTAAAATGCTGGCGATGCTTTCTTAATAGCAGCTGTTGTGTGGTTTATGCGCAGCGTTTCTCGTGTTTTTGTTTGTCTTTGCTTTGTTCTGTGTTATTGAAATCAATTTGTGAACTTAATTGAATTTCGGTTTTAGCTTTAACTCACAACTTTTCAACGTTCGCTTGTAATTTGCCTAAAAGTAAGCCGCATGAGGAGAGAGAGAGAGTAAGGGGGAGAGGGCCGGAGTCGAGTTGCTTACATGTTTGACATTTGTATTAGCCGCCAGATGGGGGATACACTATGTGCCCAGAGCCTATGCGCTATGCATATTTTAAAATGTTTGTTCACAGCCCAGCGATTTGGTTGAAGGCAGCGCCACGCCCACACAAGCAGCAGGCTTTTTGTATTATTGCCAAAAGTTATTATGCCGTGGCATTCCGTGAATTTCGCTTTGTGTTGCATACCTTGCGGCTGGCTGAAAGTTGTGCTAGTTTTATTTATCATATATATATATATATATATACATTTATATATATTCAGTTTTTTTGTATTTGCTTGAAGAACTTTAAGCGCGTGATTTTTGCAATTTGGCTAATAGCGAAAAGTCAACGTTGCGCTGTCGGCTTTGAATGCTCGCTGACAGTGAGTAATGGAAGAAAGAGAGAGGCAAACAATGCAACGAGCATAATGGGCACAGTATTTATCCTTTTCCACTCTCTCCCCCTCTCTCTCTCTCTCTCTCTCTCCACTCTCTCTCTCTCTCTCTACCATTTTGTCTCGCTTTCCTGCTGAGCGCATTTAAATCAATATTAATAGCAATGTTTACGCCCCCGCAGACTGGCCAAGAATGCAACTGCCACACGCTGCAACTCCAATTGAAGATTTACCTACTTTTTCTCACAGTTTTCTTTCTCATTTTTTTTATTTTTTTTTTGCGTATTGTATTTTGTGCAGTGTATTCTTTTTGGCTGGCCAGCCCAGCAAGCCCAGGCAGGCGGTGCGTGTGCGTGTGCAGGACTCGCTCCTGCCTCCTGCCAAGTTCTGCATTCAGTCGCTTGTGCATAATAAATCAATTTACATTTTCTCTCGCCACACGCAAAAATGAAATGCAAATAACGGCAACAAACCATGAACGATGCAGCATATAGTACTCTATAGCATGAACACCAAGAACACCAGGCCCAGGCTGAGCTGGATGCCATGGGAGATGGCAGATGAGGCAGAGAGTGAGAGAGAAAGAGAGAGAAAAAGGGAGAGCGTGCGGGGGACATGGGCTAAGGAGCTGGCAACACTTTTCACCGCAGAGATTTACGCGCACTTAAATCACAGCCACCAGAATTGATCGCCATCAATGTACATAAGCATTA
The DNA here is from genome assembly GCA_037075265.1 of Drosophila nigricruria. Classification (NCBI taxonomy): domain Eukaryota; kingdom Metazoa; phylum Arthropoda; class Insecta; order Diptera; family Drosophilidae; genus Drosophila; species Drosophila nigricruria. The sequence continues at coordinate 7,298,754 of JBAMCI010000196.1, read as the reverse complement.
AAAATAAAACATGCACCAATTGACTGATGATAGCTGCTCGACTGGGTTATACCCTGCAGTCAGAGAGGCAGTTTTTTTATATTAAAATATTTATATATTTATTTCTTATTGAATTTAAGCAGTATATAGATTGAGATTTATAACAAATTAAAGCAGTTCTATATTTTTATAAAATATAATAGAAAAAGTCTAGAAAATCAGAATAAATATATGAAATAATCAATCAAATATTTTTGAAGTAAGAAAACTTAGATTATATGAGATATTCTATAAAATATTCTTTAAGTTCTCACACACATAGCCTCTCTTTCTCTCCCTCTCTTTATCACTCTCTCTCTCTCTCTCTCCCTCTCTTTATCACTCTCTCTCTCTCTCTCCCTCATTCTCTTTCTTTAACTTCTCACACTCATAGCTTCTCTCTCTCTCTCTCCCTCTATCTCTCTCTCTCTCTCTCTCTTCCTCTCACTCTCATTCTCTCTCTTTACCTCCCTCCCAACTGATAGCCCTTGTTATCTAATATATCATTTACAGGGTATAAACGGCAACAGCTTTGAGCGGAAACTGCGCCACGGTAGCCACCGGAGCCACCGGAGCCGCCGGCAGTTGAACATTTCAGTAAAAGTCGAAGAGTTTGCACTTAATGTGACACTTAATGAGCATAAAATATGTTAAATACCAACAGTTGTTGTTATTGTCCTGCTCAAAGGACAATTCCAGATGTGAATTTTATGTAAAATTGTTGATGTGCAACAACAGTTGGTCGGTCAGATCATGTCTTAATCATGCTGTTGTTTTACAGTAATGTAAATTGGAAATGTTTAAAGCTCAGTTGAATTTAATAGAGAAAAACAAAAATTTGTATTTACTATTTGAGTTTTTTAAGTCATAAAATGATATATATATAAATAAATAAATATATATTCTAGTAGTTGACCAAAAAAAAAAGTAAATAATAAGCCATTTTGCTTATTGGATCTAACACTTTTTGTACCCTTTGAACTTGTTTATGTCGGACAAAAGCACTCAATTTGTAGGCTATTTACATAAATGGCTAAAGAGCATATTGCTTTTATGGCAATATATTAGCCAAGTATCAGAGCCTGAGATTATACAAAAGGCTGAGCTGGAATTTATATTTAAAGTATAAAAAGAAAACAACTAAATCAAAAATTTTGTTGACTAAACAGTGTTTAAAATTAAGCCTAAAAAATAAATTGTTATAAAACACTTCCAAGAGCAAGTTTGATTTGGAAACTGCAGCAAAAGAATTAAGAAAGATTTCAATCAAAACTACTATGGAAACTTTTCAATGCATAATCATACTCAATAATACCTTAATCTATACAAGCCATTCTTAAAGAAGTGTTCAACTGCAGCAATGGACACTTAAGTAGACTAGGAAATCTGCTAAATTACTTTGCCTCAAGCTGTTCGAGAAAAGTTGACCATAAAAAACAGACAACAGAACAGAAATAACAAAGAGACAATATTTTAAAGGAAAATTTATGTTTTTAAAAATAGTTCTATATTTATAATTCTTTTGTTGAATTAAAAATAAAAATTATAAATTAATTTTTTTTAAATAAATTTTATTTTAGATTAGTTATTTTAAAAATTTCAAGTCTCTAGCTCGACGCGTTCAAACATACGGACAGACGGACGGACGGACAGGGCTAAATTAACTCAGCTCGTCGCGCTGATCAAGAATATATGTACTTTATATATAAATGATTTTTTCTATCCAAACACCTATTATTTAATTTAAAAACATTTCTCACGTTTGACAGAAAACACACCGAGTAGTTGACGGAGAAATGGAGTTATTTCTCCGTAAACAGTTGTCAAAAAGTAGTTTTAAAGTTCTTTGTAGAATGAAACCCAAGAAAATAGAATATAAAAAGAAAGACAGAAAACTCTGAAACGCCCTGTGAATGTAGCACCCTGTACATAGATTCATTTGAAAGCTTGAAGAATTCCCTATCATGTATGTCATTAAAATTCAATTTTAAATATCTTCCATGATTCAATAGTTATGACTTGTGCTACGCAAAATGAACAACAGCTCCACTGTGCGTTGCCTAAAATGAGCTTTTAGATAATCTCTTCAGTGTCTTATGCTAAGTCCTTTATAAGTCACTTCATATATCATACGTATTGTAATTAGCATTGATGTGTGTAAAGCCTTTAAGTAACCAGCTTAAATTCTCAAACATCTCGCCTAGCAAAATCAAAAAATCGGCTTATAACAAAATTGAAAGTTGCAAAATAAACACAAACTAAAATTAAATACAAAATTCATAATAAAATATTTTCAAAACTTTTTTTATTGTTCAAGTTATTAAATTGTTTTCTACGATGCATATTTAATATGCTTTGATTGCACAAAATTGTTTTCCTTGTTTCTTGCATTATTACATAAAACTGAGTTATTGAAAATGCAATGGGTATACACCCATGCCCATTGCAAATGGAAATGCATTTATTGACTATGATTAAACCACAATTGCAGAACATGAGCAGTTCTCAAACAACACACACACAGAAAGAGAGAGAACACTCGAATACTTAATGGCACTCAGCCACATGGAACACTTTAACGCCTTGGCTAGCCTCTTGTTCGGAGTGAAAAGTTCGGGATTAAGTTTTCAGGCAATGCAATGCTTGATTTTTCACGCGTAGCTGTAGTAAAACTTGCTTAAGGAGTTAAATACGACGAAATTGCCATGGGGCCAGCATGGAGTTGGTGTTCGAGTTGGAGTTGGAGTTGGAGTTGGAGTTGCTTAAGCGCTGCAACGGAAGCAACACATAAACAAAACAGAACAAAGCGAAAGCACACACAAAAGGCAACATTTTGCAGCATTTGAGCATTGGTGCTGCTGCTGCTGCACGCATTAATAAACAAAGCAGACAGCCAAAAGTGTTTAATAACTCACTGTGGCAACAAGGGGGCGGGGGGCGGGGCAGGGCGAGTCGCATTCGCATTGGACTCGACTGCAAATGGGCGAACAACTAACTGATCTGGCTGACAGCTGCTTGTAGGGCATTTCTCTCTCTCTTTTATATTGATTCATTCAGGGAAAATTCTATAAAAGAATTCAGCGAATATTGAAGGTAGGATTGAAATAGATGATTGTATGAGCATTTTATTTTTTAATTGCTAAATTCATAACTCAAGCATTGATTTTGGCATATGTGACTACTAACATAAGCTACTAATATAATTTTAATATTTTATTTTAAATTTATATATTTTAGAGAAAAATCTTTCTTTTTAATATATTTTGTTATTTATTAAATTTAAATTTATATTTAAGAGACATTTAATATCTTGCCTTTCTAATTCATAGAATCTGCCTAATCATTTATTTCATTATTTCATTAGTCTTATAATTGCATTAGCTTCATGTATGTAATGTTTTCAGTTTTAATTATCTCATTTAAGCCAAGTTTTGGTCGGTCACATAATAAGCAAGCTTTCAACAACATATCGCTATAAACTTTACTCCTAGCCTAACACACTCTCCACAAGACTCCGCCACAGAAGAAAACGCAAAAAGCTCAAGAGCATATACCCAATACACTTACTGGATCGCTTGAGCTCACTCAATATAGCAATATTCTCTCACATCGAGTAAAAGCCTCGTCTACACGAGCAAACAAGTCTAGTTCTACATCAATACTCTACATAGCTACAGCAAACCAGAAAAGCATTTACAAATGCAGATTTTAAATAAAGTTTAGTTTTATAAAGAAAGAGAAGCCAAGTTAACTATTTTACTGTTTTGAATATCCATAAAAGTATAATAAAATGATATTATTATTATATACAATTATATTATATAATTATATAAAAATAATTGCTATATAATATAATTGCTGTAACTATGTAATAATTAAATATTTTAATGATCTTCAAAAAATGATTGAGGAAAAAACTGATAAAAGCCAATATATAACTTTTATCATATCATTTTATATATTGGCTTTTATTAATTACTTAAATCTTAATAATGGAAAATCTAGTAACTTATTAAGCTTGTTATGAATCTAAAATTTATTTATTTATTTTATTTAGGTCTCACACTCTCTCAATAACATATTTATTCTATAATTTCTTTCATTTATTTCATGCCTCTCTCTCTCTCTCTCTCTCTCTCTCTCTCTCAATTGTATATTTATTCCGTCAGTTATGTTTTATTTAGTTCAAGCCTCCCTCTCTCTCTCTTTCATTCACATATTTATTCTTCTTTTAAAAAAAAACTGTACTATATTTCCACATTTTAGAAACATTCCCGATTACATTAAAAAATATATTAAAAATTTATCTTAAGCTAGCTTTAGCTATAAGTTCAAATTCAAATATTCTATTTCCAATATGTCAGCTATAAACGAGATTACTTAAAAATACATAAATTATAGGAAACTTCTAAGACTGTATTGCAAAATTTTTAAGCCCTTGTCTTTGTTTTTCTATTCAATGATTCACTTCTCTAAACATTATAAATTTTGGGAAAAATCAACAAATTTATCAATAAAAAATTTAAAAAATAAAAGCTCAAACGAAGCAGAAGGAATAGAGAGAAGCTACCATCGCTTAGGTAAAGAAATGCTGAATTTTGAAACTCTCTCTCTAAATACTATAAAAATTGATCATCCAATATCAATTTATCTTCAAGCATATTCTATAGTTATCTAGCTCTTACACATATTAATACCAACTTAACAAACATAGAGCATCAAACTAAGATCACGTATAAATTCTAAAGCTACTCATGTCCCCTTCAAGTCATCTGCTCTTGCATTTAATTTCTTTTGATAACTCACCGTGTCAATGTCTCTGTTGCAGAGGGAAAGAGTTTTAGCTGGTTTCTAGGCAATCAATTTATAAATAAACCAACGAGACGACAACGCGACGCATTTTCATGTTTTGTCGTTGATCTGTTTTTGCAGCATTTGCACAAGAACTTAATTAGGCAGATGCGATAGATACGATAGAGAGCAGACACAGTGACGCCGGCAAACACGCACGCACACACATTCAAACACACGTACATACACCGACATGTATTTTGATGTACATCTAAATATATATATATATATATATTGTGGGCGCAGTAATTGCTTAAAATAGCATCATGATTAAATGATAAAGCAGCTACTATCTAGCAATTGCAATTACAATATTAGGATTAGGATACAATTCTTGTTGCCCGCTGCACTTTAACAACAACAAACGAAATACGCTTCGAACGAACTGAAACTGAAACAGAAGCACAGAGAACAAACTGCGATGAATGAGAGGACAACCGCGCGTTACGACAGCCGATTTGGCACTGAAACGAAGCAACAAACGAACCACAGCATCATCAGCAGCAGCAGCAGCAGCAGCATCGACAGCAGCAGCGGCAGCAACGGCAGCAGCCGACGATGCCGAAGCCGAGGACCATTCATAGACCCGAGACGAAATGCAGACAAAATCCATCGTTGGTCTTCGTCGACGTTGTTAGGCGACGACCCAACCAAGCTACTTGGTCCCAATACAGTTTTAGAAAATCAGATTGGATAAGCAGATGGCATCGTGCTATATTATTCCATTTGATAGCTAATTCACTTATCATAACATATCACTTAACCATATGCATATCACAAAATATATTATCTACTAATAAGCTTATGCTGGAAAGTTGTTCACAAGAAAATTTAGTTTAGAAACCCTTTTATAATATTTATTTAATATATTTTTTTGTAATATATATTAAATATAATTATTTAATATATATAAAATATATTTAATAATTATTGAATATATATTTAATAGTTTATTTAATATATATAAATATATTAAATATTATTATATGTTTATAAAAGAATTATGATATTTTGGAATAAATTAAATTTTCATAATTGCTTTATTATCTTATACCAATTTATAAAAAAATGTGTAAAGAATTTAATTTGTTTTGTTAAAAACTTAAAAACTTTAAAAGAAAATTTTTTTTAAGTAAATATGGAAAACTTTTTAAAATTGAAAACTCCTAGCCACATTCGATATTTAGTTTTAAAAACTTTAGCGTTCTTAAAAATATTCGGAATTATTTCAAAATATTTAAATGTAAACCTGAAAATGAAAATACTTACGTAAAATAAAGAGAGGAAATTTCTATTTATTTTACGTAAGTATTTTCATTTTCACTCAGATTCAATATCTAGTTTAAATGATTTCTCAGTTCCAATGGGCTTAAGGCAAACAAATTTGGAGTTCTTAACAAACATTCGAAATTTTCTAAAAATATTTAAACGAAAAATTAAATATATAAATAGCTAGGTATTTGCTTTAACAGTTTTAACTTAATTAGACTCTTAATAAAAAAACCTACAAATTTATAATTTTAAATTTATTTGAATATTTTGGGAAATTTTCGAGGTTTTTTAAAGAGAGCTTACCTTGAATAAATTTCTTATTTCTTAAACTACATTTATAGTTAAAAAACATATGTTCCTATTTCCTATTCTCTATTTTTAATTATTATTTTAAATATTATTTTAAATAAATATATACTCAATATTTAATAATTAAGCTTTGCTTAGCATTATGAATAAATAATGAAAAAAATATAGCAACAATAAACTAGATGGATATGTAGATAGTCCATAGTGTTCATAAAGTATTCATAGTCTATATAATCTGTAATATATATAACAAAGTAATTAATCTTTAGCATATATCTATATAATCTATAGTATATATATAAATTAAAGAAGATAGTCAGTAGTATATATTAAAAATATATATATTCTATACCATATAATAAAATAATACATATAAAACAAACTACACCATAGTCTATCCCACACAGCATATGGCATTTCAAAACATAAACAGATATAGCGGCTGCAGAGTTTTTACATTTCAGTCTCTGCATTTAACATGCACATGTTAAATGGAAATTTAATGTGTGTTCAAGCTTTGAATGCGTACCAAATCTTAATGTACTTTGAAATATGTATATGCTAAATGTAATGTGTGTGTTAGAAGAATTTAGAAGTAGTACAAGTTTTTATGGCCAACATGTGAGAAATAAATGGACAAACTTTTTTAAAAGGGGAAAGTACTAAATGGAAAAAATGAAATTTATGATATTTTTTAAAAATACATTGAAGAAATTATACACATAGTCCTAAAATAAATCACATAAAGCACGCCTTACTAGCTGAGTGTTAACATTTATGTTGTGAAACTGTTGCTTATCACATGTCTATCAGCTCTTAAGCTGTATTACTTAATGCCTTGCCCCAAGTTAACTTAACAGCAAAGGCAAGACAACATTTTTGTGGCCTGTAACAGCGCACTGTTAATACTCACCCCCTGCAGCAAAAGCTTAACATGTTGTTATGCTAGGATGTTAAAATTCACCACTATTACCCCAAAAGCTAACCAGAAGCTTTAACAGTTACGCCGTTTAGCTTTTAACTCTGTAAGCTCAACTTATTTTTCGACAGTTAACAGAAGCTTTTACCACTTGACGCTTCCTTATTGACTCTAGCAACTGACAGTTCGAAAAGCAACGGTAAAAGCAACGAATCTCCGGGTACAGCTGATTGTCAAAATGAGCAACCCCCTGCCCGACCCTTAAGTCGAGGCTGTTAGCCATCAGCTGGAGCTAGAACAGAAAGTTTCTGTTCAATATTTCAGTTTACAAACGAATGGAAACCCGTGGAATCATGCGGTGCGTCACCAAGTGACGTCCACACTTAGTCAAAACAGTTACGCGCGACTCAGTGTGTGTGTGCGCGTGTGTGTGTGTTTGACTGTGTGTGTGTTTGGCTATTTGTGTATGGAGTAACATTGAAAAACGCCTGGGCCAGACAATTGCCAAAAAAAAAAAGAAGTGTAAAGAGCAAAACAACGAACAGAGTGAGCCTTGACCTCAAGCAATGCAAGTGCAATACGAGCAACAACGGCGCAGCAGGCAAAACAAAAGCTAGACAATCGGAAAAAGTCAGAAGTGGGCGCAACATGACGCCCACAGCGAGTCAATTAAGCCACGCGCAACTGTAAAAACAAAAGAGAACCATAATAATAACGCAAAATCAAAGGTGCATCGAAAAGGGAGTGAAAGCGAAAAGCCTTTATAGAAACCTAACGACGCAGCAAAAGAGGAAAAAGCGAAAAATCAACTGTGGCAACAGCATCCGCTGCTGTGGAGCATGGGTTCATGCTTTAGCAGCTGTGTTGCCACCGCCACCGCCACAAACTCCACCGCCACAAATTCCACAGCCTCGTCGTCTTCCTCCTCGGTTAGCTCCACCACCTGCGTGACGGCCGTCGCCAACAGCTGGCTGCTTTGGTAAGCCTCAAGCGCCCTGCCCACAGCCCACGGCCCGCCTCCATTCGCATAGTGCATACAGTTAATTAAAATTGCATTTTGTTTACCTTGTGGCATACATACGCAGCGTATGCTTTGCCAGGCCAAATCCAATAAGCGTGCTGCTGACTTGGCAATCAATAGAAGCTTAAAGGTAGCGACCCCGCCCCACCGGCCAGCTTGTAATTAGCGCAATTCGTGTGCTCAACGGCTATCAAACGTCACGCTTTATGCCAGGCCAGGCAGGTTCTTGGCTTCAAATTGCATTGGCAAACATATTTTACGGCGCAACACCACCCGCCGTGCTCTGTGGCAGGGTCAACAGCCTAAAAGTATGCAACGGCTGAGTGCGTGCTGCCTGTGCCGCCACAAAACAATGGCCGGAAGGGGCTTCACTTGCCCTATGCCCATACATAAACAACTGAAATGAATGGCAAGTGCCCATTTGTGACACTCACCTCATAATACCCTAACTTTATTTGTATAATGATGATGATGATGGAGAAGAGTGATGAATGAATGAATCAAAGTTTTCATAACTAAACTTTAACTAACAACTCAAGAATTTCACCCCATCTGAACTCTAAACTTTCCTTTACATCGAAAGACCTTTAATGTCACATGCCGCTTGATAAATTCATAATACCCAACCTGAGGCCAACAGCTGTAGAGTAAAGCTAACAGATTGCATTGTTCTTTTCACAGGCGTCGTCCCAGGGCGAGAGCTCGTGCTGCAGCGGGCACAGATGAACCGGAAGCGGAACTGCTGTCGGCCGCCAGTGAACGTTGCCAGCGCCGTGGCCTAGTCTATCGCATATTAAAGTTCAAGCGGAAACAACAATGTCCACAATTTCTGGACAGATATTGGGAACAGCAGCCCAGCTATGCGAAGCTGCAGAACGACAGGTGAGCTTAACTAATCAAGTACACAATCAGTTGAACAAATATTGCTTTGTTCTAGTGCCCTGACGGATATACAGTTGCAAAATCTGGATGTACACAAGCTGCTCAATGCCACGGCAACGCCCAGCAAGGAGACGGAGCTGCAGAACTATACGCGCATGGCCAGCTCAAGGGCCAGCTCCTCCCTAGATTTGGAATGGGAGCATGAATACTCACAGCTGCGGCAGTATCAACAGCGACAGCAAAAGGAGCAACAGCCACCACAGGATACGCCGCCCCGAGTGACCTCCCAGCCGTGCTACTCATCACTGGACCAATTGACGACGGCTGCGTCGCTGGCCGCCAGTCACGGACGGCATGCGGCAGCGCGTCAAGCACGACTGGGCGGTCAACGTTATGGTGGCTCCTTTACGCGCACCTCCTGCTGCTCGTCGACACAGAACTCCTGGTCACATATATCCACGCCAGAGTCGCTCGAATGGGACATCGATGCCGAGCAGGAGCAACAGCGCCAACTGCGCCAAGAGGATGACAACTTGGATGATGAAACACTTAAACTACTGCATCAAATCGAACAGCTCAAACATCATGTGCTTCAAGAGACTGGCGATGGCTTAAGCATGGGCGTGGGCGCCAACGTTGGCGTGGGCGTGGCTGTGGAGGAGCTCAGCGAAGGACTACAATTTCGAGCATCGCACTTTGGTGTAGCGAACGGCTCAGAGCTGGAGATCCATATTAGTTGATCTGTGCGCACTGTGTATATATATAATTTGTATAAGACATGTATAAAGAGACAAGAGACCTACAAAGGACCTGCAAGGAATGAACTAACGAATAACGATAGAGATGTGCTTCGAATAAGCTCCAATTAAACAGATGTTTTAAAATACCTTTTAATAACAAATATTTATTGCCTAAGTTTCGAAACACACCCATTAAGAAAGAAACATTTATGAAATGTCGGAAAAAATGCGAAATACTTCGGACAACCGAAGAGACACTTGCAGATATAGGAGATATTTAGATATAGCTATGAGATAAAGTATAGATGTTATTACGATTCATTTGACACCAATTAGTCTGTTTGAAATCTTTGTTAAAAGCTGAAATAGATTATATATATGATCCGATTACGATGTATTATGAAACCTGTCTTAAGCAGCATTGGGCTATAAACGAACAAGACCGAGCCTAAGGCCTATGTATATAAGCTTTATGAATATCTTACGATATCTTACGATCTGCAAGTGTACAGTGGATATCAGATCCAATTCTATTCCTAAAAAAAAACTATAAATTTTGGATACGATATCAAGGAAACTCCAAACTAAATTATTGCGCAATTTAAGTGCCTCGCAAACTACAAACACAATTTCTTTTAACTCTGGTGCTACAAAGTAGCCTCACACACACAAGAACTATCCTATGAAAAAGAAAATAATAACTATGTTAATCATATCGTAACAAAGATTTGACACCCAAAGACCTTAAACTATATTGCAATTATAAAGCAAATGCTAAATTTTAATTATGTTAAATATATTTGCTAAATGATTTTCAAACAAAGAGATTCACCCACTTGAACAAGAGAACTTACAGAACTTATATAGCAGTTAAATATAATATAATTAAATATGCTCCATTTCGTTATGTTTTAGAGATTTATGCTTAATGCAGTTAATTATGAAGATGATTATGTATATGAATATGAATATGATATTGGATGCACATAAATGCAAAGAAGTAATTATATTTTCAAAGTTTATTAGGGAAAATGCAAACAAAATACAAAGGTACGTCCTTATAGAGCGAGTATTACACATGTATCTATATGTATATGTATATTTAGTAGTAGTTGTTGCGGTTCAACTGCGACCGACAAAAAATCTTTTCCTTTTAAGACTAAAAAACTAAACTGATTAAAGAAACGTTTGTAGAAAACAATTTATCCACATTTGTGATTCGTTTTTTACTTCATTTTTTTGCGTTTTGTTTTCTTGTTTTTGGTTTTTTGGCTCGTTTTCATTTTGATGCACTTAAGTCTTTATGGCAGTACTCGTTGTGTCGTGAGCTCTAACCGAAGATGCCGGTTATCTTATTCTTTATTTTATCGAGCGTACTGGGCTTCGGCTGCAATTGAAAATGGAGAGATATATATGTAAGTATTATGTGGTATATAAAGGGGTTGCATATAAGTTAAGAAGCATTGCTTAGAGAGTTAATTTGAAGTGAAAAGTTCCGCTTGTTGTTTATAGATCTGCAATCTAATTGAAACCTAACGATATATCTTAAGGTTTTTGTAGAATTTCTACCTCAAAAGTAGTCAATATTTTGTTTAAGCTAAGTTCCTAGGCGTCCTTAGATTTTTCATGTAAAAAAAATTTCCAATTTATTCTGTAGAGCTAAATTCATTGTAGTCCCATGCTGATAAGATCTGACTTTTCTGTATACAACTACGCAAGCTTAGCTCAGCTTAAACAACTTAAATTCTTCCAAGCTAGCACTTAATATTATCTATTCGAACGATCAGACAGTATGTATCACAGATGTATAAAATGTTTAATAGAAATTCCGACCTAAACAAATTTAGCTTGAAAAGAGAGAGTCATATAAACAATTCTGGTCAGTTGTTGATACTGGATTAGAGTTTATAGAAACTAAATATTTATCATTATATTATTATATTAAATAATACGTATTCTTCTATAAGCATTTTCCAATTACTAAATCATAATATCCCAAAAACAGAAAATATCGTTTTTCCTTCAAAATTATAGAACAATTACTGGCAGTCCTACATTCAACAGCATCTCATTATAGCATGTTAGAAAGCGTCTAGTGCATTAAAACTCCAATTTTCTAAGAGTTCTAGTATATTTAGCTTACCGTTGTTTCAGTTGGCTGCGCCTGTTGCAGCTGGCCATAATTGGAGCCATAGCTATGGCCATAGGCCTGGCCTCCTAAATCCTCGACTTGCTGTTGTCCGAAATCATCTTTATCTTGCAACAACTGTTGCTGCGTTTGGCCAGCATCGCTGCCCAGTTTGTAGTTCGAATTCCAGCCAAGTTCCTCCTCCTGCTGCTGTTGGCCACCATCGATTTGACCATCACTCCAGCCCAACTCCTCTTGCTGTTGCTGACCCAAGTCCTCAAGCTGAACTTGTTGCTGTGAGGGAGGTTCTTCGCCAGCGGCACGACTCCATTTGCCTAAGCTGGCGCTGGCCGTAGCCGATGAACCATCGGCTCCGCCAGTGGCTGAAGCCGCAACACTGCCAACAGGCACATTGAAAGTGTAGTCCGTGCGACGATAATCGTAGCCTACATTAGCATTAGCTGGAACGGTGCGATGATAGGGCAACGGCGCTGGTGTGGACACCATGGGCATGGGCTGAGGCAGAGGCGCCTTCGTTTCACCCTCCAGACCGGGCTCATCGTCTTCATTGTATGACTCCTCATAGGTATGAGGCGGCTGGTCGCCGCGATCTTTGGAGAAAATTGGTTTCTGCACGGCGGTGGCATTGGTGGTGCCCGAATCGATCACATATCCACCATTACCACCAGGCAGACTGATCAAACCCTGACTTAGCAGATACAGTGTGCGACGCCAGATGCTCAGGTCCTGGCCATACTTCTTGTACTTGGTTTGCAGTTTTTGCAAACGCCAATGCTGCTTTGACTCCCAGTTTTGTACCTCGGACTCTGGCAACAGTTTGCGATGATTTAAGTAGGTCAGATATTGGAGTTCCTCTTCGCGGAACTGCTGCAGTTCAGTGAGTGAGATGCCATAGTACCTAGCCACGGCCATGATACGTTCGAATTCCTTGAGCTGCCACTCCTTGATATCACGTCTCGTTTCCTCATTCTGGCGTTGCCAGTCGCGCAGCTGACGCAGCGTCATGTTCTGGGTGCCAATAAAGCCGTATAGACGATCGCGCTCCTTCTGCTGCCAGGCTGTCAGCACAATGAGGTTACGCTGTTCAAGCAGCTGCTCCTTGGCCATGTTGCCAACGTATATGCTCTGTACGGGCGCCAGTTGCTCAAGCGCCACGTTATAAAGGCGGGCCAACTCATGCTGATAGCTGTTGTCCGCTGCGAGCAGCTGTAACAGCTCCCCATCGGTGATAATCACACTGGAGCCAATCTGACGTAAGCGTTGACGCTCCTGCTCTTTCCAGTCACTGGCCACTATCTGGCTATCCACAATCAGACCCATGTCGGCCAAGCGTTGCAATTTCTCGTGAATAAAGATGCGCAGTTCCTCAACGGTCACACGATACTGCAGCGCCAGTGTGGCAACATCACGCAACAACAGCTGCTCCAATGCATTGCGATTGATGGGATGCCGCACAACGGTCTGGTAAATACGTTCCAATTCCTTCGTTTGCCAAGGCATACCAAAACCGCGCTCAATCTTACGCAAATCCAAGAGACGCTTTAACTCATTCTTATACCACAATTTCAGCTCTTCAATGGTGATCTGATATTGACGCACCACGTCCAGCAAATGTTTCTGGTCATTGAGCAGCTTCAATTGCAGCTCCTCAATGGTCCACTTTTGACGACGACGCAGCTGCTGATTGATCAAATCCTGAATATGCTGCTGTTCCTTCAGCTGCCACTCCTCAACGGTTACGGTGCCAGTGATGAGGCCTTCATCGGCCAGCTGTCGGGCTGATTCCTCCAGCCATAAATGGATGTCCTCAACGGTAATATGATATTGCTGTGCCAGTCGCTCATACTGGGGCTTGTTGCGTATCAAATACATTTGGAACTCCTGCCAGGTCATGGGCTTCAGATGTGCTTCACTGCGCAGGCGTGCGGTCAAATATTCCTTCCAGGGCTGAGAATTTGCTGTCTGATCTGTAATGCTTACGATCTCTTCGTAGCGAAAATTATCTTGCGGCTTCTCAATGACACCAATCAGTGATAGTCGCGCCGTTTCCTTTTGCACCCACTGTTCCACCTGCTCCACGGTCAGATGATAGTCATTGGCAATGCCATTCAGACGTGACTTGTCGCGCTTCAAGAAATCAACAAACTCCTGATAGGTAGCCGAGTCTTGCTGTTGCTTGAGCCAGTTGTTGAAGCCGTTGCTAATCTGCTTTTGCCATTGGGTTTGCTTTTCGAATTGCACAAGTCCCGAGCTCTGCAGACGACGCAGTTCATCGTGCAGCCAATTATCGACCTGCTCAATGCTCACGTGATTCGTTTGGGACAAGCTCTGCAGGTGAGCGTGATCCTTGCGCAGCTCACGCTCCACATCCTCATAGTTCAAGTCCTGCTGGTGCTTCAATAGCAACTCGATGAGACGTTCCTGTTCGGCAACCTGCCATTTGGCCAATTTCTCCACCTTGGCATTGCCCGTGGTCTTCAGGTTGATCAGTTGCTGGCGCAACCATTGTTCAATTTCTTCCACATTAACAGAATATTGATTGCCCAAATTGCGCAAATGCTCACGTTCCTTCTGCAATTCCATTTCGAATTCCACATAGCTAATGTGAGTTTGCTCTTTGAGCAGATTCTGCAGGCGTTCCAATTCCGTCACTTGCCAAGCGCTGAGCGATCTCAGCGATGTCTCTGTGTTTCCTCTCAAACGTTTCAGCTCCGATATCATCCATTCCTCAATTTGTTCCACATTCAGACGATACTGATCAGCCAGCTGATTGAGATGTGCACGATCCGCCAACAGCTTTTGCTCAAACTCAGCTGTGGAGAGTCCGTTTTTATATTCGGCAATGAGTGACTTTATGTAATCGCGCTCCACCAACTGCCATGTCTGCAGCTGCTCAATTTCAAATTGTCCCTTCTTCTGCAGATCGTCAATGACCTGCTTGATATATGTCTCAATTTCCATAACACTCACATGATGCTGCTCAGCTAGGCTGAGAAGGAAGTGACGATCGTTCTGCACCTGTTAATGGGAGAGAAAATGTTATTAAGAATGACATTAGAAGCTCTTTTAAATGTTATAAATATGTTAACTCTCTTTTAGAACTCTCTTTAGAGTCTTTTCTTAAATAAATTCAGAGCTATTATTATATTTAAGGTCAAAAATATTTTTTTCCACCCTAAAAATATTTAAATTCTTAGTTTATAAATAACTTGGCGATAAAAATTTTTTACGTTTGGAATTTTAGACATTTTTAGTTTGATAATTGGAAAAATTAGACTATAATAGTCCGTTCTATTTTAAGTTTTATGACTTAAGAATAGCAGCAAAAATCTGTTAAATTATTTTCTCTCTTCGACTTATTCATTCAATTTCAGTTTGATGGGCTATAAATTAATTGCATTTGAATTAACTAATAGACGATCTATAAATCTAATATAAAATTGGGTTGTTAAAAAAGAATTTTTAAATTGAATATATGATATTTAAATGTGTTTTGTTTATAAGAAATTTGTAGTTTAACTTCAGTTCTTCATCTTTTATACCGAAAAGACTAGACTAAGACCTATTCTAATTTAAGATTATATACTCTACTTTCCGAAATCAATTTCATTCCTTTACGAACTACCCAGCATACAAATACATACAAATAATAGAAAATTCAAACAATAACCCTTACGCACCTTGTTTGCGAACTGTTCCATGGTTATGTTGGAGTGTGACTGCAACAGCGACAGAATGCGTTGGTGTTCGGCCTGTTGCCAGGCTGTCAGCTGCTCAATGTTGAGCTTGCCCTGCTGCTTGAGGCGTTCGATCTCAGACTGGACCCAACGTTCGATCTCTTCCACTGAGGTGTGATACTGGAATGCCATCGTTTGCATGTGCTCACGATCGTTGTGCAGCTCGGCTTGCAGTTCCTCTGCGCTCCATTGTTTGTTCTGCTTGAGCAGCATCTCGAGGCGCTCACGTTCGGCCAGCTGCCAGGAGGTGAGATTGTCAATTTGCAGTTTGCCCTCATCACGCATGCGTGCCAGCTCCTGTTTCATCCAGTTCTCAATTTCCTCCACCTGCACGCTGTACTGCGTGGCCAGTTTCTCTAGCAGCTCGCGATCTTGACGCAAACGCGCCTCCAGTTGCTCCGTGGACTTGTATTGCTGCTGTGCTAGATTCTTCAGATGTAGACGCTCCACTTCTTGCCAATTGGTCAGCTTCTCGCTAGGCTTGAGCAAGCCCATGCCGATGAAGCGCTGCTCCTCCTTCTTCACAAACTGTTCGATTTCCTCGATCTGCACGTTGTGCTGCATGGCCAGGCTTTGCAGACGTGCCCGATCCTCGAGCAGCCACTTATGGAACTCCTCGACAGTATAGTCACGCTCCTGCACCATGTTCGTCAGATTGCCACGCCATTCCTGCTGCCAGTTCTTCAAGCGCTGCATCTCGATGAGACCTTCGCTTTGAAGTTTCTGAATTTGCTGCTTAATCCATTGCTCGATCTCTTCGACACGCACTTGGTTCTGTTGGGCCAGGCTGTACAAATGGGTTTGATCCTTGCCAATCTTCATCTCCAGCTCCTCAATGGACAAATCGTTCTTGTTGATCAGATCCAACAGGCGCTGGCGTTCAATCTTCTGCCAGTTGTTCAGCTGTGTCTCCATGTGCAGTTGTCCCTCACGCTGCAGACGCTCGCCTTCGGCCTGGATCCAGTGCTCTATCTCGGAGACCTGCACATTGTAGGTCTTTGATAGATCGTTAAGACGAGCGCGATCAGCCAGTAGCTTGCGTTCGAATTCATCAATCGAATATTTGTTTTGCTGCACGATCTTGGCTATTTGCTGGCGCTCAGCCACCTGCCAGTCCTTCAGGGCCTCAGCCTTGATCAGACCCTCGCCTTGGAGACGCAGTAGCTCCTTCTTCAGCCAATCCTGAATATCCTCGACGCGCACCTGATACGTATTGGCCAAATCAAAGAAGTGCGACTGATCATTCTTGATCTTCGCCTCCAGCTGCTCCACTGTCAACGTGTTGTGCTGCACCAGAGTTTGAAGTCTCTCGCGTTCGCGCTGTTGCCACGACACCAACTGCTGTTCCACCTCCTTGAGCAGACCCTCAGATTGGAATTTCTTGAGCTCGCTCTTGATCCACGATTCAATTTCCTCCACGCGCACCTTGTAGGTGCGTGCGAATTGCTCCAAACGTGCGCGATCGTTAATAATAGAGCTCTGGAACTCCTCGATGGTCAACTGATTCTGGCCAATGATGTTGCGCAGCTGTGCGCTAACGCCAATCTGCCAATCCTTGATATGACTCTCCAGCTGTTGCTGGCCGACCAATTGCAGACGCTGCAGCTCCTCGCGTTGCCACTTCTCCAGCTCATCGACACCCACGCGATATTTGGCAGCCAAATTCTGGACATAGCTGCTATCTTGAGCCATTTGTTGCCGCAACTCGCTAAGGCTGCCACGATGCTGTTTCAGCATGGATTCCAGACGAGCGCGCTCAGAACTCTGCCATGCACTTAATCGGGTCACCTGCTCGTTTTGCTCCTTAATCAAATCACCAATGCGTGCGACCTCGCCGCGCAACCACTGTGTCTGACTCTGCATGTCGCCTTGATATTTGATCGATAGATCCTTGAGTCGCTGCTGATCGGTGAGAATTGAGCTCTGGAGCTTGGCAATCGTCGCGTTGTGCTGACGAATCAACTCATTTAGGCGCTGCTGCTCTTGAGCATTGTCTGCAATAAGTGAACTGGACTCATGTATGGTGATTTGGTTCGGTATTTGAGGGACTTGTGGACTGATCGAGTCGTTGACCTTGTTAAAGTAGACATAGAGACGCTGCAACTCCTGGCGCTGCCATTGCTGCAGTTGCTCTTGCGAGACGCCATTCTTCTGCGCCAACTGACGCAGCTTGGCGCTATTCTCCATTTGCCAGCGATCAAAGTCTTGAGACGTGAAGCTATTCTGATGTATCAGCCAATCAAGGCGACCACGTTCCTGTTGTTGCCAAGCAGTGGCATCCTGCACCTGTGCCTGATACTGAGCCAACAGCGCTTGATAACGCGACAGCTCACGACGATGGAACTCCAATAGAACGGGCAGAGTCGTATGATAACGATGAGCCACAGCCATTAGACGATCCTCATGCTGATGCTGCCAATCCTCAAGACGCTGTGGCGTTGTCAAATACCAGAAGAAGTGTTCACGCTCTTCGCGCTTCCACTGCTCATCGCGCGGCACTGAAGATTGTCCGAAGGGTCGGTTATTATCGTAGACCAGCTGGCCGTTCTCCCAGCGTTGATGGGCTTCCGAGCCATCCACAGAGCTGGTGCCATCGGCATGAGTCGTAATGGTCTTATTGAAACGCCTTACTGTCACCGTTGATCTTGATCCGGGTGAAGTGGACTGACCAAAAGTTGGCATAGCCGTTATTTGACTATATGTTGGTAGAGGTCTACCACCATCGATGCTAACGACCGATCTGTAATCCACAACATTCGGCTCCATTCTTTGTCCAATCCAGTCCTGCAGCGATGACTGGCGCGTCAGAGTTGTGGCTCGGCTAGAGGGCATACTGATCGGATTCTGTGGGTAATAACCATGAGTCAACTGAGCATTAGCATTTCCGCCGTAGTTGTTCGATATTTTGGTGGCCTCTGTGCAGTTGCGATGCACCAAATAGGTCTTGCCATCTATTACCTTCACCTCGGCCGGATATTCATAGTTTTTCACCTCATCGAAACCACTCAAATCGACGGCCTTAAACGGATTCAGCTCCAAAATTTGCTGAGTACTGCCCGTGGCATAGTTCTCCAGCACCTCTGCTGCCTTGCTATCGAAAAATGCTGGCTGCACAATGTTGTTATAGCTGAGAAGTCCCTGGCGCATATCAGTCACCAGTTTCTGACTGAGCTGCAGACAGAGAGCATCCAACTCGCTTGCGCTCTTGCCACTCAGCTGCTGTATATTAGCTAGAAGAAGAAGAAACAGATTAGTATAAGTTTGTACATTCACTCTACACCCTCTCTAGCTCTCAAAACATTTACCGCCCTTCTATGCAATTCGACTTAATCGCAAAATCCCTTTTTACAGTAAAACTTAAGACCAACTGAAAAAACTTAGTATAGGGTCAGTTCCAGTTTACGATTACGTCTTCTGATAGAGAATTATACCAGATTAAGGCATCACTTGGTGTCACGGCCAATAATGATGTCACTTTTTATTTCAGACTCGTATACAGAAATAATCTTGCTAAATGTTGTCAATTGAATATGAAATATATTCTGGGCATTTCCAGTAATTAATTATGCTTTCTCTTAGCTTTAATACCTCTATCACTAAGTAGACCGATTAAGGTATTACTATGACTTCAATTTGAATTGGGCGCAATGAACAAACTAACTGAACTCTTGATGACCCTTTTCCTATTATCAGTATTTCACAATTATATATATATGTATATATATATAATTTTTGTGTAGATTAGAGCAATCACGCCTTGTTTTATGATGTCCGGTAATAAAAATAAATCAAATTAAATTTAAGTAATTTATGTTTACTGTCTACATTCCTTTGAATATGAATCAATGAACTTCTAAGCACATTGAATGCATCTAAGAATATATATGACAAAACAAATATGTCATTTCCGAAGCGTATTCAAATCTTTTAGATTATATTGGAATTCTATATCATATTTGAAAACTAATTGAAGTTTTTAAAAACTTTTCATAATATTAAAACATTTGCATTAAGATATTTGATAAGCCACACTAGATTACCCCAATTTGAGCTAGTTGGCTATAGTCAAATTGTCTATCTTGTCTATAGAATCTAAATCTAATTAACCCAAACTTAATTGTCAAGGTACTCACCACTCCAAGGCAATGAATGCCCCATGATGTTGCTGCTGCCCGTGGACATGGCATTGTATTCCTGAGTCAGTCGATTGGCAAACTCGCGCACCTCATTCAGATGATTGTAGGCCCAGCTATTGAGCTGTGATTGGCCCTGCAGCAAAGCCTGCGACTGTCCGCCGCCGCCACTGCCGCCGCCAAATGATGAAGAGGAGCTGCTGCTAAAGCTCGATCTAAAGCTGTTGTAGCCCTGGCAGCTGGCCAAAGCCAAGAGCAGCACACACACGCCCAGAGCTCGCATTCTGGGCTAAAATAAAAAAAAATATATAAAAAAACTGTGTCATTCATAAATATTAAATGTGTTACAAATAATTACAAGTAAGCGCTTATATTACGTAGCTAAAATAAGAAAAATGAACAGAAATTGAAAAGTTTTTGTTTTTGTTTTCGGCTGATAACCGAATCTAGTTCAGTCAGGGATTATCAAACAACTGAGGATCACAAAAGGTTAAATAGCCGATAATGTTCATGTTAGCACATCTATTTTGTTGTTGTATTCTTGGAAGCAACTTTCCGTTGTCTTTTGACTGTTTCGGATTTTTTTTTATAAATTTTATTTAATTTTTATTTTTTAATTTCATTCTGTTTTTTGTTTCAAGTTAAGTAGCTTATTTCATCCGGTGCGCCGTGATGTATTTGGTTGATAAGTGTTTAATGAGGACGTGGTAAATTTTGTTGTTTTATAGAAGAATTCATTTCAATATTGATTTATATATGTTCTTTATGTAGATTTTTTTTTTTTAGATTTTTTACAATTTTTATTATATTTTTATTTTAATTTTCTTCTCATTGTTAACTTGTGTAGCTTCTTTCTTTAATTCTTTAATGCGTACGTGTTAATTTTTGTTATTTTATAGAAGAATTCATTTCATTTTAATATTGATTTATATATGTTCTATATGTCAATTTATGCTTGCATCATAAATCAAGAGCTTTTAGCGCATAAACAATGTTCCATTTGTGTCACATATGGTCATATGTCTATTACGAACAATAATTTTATTTCTGGAACAACTTATTTTGGGGGCTAAGGCAGGTAGTGTGCAGCTAGAGTGCAGGCGGTGGCTATTTTCGGATGCTCTAAGCAGTAAGATATATACATATATATATATATATACTAATAAGACTGCAATCTGACTATATATATATATATATATATATTGTACTCACTCTCACTTATAATTCACACTGCGAGCGTTCTAATTGCGCTCTATTATTTGTTAACGAATTAAATCAGATTAGATTTGGCAGGATCAGCACATGAGACACTCTATTGTTTCACTTTCACTATAGCCGCTTGTACCGTTAGCTATTTCCACCGATCTCGTAGACAAATCGTTGCGCTGCGTTGCGCTGCCGAACAGCAACTGACAGCCGAGCGTCTAGTGTAAAGCTTTTATTTGAAAATGTTTGAGATCGATGGAGAGAGAGACAGAAGCAGAGCGAGAGTGAGTGAGAGAGAGAGAGACTGGGCTGCTCTTCCAAGAGCTGCCTGCCGTTATCAATTGAATGAGTTTTGTATTTTGGAAAAAATAAAAAAATTAATATATGAAAATGTACTAAATATAAAGCTCAGATCATTTCAGACGTCATAGTTCAAAGACAAAAACCTGTATTGGGATCTTCTAATGAGCTCATTTGTGACTCACAAGCCGGTAGCTCTGAGCGAATTGATTTTGTTTACACCCAATGACAATAGATCAAATATAACAAACTGAATTTATTTGCAAATGCATATAAAAGTATATGATCTCATATAAGCTCAGAGAACATTTGTTACATGACAGCGACATACTAATAAATGTTCTATGTGATAGATGTCAAGGGAGGCGCGTCAGTTGAGTGGGTGTCTCAAGTGTTGCGGTGTTTAAAAGTGATTCAAAACAATTAAGAAGAAAATAGATAATTACATAGATATATATAAATATGTATGTATGCAAATGCAAAAATCTTTAGTGACCTTGTAAATGTTAAACAAAAATTTTTGTCATTTCACTTGAATTGGCTAAAACCAAAAAATCCGCAAGGGAAATACCATTTAGGTATATATTTCACATCCTAGTTGATATTGAATTAAAATTTAGAACAAGTTCTTTAAATTAGAAACCACAAAGTAATTCGATCGAAAAAACCACAAGATATATATATATTTAAAAAAAATGTTGCAACACAAAACATATTCATAAATCACTGAAATTCGTGTTTGACAAACTGTATTCAAAAAGCGCTCAAAATAATAAATAAATAAATTAAATTAAAATTCTGACAATCAATAAATAAGTTAGTCATATAATTTTAAAAATTCTAAGAATTTAATACGTTAAAATACAAAATTGACTTTGCATTCAAATTTGATTAGTTTATCCGGTTTTAATTTCGCGCAATTTTTCAGCGCTGACTAAGCTAAGGTCTGCCAGCGCCATCTAGCGTCGCATAGCGCACTTAACTGAAGCGACCAGGGCTGAACAAGCGAGTAAGTTGCACTTTAGAGATGAGATTTGAATTATTATATTATATATATGTTATATGTTATATTTATTATATTATATATTTTTATATTTATGTGTTAAATTATTATTTTATATTATATATTTTTATATTAAAAAATATATGTGTTAAATTATTGTATATATAAATATATATTTTATTATATTTTTATATATTATATATTTTTTGTCATTATTTTTCTAACTACCTTAGTATACAAATAGCTAAGCAAACAGTTGTTCAAATTTGATTGTGAAATATTAAACTTGAATTTCTTATCTATTTTGGCTTTCATCGCTATAATTAGCTCTTCAATATATCGCGCACGCTGTCATCGCTAGGCAATGGCCTGGTATCTGTGAAATACGTGGTTGATTTGTTTGCAAAACGCCCATTAACAGGCCTAAAATGTATCAGCTGGGCACCGTGTACAAAACTACTGTGAAACAGAAACGGGCCCACAACTAACACAGAGCCCAGAAACAATGGTTAGTAACGTGGCATTTCCGTTATATGCTTATTAAAGAGATAATCTTTTGTTTTGCCTTAGGCGATGGCAACAGGCAAGGCAGAGAAGGAGGAGCAACCAGGACAACAACAACATCAGCAGCAACAGCTACAACAACAACAACAGCAACAGCCAACACTTCAGTTAACATATCGCTTTGCCCTGTTCTTCATAGCCGGATGCTTGGCCGCATTTGCCTTCCATGCGCTGACGTCGAGCTCGCTGCTGGGCTGGCGACTGCGACTGCATCATCTGCCAACGGCTCATTACTTACAGACGCGCGATGAGTTCGCTGTCTACTCGGTGGATGAGCTGAATGCCTTTAAAGAGTTCTACGATAAGAGCGTGAGTGATAGTGTGGGCGCTAGCTATACGGAGGCGGAGCAGACCAATATTAAAGAGGCGATGGGTGCACTGCGCCTCGCCCAGGAGATGTATATGTCGGGCAAGGATGACAAGGCAGCGCGACTGTTCGAGCATGCTCTTGCCCTGGCGCCCAAGCATCCAGAAGTGTTGCTGCGCTACGGCGAATTTCTCGAACATAATCAACGGAATATTGTGCTGGCCGATCAATATTACTTCCAGGCGCTCAGCATTAGTCCGAGCAACTCGGAAGCTTTAGCCAATCGCCAGCGAACGGCGGATGTGGTACAGACACTAGACGAACGACGTCTCAGCTCTCTGGATGAGAAACGTGATGCGCTCTCGGCTATACACGAGGCGAACTCTGCGCTGAGACGTGCCAAAAAAGAGGCTTACTTTCAGCACATCTATCATTCCGTTGGCATTGAGGGCAATACAATGACCTTAGCACAAACCCGCTCAGTGCTGGAGACTCGCATGGCAGTCGATGGCAAATCCATCGATGAGCACAATGAAATTCTGGGCATGGACCTGGCCATGAAGTATATTAATGCGAGTCTGGTGCAAAAGTAAGTGGGGCGATGAATATGTCTAGCATAATCCTTATGGCTAATCATCTTAAATTTCAGATTATATATTACGCTCCAGGACATTTTAGAGCTGCATCGCCGCGTGCTGGGCCATGTGGATCCCATTGAGGGCGGCGAGTTTCGTCGCAATCAAGTCTATGTGGGCGGTCATGTGCCGCCAGGTCCCGGCGATTTGGCCATACTAATGCAGCGATTCGAGCATTGGCTCAACTCAGAGCACAGCAACTCGCTGCATCCAGTGAAGTGAGTGGCAGAAGGAGGCATGACAGAGCCCATAGAGTGTATATATTCTTGATAAGCTCAACAAGCTGAGTTGATATAGCCATGTCCGTCGTCCGTCCGTATGAGCGCAGCGATCTCGTAAACCACAAAAGCTAGAGATCTGAAATTTTCAATATATACTCGTGTATACCATTAATAGAGATTTCCCATTTGCTGTATAGGTCCGTGTAATCTGTCGAGAGAACACTCTTACTAGTTTTAAACTTGTCAAGCTTCCAGAATTAACTCTCTCTTCCTTCACAGCTATGCAGCGCTTGCCCACTACAAACTGGTCCACATACATCCCTTTGTCGACGGCAATGGACGCACCTCACGTCTCCTGATGAATACGCTGCTTATGCGCGCCGGATATCCACCGGTGATCATACCCAAACAACAGCGCAGCCAGTACTATCATTTCCTTAAGCTGGCCAATGAGGGCGATATACGGCCCTTTATCCGTTTCATTGCTGATTGCACGGAAAAGACGCTGGACTTGTATCTGTGGGCCACCAGCGATCTGCCGCAGCAAATTCCGATGCTCATTCAGACGGAGAGCGATGGCAATGTATTGGCCCGACTACAGCCGCACGTGCTGCACGATTCGCCGGAATTATACGAAACTGGTTCCGGTTCGGGTGCCGGTTCCGGACAAAATGGAATACCCTGACCCCCAGTGCTACAGCTAATACACTTAGTAAATTATTTGTTGTATTCTGTATGTATTTAGCATAAAATTTATGTATAATTGTAAATTCTTCAACAACAACAACAAAGCCGTTTGTCAGACTGTGATCGTATTTAAGCTAAAAGATCTAACCAAAAAAACTAAAACTATCAACAAAATGCTTTATAGATAGCATAATTATAACGCATGCACAAAGGCAAAAATGCATAAAATAGAAAATATATAAGTAAAATAAATTTTAAATATGTTTTTCATATAAATAATGTGTAAGACTAAATAAGTATGCAACAGACTTGCATACATTTCGAACATGCATAAGTGTGAATGTATATGTGTAGATTCTTAAGCAAACACTCGCAATAGAACAGAAGTCTGCTCAAATGCGAGCATGCATATGTATGTATGGATGTGTGTAGATTCATCTGCATACGATTTACACTGCAAACATCTTTATGTCTGTTATATTGCGAGCATGTAAACACATGCATACACATACATGCAAGTCTGTTATATTGCGAGCATGCCTATGTATGGGTGTTGATTCTTAAGCAAACACTCGCAATAGAACAGAAGTCCGCTCAAATGCGAGCACGCATATGTATGTATGTATGTGTGTAGATTCATCTGCATACGATTCATACCGCATACATCTTTAAGTCTGTTATATTGCGAGCATATAAACACATGCATGCAAGTCTGTTATATTGCGAGCATGCCTATGGATGTGTGTAGATTCTTAAGCAAACACTCGCAATAGAATAGAAATCTGCTCAAATGAGAGCATGCATATTCATGCATGTGTGTTTGTAGATTCATATGCATACGATTTTGACAGCATACTACTAGAAGACTGTTCTATTGCGAACATGCATATACATGTATGATTCATACGCAAATGTTCGTAATGCAACCGACTTGCAGTGAGGAGTGTTGCCAACTGCTCAAGCCCTCGACAAGCTAGATCAACTAGTCAAAAAAGCCAGAAATAGCCGAACGAATATTTTTGTGTTATTTATCAAATGTTATGAAACTGATTTATTACTTAATATAAGCAGCTGTAAAAACCATCGATTAGATTGATTTTAGCATCAACAATATCAGTTTTTAAGCTCTTCTAAAAACTGTGGTGCCAATATATTCTAATTACTATTATAGCCTTTTTTCCGCAAAAAAAAGAAAACGACAGAGCTGACGGAAAAATAGCCAAATTCGCAACACTGTTTACAGTAGTGTGTAGTAGATATTTATATGTATGTATACATGTATGTATGTATATATAGAAATACGTGACAGGCAGACAGGACGAAAATTCCAGAAAACTTTTGAAAGCATAATGAATGCATATAAAATATATAATTAATGTTTGTATATGATATTATATTTTTATTTGTTATAAATATTTAAGTGTAAATTTATAAGCCTACCTTTCAAATGCATATCCACGTACATATGTATATATTTACACAATATAATTAATTATATAAATATTTATTTATATCTAAGGAATTCACTCCATTTCACATACAATTGCTGTTTTTAAACCTATCACATTAATATTATCGTTATCTGTTAGCCTTATCATTGATTAATTCGTTTTATTAATCCACGCACGCACGTTCACACTTGCACTTATAAATAGAACTGAAATTGAGACGGCGTCAATGGCGTCTTTTTGTCATCTTCCTCATTCCCATGCTCCTTCCAATGCAACAACAACAACAACATGAGTGTGCAAAAATAATGTCAAATTGGAATGGAACTGGAGTAAATCACTATTCTTTTCTCTCACTCAATCCAAAAAGAATCAAGAGTTGAAAAGTTTAAAATAACAAATTTAAGCTGTTTTTGTGTCTCCTTTCTTTTATTCTTTTGATTGATACTGCGAGGCATCATTTATGTTAAGTAGCGGGGATTTACATGAGAGTAACAGGTATATGCGTGTGTGTGTGATATATGTATATATGTATTCATGTTAGCTAGAATCGCGAAATTGGAGAGTCATCGGGTTGTTGAACAATTTGGCATGCTCGATAATAAATGAAATAATAGTTTCGCCAATACGAGGGTAGTGCGAACAATTGACGATATTAACATGAAGATCAAAATTTGAATAGACATATAAATTTGTTATAAGAAATTTATGTCTCTAAAAAATGATTATAACAAATTTATATAGCAAATTTACAAAACTTCCGATATTAAGACATTTCATTTCCATTTCGCTGATTTTCTGTTAAATAAATCTTTAAAAATAATACAAAAATCACAATTACAACAAAATGATATTTTTATTACGTTATGTTCTTAGCAAAATTAGATATATAAAAGTGTGATCTATGATCAGCACTATTGCACATTCATATATGTATGTATGTATATCACGCGTGAATAATAAGCTATATATAAGCTTTACAGTACAAGGCTTTAGAGTACAAGTTTCTGATCATTTCAAACAAAATTAATAACAATAAAGGCACTCAATTAGAAACTTACAAAACATTAATAAACTATTAAGAGAATAAAATAATTGGACTTTCTACAACTTGGCGCGTTCTAGATAACTCTTATAGGTGACATCACGCCACCAATGCGGACGTTCATAGACACCTGGAGTGGAGACGATGGTGCGTTGCAAATGGTGATAGACCTGTTAAGTAGGTGGAAATAAAATGATAAGTGTAATTCTTAGAAATATTTTACAACTGCTTACATTGCCATCGCTCATGCCCAGTGGCGAGTTCAAAATGAAGTCCGTGGGTGCAATTGCATCAACTAAAGCAATAGCTTCGTTCTTCAGCACTGAGAGTAGACCCAAGATGCCCTGCTGATAGAGCTCAATCTGTGAGCTCTTGAGGAAATAGCCACCTTGATAGAACAGAGCCGAGTACTTGGTAACCAAATTGGCGCCATAGAAGGAAAGCACCTTCAACAACACCTGCTGCTCGGCAGAGGCGGGCAGGCTGGTAACAAACTTGTAGAAGATATAGTAAGTGGTGCGCTATATGGGAGAGATAACGATTATAATCCATTAAGTACTCAGGCTTATATAGTGCAACACACCTCTGCATAGATAATGGAAAGTTGTTGTGCAGCAAAAACTTGAATATTGTTGCGCGTCTCGAAAGCATCCTTGCCAGCGAACTGCAGCTGCTCGAAGCGCTTGACCGTTGCTTCCAGCTGCCAAGCGGTCAGCCAGTCAAGAGCCTTCAGCAAATCTGCAAATTAAAGTAATATATATATATAACTATATATTTCCACAATCAATAATTAATTAATTACTATGCACGTCCATAGCCTGGCCGGCGTTCTGCTCCTGCCCCTGTGTCTGCAGTATCACATTCATGTCCTTCAAAAAGGCGACCGTCTCCAATGGCGAAGCATCCACAAAGTTGGCATTGCTGCGACGCAAGCTGATCAGCCAATTGGATGCCTGCTGTATGAGCGTATTATTCTCGCCTTCATACGTGCAATTGGCATCATTATCGTTTCTCAGATCACCCAAGCCGGATGCACGCAAATAGCCGTGTCCGCCACAGGCTTCACGGCACTCCTGAATGCCGTCGCGCGCCGCCCAGGTGGCGCAGGGCTTCAAGGCCGACGAGATGGCATGTATTTCCATGCCAACCTTAGACGTATCCTCGCCCATCATAGCACGCATTGTCATGTCCATGTTAAGCTTGCCAATCCACAGCGTGACCACACGCATGGCAATTGCCGCCGTCAGATGTGGCATGAGACGATATTGCTGCGACTGATACTCAATCACGGGCCATTCCACGTTGCTATCGGCGGGTCCGAATTGACGACGACTCGCCGAATAACGTGTAGCAATACAAATAGCTTTGCTAAGCGCAACATAGGTAAAACCTGTAATATTAACACGACCCGTGGACAGAGCGCCCAGGGAGGCACCCAGACGTTTGCGCTGATCCTTGATGGGACTGCTATAATTGCCCTGGGCATCAATGTCGCCTGTCTTCGACAGCAAATTGGCCTTGGGGATGCGATACTGATTGAACATGACAAAGCTGGGGGATAAATTATATTAAATTATGTATCTTTATATATTTAAGTCCTCGTTCCACGCACCCATTGTCAATGCCATTGAGTCCAATTTTCTCGCCAAGATCGCCAACTGTAACGCCTGGGAAGGGCAACAGTGTAAGCTCATCCCGAATGGGCACCAGGAATGCATTCAAGCCCTGATGCTTATCTTCCGGCACATACAGCTGTGCATAGACAATGGCATGGGTGCAAGTCTTGCCCAGATTGCCAACCCAGCACTTGGCTGCCTCAAAATCAGGTGTGTGTATAATAAACTCCTGGGACTTGACATCATAAGTGGCGCGTGTGCGCATGCCTAAATGATGAAACAATATAAATTTCAATAAAACAAGCTCATTTCAATATAAACTTAATGAAATACCATTTGCATTCGTGCCGTGCGAGATCTCGGTTAGTGCATAGGCGCCCAATATGCGATCATCCGATATCTTGGCTATATATTTGCCCAGACGTCCGGTGCCATTCGATACCAGAGTGCTGGGGAACATGCCATTCGAGAGCGAGAACTTGACCGAGAAGCTAAAGTCGTAGCTAAATATAGCCTGGCCAAAGGCCAACATCAAATGTGGCGTATTCAGATACTAAAAAGATGTTGAAATGTAATTTTAAATTAAAAACTTAATTAATTATTAAATGTCTCACCTCATTAACATCGAAGAACTTTTGTTC
Source organism: Drosophila nigricruria (assembly GCA_037075265.1). Classification (NCBI taxonomy): domain Eukaryota; kingdom Metazoa; phylum Arthropoda; class Insecta; order Diptera; family Drosophilidae; genus Drosophila; species Drosophila nigricruria. The sequence goes on along the minus strand of JBAMCI010000196.1, from coordinate 7,269,050 downwards.
CCATAGCAAATGATGACGCTTGTTGGCCAACTCCCTTGTACGCTCCAGATTCGGTGCTTCCGGTTCGCGTTGAAAGTCTGGATGTTTCTCCATCCATTGCCATATTTTGTGCTATTTTTAATTTATATTTTTTTATTTTTAAAGTTAATTTCAGATTAGTAAAGATTACAATTTGACCTTCTTTTGTCAACTAATTGAACGGTTTTTAGATAAGAATTTAGATAAGCCAAATACTGTGAGACATAGAATTGGCTTGGTCTTTGTATATATATAGATTATTCATATTTCTTTTTTCTTTTTTCTTACTTTTCGCTAAGTGAAGTTCAAAGTCTGTGGAATTTCTATTGTGCAAAACTTAAAAAAACGAGTTTGAAGTCGTTTATGCAGCAAACTGTTAAAGAACTTTCCCTCAAACTATGAATACTTCGCAAGGCTTCAAAAAATATAAATATATATATTTATAATGCATATTTTAGAAAAAATAATAGATAATTTAATATAATTTTAAATTAATTACTTTTCATACCTTGAACAAATATCTATTATTATTATTTATATTTAAATTTATAATTCATATTTTAGATATTTTTATAAGTTTTTTAGTTAAATTTTAATTTTACTTAATTTTTTTTGTAAACAATTATTATTTAATTTAAATATATATTTTAATTTAAAATTTATAAAAATATATATTTAAATTTTAAAATAATTAAAATATATATACATAAACATAACATTTTTAAGCAATTGTATTATAATTTTGCATCAATTTAAATATGTATTTAATTTTTAATTAATATATATATAGGAATTAAAAATTTTTAAACAATTATATATTAATTTTAAATGAATTTGAATATATATTTTTATTTTTAATTAATATAAATATAAATTTTAAATCAATTTATATTTATATTTTATTTTTAATTAATTTAAATATATATGATAATTTTTAATTAGTTACAATATATATTTTGTTTATTTTAAATTAATTTAAATATATATTTAAAATTTAAATTAATTTCAATATAAATTTTTACTATAAATTAATTTAAATATATATTTGTGTTTTAAATTATATTAAATATATATTCTAAATTTTAAAATATATTTGAGTTTTCAATTAATAAGAAAAATAAATCAAATAATTCTATTCAACACATTTTCCATTTCCATTTACCCCAAGAAATATATAATTAATGTAATATTCAATTAAAACTGCACTTTGGACCATCAACAATTAGTAATGATTATCTTATTGGAACTTCCTTTCCAATCAGACTGATAATGGTTTTGCAAACTTCTTGAAAAAATGGAACATGTCATTAACAGAGCAATACAAATCGAATTGAAACTTTGCATTGTTTCGGGCTAACTGATTTAATCAACATTGAACATTGAACTTTGCACGGCAACTCAATTTTATGTGCATTTCATTGAATATTACATTTATATACGGCAATTAAAATAACATTTTATATTTAATTCCACTTTACCTTTAGGCGAATGTGGTCTTCGCCCTCCAACAACACATTCAAGCGCTTGTAGCAGAAGCTCGCCTTGTCGCGATACTCCTGGAGCGGGCCGCTCCGAAAGCTGGGAAAGATCTTCTTGTCCTCGTAGATGTTAGCGGGAGCAACATTGTCCTTATCCCTGTAATAATCCACCAGGGAATTAAGTAAATCCCTCAAGTTATCTGCGGGCGCAACAGCGACGCTTTCTCCACTTTGTTCTGAGACCATTGCACAGACAACAACAACTGAGCGAAGTTTACAGTTGCAATTATTTTTACTCACTTGGTAATTTTCGGTGCAACCATGTTATGTTCCTCTACTGTCTGTACTCAGTGCTGCTAATTTAGCTATTCTCTCGACAGTTGTGGCGTTTTACAAACACGGCATGCAATCTAGCTGTATTTCTTTGCAACTTTAATGCGGATTAAGGAAAAGAAAAACGCTTATCGAAATTCAAATTTATGCAATGTTAACTAATTTCGTTGTTATTGATGCCTGTCGAATCAATATTCATACAAAATTTTCCTTAAAAGCTATTTCTGGCTTTTTTAGTAGTGGAACTGTAGAGTTGGCAGCAACTCTGTCTGCAGCTGGCACCTCTGCTCGATAATGTTTGACGTGTTAACGGTCAGCGATACGCTTAAACTGTTTTAGAATTCCATGAACCCGTCCTATTTAGAATAGTTTTTAGCGGCTGCTTATCCGCTGTTGTTTTTGTTTTTGTTTGTTTTTTTTTTACGATCATTAAGCCGAATGACCAAATGGTGTACGTTGACGACGAAGAATTGTCGAGTGGGGCTATCCACTGAACCGTAGCTGATAAGCAGCGCCTGATAACACACTGGTGCTGACTAACTCTTCACATATATATATAACTATAAAATATAGTCGTGATAATTGGTATTAGCCAATTTTGTAGTAATTAAGCTAAAAATCAGAAATTTAACCAACAGCTGTTTTGTAATTGTGCAGTGTTGCTTAATGCGAAAGCGCAATGCGACCAGCTGGTCACACTGAAACCCACGCAATTACAATTGGCGCGCGGTTTTTATCATTTCAAAAATTTAGCTTTTGAAATATTGCTTTGAGTTAAATAGTTAATAAATTCGATTTAGATTGGCATACATATGTATTTGCATTTTTATTTCAACTTACACAATTAGGTAACATGCACGGCTTTTGCTTGGCTATTTAAATAAAATTCTATATATAATATTTTATTTTATTATTGATTATCATTATTTCATGCGCTTAACTTTAAATTTCTAATGCTAACTTTTTTTTGTTTATTTTGCAGCATAAATTTCGTAGTCTAAACGGAATTCGAATGATATTGTACTTATATGATGAGTGTTTTTTCGATTTAAAAACAGTTTTTTTTATTTCAAATCATTGCAATAGGCTAAAAATTTGTGATTATTTTAGTTTTGTGTTTTAGACTCCGAATTAAACTAATTAGGTAACATGTAGTCATTGATTAGATATTTGTAAATCTCATTATTTTCGTTCTAGCGTCAAAGTGTCTGGCATAATTTCGTTATGTTGCATTGATACTCTTTATAAAAAGCCATAAAAAAATTTCGCTGCACTACAATTATTACGTTTTTCATTTTGTTTTTTTTTGTTATATAGTATAAGTTGTATAAGCTGCTACAATATTGTTGCTAAAATGGACTAATTGACGCTCTCAAATGAATGTGAACATTGTGTGATATTTGAATTTTCTGTTACAACCGTGTCTATATCTATGTAAAAGTCATGATTCACAAATTTCATTATTTTGGCTTAAGGTTATCGAAAATATATATATATGTATATATTAATTGATTGATAGACATAACACTATTGAATTAAACATTTAAATCGTTCAAGTTAAAAGCAACAACAAAAATTGTGCTAAACAGAACAAAAAATTACAATTAAAATCTCAAACTAAACATTTTGCTAAGAAAAAATAATTAAAAACTAAACGAGATTGCAAAGATTTTCTCAGGCCTTTAAAAAAATATATCGGGCGTGTCGAACAGATTCAGGCTCTTCTCCATTAACGTGCCCGATAGCAAATCTAGTTCCACCTGCTCTTCGTGCACGCCCCGGGCGCTGGGCGACGATGTTGTTGCCTGCCCGTTCGGTTCATATCATCGACTCTGACAGGAGCTGGCCGCCGATGAGTTCGATGAGAAGGCCGACTGCAGGCTGGTCATCGATCCTTTATAGTTGACCGAACTGAGCACCTCATAGAATATATTCAGCTGAGCACCCGAGGGACTGAACCAGTGCATCAGATAGCTATCGTTGTGATGCATCACATGCGAGCCCTGCACGCTCTCCTTGTGCCGGCAGATGAGCGTTGGCTCCTCTCTGAAATAGTTGACGCCCTCCACAAACTCTTGCAGATCGAAATAGGAAACAGCCGAATCTAAGAGAGGGAGAGAAGAGAAATTAGTTTCGGCTTCATCTTTGTCTAACTAATTATCAAACCATGCTTATCGGGCAGCTCTTCGGTGACGCGATAGAGCGTAAAGTGCAAATCATTGCGCATAACATCAAAATCCCAGGTCAGCACGCTCTTCGGATCCATGTTGCGTATGAGCAGTTCGTGCGTGAAGCCCGGCTTTAGCTCCACAGTCTTATAGAGATTCTTGTGATCGTGCTGATGGGCCGCCGACAGACGTTTGCCCTCGCTGGGTGGCTCCGCAATGCAGGCGGAGGCGGCACGTGATGCAACAGGCGTCTCATCATCATGATCCTCCAGCGAGTTCATCTTGTACAGGGTCTTGGGCACAAGGCCGCCCTCGTGTATCATGGTCTGGTTGAGAGAGAAGGAGGACAACAGCAATTAGTAAAACAACAAGCAATGTGGGTGGGTTGTGGGTGTAAGATTTTCTTTTCTTTCTGTAATGCTTTTTATTCAAGGTACAAAATAGTTTATCTCAGTGTGTATGTGTGTGTGTGTCTGTGTGTGTGAAGGACTCTACACAACACAATAAAAATGATACGCTTTTATATAAAATGTATGGACTTGACATAGTTCGGACAGCACTTGACTAGGCACAAAAACATACGACAAAATATAAGAATAATAATAATTGTGACTTGGCTTAGGAGAGTTAGAGAAGCTGCTTACACAATCGCATTCAGCTAAATAACAATGCGTTAGATATTTTCTATTGACTTGTTCCACATGCGTTAAATGCGTCTATTTAGCGTCGAAAATGGGGAAAGGAAATTTGGTTAAATTAAATTTACATAAAAAAAAAAAAACAATCAAATATTATTTTTTTTTATAAATTTATACAAAAATAATTGTTTTTATCATGAATTTTTTACACACAATTTTTAAATTGGATTTTAGAATGAGAGGTAATTGAAATTTACCTTGCAGGGACCGCCTAGGAAATCGGGCACAATTTCCTCATCGATATATTGAGCAAGGCCATCCTTCATGTGCTCACAGTCAGGGCCATAGAACAAGAACTTGGAGCGCGTATGTTCGTCTACGGGAAAAAGATTTAGAAATGAAAGAAATTAACACAATGATTATATATTCCAAATTTCAAGTCTCTAGCTTCAATAGCGGCGAAATGGTTTGCGTTTCTACGGATAGACAGACGGACAGCAAGACAAACTTTCCACAAAACCAATACACTCATTTCACTCTCATGAATGAGTATGACAACTTCAGTTTCCACTCTATGACAACTCACCTATGAAAGCGCTAACAATGGTCCAGGCAATGGGAAAGACGCGCGGCGCACGCACCACCAGCACCCGTCCCATTGTCTCCGGATAGTTGCGCTCAACAGTTTCGGTGATGTAGAGCAGAGCCTTGATGCCAGGACGCCACAGATGGCGCATAGACAGGCCCTCCAGATCGACGAGCAGCGACCAGTTCAGCACGGGTTTATCCAACCGCTCGGCCGATTCATTAATCTTCTGTATGCCCTCCTCGCAGATATGCAAGGCCTGAAAGTTAACAATGAAAATGAGTCTAATGATGTGGGAGATATTTAGTTTGGGAGTAACTGACCAAACGCAGCAGACCCTCCATGCCCAGCGATTTGAGCAAACCCTTGACATCCATATGACCCAGACGCAATATGTAAATGGGTCGTCCGTCCTTGTCGTGATGATGCCAGCCGCCGGGAAAATGTTCGATTACCACAGCCGGCTTGCTATACTCTTCGAGCAGGGCGTCGATGCGATGCTCGCAACGCCATTTGAGGGAATCACAGAGCATGGCATAGGCCTGGCTAACGTGCCAGTCGCGTGCTGATAAGAAACGCAAGATGGTCTGATAACTGGGCATACGCTCCAGATCATCGACACCATCGAGCATTTTTCTCAGCTCCAATAGCTTGGACTCCTGCATCGGCGACAATTGACCCAAATTGCGTGCTATGAAATCACCATCGAGTAAAATATCATGATGCTGATCGGCGGTCGGCGATTTGGGTGCATCCAGCGGCGGCACCCAACGATCCACATGCGTAACGCCCTCCTCCTTCAGCTGGCTAATGAAATACTCAATGATCTCCTTGCCCTTGAGCGTCGTCTGCGTATATTGTTTCATGCCCATCTTCTCCATTGAATGCTCGAAGCCAAAGAAGTTCTTAATATCTAGCGTAGCCGTCTGATCGAAGCACGTCCATTCGTTATTATCCGGATGGGCATAATAGCGGCAACGCTCAAAGATCTCGATGCGCGACGAGAAGCTCTCATTGACCGCTTCGATGCTGAGCGTACGATTCGTCATGTCCAGATAGTTGTGCTGCAGAAAGAACACAAAGTCCACGCCGATCAATTTCTTGAAGATGTACGGCGCATCGACGGCCAGCTTGCAGCGACGACTCGTATTCCGCTTCGCCCCATTCTCCAGGCATTCGTCCTTAATGATTTCACAGTCCAGCACAATGGGCATTTGGGGGCATGTGGGAAAGCGGCGCTCGTAGGCCTAAATAATGATAAATTCAAGGGGAAAATGTGAATGAAATATGTGTGTTGCCATTTTAGCCAAAACCAACTGCCAAGAAAGGCAGCATTTCGCCCTTGAACAGCGGCCAATTTGCGAATATGTAAATGAACATGAACTTGGCCTAGGGCCATAGACCGCTGAAATACTGATATAGATTTATATACATATGTATACAGCTATTTATTTATATATATATGTATGTATTCATATCGCACAAGCCAAATATTGGCAATACTTTTTGGCAAATTATAAAACAGCTGCTTGTTTATTTACCCCCCGGTTTATGGCAGCAAAGCAAACAAAGTTGTTTCTGTCTGATTCAATTTTAATTTGGCATTTGTTGAATAAAAAACTGTTTAATTTATATATTTTATGGAGCTTTTCATTTATTTGAATTTTTTTAAAATATATATATATATTATTATTTATTGATATATTTTATGGAATTTTTAATTTTTTTTTAATTTTTAGATTTAATACAATTTTTTTTGGTTTTAATTTATATATTTTATGGAGGTTTTACTTTAAATATTTATATATAATTTATATATTTATTATTTATTGATATATTTTATGTCATTTTTATTATTTTTTTAATTTTTAGATTTGATCAATTTTTGTTTATTTTTTATTTATATATTTTATGAATTTATATATTTATTGGAAGTCATGGTTGTTTTTATTTTATATATTTTATGGCAATTTTAATTTTCTTTTAATTTATAAATTTTATCGAATTTTTTTATTTTTATTTTATTTTCAGAGTTTATACAAATTTTTTAATTTTTATATTTCATGGAACTTTTTATTCTTTTTTTTTTAATGGAAGTTTAAATTGTTTTCAATTTATGTATTTTTCGGCATTATTAATTTAATTTAATTTATAGTGATATACTTATTTATCTACTTTTTAACAATTTTAATTTTTAATTTAATTTTTAGTTTTCTTTTATTTATTTTTTAGAATTTTTTAATTTATTTTTTAAATTTATATATACATATTTTATGGAACTTTTAATTTATTTTAATTTATATATATTGGAAGCTTAAATTGTTTTAATATTTTTTATAGATATTTTTAAAATTTTTCATTTAATTAAATTTATATATTTTATAGCATTTTTTTTAAATTTATATATTTTTAGGGAATTTTTACAAATTAAATTTCTAATAAATCTCTTTGCAAACAATTTACTTTCAGTTATTTATATGGCTATAAATCAGTAACTGTTATATTATATATATATTCATAAGATGAGAAAAATATATTAGCTTTGTGCAATGTTCGCCTGTGTGCATTGACAACTTCTATATTCATATACATATATATAATATAATATATATTCGCATTGACAAGCATCCTAAAAGAGCAAGTCGAGAACATTAGTCTTTAAAAGTATAATGTTCTCTGATTCACCACGCCCCTTTAGTTCCAATTTTCTCTAGCTGCAATAGTGAGTAAATGCTTTGCTTTCAAATGAGGAGACAGCCTGACTAACAGCAAATTTGGACATTGCGCAAAAGCAATATGCTCTTTTCTCTTTGTGAACGAGTATATATTTTAAAACTTAAAAGCTACGCTCTTTGAGAACGTGACAAATCGGAAAACCAAAAGCCATACATATACACTGCTTAAAAGGCCGTGACAAAGCGAACAAATTTAAGTTCTATAGAGCAGGAATCATTACATTTTTGAGGGTAGACAGCTGTTGAGCTCCACGGCTGATTAGTTAAATATTTCATGTTTGGGGCGGGAAGCATAAATAAATTTCGATTAATTACTAATTTGGGAACGAAGGTTTTTCTGTAACTTTAACTAAACTAACTTTTATTTCTATTTAAATTTTAAAAAATATAATAATAATATTAAAAATAACCAAAAATTGTAAAAAAATGTTTAATATAATTTTAAAATTTTAACAAAAACATTAAAAATATTCAAATAAATAAAGTAAATATTTGAGATAATTGAAAATCCAATAAAACTTGTAAAAAACTATTTGCAGGTAGATTTCAAGCCATTCACATGGTTAAGTAACGTCAATCAACGTAAAAACTCAGGCAAAACTCTATCAACTCAAGAACAATTGTTAAAGGTTCACTTTACAATGAAACAACAAATTCCTGTCTGAAAGTTTTCTTCCAAAGCCTAAAGCTTATCAACTCTTACTTAAAACTTTGTAAATCAAAAATTTATGTAATAGTTGCCCATAAATTTTTTCATTTAGTATATATTATAGTGTGCAGGAAGCGTTAAGAAGTATAAGCCTAATACGATAAGATAAATGCAATACACTTAAGATATTTATACTTTGTAACCAAAATTAGCTACAAAATTTATAAATTTTTAAGAATTTTATTGATATGAAAGTTATTTACTCAATGAATGAATATGCCTTTAATCTTATCTGGTAAGTTTAGTAGATAAAGGCTTCGATTCATGGCTATAAATTCTACTATTTGAATACTATATATATATATATATATATCTTAATATATATTTGGTTTTTGATATTAGGAAATCATATAAACAAGATAATGAGTTCTGAGTCGTCTGAGTTTCATTTGAAGAAATGATAAAAAAAATTATATTCATTCTTTAGAATTTTCTGCAGTTTTTCTAAGTATTAAACTGAACTTATGGAAAATGGGAGATTTATTTTACAAAAATATATCTAAATGACAGAAAGAGGGGTAGCAAAATGAATAAGCAAGCAGATTTCTTATATATTTGAAATAATTTTAGACATTGTTCCAATTTAGTAAACAAGAAGTTCCAAACATATTCAAAAATAATTAACCAAAAAGAAATATTTGAAAATTGATGGGCATTAATTAAAAAACTATATTGGCTGATTTTTAAGAATTTAAATAATGTGAGAGACTTGAAAGCAAAAGCAGAAATATTCCATAAATTCGAGCTAAACAAATTTGTGAGCTTCGTGAAGCTCATTATCTCACGCGAAGAGGCGTGAATAAACAAATAAAGCAAATTACTTTCAAACATAGGCAGCTACAATTTATCAGATATTTGTTATATATATATATGTATATATATATATATATATATATATAGATAAATCTATAAAACGTTTATTATGCATGATGTGTAGCAACGCAATAAGGAAATTAGTTGTAAATTTTTAAAATCTTACAACGTTCTGGATTGAGTTAGCAAGGACATGCGAGTGTCCTTTAAAGTCGTAAAGTGTCGAGACGCTGACATTTGAGAGGCTCGCACGCCAAAGGATAATTACTGTGGGAAAGGGTCGCTGCATAAATATTTGAAAAGTTCAAGGCGCAGAGACGACACGACGGCGTCGTCGGTGCCAGGCACGTGGCACGTGGTCTTGCCAGACCAGACCCGACCCGACCCGAACGCCTGGGAAAAACTGAAAGAGTAGACAACTTGTTGTCGAGCTAAGCCCAATATTTTGCCCTGTTGAACGCTTAATAATTTATTCGTTCAGTCGCTCAGAGCGTGCGAATAGCCACATGACCTGAAAAAAATAAAATAGCTAAACCAAATTAAATTGCACCCCAACAAACATATTCATGTAGTATGCCCCGTCGGCTTGGCTTGGGCAGATTTATAGACTTCGTATATAGACAATTGTAAGTGCCGCTGGTACAGTTGTCCCGAGTCATATGAAATGCTAATTGCCCATTAAACAGTTTTGCTATACTATCCAATTTATTTTGACGCTCTCTCCCTCCGCCTCCCCCTACCACTCAATCCAATCGAAAGTGTGTGCAAAATTCACGGCTGAATCATGTGACGTATGCGTAATAACACTTCGGACTGTCACGTTGACGACTTTGACGCTGATGCCAAATGGAAATTGATGGCAATACGTATTACATTTATACCCAACGCGGCCGCTTCATATCTGCTGTTACGTCAATAAAACTGAAGAATAGTAGACAGCTAACAAGTAGGAGCGTCAAGAGTATCCGACCCAAGCAGTATCCGACTAGCAGATACCCAGAAATACTGTCTCTGTACAGTAACAAAATAGTAGACAGCACACAAGTAAGAGCCTGAGGAGTATCCGACTAAGAGATACCCAGAAATACTCACTTTTAATAACAACAGAAAAGAGTACTACAGTGCACACAAGTAAAAGTGTCGAGAGTGTCCGACGATACCCAGAAATACTGACTCTCAATAACAACAGAAAGGAGTAGAGAGCAAACAAGTAAGAGTGTTAGGAGTGTCCGACTAGCAGATACCCAGAAATACTGTCTCTGTACAGTAACAAAGTAGTAGACAGCAAACAATTAAGAGCGTCGGGAGTATCCGACTAAGACATACCTAGAAATACTGACTCTCAATAACAACAGAAAGGAGTAAACAGAAAACAAGTAAGAGTGTTGGGAGTATCCGACGAGAAGATACCCAGAAATACTGACTCTCAATAACAGAAAGGAGTAAACAGCAAACAAGTATGAGTGTTGGGAGTGTTCGACTAGCAGATACCCAGAAATACTGACTCTCTGTAACAACATAAAGAAGTAGAGAGCAAACAAGTAAGAGTGTTGGGAGTATTCGACTGTGAAATGCGTATCAATAACAAAAGAAGGGAGTAGAGAGCCAAGAAGTAAGAGTGTTAGGAGTGTCCGACTAGCAGATACCTAGGTGTACTTTCTCTCCATAGCAACCAAACTATAAAGAGCAAACATATAAAAGCGTTGGCAGTATCCGACTAGGAAATATTCAGAAATGCTGTCTCTCTACAGTAACAAAATAGTAGACAGCAAACAAGGTATTGTTCAGTTTGTACTGCTTACAACTATACAAATATATACATGTGTTTCAAATATCAATTCTATAACTTGAGCATCTTTCGACATCATTGCATACATACGGATGAATAGACGGACCAGACTAACACCACTCAGCTTTACATAATACTTTTAACACCTTTAACCTGTTACAAAAGCGTGCAAAAAACTATTATGCCCTCAAAATTGCATGATCACTGTATACTAAGGGTATACTAAGGCTCACAGTTCCCATTTTGTCTGGTGGGCGTGCATAAAAATAGCTGACATTTGGGACAGCTCTTCTTAATGGTAAATGTGTCTTGCAAGTGTAAGACATAAATAAGCAGGTGCTTCAATTATATATTTGCACTATTTAATTAACAATTCAATTAGCTGATTAATTTGTATTTAAAATGCATTTAAGTGTTATTATACTTATTTACCAAGTGAAATGGGTGGATTGATTTTGGTCTTATAATAGATTTTTTTATAACTAGAATCTAATATAAGTTTTCTTTTATCTTAACTAAAAAAATAATTGAATTTAAATTTTATATAATTTAAAATTATTCTAATTATATTATTATTATATTAATTAAGTCATTTGTTAAAATTTTCTAGGTTGCTTAAATTTTGTTTATATATTTTTCATCAATCTTAAATATTTCATATTCCAAAAATAATAATTTAAAGCTTGTTTATTTCAAGACCTTTCGTGAAGTACTTTTGTTTTCATGAAAAACCCTATTTTACTCTATTACAAAATCTAAATATTCCTTAATTTCCGCTAATATCATCCATTATCAATTCTGTTTTGTATTGAAAGCTTAAAATATCCGATTTCATCAGCTAGACGGGACTTTATCAATTAAGCCTAACGATTTGAATGTGTATAATATATACAGACACTTTCTAGATAGTACGGGTCTGTAGTCCAAATAGACAGCGAATGAGTCGAAAACGTGACTGCAGGCTGATATGGTGCCTAGTACTATAAAGCGATTATTTTTACTGCTAAGCCAATTAGCTTGACTTACTGTCAGTAAAAAAAATAAAAATACAAAAAAAACAGAGCTTTTCGTTTCGTTTATTTTTTTCGAGTCAATGACATTAGCTGTTTGGCCTTTGTCAGCCTCGTCTCTCTATATAGCAATTGCTGCACCCATCATCAAATGCAAACTACTTCAATTCAAACTGATAATGAATTAAATTCGTGTGCGACATTTGTTGGCGTAATAAATTAATGCGAAATTTAATTAAATTCGCGCCTACATTGAATCCTCCCCAAATAGATAACACTAAAGTGTTTATCGCAAGAGATATTGAGAGGTCAATTAGTTAATAGAGCTCCGATAGAGCTCATGAAGTGATCCATCATAATGGAGCTATCAGCTACAAGTTTTGTTTACCCTTTTGCAGTTACTATCAGAGTTTTTAGATATTGTAAACAACAAGTAAATAGGGAGACCGACTAGCAGTTACCCTAACATATATAAGCATATAGTTTTTTGATTCATTCTGCATTCAAATTTCTTTAACTAAGATTAATGATTTTTCCTTTTCGATAGATTGATTCATTCAAATTAGCAAAACTCTTTGGTTGAAAATAAAAATTGTTATCCACTCTTTTGGAGTCAAAACTCATTTGTTTTTGCTAAATATAGATTTTAGGTATTAATATAGTAGGGTATTAATATATATTTACAAGGACTAACCTCTATACTTGACTCTATACTCATAACTTCATATGGAAAATAACTTATTTTCCGAATATTTTAGGTCAACATTTCATTTGATTCGCTATTATATTAGTTGTTCACTTCTTATGAAAATTATAGGGTATTAATATAGCAACATGACCCAAACTTTTACTCTTTGTAATACATTTTTTAAGTAATGTTATTCGAATTTTCCCAAAATATAATTGTATATACTGAATATTAATTAGGAAAACCCGAAAACCCTGGTATACCCATTTACACTGGGCTATCGCTATATATTATATAGTATATCAACATTAAAGATAAATTAGAGATAGCGAAAGTCAAGTACTATGTTATTTATATACTAACGTAGCTAAATTTTAATAAGAATATAAAAAAATATATAAACTCAATAAAAATATAACAAATAACAAACAAATATATAAGAAATTTTGCAAAACTAATTCATTCTGATTAGAACCTTCAAGCATTTTTAACTAAATACTATAGAACATGTTTGCAAACTACCCAAATATAATTCTAATCAGATTCGTATATAATATTTCTATTATAAAAGTCAACCAGTTCATCAAACATGCTGTTAAGCACAAGCGAACATGTTTGAGGTCGACACAACTAAATGAAATCCAATCAGAAGCAAAATTTCTGTTAGACTTTGCAGCTTTGTTTTTTGTTGACATCTAATTGGGAAGTGGGACAAAGCGTATTTCATCTTCGTCACGTCAAAGATGCTCACATAACTGTTCATTTTGTTATTGTTTTTTGTCATTTTTTTTAAGTAAGTAGTAGAGAGTGTTATGTGTCTCATTTGGTTGATTGTTGTAGATTGTATACAATGTGCCCATAATCGCTTATTTCCTGCCTGAGTCTCAGTGTGAGGCGGATCTGGGAATGCAAAACACGAACTGGGCAGCTGACTGACCGACCGTCTGCTTCACACCGCCCTCAGTGCTGCCAACTCTTCAGAGTTTCGACACGCCAGATTCACTACTCAAATAAGCCAGAAATGGCTAGAAAAGAGTTTTTTCAGCGCATGTACACAATATTGATCTTTTTTGCATGCGGCTCTCAAAAACCTCTAATTTTGGTACAATTATACCTGTCAAAACGTCAAACAGTTTAACATAAATTCAATATATAAAATTTATGAAAATGTTGAAGAAATAAAAAAGTTGAAAAAACCAATTCCACTTTTAATAAAGCCCGATCTGACTTGAAAAAAAGCGGAAATGGCAACACTGATTCTGTGTTTGTAAAACGCCAGAACTGGCGGTAAAATAGCTAAATTGGCACAGCACTGCAGCTGACCAACCGCCTGCTTCACACTTCCTTCCTTCACACATTCTAGTTGGGATGAAACGATGGAAGTGAGGCGTTCCATTCATGAAATTACATACGCGGGTTAGTCAATTGAGCGAGAGAGAGAGATAGAGAGAGATTGTGAGAGTAGCGAAAGAGAGCGGGCATTGCGCGAGCGAGAGCGAGAGCGCGCCAAGGTTAATTTTATTTATCCGCTGCTGCATGCGATGCGCAACGGCATTTAACAGCTAAAAGAAGAGAAGCTAAATGCAGGCGGAAGCAGCGCAGCAGCTGGATGAGCAATGATTGAGGAAAATGCAGTGAAAACAAAGACAGCTGCGCTTAATTTTATTTTGTTGTTTTTTTTTTGTTTTTGTTTTTTGTTTTTTGCATTTTTATACAAATGATTTAAGTCTGACACGCGTTAAGCGCATGCACACCCACACACACTAACACACACAAGTTACGTGGCGTGGGCGTTAAATGTGCCACGCCTACTGCAAGATACACACCTTCATAACGAGCTCAAAGGGATATTTGTAGACGCGCACGGGCGATTGGAATTTTTGCACCATTTTGTTGCTGTTGTTGTTGGCACTTGACACTGGTTAAAAATCAATTTTTTATACTCTCCTCTATTGCACTTTTTATTCACACGCGCCAAAATTTTCAATAATTTTTTTTTGTATTTCAGTTAGTTTGTAACAGTTACGACAGTTCAAAGTGTTTAAATTTTGTATTTGATTTCGTTGAAGTTTGTTTCTGTTGTTCGTTTCGTTTCTCTGCAGCCCCAGCGTTTTGTTGTTGTGCGTGCAACTGCTGCAGCTGGCTGAAAAAGAAAGCCTTTCCTTTTTTGTGTACACTCCGCGAATGTTTGACTGCCTTTGGTTCTAGCGATGTTAAATTGTCTACCGATATATCGATAGACACTCCTGAATTGAAATATCGATCTGTTTGACGATGTATGCTGTTAAGTTTCAAACTGAAACTGTTAGTTGAAGTGAGCGTTATATTTGGAAAGTCAAATTTTGTATTTGATTTCGTTGGTGTGTTTTTGTTGTTGTTCAGTTCATTTCGTTTCTCTGCAACTACTGCAGCTGGCTGACAGCCTTTCCTTTTTTGTTTATACTCCGCGAATGTTGACTTTTGCTTCTAGTGGTGTCACATTACTTACCAATATATCGATAGACACTCTGTTTGAAATCTCGATCTGTTTAACAATGTAGGCTGTTAAGTTTCAAACTGTAACTGTTAGTTGGCGTTTGTGTTATATTTCAAAAATCAAACTAGTCTATATTTCAATAAAGCAAAACTATATATAATCATGGATGCTGGATACCGTCAAACCTGCAACAAGCGCATCTGTTGTACATACGTCTTCACATTTTCACTGCTCGTGCTCTTCTTCTATCATCTAATGTGGAATAATCGAAAGAGTATCATAGGATTAACTCGACTGCAGGAGGACGTTAACTGTATATCCGTAAATATTTGAATGATGCTGTTTAAAATGTTCAAAATATATATTTATTTAGTATTTTGCCCGACAGCAAGCGCTTAAAGTGGATTGCTCTTCCCACAGATTTGATGGTTTGTCAATGGATGCCTCGAATTGTAACCCAACGCCGGGAATTAAGGAAGTTGTCGGCTGCGAATCGACTGAATTGAACAATTGTGTGGAATCGTTGGTCAAGCGCAAGATTGGCTCCCTCTTGGACGATGTCTATAATATTAAAAAGAAAATTGAGCACTCCATATGCAAAGACTCACAGGATGATGAAGTCGAGGCCCATAGGCATCAACGATCTCGCATTAATTACGCCTCCGAGGAGCTGGGCGCACGTATAGTTTCAGCGCTAGCCACGCCAATTGCTGAGAGCAATTTGATCAAGTCGTTGCTTGGCTTGGAGTTTAGTACTAATCCACCCATAAATATGCTGAGGCCTAGTCTAATGCCCGGCTCATGCTTCGGCTTTCGCGGCTCCGAGGCAACTGTTTCGCTACTTCTGGCCAAAACTATCTATGTGGAGCAAATTAGCTTGACGCATGTGCCCAAAGAGATGACTCCGAGCGAGTGTGTGAATAATGCTCCAAAAGATTTTGAGGTTTATGTAAGACATATCTCTTTTAACTAAATGTTGCCAATTTTAAAGGTTTTTTTTAGGGCATCTCTGCAAAAAATAAGAAAAAAGAGCTCTTGGGTCAGTGGAAATATAAAAACGATCCCAGATCACGCACAGAAAACTATGTTGTCAACAATAATTGTCCGTTTCGTAATTTGATTTTTAAATTCAATTCAAATCATGGCGGCAATTCCACTTGCATCTATCGGTAATTATCGTTTTTCGATTATCAACATTTCTCTCTTTTTTATATACAAATTTCATACACAGCGTGGAAGTGTATGGCCGTGCATTAGGAGTTATTCGTTAATTTAATTGAAAAATCATTGAAATCATTTTGAAAATCGTTATTTGTTTAAATTGTTTTCAAGTTACTGTGAATTCTGTTAACAGTTCATTAAAGGAATAAATATTTCGTGACCCAATTTGATGCGATGAATGGTTAACGAGTACTTCGGTATGTGTATATTTTTTTAGCAACGTCCCATCTCTAAGGTGTAGGCTTAAAGTTAGACATGAGCGATAACGATTATCGTTTTGGTTTTGGCAAAGATAAAATTGAAATAAATAAGTTAAAGCACGATGGCTTGTGGCGATTGAATCTGAATAACAATAATAACAATCTAGTGGCGTGCAATTTGACACACAATTACGGCGATGAGCAGGCGAAACAGCAAAGGACAATGGCTAAAGCGAAACAGAAACAGACAACAGCAGCAGCAGCAGCAGCTGCCACAGCAACAACAACAACAACGACAACGATGGCAGTAGCAACAGCAACAACAACAACAATGCCAATACCAACAACAACAACGATAGGCGCTGTTGCTGTGACGCCCACTTGTGTCGCACACATTGAGGACGAGGGCGGAGGAGCAGGCTGCGACGGCGCTGCAGCGGACGACGCTGACGGCGACTGCGCTGCAGCTGTAGCTGGCGCAGGCCTAGTCACCAGTGATAAGGCAAGTTATTTTTGTTTTCTTATTATAATTGTGATTGTTCTTTGTTATGTTTATAATAATAAAATTCTCTATATAGCTTAATGGCATCAGCATTGGTGCTGCCTACGGTCTGATTGAGCTGCCAGCTGCAGCAGCTGCGGCAGCGGCAGCCGTGGCTGCCTCCGCACTCTCGCCCACCGATGCGGCAATTGGCGGCCTCAGCTCCAGTCGCACCTCCATGAACAACTCCACGGAGAATCTGAGCTATGCCAGCGACAATTATTATGCCGACGATCTCATACTGCTGGACGACGACGACGACGACGAGGACGACGATGTGGAGGCCGAGGAGATATCCCTCAATTCGGATGACTGCGTCTATGCGTATCGCGGCGATGCCGCTGACTTTGACATGGCGGCGCTTGACGCCAGCACTGGACGTGGTGGACGCAATTTGGATTTTGGCCTGGTGCGTGACGATGAGACGGATTTTCTTGAGATGGACTTTGAGCCGGATCCCTCGTCGGAGCTGGAGTTTGTGGCCAACGCACAGGAGGCGGCGGCAGCGGCAGCGGGACACGCGAATCTGCTGTTGATGCAACGCGATTATAGTCAGCTACAGAGCGGCCGGCACATGGCCACGCCCACTCAGCCAAGGCAGCTCTATAGCTCGCCCATTGAGGAGTTGGCGCTGCCGCCACCACAGGAAGCTCTGCAGCGTTTGAGCAAGAAATTTGCACGTATTAGCCTGAACTTGGATCAGATCAAGGCCGATGCTGATGCCGGCTCCGATGTGGATGCCGATGAGCTGCTCTGCGGCGCTAAGGATGACGAACAGGACTTTGTGGATGCGAGCGCGGCAGATGTCAACACGTTGGCCCACTCGCTGCCCAGCACACTCGTCTACAGCAGCTTCAATCGCAGCACCAGCGTGCCCAGCGAACCAACTCATGCCGCCGAAGAGACGTGCAACTCGAAGCTAACAGGCGCCAAGCCGAAGCGTTTGAGCACGCTCTCCAACTCCTCATCTCTAGTGTCCGCCTCGAAGTCGAGTTGCGCTTCGTCCTCATCGAAGTCGCGTCGCTCGCAGCCCAGCTACGATGAACGTTGCTATAGCTGCACAGATTTTCGTGCTGTCTCACAGCAGCAGCATCATCAGCATCAGTTGCAGCTGCAGCTGCAGCAACAGCAGCAAGAGGATGTGGCGCCCATGCTGGTGGCAGCGGCAGCTGTGGTGGCCGCCAGTGCGGCCATGGCCAGCAATTCGACAAAATTTGATTTGGGCAGCGGCGAGGAGACCTGCCTCGATTGCCTCGAAAAGGAGTTTCTGGCCAATACGATTGGCAAGGCGCTGGATCTGAGCAGCTGTGCCAAGTGCCGGAGACGTGTGGGCGGACGTGGCAGCAGCCTTTCGCTCTATACACGCGCCGAACAGACGCGCTGTCGCAGTGGCTCGCCAGGCTATTTGGATGAATTTGGCGGGCTCTTTAGCTGGCATAATACGGCCGGCGATATGGGTCTATATAACCAAAGGTTTATTTCGTGTGATAATAATTTTGGCGGCAGGCAGGTGAGTGAAGGATTGAAGAGGATAAAAGAGTGAAATGGTAAATGTAACGGAGGAAAGTGTTTGGTTGTATGGGAAGGAATAGATAAGTTAAGACGGAACGAATCAAATGATGTAGGAAAAGAATCTTTGGGATTGTTCTACAGTTAATTAGCAAAGGTAGATCCATAAGATGATACGATACGATGGTAAGACGGTTAAGACGGAGATTTCGGTTCCAGTTTAGATCACGTACGGCAAAGAGTAGAAACTGTTTCTGGAATCAGGAATCATCCTGATACAATTGATGCTGTGAAAATCATATAATTGAGATAGGTCGAATTGAGTTAGGTCTAAGATAGGTCGAAGTATATAAAAGTTTTGTAATGAAGGAATCTTTAAACTCCTTTGATAAAGCCAAGAACACGTTTGGTCTCATCAATGATGGTTGGGATATGAGAATTGAAACTAAATTACAAATGAAAGGGATCTTTAAACTCCTTTGATAAACCCAATAACAAGGTTGGCTTCATCAATGATGGTTGAGATTTGAGCATTTGAAACTAAGTTACAAATGAAAGGCTCATCATGCCTGATAGAGAAAAACAGACCAAACTCAAGACGTAATAGCTCTGTCAACACATACATACTCCCTTAGATTCCGCACATCTGCTCTCTTATTAACTCTCTAGAATTTATAACCCATCAATATCCCTCTCTCTCCTCCATTACTCCTTTAGCTGCTCAAGCAAAGCTTTTCGACTGAACCGCTGGTGGCGCGCCTGTCCACGGCGCATCTGAGTGAGGAGCATCTGGTGCAGGCGCTGGACAAACTTCACATTTCCTACAACGCATCACTGTTGCATGCCTACTTTGAGCAGCTGGCAGCGCCAACAACGCCAGCTCGTGGCAATCTCAAGCAGCTGCTGTTGCATGTCTCCAAGCAGCAGTGCAATCATCGCAAGCTCAAAAAGCTGATCGAGCTCATTGCGCAGCAGCAGCCGCAGCCGCAGCAGCTCAGTGTGCAATTCAAGCGGGTGGGTGTTTGAGTCATCAAAACTATATAAATATATATATATATATTAAAATGAACTTCTTTTGGCATACAGACTAATGCTGAGCCCGCTGCTTTGGTGGCCGTCAAGGTGAGCGATATTTTGGACGCCTGGCAACGTCAACGAGATCTCTACGTGCTGCGGCAATTGGATGCGCGCTTTCATCGTGCCAATGTGCTGGGTAAAGTTGGCTATAGGAATACCTATATATTCAGTCTATACCTATATTACATGTATTCCTATTTCCAGGCAAAATTGGACACATTGTGCGGCAGGCACAGCAGCAGCAACAACAGCCTGCGGCCACCACATCCGCCTCGGCTGCAGCTTCAACTTCAATCTCATCCATGCGGCAAGCTTTGCCTGATTTTCTAATGATACCACAATATTATGCTTGTGGTGAATTAACATTGACGCGCAAATGCTAAAAGCCAGCCCAACACACACACACACACACACACACGCATCAAATGATTTATGCGTGGCTGCAAATATTTTGTTAATTTTCAAATTGAGATTTTCTTCAAATGCAATAGATCTGTGCCGCGTTGCTTGTTTCAACAAAACAAAACAAAAATATTGTTAAATATTTAAACCCAATGACACAAGCTAATTCCATATACATAAACAAACTTTCAATGTATTCACGCATGTTCAGTATTTGTTTAAGCTTTATAATATATATATTTATATTTTATATTTACATTAAGCATAAGCATAAACATTAACTCATTTAGTTGTTAAAATTATTTTATGATTTTATTTTTTGTCTGTTTTTGCAAATTTGTTTTTCGAATTTCTGCATCTAGTCTCGAACACAAAAAAGAAAACTAAATTTATAGCACTTAAGTATAATATTTGTCATCATCCTCTTAAATAGTTTAAGCCATGTTAGTTGGCCGGCTCAGATCTGTTTATGTATTCGAATTGCATTTGTAAGCCAATGCTGCCTGTTTATGTTAATGTTCTTTGGCAGCCACGCATAAAGGCAATATATTAAGAAAGCTGCTGCTCTTGAGGGCGGGCCAAAAGTGGGCGGTTTGGCGAGTTGTTAGCAAAAGAAAACAAAAAGAAGAATATAAAAGTTAAGCGCGTCTTTATGTATGTGTTATAACGTTAATCACAATAACCGTTAATCGATTTGCAATATTTATAAAAAAAACAGTAAACAAAAACGAAAATCAAATATACTATATATCTATATATATGTTTATATATATATATATACATATGTATGTGTACATCTCACGCCCACTAACGTATATCACAATATAATATAAAACATAATATATGTGTAGCGTATATATAGCTTAGCTTATATACTAATTACAAAATAAACTAAGTAGTCAAGTAAAACACACACACATATATATACATCCCATGTTTATACGCTGCTCTAAACGTGATTTAGAAATTTATTGCAATAGAATACTTTTTTTTTTGTTAATTAAAGCATTTTGTGCTTTGAGAACAAACTCCTTAACTATTTTAGAATTTATACTAAATCACGTTTTAGTGGCATACTTATACACTCACACATACACACAAATGTTTATACGCTGCACTAAACGTGATTTCGAAATTGATTTTAATAGAATATTTTTTCTAATTTAATCCTTAGCTATTTTAATATTTATTTAAATCAATTTTATGCTAAATCACGTTTTAGAGGTGCACGTATAAACATTACACACACGCACATACATGCATACACATCAACGTTTATACGTTGCGTTAAACGTGATTTAAAAATTTATTGCAATAGAATTTTTGTTTGTTATTTAAAGCATTTTAGGCTTTAAGAACTTACTCCTTAATTATTTTTAAATTTATATAAATCAATTTTATGCTAAATCACGTTCTAGTTGCACACGTATAAACATTACACACAAACATATTCACACCAACGTTTATACGCTGTATTAAACGTGATTTACAAATTGATTTACATAGCATATTTTTTGTTATTAAAGCATTTTAGGCTTTAAAACATACTCCTTAATTATTTTTAAATTTATATAAATCAATTTTATGCTAAATCACGTTTAGTTGTACGTATAAACATACACACCAACGTTTATACGCTGATGCTTAAAGCATTTTGGGCTGTAAGAATATATTTCTTAATAAATCACGTTCTAGTTGCACACGTATAAACGTTACACACATGCACTCACTCTCTCCCTCTCTCACACACACACACACACACATATACCATTACAATTCATAACGTAGCTGCAGCTCCTCAAGACTTCTTGGACTACCCGCCCAACCCCCCGTAAGAAAAAACGTATTGCAACGGTGAGAATAATGTTTTTTGTTTTAATAAAATTACGCTTTATTAATATTATTATATATTTCACGATTCTCTTTGTTGACAAAATTTATTGATAGCGTTGTTGTTGTTGTTGCTGCTGCTGCTGTTGTTGCTGTTGCTGCTGCTGCTGCTGGCGTCCAGCATTGTAGTAGCCAGGTGGACCGCCACTGGGGGGCGGTCCTGGTCCCATGTTGGGCGGCATAGGAGGTGGGGGCGCCGCCGTATTGTAGTGCGTGGGCGGCGGCGGCTGCTGTGTCCAGGCATTGGCCGCATACGGTGGCAACGGCACCACTGGCGGCGGCGGCGGAGGTGGTGCGTGATACATGTGATAATTGGCAGCATTGCTGTTCATATTGCTGGGTGGTGGTGGCAGTGGTGCAATGGCGCCACCGCCGCCGCCGCCTCCAGTGGGCGTGGGCAACGGCAGCTGCCCGTCGTTGTTTGGCGGCGGTATAGAGACGACGGCAACTGGCACCGCATTGGCCAGCGACTTGATGGATTGTATATTGTTGAGCTCGCCCAGCAGACCGCCGTTGCCGCTGGGCTGTGACGCCGCCGCCGCTGCCGCCGAGGGCTGAGCATTTGTTGTTATTGCTGCTGTTATTGTTGTTGTTGGGCTGTCGGCACGACTGGGCGGCTTCTGTGGCGGACTGTTGGGCTCCTGGCCTTCCTTTTGCGTCGACTGATACAGATCCAGCACCTGATGGCAAATGTCCTCCAGGATCTCCATGGTCACATTGGAGACGAACATGTCCCACCAGCGCTGATGCTGCGGCTGCCTGCCCAGCCAGTCGAGCACCGTAAACTTGCTCAGCTTGCTGGCCAAATGGATGAGGGCGACGGCTATGATCTCCGGTTCCCACTGCAGGCAGACGACGGTGCTGAGCGAATCGTTGACGAAATTCCATGCCATTTGGACCATTTTCTGCAGTTTCGGCTGATCGCCCTTGAAGCACTTGGCATACTTGAGCAGAAAGGTATAGGGATGCTCCACCTGTAGATCGAATTTGATGGTCTGCAGCAAGATGCGCTCCAGCGTCATTACCTCCTCCTTGGGATCGTCGCCGAACGAATAGAAATAGTTGTCGTTGAGAATGCCGCGGGCCGTTTTGATGATGTCGCGACACTTCTTGGGCGTCTCCTCCACCTTGCCGGCGAGAAACAGACAACAGCAGGCGGTCACGTAGCGTGGAAAGCTCTTGAACGAGTGGAACATATAGAAGCGATGAAAGTAGACGACGCCGGTGGCCATTGTATTGTGGCCGAGGCCCATTTTCGTGCCGCATTCCATGATGAAGCGTGCGCCCTCTTTACGATAGCGTCGCTCCGTGTCGTATGTAACGCCATCCATGATTGAAGGTGTCTCGCGTAGTTCCTTTTTGTCATAGTACCAGCAAGGCATTTTTCTCCGAGCCTACAGCGATATTTTCTATTTTATTTTTTGTTAATAATAACATAAAACAAAACGAACCAAAAATTAGTGCTTTTCTTGTGGCATTTTTTAGCGTGTTTAGCCTAAATACTGTGCAGCAGGTGGCAACGCTAAACAAGCAACAGCTGTTGCCGCTGGCAGTGTGACCGTACATGGTTATTCAAAGTGCGCTTCAAATAAGTTTAAAAAAGAAAACAAAAATTGTGTAATATGTTTTATTTTATTTTGTGCTTTTATTTCGGCTTTAAAAAAATGCCAAACACCAGGTATGTTTAGCTTGACATTGACTAATCATCAAATATTTACTTTAATTACTTACTTTTTTTTAGCCCATGTAAGTTGACTTTCCACAATTTGTTTTTTTTTCTTGCTACAAATGGCACAGCGCATACCTGTTGTCTGCGTCCATGGCCGCCGTTTGGCCAATTAGTCGCAATGCCTTGGCTTAGTTGAGGTAACTATTTATAACCAGCCTTTCCAGTTGTCGTTAGCTTAATATGCGCGACTCTCATTGTGCAGACGTCGAAAATAATGCGGTCAATATGCTCGTCTAACAGGAATTCGTTTGCTGTTCCTCGTTCCCCTGCTTCCCCTGCTTCTCCTGCTGCACCACCTGCTACATTACATTCGCCCTCTTGCGTTTTACAGTTGTTTTTTTTTTTGTCATTTTGCCACCCACTTTTATCGCGCTGGGCAGCACTGTTTGGTATTTTGCATAACTGGCAGTGTTGGCAATTTAGCTGTTTTTCCGGCAGCTGAGTGATGTAGCGGCTGGCGGGAATTATAGCTGAAACTCATAACAATAAGAATGCATTAAATTGAATCAAACAAAGCTAATTTCGTTGTGCTTTACGGCTGTTGATGTAAAATCAAGCAAACAATTCCGCTAAAAATCCTAAAAGCTGCTTTTCTGGTGCTTAAAAATGTTCTTTAGCTACTTTTGGCTTGTCAAAGTCCTGCACAGTTGGCAACACTGATAACAGCTGCATTGCAAAATGCCAAAAATAGCAACAACAAAAAAATACTAAACTGGTTAAGGTATGGAGAAGAAAACAATGGCGCGCCCAGGGCAGCCCAGACAAGTCCAGCAGCCAACAGCAGCCAGCAGCCAGCCTGCAGCCAGCTTTATGACTAGATATTTATAGTCTTCTGTCCAATGCCTAGCATTGCTATCGTTCGTCTCACATTTCATAAACAATTTGTATGCACAGTTGCAGTTGCGTCTGTCGATGTTATTAACCTTGCTTTGGGGAGCCTGTTGGCTCCTTGGTAGCTGGCCAGACAGGTCCAAGTTAATCAAATAGAATTGTGCCGGTCCGAGCAGCATAACCAGTTTACTTTACATATATTCTTTAGCTTTTACTTTGTATGATCGTACGCTCACGCGCGCTCTCTCTCGGCCAGTTTGCTTGCTCTTTCGCTCTTTCTCTCTCTCTCTACCTGCTTAGCCGTTTAAGACACGTTTGCAGCTTCGCTGCGTTTGCTGCCATTCGGCGCTTTTCAGTCACTTTTGAAACGTCGCCAGTTACCAAACGGATCGCGCTAGCTGGCAGCAGCAGTAACAACGACAGCAACAACAATCCGTCCAGTTGTTTATATATGTATATATATTTTTGTTATATCTTAATGCGCGTTCGTTGCGGCCAAGTTATAAATAATAATAAAAATAATAGAAGTGGCTGCAAGTGCTAAACAACAACAACAACAACAACAACAACAACAACAACAACCAACAGAAGTGCTTGCCTAGGCAAAAAAAGTCTTTTCAATAATACACAATAGCCATAAAGCAAGATTCGTATAAAAGAAAAAGAAAATGTGCTATAAAAAAAAAGTTAAAAAGTAACCACAAGCTACGTATCGTGCGCGCACTCTCGCTCCCCCTCTCTCTCTCTCTCTCTGTCACACACACACATTCTCTGTTCCTCGATTGCTCTATCTTGCTCTTTCCATAAGCACACTCCTACTTCCCCCTAAGCTTCGCTCTACTGCATGCATTCCTTGGAATCATTCTATGTGGATTATCGCTACGAGTCAAACAACAGAAGAAGAAGAAGAACTACAAAACCCATAACGTTTGCGTTATTTGGAATATTTTTTACGTTATACCTTAGTCTATAACGCTAAATAAGTGAGTTTTATTATGAAATATTTAAGGTATATATGAATAAATTTATATGTTTATATATTTTGTATGTAAACTAAAAACTAAATATATATAAAATATATAGACATATGTTTATATACATAAAGTATTTATAGACATATATATGTGTATATATTCTCGATAATACTCAACAATCCTGCTTTCCTGTATTTCTATGCAAGCCCTACTATAATCTGCGAGTAAATCGGATCACTATATTATATAGATATCTTAGGACAGTCATTCAAATATTTAGTTCTTAAATATATAAGGACGGACATACCATTTTTAGCAGGTTTACATTATTTCTTTAACTAAGATAATTCTTCAAATAAGAATTTAGATAAAGTTAATAGTTAAGATATCTTTAAGATATAATAAAGATATCTAAATATCAACTTTATCTCAAGTCTTATTTGAAGAAATTATCTTATTCAAGAATAATCTGAGCCTGAAAATGGTAAATCCTTTTATAATGTTTTAGCTAAACTGCATATAGAAGCTAGAAGGGGGCTTGGCCTTCCCCATAAAATATATACATATCTATTTCTAATCAACAGCAATAGTCGTGTAGATCTGTCTATCTATTTGTCTATCTGTCTATCAAATCCATTTTTCCGTCTACCTATCTACGTACGTATATAGAAATGCGTCGATCTTGAAACTTAAAAGAATTAGAAAAATGTTAGACTTTCCATATAATTTTTTGATCACTTTTGTTACTGATTTTCAGTTATTGATGTTTCATAACTTATATTCATCTTGAAGACTCACTCGCAAATCAAATTTCTTTTTAAACATCGATAACTGATTCCATTTTTAAGACATAAGTTCTTCTATAGCACTCACAGATCAGCTTTAGTTCAAAGTATACATAACTCATTCCATTTTTGAGACTCAAGTCCTGAGCATTTGTAGATCAAGTTTGTATCCAAACATCGAGAAATTATTCCTCTTTCAAGATACCAATTTAAGACTTCACAATTTGAAGCATTTCTCGCAAATTTTAAGAGCTAAAGTCAACTAATATGTTATTTAACTTCTTCTTAATATATAGATTAATATTTCACTGTTTGAATATCTAGTGTCATTGCCCCCAAAAAATGGTCTAAAAATCATGCTTAAAGGCAAGCCGTGACCGTGAGGGTATCTATCAATCAGGCACTGTTGATTAGAGCGCTTCTAATTCTTCATAATATCTGTTCGAAACTCGGCAATTAAGAACTTTAGTATAGCTGACTACTTCGGTTTAAGAGCAGCTCTACATCCCATCTCTATATTAAGTCTATCCACTATATATTAAACTACTATTATAAAAATCTTTATATGCATTTGTGTTCGACTTTGGTAAACCTTTTTCTGGAATAGCATTTAATCAGTTATTTACAAACAATAATTGCAACAACTTATTTGTACAGTTGTTTTATATATTTTTTTTTAATAATCTATACTATATTTGCAATTATAAAGCAGATGATTCAGTTTTGTAGTATGTTGCGATCCGGGGAATTAGCTGGCCCACACCAAACGCTTGCATTGGAAATTAGCGTTGTTGCAGCTTGCTTTTTGCTGTGATTTATCATCCACGCTCGCATTTCACTATAAAAGTCTCTGTCTGTTGTTGTTGTCGTTCAATTGAGTGTTAAGTGTTTGACGATTAGATCATCTGTGGGGCGCGTCAAGCCGCTTAGCCAAGTTAATGAGTATTTTGGCCGTCTCGACGCAAGCCAAGGCCATTGGAGCCTGGCTCAGAGCACCGCAAGTTGATTGAACCTGCCACACCGCATCCAGCCACGTTTTCTTGCTCTCTCTCTCTCTCTCTTTCTCTTTCTCTACCAAATTAAATTCACAAAGGGTATATATGAGTGCATGTTGACTACACCACCTGTCATAATTATAGACACTGTTCTCTATTTCATCATATTAATGATTTCCTTTGTTAAATTCTTAGCTTAAGGCAAACATTTAAATTCTTAACCGAGCTGAAAATCGATTTTGTGATTCATTTATCTTATTGGAGGAACAAAACTTACTGCACCTATGACAAATCTTTGGTAATACTTATGGGGAATTAGTCATAATTTAAAGTAAATTATAGTCAAGGCCGTTTAAGCTGAGAACTTAAGTATAATTAGTCAAGAGCTATATATTCAGTGTGGATTTGTATGCATAGTAGAAAAACTTGATCACTTCCAAATGTGTAATGGATAAGCTGTTGATGTTTTAAAAATGTTGAAAATGGCTTGAATGTGATTTTAAGTTTTCGCTTACAAAAGAGTGCTTAAAATGATTAAGAAATTGTATTTATGGTTAAATACAATTAGTAATCAAGCAATTCTTACGCATAACAGCCAAAATAACAGTCACTTAACATTTATATTACATTTCTTATGTTGCTTAAAATAACAGTTAGTTAACAAAACAAAACGAAATAACAGTCACTTAACATTATTATTGAATTCAGGGAGAGCTGTAATAAATATTATGTTAATTAACATTACTGTTAACTAACTATACATTTTTTGCAGACACTTAACATTTATATTAAATATAAGAACTTCTATATTTAATATAAAAATATATTATATATAAAACATTTATATGAAATATAAGAAGCACTATAATGTAAATACAATAGCAGTTACTTAACATTTATATTACATTATTCTTTAACATTTATTCTGCAATTTACTAGAGCTCCTAATTAGTTAACTTCTATAAAGCTGATATTATAAACAATAATCTATGATTTGAGTAGAACCTTAACAGATGTCATGTTATAAAATGTTCAAAAATAACATTCATTTAACATTTGTGCTAAACTTGATAAGTTATTAACATTTTGATATACAAAATTATGAATGCAATTTGTTCACATATAAAGTATACATATTTATAGAAAAAACATGTTTAAAAGAATAAAAGATTAGTCTGTTCATGAGGAAATATAGAAGAATATAGTAGAAGGAAATACATGTTTCAAAATTAATTCAAGAATGTATTTCTCTCTAAAATAAATAAAGTTAAAATTTAAGAAAATGTTTTCTTTTAAGAAAGATTAATGTTTAATAATATCTGACTGAAATCTTGTCAAAAATTCTTTTAAAATATCTTCAAAAAGTATTGTTTTTTTTTAATATTCTAAAAATATATTTATTTAATTTTTATATATTTACAATATAAGGCTTTCATTTGCTTTAACTTTTGAATATCTTTCGATCATTTTTCAGAGTTAAAAACTTCACTTCAAAATATTTATTGAAATTTCTCTAATTTATTAGCCCTCATAGTAGCATAATGCCAGTAGCCAATTCGCATTTTCGATTTATATCTTGATTTCGCACACTGTGCACTAACTCTATTGTTGTTGTTGTTATTGTTGTTGTATTTAACTAGCTCGATGTTGATGAAGTTTTTGTACCAGACTGTTGAGTTGGCTTGCTTTTGTTTCTGAGGCTTTACTTTCCACAATATGTTAACAATTTTGATTGGCAATGCGATGCGTGGTGTTTGTGTTTGTGCTTGCATTGTTTTTAGCTGCCGTCGGGATCAGTGTTGCATGTTGCAAATTGCAACTGCAACAACGCGGCACTGTAATTGTTTTGCCAGCCGCCAAGCGTAACCGAACAGCCAGCCCAATGGAGCGGCGGCGTTGAACTCGCAACACTTTGAAAATGATTCTCCTCCGCACACAGCACAGCACAGCCTAGCACAGCACACATACATTCTTAACCGCACGCAATTGGCCGAGAGCGAGATAGATCTCCGAGACGCCATAGACAATGTGTATGAACAGCGTACAGCGTACAACGTACAACGCACAACGCACAACGCACTCGACTTGGCCATAAATCACGCGTGCCTTGGCCATATTTGTGGTAGGCTCTGTCGCGGGCCGCAGCCCATCAAATGTCAGCTACCTTTTAAGTTGCCTCTTTTATTGTCTGTATAGAAGTTGTTTTCGCCATATCTGTGAGCACCCAAAGTGCTCGTAATTTTTACTTTACCTCTTACATGTTCCTTGACGCTTGTGAACTTTTGCATGATAATTACCAGGCCCCAAATGAAAACCAGTTAAAAGCCATTTGAAACATAACTGTGCTTATTATGATGCTTTGACAGCTGCGTAAATAATCGGAAAGTTTTTGGCTGATTACTTTGTTTTCAGCTCTTTTTTTACCAATTATATAATTTGGTTAAACTTGTTACGGTTATGCTATTCAATATGTTTAAGGCAAATATTTGTTGTCTTGCTTTGCTCTGGTATTTAAAACTTGAGCAATTTGAGGTATTTTGTATACATTAATTTGCTTCTTTTTTTGGTAAATGTGACAGATGTTTGAGATATTTAAGTGGTTGTGGAAGTCGAGAAGAGTCTTGATAATATGAATGAGTTTTTAAAGAGGTTTAAAAGGGGTTAAGAATAGAAATAAAGTTGGTTAATCTTAAAAATCAGGAAATCTTTAAATGCATGAATATAATATCAACTGAATATAAATTTTTATAAATATATATATTTGAATATTAACAGAATTAAGTACAATTCGAACTGGTATCTGCTGAAGCTCTTGATGCACATTACAATAACACAACAGATAATATATCATACTAAATATGAATAAAGAGAAGAGGAAGGAAGGAAGGAATATTAGCTCTTCGCAGAGTTCAGGGTATTTCCGAGTCAGGCACTTCCAACTAGAACTCTCTTACTTGCTTAAGAGAGTTCTAGTTGGAAGTGCCTGACTAGGAAATACCCTGAACTCTGCGAAAGAGCTGATATTCCAAGCATTCGACGCTTTTTATGAACATAGAAAAGCGCTCTGTCTACTGTGAAGTTTACGTAGAGACTGTGCTTGGGTGTAGTATGGATACTTGATTGTTGATTAACTTCTCTTCTAGTTGGACTTTCTTGATTGTTGAATAACTTTTCTTCTAGTTGGACTTTCTTAATCTACATTTTCAGAGCATGATAATAACAAAATGTGTATTCTTGCAAGAGTATAAGTATCTAGTATTTGAAAATCTTTTTTTACGTTTTTGAAGGAAGGTGAGAAGGTATCCAAAATCCTAAATATACTCTAAATCTCTGCATTTCATATAGGGCCATCCACAGTAAACTGAATCTATCCATAATTTGTGGTATTTAAGCTACGCTAGCATGATTATGCCTTATAAACAATAATCAATTACAATACAAACTTTTCTCTAAAGAAACTAAAGAAATGTTTGAATAAATAGGAATTTGTAATAACTTAAGGAGCCATAAGAACTCTTCAACCTAACCACTAACAAAACAATAATTGAAATTTCAATTTATTTGCTAAAATTTGTATTTTCATCTTAAAAGAAAGTGCCCAATTCCTCATCAAAACACTATTTATCCCACCTTTTCTTCTACTTTAAATATAACTAAAAGCAAATAAAATTGCACACCTATTCTTATCCGATTCTCCGGTAACTCTATAAGAAAACCCTCGCAGTTCCAGCTGTTCGGGCCCAACATGTAGTAGCAAAAAAACAAAGAAACAGCAAGAAACCCGTTGCGCATGGCAATTTACAGAAAATGCGTTACACTTAATTCAATCGCAGATAGAAGTTAAAGCCATTCCGCTGTTGGCCCAATTCGCATTGGTGGATCTTTGAAGAAGCAGCAGCAGCAGCAGCAACAGCGACAGCGACAGCGACAGCAAATAGCCTTAAGCGCCCCTTGATGGAAGCTATTCCAACAAAAATTTCTATTTAATTCATTTAATTTCATTTAAGCCAACTCAGGCGAGAACGTAGCTTGGCCTTTGGCCAAAGTTATTAATAAGTGTTATTTCTTTTTTATATTTCTTTTATTTTTCTTCTTCTGCTTCTTTGTAACATTTTTTTTTTATTATTATGTATTTCTTTTGCGTTTCTTCTACGTCTATACTGGCGAGGCGTTTACCTATACGTTGACCTGATTAAAGACAGCACGCACACTCAGAGTCAGACTCGAAGCTCACTCAGAGTGCGAGTAGAAAGTGTCGCCACTCTCTTTTCTGTATAGAGTTTTTTGACATTTGTTGCAGGTCGGCTTATTGAACTGCCAATGGCTGTAGCCATTTAAGCTGGGCTTGGTCTTGGTTACACTCTAATTGAAAAATAATAAAAGTCAACCAGTTTTCGTAGCTGTCTCTCTCAACTTTGACATACAAAAATTGTGTTGGCAAAAGTTCATTGAAACGCCGCTGTTAGCGCACAGCAACAACAACAAAAATATGAATGTTAAAAAAAAAGGTTTTAACATATTATGGCAATGCCTCAAACGAATAAAGCTTTAAAGCCGCAGCTCGAGCGGCACAAAAAAAAATTGTTGACTTTTATGTTTCTCTGCCTTTTGCTCTTTCGTCAGCATTTGTTGAAAATTCTAATTAAAATGTAAAAAAAAATTGCTGTTTGAGAATCTTCTCACATTTATGTGCTGGTAACTTTTATATGCCATTGTTATATACACACGACTGACGCAGCTGCCAAAGATCATGTGTGAGTGTGTGTAGTCTTTGCGTATGGGAAAGATCAACAATAGTTATAAAAAAACAAGTAAGAGTGCTCTAGTCGAGACGGCTCGACTACGAGATACCCTGAACCCTGCGAAGAGCCAATCTTCCCAACATTATATGCTTATTTTACATATACAAATATTGCGAGCAACGCATACACATACATACATGCATATGCACGCACGCATAAGCACGCGCTCTGCTGACTGCGCAGTTGACGCAGCGACTGAGCTCGGGCTGCAATATGCCTATTGTGTGGAAAATTAAATGTTTAATAACTTTTTTTGTGGATGGACTTTCTTAATCAAACTTTCACAGCATGATTATGTCATTCCTATGTATGTATTTGCCAAAGCACAAGTCTCTAGTATTTGAAATACGAATTTTTCAAATTGGGGGCGAAGGGGGCGTGGCATCCAAAATCCAAAAATTACAAAATGTCCGCATTCATTACACAAATCTACGCAGTAAATTTGGAGTCTCTAGCTCTTACGATATGCTTAGCGAAAGAAAAGTTATCGATTTTTATCGATAATAAGGAAACGGGATGAGTTATCGAAAATCTAAAAAAAACTCGTACTGCGTAGGCTATAGACGAGTATTCTCTGAAAATTTCATATATCTAGCTTTTGTGGTTTACGAGATCGCTGCGTTCATACGGACGGACGGACGGACGGACGGACGGACGGACGGACGGACGGACGGACGGACGGACGGACGGACGGACAGACGGACAGGGCTATTTCAACTCAGCTCATCGAGCTGATCAAGAATATATATACTTTATGGGGTCTGCGATGTCTCCTTCTGCCTGTTACATACATTTCACAAAAACATTATACCCTGATTTCCCATTTTCAATGGGTTCAGGGTATAAAAAGAAGAAGAAGAATAATACCTTTATGCATAAAGATTTGCGTTTTCCATTCATTATACGCAATTAATTTTGTTTCATTTCGTAAAATTAATGTTGCAAATACTTTGAACTTTTGAGTCATGAGAACTGGAAATTGAGTAAAGGTTTGGGTAAGATTTTGAAGGAGTATACAGATGTATATAAGTATTTCTTGTATATATCACTAACACCTGCTGAAAACATTGCATACTCATTCATGAAGTATATTCATGAGTATATTAGTTTTATGCATTGTCCGTCTTGTTGCCCATCCGTCCGTTCTTCTGTCTGTCCGTCCGTCCCTATGCACGCTCTAGTTATTGAAGCTAGAGACTTGACATTTGGAATATATACAGTTAAGTTACTGTAGATAGTTTCCTGACTTCTTTACTGTTTTGGGACCCAGAATGAGTATTATGCAGTTGTTACCACCCGACAGCTATATTCTTACTGGTTTCTTATTTATTTTGAACAAGCACCTGCTTGTCTTCCTTTTGACAATCAATTTCTTTTATAAGCTCACAAATCATTTGCTCAGACATTACTCTGATATTGAGAGATATTCGCATTTTTGCTTGGCTATTCACTCGTTTCGCAATTAAATTAAGCCATGTATATTCAGTCTAAAGACATTGTCTCAAATGTGAGTTGACTAAGCAATAGGGCTTGACTGAAATGTCAGGTAGATATACAATATATATATAAAACTCTCTCTCTCTCTCAAGATATATAAATACAACTTTATCATTTCAGAAAACCTCTATTAGAGATTGACAGTAAAAATTGTTTTGGGTTCTGCCCACTGCATATTAAAACTAAATAACTAACAAAGTAGAGAGTTTATAATGGCTTTTTAATAAGTTTATCTTTACACTTCTGCTGCTGCTGCTACTTTTACAATCTCAGCTCATTAGCATTTTCAAGCGGCCCAGATTTGGTCCATGACCGCACCGCAGCAGCCACATTTGCCCATTTCAAACATTTCTAACTTTCAACGGGCGCTCTCTATGTATGCTCTATGCTAATTATTATGCATTTCAGCAGCTTGTTTGGTCTTGCAAGCAAATCAAATTCAATCATTTAACAATTTTCGACGCCCCCCACGTACGTTCGTTCCAAATAAATTGGAGCTGGCTGCTGGCTCAGCGGGTAGCGTGAAGGCCGAAGCAATGTTTAGCTCCGATTCGGATTCAGATTCAGATTCAGTTTCAGTTTCGGTTTCGGCTTTTAGTGCATAGCATAAACACGGATCCCATTGCCGCATATGTGCGGAACCACATAATGACTAATAACGCTGCCGATTTGCATGCTCTATGGGCACAACAGCACAGACAGCACAGACCCCACAATGTCTTGAGAAACAGCAATGCAAACTGGTTTTTTTTTGTTGTTGTTATACAAATATTTAGATACATACTCACATTCACGCTCCATTGCAGTATTTTGTAGTATTCGCATTAAGATGAAGAAAAATTGAAACCATTATTAAATGCTGTTGCCAGATCCGGTCTAAGATTGTTGTGCCGATCTCCAGATCAGTTGCAAAAATGAAATGAAACGTTTTCATTGTAGTTGGTATCTCTTCAAATTGCCTTTAATATGCGATCAAATTGGAGTTGCTGTGCAGTCGAGTTGTTGTCAAAGTGGAGTCATTTATATTAACGAATTGCTGGATATGATTTGGTTGTATGGGGGGGAGATTACACTGTTCAAGGAGATATATTCAAGTGCGTAATGGATGCTTGAAGAGTGAAGTGGAGAGAGATCGAGAGATAAAGGCAAAAATAGTGAGTGAAACAGGGTTAGAGGTAGAGAGCGGGAGATAGAAAGACAAAGGGAGTTACAGAGAGTACGAGCTATGTGTAACAATTAAGGATTGAGCAAAAATGGAAAGCGAAAGACTGAAAAATAAATAATAAATCTTTATAAATTATTATTATTATTATTATAAGTCAAACACTATCAATTGATTTCACAAACGATTCTATTAATATATTTTTCACACACCTAATGCCAAAGTTGTAGGAAGCTATTTATCTTACGCCTTGATCTATTGATCTATTACATGTATTGCTAGTTTTTGGCATTAAATTGCTGTGACCTCCGCTTAACCAGTTCGAATCAATTTTTGGCCAATAAGCAAAGTCGTAACAAATCGCGCAAATTGTTTAAGCGAACGATTTTAGTTTTTGCCATGCCAACACGTACCACAAATGTAATGCCCACTAATTTCCTGACCAGCAGCAAGCTGTGTGCTGGGATTTCTTCTTAGTTTTCTTACTTGATTATTTTATTTTTTGCCTTTTTTTTTTTGCTTTTTTTGCTAGGCTGGGTAATTGTTTTTGTTTAGCTCTCTTGATTAGCGTTAGGCATGAAGCTGTGACTGAAGTTGAATGAACCGACAAGCTCTCGATTCTTTTGAAATCTTCAGCGGTTTTTCTTTGTGCTCGAAACTTTTGCTGTTGCTGTTTGTTGTTGAAACTTCCGCTGGCCGGCAATTGGCCACACTTTTACAGTCGGGACGGTTCGGTTCAATGGGCTTAATTGAAAATTCATTTTGTTAATTTGTTAGCAATTATTGTGCATTTGATTGAGTTGAGAGTTTTTTTTTTCTTTTTTTTTTTCGCTGTCACAACTTTCACCATTCAAATACTAATTTTCATAAACGACTTGACTCCTTTGCACTCAACAGTTGTCCAGCTGTTGTCTGATGTTTCCATTATTATGCTGGCTATCCTATGACAATACACAGAAATATTTATATATATATATATATTCATATACATTAATATATTTGTGTTTTAAGTGTTACGTTTGCTGAGATTTTGACACATGGTATTTGTTGTTTTGGTGTAGGTGTTTGCTTGGACACGGTTCGATTTCTTTTTGTTTACGAACAGCTTTTTGTTTTGGTTTTTAGTTTGTTTTTTGTTTGGATTTTTTTTTTTATTTTATAGTTCGACTACCTCTTTTGGCTATCTTGGCCTAAATTTGCATAATTTATGTAATTTCGGCGTCATTTTTTATTGACTCTCATTGGCATATAAAAGAGATATATATATATATATTTTTAGCTTAAGTGTTAATGTAGCCCGCGGCTTAGAAAATTTCCTGTTGAGCTTTATATTTTTACTTTTTTTTTTTTTGTTTGTTTTATTTATGGTTTTCTATAGGCGAATGTCTTATGTGTATCTGAGCAAAATTGGACAGTAAAGCCAAGGTTATTTATTTGCCCACAATTGGCTATTGTAGAGTTCTTCTTGTTAATTTATAATTTATAAGTTCTCATTCAAATTTTTATTAGACAAACATAAATATTTGATGTAGGCTTGGTTTATTCTTAGTGCCACGTGCTAATTGTGTCGACAGGTTTAGAATTTACGTTCTTTTATTCGTGTGGGCGTTATCCTTAAACGTTTTGCTGAGAGAACTAAATGAACACATTTAGTTAATAAATATTCATCATTTTGTTACGTTTTGTATAATATATAACATTTTTACGGACAAATGATATAAAAACTTGATTTTTCCAACGTAAATTGCAGCTTGTCTCAGAAGTGTTGACATTTTTCCTATAGTTTCTTTTATTTATATTTTATTGTATTTATCTTTTATTTTATATTTTATATTTGGTATTTTATATTTTATTATTTCATATTTTATATTTTGTATTTTATATTTTATATTTTATATTTTATATTTTATATTTTATATTTTATATTTTATATTTTATATTTTATATTTTATATTTTATATTTTATATTTTATATTTTATATTTTATATTTTATATTTTATATTTTATATTTTATATTTTATATTTTATATTTTATATTTTATATTTTATATTTTATATTTTATATTTTATATTTTATATTTTATATTTTATATTTTATATTTTATGTTTTATATTTTATATTTTATATTTTATATTTTATATTTTATATTTTATATTATATATTTTATATTTTATATTTTATATTTCATATTTAATGATTTATATTTTATATTTCATAATATATATTTTATATAATATATTTTATATTTTATTTTGTATGTTTAATTTTTAATAAATATATTTTTTCAATAATATATAATATAATATATCTGTTACATTTTTTTTATTTTTCTAATTTAATATATTTTGTTAAATATAGTTGTTTATTGTCTTATTGACAAGAAATTTATTTTTTCATGTATTATGTATAATGAAGTTTATATAAATATTAAAGCCGAGTTGTCGTTTTTAGTTTGCTTACAACAAATATATCTATATTTTTTACACTAAACAATTACCTTTTCTTAACTGTTTTATAATTTTAAAAAGGTTTTTTATCTAAGGTAATTTCTAAAGTCGGCCAACAACAGGAAATTTCATTGTAGATTTTCTCATTCTGAAAATTGTTTTGCACAAAGGTGCCCTCTGTTATCGCTGGCTTTCGTTCAGTTATAACAGCAGTTCCAAGGGCCGTGTTAAACTCTTTTTGTTGTTGTTGTTTTATTTTCCCAGTGCACAGTTCCAAATCAACTTTATTCCCAACTGTGACGCGCAAGTACCTTGGATGACCTTGTTCCCACAGAACTGAACTGAACTCTACACCGGCCACTAGCCCAAATGGCTATAATTTACTTGACGACAATTTTGGTCTGCATTTGCGGTTTCATTTCGTTTCGTTTCGTTTTACACACTCTGAAAAAAAAAGAAAGAGAAAGAAGCAAAGCAAGAGGAACGGAAAGTAAATGGGAAAACTTAATCAAGCGACCGCAGCCAGAATGCCAGAATGAAGAAATGAAAAGGTAGCTGCGATAAATTCAAATCAAAGAGTAGAGTCTAATTTATGGACTAAACCTCGACTGCAGCGCTACCATTATTCCAGATTCCAGTTAACTGAATCTGCAAGCGTTGCACGTATATATTGCTGCACCCACGTTCCCAGCCGAACCGATCCGATCCGATGCATAGCTGTAGCTGTAGCTGTAGCTGTTGATTAAACGCCCACCTACTTTCCCGCCGTCATTCCGTTGCCTGCTGTCCAATCTGTCTGTCTAACTGGGCTTATCATTTTGTTGTGATGACGATGACGACGACGTGTGTTTGTGGGTTTGCCTGACTGGCGGCCATTCAAAAGCTGGATTCTTAAGTGCCAGTCTTTACTGTAGCGGCTGCTGCTGCTGCTGCGCAAGCGCTGAGGCGTGTCTGGCTGTGGCCCACGTCTTCGAAGCCGACTGCTCGTCAGCCTGCTGCTCATTCATTGTTTCTTTCATGTTTTTTACCTTTTTGTATTGTTTTTTTCTTACTTTTTTCTCTCTCTCCCGTCCTTAATAAATATTTGCAACTCTTGTGCCACTTCCACGCGAATTTGGCACACAGCCGTCTGTGGCTTTGCCGCTCGCGAGCTGCCGCTCTGCCGTTCTGCCATGTTTGGACGGGCACAGCAACATCTTCTCGCAGTTTGCTATTCAAAATGTTTAATTTCTGCTTAATGGCATTTTTATGCATTGCAAATTGTGCTGCCAGTTTTGCAGTTAGGAATTTTTGTCTAGTCATAGATGTACATGACAGAAATGTTGAGAGACCCAGGGCTAAACTGGAACAAAATGGGCGCTACCCGAGAGTTCCGTGTGTCGAGAGCCGCTTTGATTTATTAATTTTGTTCATGTTGCAGTGGGGAAAATATAATTTTACAGCACATCTCGAGGAGTTGTAATATGATTTTTTATTTATTTAACATAATTTTTTTTACAAAACAAATGACTTTTTATTGTAATAAAATGACTTGCATTAGACTGTATTTTAAATGTTTTGTTGTTGTTGTAAAGTAGGTGTGTTTAAAAATTTACCTTAATTAACATTAATTTACAAGTTGCCTTATTTTTTTGGTTAATAAGTTAAGTATATATATATGGTATAAGAGTATATATTATGACATACACTTGCAGTTAGGAAATAGCTTATGAGCCACTAAAAAATAAGTAAAATAAACAAAAAATAATAAAAATAAATAATAATAATAATAAGTAAATAAAACAAAGTCTTTTGTCAAATTTGGCCTTTAAATTTTATTTAGGTATATAATAATTTCAGCTATATTAAGGAAAACTCGTTGGAAAACAATTTAATACATGAAAACTTGGGAAAAAAAAAACAATTTGATAAGTCTTTCGAAATGCTGAGTATCAAAATTATACTTAATGATTTAAAAATGATTGCGAAAAACGAATTTGGCCTCCAAGCAGCTTAAGATAATTTATATAATAAATCCATTTTAGTAGAATATTTTCTTTTAAAAAATAATTGTAGTAATTTAATATAATTTATATGAGTCATAATATAATATAATTAATAGTAAAATATAATTAATTATATGAGTAATAATATAATATAATTAATATTATTAAAAATATAATTAATTTAATTAAATATATATATGGATATATAATATAATTAATATATATAATAATAATATAATATATAATATAAAAATATAATAATATAATTAATTTAATTTAATATATATATATAGAATGGTATACCAAAACTATACTTCGAATATTAAGCTTCTATTACCAAATTTAGCCCTAATATTGCCTACAATAGTAGAAAGATATAGTAATTCCCGATTTGCTATAAACCTAGTGGACGTATCCGAAAATATCTTTAGATTTTTTAAGATGAGAATATATGTAGCAAATTTCAAATTTCTAATGGAATGTTTTGTTTTCATACAGTCTTGACAATCGAACAACCAGACGGACATTGTTTAAAGCCAAAAGACTCTTTTCACTTTCTAAATAAGTATAAAAACAATAAGCAAACCATATTTTCATGTTGATTCTATCATAAATACAAAATTTGAAGAATTTTGCAATCTAACTAGAAGTTAAACATTCTCTAAAGCCTATCAAATAGCTAAGGCAACAAAAAGAAAGCAAAATTATACTTCAATATAAACTGTCTTGATTCAGGTTTTATTTTCTTTAATAACAAAAAATAACTGTAATAGCTTCCACTGTAAAAAAAAAACACACACTCACACAATAAAAGGTATTGGGTTAAGTACTTAAGTAATGCACAGATTAAAAGTCATCTCAAATATATTACGCATTCGCAATGATTACTAAAGACGCATTTAGAACATGTTACAGTTGCGCTATGACGAAATCGTCAACAAGATAAACGATGATTTATACAATTATTAGCATTTCAGGCAACAGCAACAACAACAGCAACAACAATGGAGTATTTATAGAGCTCAACGTAAAGCGCATTTTTGCATAATGAACATGATGACGATGAACTCTATAAAGACTCTCATGTTAAGGCTAGATAGAGAGAGGGAGACAGTGACAGATCGAGAGAGAAGCTTAATAAATTGCCCAACAAAACACAAAAATCAAATCGCAACAAGTTTTGCGGTTTTCCCACGAACTTTATTTGTATTTGCACAAATGATTTGGCGATTTGTATTTGTTCGCAATAAAAATGTCACCAAATACACTGTGCAAAAAAAAGGGGCAAAAGATTTGGCACAGTTACGAAAGCAGGAAAAATAAATAAATAAATAAAACAGTTATTGTAAAAGTACAAGCAAATTATTGGACCACAAACTGGCAGCAATTAGGCCGCAAGGTTGCCAATCGCTTCGTGTATTTCATTAGAGCAGAAAATATGACTTATAATGAGCAGAAACCCAATTTGCATAGGCAATCAACAAAAGTGAAACAGAAGGCGTGCCACCAAAGCACGAGATCAATTAATAAGCTACTACCTAGTCTTATATATATACATAGAGAGAGAGAGAGAGAGAGATATACCTATATATATTACTCATGCCTGGCATTCACTTTTCATGTGAAAACTTCCTGCACTGCACAGTGAAAAGTTCCAGTTGCAGTTGCATTGCACAACTCCTGAGAATGGCCGGTAACAGACCCGGAGCCAGAGCCACAGCCACAGCCACAGCCACAACAACAAGACAATAAACAATACACGGCTAGAGGTAAAATTTCGTAAGCTTTCCGCAAACTGCAAATGGCCAAAAGGCAGCCTGAAGAAGAAGCCGCAGCGCAATTGAGGCAAGACACAAAAAAATAAAAGCCCCAAAATGAGATTGCAATTGTGCAAAGTTTTATTGTGTAGGAGTTTAAAGTCGAGTTGAGTCGAGACGAGACGAGACGAGTCGACTTGAGACGAGTCAAGTTTTAGTTTTAGTTTTAGTTTTAGTTTTGGTTTTGGATTTGAGTCGCATCAGCTCAAGTCTCCGACAATTGTTTACAAGTTTTTCTTGAGACCTATTGGAAGTCGTTGAAAAGAGTATGATGGTTTTGTGCAAAGGTATGTAATAGGCAGAGGAGTGTAATAGCTGATGCTAAAATGGATATATATTCTTGAGTGCCACGACTAGCTGAAGCTGATATAGCCAAGTCTGTATGTTGTTTCATATCTAGTAAACTATATGAGCTAGAGTTTTTCTATTTGAAACATCGAAATATATTCTTAAAAGCCATACACAATACAAGTTTTTCATACTTTTTATTTCGAAAAGTGAACTCATCTTCTAGAACCTAAACTGAAGATCAGCTAAGCTAGAATAATTGCTTTCCCATTAGGGGAGACTGTAGAAAGAATAAGTGGTTGCAGAAAGTGGAAGTGTAGGTGTATGTACATCGCTTTCTATCCCTTCCACATACTCCCTCTCTCTCTCTTTCTCTCTCTCTCTCTCTCTCTCTTTCTCTCTCTCTCTCTCTCTCTCTCTCTCTCTCTCTTTCTCTCTCTTACTCAATTTCTGTATGTATTACTTTTAAAAAAAGCCTAGGCTAGAGTCATAAATGCAACATTTCGTTAGGCTCAGAGTGTTTTCTAGTCGTGAACTTCCCAATTACTTCTACTTTTTATATGAACTCTGTGGAATAGCATCATTTCGTTATGTTCAGGGTATCCTCTAGTCGTGAACTTCCCAATTGCTTCTACTTTTTATATGAACTCTGTGGAACAGCATCATTTCGTTATGTTCAGGGTATCCTCTAGTCGTGCACTTCCCAATTGCTTCTACTTTTTATATGAACTCTGTGGAATAGCATCATTTCTTAAGATTCAGGGTATCTTCTAGTCGTGAACTTCCTAATTGCTTCTACTTTTTATATGAACTCTGTGGAACAGCATCATTTCGTTGTGTTCAGGGTATCCTCAAGTCGTGAACTTCCCAATTATTTCTACTTTTTATATAAGCTCTATGACCCAGCAACATTTCGTTAGGGTATCTTCTAGTCGTGCACTTCCCAATTGCTTCTATTTTTTTTTTCTTCTACTTATAAACTCTGTGGCACCCTAGCGAATGAAACAAAAACAAAATGTTAATGAATCTCTTTTAATTTTGTTCGTGGCCAGAGGAAAGTGAAAGTCCATCAGCTAACGCGGAGTTGAGTAGTGTGCAAAATGTATGAATAGAAATGCGAGCGAACGCGCGGGCTTTTGTTCAAAAATTTTCGTGCGTTTCACACGCAAGTTTATTACACTTTCAACTTTGACAGCGAAGAGTGTGCGAAATGAAAAGCAAATGTTCAACAAAATGTGAACTGCACTCGAATCGAGCTGAACATTCATTCATCTGACTCTAGGCTAGAGAAAGGTGTTAACAACAACTTCATCATGCAGTCGACAAAAGGTCACTTAGGGTTCATTAAGTTTATTATAAGATTAAAGTTGTTATCTCTTTGACAATTGAATAGACAGATTCTGATTTAGCACAACTCAAGCTGACAGCTTGTTTATAGAATAAACATTTTGCTTTAATTATGCATTAAAAATTAAAAAGAAAAACATTTATATCACAACTTGTCATTAATGATTCTCTGCAAAAACATGGAAATTATGTGGAATTGCCTTTGATTCTTTGCTTTTTCTTTGCTGAATAGAAAAATTTTAAAAAAAGTTAATCGAGTTATAATAATTTATGTCTTTGCCATAGAACTTTTTTTATTGTTCAATGCATTTAGCATCTCTGGAGAGGGGATACTTTTTATTGCATTGCATGAACTTTTTAATATTTATTAAATGTTTTATTTTATGAATTTTTTAATATTTTTGTTTTACTATTAGACAAATATTTCTTTTAATATCTTGCTGTTTATATTCATATATTGGTATATATATCAACTATATATTTTACTGTTTAGAATCTTGATTAACTTTAATGAAAAATATAAAAACTTTATTTAATTTAATAAATTTTGTAGAGATTTTTTTTACGTGATAAATCAGTCTTAAATATTTCAAACAACTTTAGGTATTTTCTCCATAAAAACCTTTTTTTATAAATAAATTAAAACTTTAGTACACAATTAAGTTCTATCTATTATAAATGGAATAAAAGAACTATATTGTATGCGACTTATAAAAGGCAGAACTGAATTGTGTACTAAAATATTTGGTTTATTTATAAAAAAAAGTTTTTATAGAGAAAATACCTTAAGTTGTTAACTATTAGATACTAAATAACTTAATTTTGAATATATTTTTAATAAAGCTCATACTAAACTGGGCACCCATTTCCTCTAATTATATTTTAGGAAAAATATCAAATTTGTTAATCTTTAAATAATTAATTCTTGAGGAAAATTATTACGAAATGAGAATTGCTAACGGCTGTATATTATCATGTAGAATATTTTTAGTACACTTTTCAATTTGTCACTTAGAAGTTATTTAGTTTCACACAAACCTAATATTAGTAAGTCTTAATATTAATAGACAAGCAGTTAAACAAACTTTAATTTAGTACATGTGTACTAAAGAATTTTTTTTTATTCAACTAAGTGTTGTTTTATTATTATTAATATTTTTTTTTTGCAGTGTATAACAGTGTACTAAAATGATTATGAATCATATTAATGGTAAATACGAACATTAATTTGATAAAGAACAATTGGGGAACTACGAAAGAAATTTATTTGTAGTGCAACTGTGCAACGAATTAGTATGTGTTAGTAATCTATCATTTGTAGCACAATTTTAGAACACTTATCAACACAATACAACAAAAGCAATTTAGTTTTAATGCCAATAATTAGGCCGTCAGCTAAACTTACTTGAATTTAGCACATTTTAGCACTTAAACAAATCATCTTAGCTTACTGCTCTATTGTTTTTTGCAGTGTAATCTAAGAGCTTAAGTTTATTGTTAATGGTATTAAGCATAAACACAAGCATTACCTTCAGTGAGTACTATTAAAGCAATGACAAATAGCATATCTTTACTTTTAGTACAACTGAGCAAAGATTTGTGTTCTTTTGTTGCCAGCTGATTGTCTCTACTACATTGTCATTTGCCTTGTGCCCGTCCGATGTACTTGAGTCTTAACTGCTGTCCAAGACAATCAGTGGGGGACAGCAGATATTAGAGACTGATAAACCTTATCACACTGATTATATATTTTCCCTTTTGTTGGGTGTAGTTGGCTACTCCACTTGATACATGTTTGTATGCAAAAGAGCAAGAG
This sequence comes from Drosophila nigricruria, assembly GCA_037075265.1. Lineage (NCBI taxonomy): Eukaryota > Metazoa > Arthropoda > Insecta > Diptera > Drosophilidae > Drosophila > Drosophila nigricruria. The sequence goes on along the minus strand of JBAMCI010000196.1, from coordinate 7,224,292 downwards.
AGAGCCAGACGACTCCGTCCGTGTGCTGACCATTTGGCTGACCAGTTTGGTTTGCCAGCTCGTGTGGAATGGAGGCGCGCAATGATCAGCAGCGAATTGGGGGTAAGCGCCCGGCGCCAATTGGCGGCTATCGACACACTAGTTAAGCGTGGGCGTTGCGGCTGCTGATTACGCGTGGCATTTCCCGTTAACAAATATGTATATAAAATTTACAATCATTATCTGTGCTGATGATATATATGTGTGCGTGTGTGTGTGTGTGTATGTGTGTGTGTGTATTTGTTTCTGCGCTGCTGCAATGTTCGGCAGTCGCACGAATCGCCGCACCGATTCGCTGCGTTGAAAAATATTAAATTGTAAATAAATACTAAAAAGCAAAAACAAAAGCAACAAAGCAAACAAGAATTATGTTCGTGTCGCCGTCGACGCGGCGAGCAATGTGTGTGTGAGTGTGTGTGTGTATGACTGTGTGTGTTGTGTTGTTTTTTTTTTTTTTCTGCCTAGTACTTAAGCGCACCTCAGACGCTGCGGTCGGCGTTTCGGAAATGTCGTCAGTCGCTGTCGCCTTCACTTTTCTTTTTGTTTTCTGATACGCGCGCGCGCACCTTTCGCCTTTAGCCCCGTACTAAATGAGCGTACATTTTAGTACACATTCGAACTGTGCGAAAATTGGCAGTGAAATTGCCAAAAAGAAAAAGAAGTAACAAAAATATCCATTTCTATTTCGCTCGACGACGCGACGCTTATCGCAGCGCACAATTTGTTATGTTCTATAATAAGATAACAAGTTTCATACGACATTTAACTCAATTCTGCCCTGAGCTAAATATGATTTTTATTAACTTCTTGGTGTTATAAATGTTGAGATTTTAGCACAACGTTTAAGGATTACACGTAAACGAACGAACCGATTCTTAACGAACACAGGTGAGAACTTGGCCTCTGACGCATTTCTCTGCTCGAAATGGGCGTGTCTCTTGCAAAATGTAAACTTTGTCTATATAAGAAATAAATAAAAATTGATATATATTTATATATATTGTATAGACGGAGAGATAGCAACTGTGTGCGATTGGTAAATATTGAATATTTGTGCTCTGAAGAGCAATAAGCACATGCATCTCTATATATATACTTGAAAGCTTATTGGTACTCAAAGTGTACTAAATGCAAGAGAGAATGCTATATGTACTAAAAAGTTAAGTAAGAAGAATAGCAATTATGAAAACATGGATTTATAAATGCAATTAAAAGTGACGTAGGCACAAAAACTTTAAATAATAAATGTTCTAAATGTTAAAAATACTTGGTATATTCATCGATATCTGTACTAAACATATTATTTAACTTCTAAAACCTGTAAAAAGAGACAAAAGTCTAACTTTTTCGTACAAAAATTAAGATTGTATTAAAATTGGATTACAAACTCTGAATATATTTATATTGTGACTTCAATTTGATAGCAAAATAAAGTATATATATAATTTATATATAATAAACTATGTACTAAAATAAACAAATGTGCACTACATGAACTAAAAACCTCTTAAAGTGGAAAGCATCATATATTTTTGATCGTAAAAGTGTTAAATATGATGTTTTGAAAATGATTGAATTTAATTTCAAAATATATTTCCATACATGTACTAAAATAAACAAATGTGCACTACATGAACTAAAAATCAATAAAATCAAACAAAATATATTAATTTTATATGATCATAAAGGTGTTAACTACTATGTTTTAAAAATCTTTTAAATGTGCTAAAAACTTGTTTTACAACTCAAATAATGACTAAACTCTTGTTCAATGACTAAATCGTATTCGTATAAATCGGAAACTAAATGAGATGTAAATGTATGCCCATATATTTTACAGTTATGATTCATTCAATTAATTTGTTTTTGTAATATTTTGTTTTTCGGTAAAATCAGCAAATATGTGTACTAAAAAGTGTTTACATTGCATTTTGGCCTAAGGCTATAAACAAATAAGCAACTCATATCAATGCGAAAGTGTCTTAAATATGTTAATACCACAAAATACCCTTAAAGATATATAAGTTTGTACATCAGTTCCCGCTTTTTGGGCTTATGCCTATATAATATCGTGCAGCTTGTGCGATACTTGGCCAAAAACAAGACAAGTCAAGTGACTCATTTGAAAGACTGAGCAAGTGACGTGCCCCGAAATACAAACGTGCTCAAAGATTGCCAAGAGAAAGAGAGAGAAAGAGAGAGAGCGAGGGGGACAGAGATCCCCTTTATACAATAATTCATTTTTGAGCTTTGTTGTTTATGAAAAGGCCGAAAGAAATTTGTAGAAAATTTATATGAACCAAAATAAACAGAGATTCAGACAAACAACAGTGCGTAGCCAGGCCGGCGCACAAGAATCGACAAAGATAAAAAAAATAAAAGAGAAAATATGAAACAATTTTGTGCTGCATTTTCTTGAGGGGAAAACTTTTGCAATTAAAAGCTGCTGGCAACTGGCAGACGATGCGTGATCCCTAAAAGCCAGATGGCTACCCAGAGAGTTTAGAACAATTCTTTAAGATTTCCGCAATGCCTGACCAAATAATACAGATATAGCTATCTATATTCATCTATGTGTGTGTGTGTGTGTGTGCCAGACAATCTAATAAAATAATTTATGCTTTTCTAAGAACATTTTGGCTGCCCTTCTCGTGCTGCCACAGTACTAAAATTCTTGCTGTTGTTGTTAGGCCTAAGGCCGTTTTCTTTTTTTAAGCCATTTTATTTATAGCCGAGTACGAAATGTGACGCATTTCGTTTAATTTGGCATGTGAACTTATTTATTTATATAAATTTTCAACTTTTTCGAGTGAATGACTTCTGTGTGCGCTTTACTTCTTTTTCGATTTAATGTTTTTTTTTTAGTACATGTGACAAAGTTTTTATTGGACAACGCATTATCACTAGCTATATACATATATATATAAATATATATATATATTCATATTCATCCATATCATACACCTACCTCATGTAGCTCTGGCATTTTACTTCTTCTTCTTCTGCACGTTCCAAAGTTCATTGCCGTTAAGCTTAGTGGGCCAAATTGTGATGGATGTTTGCAGCAAAGCCAAAAGTAAACAACTTCCGATTTATAATTATTGCATATACCACGCTCTTGTCTTGGCCAGTAATATTCCATATGGTTTTCTATCTTATCTTTTTTTTAGCAAGCAAAATAAATAACCGAAATCGGCTTTCGACTTTTGCTTTTTATATACCATCAGATATAAGATTGATGTCATTCTCTCAAAGTTTTAGTACAGACTTCTAATACGCTACATGTGTTTGCTGTTTCCTCTTATTTTTTATACTCATTCACAAAGTGAAATGAGTATATTGGTTTTGTGCAATGTCCGTCACGCTGTCCGTCCGTCTGTCCGTCCGTCCGTCTGTCCGTCTGTCCGTATGAACGCAAACCATTTGCACAGTTTTGAAGCTAGAGAGTTGAAATTTGGAATATATACTCGTGTATACCCTCGAATTATAAAGTGTCAAGATTTTCCCGATACGCCCACTAGGGGCGTGGCAAATCGGAAAATGCATTTGCCCATATCTCAGAAACACTACTTCTAGAAGTGCTAGAGAGTTGCAATTTGGAATGTAGACTTGTGTTGACAACTCAAGTTGAAAAAGCTATGGCGGATATATCTACGCCCATTGGGGGCGTGACAAATCGGCTAAAACTGTATCTTCTACAGTTTTAAAGCTAGAACGCCCAAATTTGGCACGTAGGTTACTGATACGATCCTATGAAGATCGACCAAAAATCTATATATCCACGCCTACTAGGGGCGTGGCAAATCGGATCTGACTATATAGTGATTTTTCAAATTCTGTAATATTTTGAAAACTATACGTTTTTCCGATTCTCAGTGAGAAAATCAGAATTATATACAGATATTACTGCTGATCTCCTCTATTGATTTCCAAAAAATTATATATGTACAAACCAATTGTGGGCGTGGCAATGGGCGTGATCTGTGGGGGTGTGAATGAGTATCCCGCAGTCGGTAGCGCCCGACTGCAACGTTCTTACTTGTTTTATCCTCTTCTTCTTTTGTCAGCTGTCAAAACGTTTCGTCTTACACTCCAAACATTTTAAATATTGTGTTGATTAATTGGGCACGATTTGTTACATTTGCATGTCAGTTATGACAGTTTTTCATTTTTCACGGTAAAGAGGAAGTCGCACGAGAGCGAAAACTGTCGAAATAATGTGTTCTAAAAAGCGTCAACAAGATAACAAATCGTTCAGCTGTTGTTGTCAGTGTGAAATGTGTTGAAAATGGTATATAGATATGATTATTTAAACAAGTTCTAAGCTGGTAGATAGATGTACTAAAGTTATCCAAAATTTAAATGCTTAGTATTCTGGTTAAAAAGACAATGAAGTATTAACTATTCATAAACGCAGGAATCTTCATACATGTACTAAAGAGTTTTTAAACTAAATGCATTATGTACAGTACTAAAATGTTAATGTAGTATTGAACATATGATAAGTAAAGTAGTTTTAAAGCCAAGTTAATCCAAGTAATCTATATACGTACATGTACTAAAATGATCAAAAATTAAAAGCATAGTTTACTGTACTAAAATAATAGTGAAGCATTGAAAGTTAAAGTATCCGCCTAATGTATATACATGTACTAAAGTGCTCTCAAAGTACAATGCATAGTAAGATGTACTAAAAATGATCATAAAGCTAAATGCAGCTCGCAGTGCTAAAATGCTGTATTGCAAACATAACCACTCAATATATAAATGTACTAAAATTAATCATAAACAGGAAATTAAATAATAGAATGTACTAAAATAGTTAGAAATGGTACTAAAAGTAATAGATCAATCTATACACAGATACTCGAGCTTAAGAACTAACTGTACTAAAATGATAAAGTAGTAATAGTGGTAGAAAGCAGTGTAAATAATGTAGGAGTGAAAATAATTTACTATGTTCTGTATATATGTACTAAAGAGATCTAAAAGCTAAATGCAGTGCGTGTAGTATTAATATGATGATAAAGAATTGAAAATATGGTAGTACTTAATGAGCTCAAATGATCTAAGAACTAGAACTAAAGCTAAAAAGGAAATAATAAGCAATTACGCAGCTGCTCTCACGCCCATTAAATTGCTATACAAAATGAATAAATAATATAAAAATCTATATTAATATGTTCTAAATCATATAAAGCCTTAATACGCCTAGCCAAAACTGCAGTCTTAATTTGTAATATGTCTAATATTTATTTGGCTCGATTTGTATAAACAATTTGTGTTTATAAATACATTTGACACTTGGCCAATTGGCTGTCAGATCGCTGTAATCAATCTACCTATGATATTTAGACAACAAACCAATTCGTTTTGTTTACCTGATATTGTGATATGTCAGATATCAATGGCATTTCGCATTGAATTGTGTATATATTGCTTACTTCTTAACTATGTATTCCGTATAGATTTTCTTTGTAAGTTTTTCATTGTATACCCATGTGTATTGTGCAATATGTATTTCCAATCTTTTATTTATAAAAAGCTTAAAGTTTACATAGCACGAATTGCGAAATAAACAACAGGTCGAACGCCCCCCAATGACGTTAGAGCAAAAAAAAAAAAACATTTTCCTGTTTATATATTGAATCGAATCGAAACTGAAATACAAATACAAATATTTTGCCCTCACCCCTTATGACATTGAAAACTGTGGGCAGGGAATTGGGTTATCGGCTGAGCTTTTGTGCAATCCAGCGTGGCATTCATATAAGAATCTTAAACCAAATCTATAAATTGAAAATAATATTTTGTATACATAATATATTTACAAAATGCAGCTGCAAATAAAGCAAACAACTTGTGACTCGAGTCGATCCGATTCGACTCGACTCGACTCGATGGCGATCGCCCACGGTGCATTACATTTTGAGGGGCAACGCTTTTCAAATATATGTATATATATATATATATATAAATACTTATACTACATATATATATTCATACAACATTCGCCATGTGCGCCAGGCATACAGAAATACTTATTAGCATTCGGTTGGAGCAATTAAAACCGCCTCCGACTCAATAATCATAAAGGGGCAACAGCTTCTACTACTAGCTATCAGATGCTTACACATCGAAACGTGCTAAGAGCGTGCTAAATTATATATTGTAGGCGTGCTGTCGTTTTCCAATAAACATTTAGCTAGATTTCTATATATATAACCTAATCTGAGCTGTACTAAAATGTACTAAATGCAAAGAAAGTAGCTGAAGTCTACATTGCTCAAATATTGTTTACTTGAGGTGTACTAAAATGTATTTAAGTTACAGATAACGTCTGAAGTCAATAAATATAACAATAATAACTTTATGGTGTACTAAAATATGCTAAGCGTAGAGTACTAAAATGCGCCTAGTTTTAACAATGCTTTTCAATTCTATAACAACAATAATAATATCCTAAACTATAGTAAACTTGAGACTGAAGACAATAATTATAAAACCTATCACTGTACTAAAAAGTGCTAAACTTTTTAAAGACGGTTTAATACATTAATGATTAATGCTAACTTTAAGGTGCACTAAAATCTATCAAGCTAATGAAAACTAGCCAGAGTCAATCATAATAACTTTTAGCTGCACTAAATTGTGAAATAGTTAACGAACGGTATTATGTAATACCAGTTGAACTCCTTTAAATGTACTAAAATGTGCTAAAAGCGTTTATAAGCCGTCCCTTTAGTAACACATGTGCTAAAAACTGTACTAAAATGATTTGCAGTTAGATTTTCAGTTCAGAATGCAGTAAATATAGCAACACTCCTTGCCTATTATATATAACTTTATGACTCCCATTCTTATCAACAATTAGTACTAAGGTTTCTTTACCGTTGTTTGGCTTTTTTTTCATTTTTTTTGTTTTGTTTTGTTTTGGTTTTTTTGCTTACAGATATCGTTTTCGCTTATCGAAAATACAACAAAAGTCTGTACCGAATGCTGCCGCCGAATTGCACAAAAATTCAATACACTTGCGATAAGGTAAATGGAAACAAATGGTGCTATACATGCTCCAGTTGCATTCAATGAGGAGAACCTAAAGAATCAGAAACGAACCGATGTGATACTTGGAGACTAAGCATTGCAACAACGATAAACAACTACAAAATACATTACTCGATAGTATTTAGCAGTAGTAGAAAAGAGAAAAAGAAAAACTGCAAAGCAAACTATAAAATAGAAATAAAACATATTTTGCTATAAGACTTGCCACATTCAACATGGATCACTTGGATCTGGCGGGCTATATAAGTACGCCCCTTAATTGGAATTTGGGCGCATTTGAACAGCAAGGTGAGTTTTGAAGTTGAGAGAAATATGCATATAAATAAATATATTAAAATACTAAATGAGAACTTCAGAAAGCTATATTAACAGCTGCTCAACGAGCCCTCAACCATTCATAAACTGAGCTACTGCTGTGCATTGCGTCACGTTGGCTTTGTTCACAATAAAAAAAAAATAAAAGATAATCTAGTTAAGAATTTAATCAATGAATTTCGAGTTTTGCTTATATATGATAGTTTAATCAAGGGCAATAAAAGATGGTGGATAACGAACAGTCAGTCAACAAGCTTTTTGTTCTTAATTAACTTTTACTAAGCAATAAAATATTTTTGTACTGTTCTAAAAATCGATCAAAAGCTCACATCATCTTCTAAAAACAAAAATCTACAACATTTTCAGACAAAAAGTTAAAATATCGGAATTTATTATATACAAAAGATTTAAGTAAATTAGGCTTCCCATTTCATATTATTGCTTAAAATTTATATTATAGTAGATGCGAGCTTTTTACTGTTTTTCTGAGATTATAAAAATAGAGAAAGAGTAGATTTATCATAAGTAGTTTAATGATTTTAGCTTAAAGCTTATCTCGCAACTTAAACAGCAGAAGTACTCTTTTAGAGAAGAGCTTTTAGTAAGTTGTCAAGCTGCTTTTGCCACTAGCTGAAAGCTTATCGGACAACTTAAAGAAAACAATCAAGCTTTCAGATGCTTTTGAAGCTGTTTTTATAGATGTTCAAAATAATTTTTAATTAAAAAAGCAAAAGAGTTTGAGTTATGGTTTTGACATTTATGTTTCACTTAAAATAAATATATAATTTAAATATTAATAAATAATTAAATAAATTTAAGTCAAGTCAACAAATCAGAAGCTTTTGAAATTAGTTTAAAAATAATTTGAATATAATTATATAAATTCAATAGGAATGATTCCATGATATAAATAATATCATAGGCTCCAAATACTCCAACAGATATAAATAGTTGGTTGACTCTACTATCTGATCAGTATATAAACTTTGTGGTATTGTGGATGTCTCTAATAAGATATTACACATTTGGTGACCAAATTAAACACCCTTCGGCAGAGTGAAAATCTCAAAAACTAGAAATAGACAATTTACGAGCGATCACTGTGTGAGGCATAGTTTATGACCGCACGACTGTTCATAAACTTTCATCTTTATTGATTAAACTAATCAGAAGCTAGTGTCATTGGGTGCATAAACAAAGTGGAAGTTGCTCGCTCAGTGTCGTCTCGTCGCTCAGCTGGTTAGGTTGACCAACTAATGTGACGAGTCTCTTTATTAATAAATTGCATAATTAAGCGGCATGAATCACACACAGCGAACACAGGCGATGGCCCAGCCGCCAGCAGCAATCCCGATGCGGGCGCTGAGCGATAAGATCGCAGCAGAGGCTGAAGCAGAAGCAACAGCAGCATTTGCAATTGCATTTGCAGTTGCAGCAAGTGGAGCTCGGTGACTGTGCCTGGCCCTGGGCCTGTGCCTGTGGCTGTGGCTGTAGTTGTGGCTCTATCTGTGTGTGGATTGTCGCAACGTGCTTCAGTTTTACTGCAGGCACAGCTGGAGACGGTGCTGCAAAAGATGCGCAAGTGGCTAAGTGCGCTGGAATTTTTAATGATCAAAAATAAAAGAAAATAAAAATAGAATTAAAAATTAAAGTGGAAATAGAAAATAAAATGACAATGATATGATCATGATCATAATCATGACAATGACAATGACAATAACAATAATAATGATAATGATAATGATAATGATAATGATAATGATAATGATAATGATAATGATAATGATAATGATAATGATAATGATAATGATAATGATAATGATAATGATAATGATAATGATAATGATAATGATAATGATAATGATAATGATAATGATAATGATAATGATAATGATAATGATAATGATAATGATAATGATAATGATAATGATAATGATAATGATAATGATAATGAAAATGATAATGACAGTGACAATGATAATGACACTGGCAATGAAAATGAAAATGACTATGCTAATGACAATGACAATGATAATAGCAATGACAATGACATTGACACTGGCAATGACAGCGACATTGTCAATGACATTGACCATGACAATAACACTGACACTGATAATTACAATGATAATAATAATGTTTAAAAGTGAATATGATAACAATGATAATAATGATGATGACAATGATAAACAATGACAATAGCAATGATTATAAGAATAGTTATGATAGTAATTACGATAAGAAAAACAATAATAAAGATGACAGTAATCAACAATAACAATGATGATATTAATAATGATAATTTAAACGACAATAATAATGATAATGATAATAACAATGACATCTTATAATATATATAAAATATTATTATAAAATTTGCTAACAAATCTCTCATTTTTTCCCATTCTACAGATGGCATTTACTTGTCCAGCTCGCGGCAAATGCTGGAGCCCATCATGGAGGAGACCTCCGAGGATGAGGAGCATGCCCAAAACAGTTGGAATGGCTACGAACAGCGCAACAGCAGCAGCTGCGGCGGCTTCTGGAGTTCCGCGGAGTCCGAGACGGGCTCGGTCATAAGAGTCGAAATTAACAAGGGTCAGTTTGAGAAAATATATATATATAAAGTTCGATTTTCACTAAACTGATTTTATTTATAAAACAGATATCGACGCAATGTCGGAACGCGACTTTGCCTGCCCGCCCAAGCGGGCGCGGCGCTCCCAGGAGGAGCTGCAGCTACAGCAACAGCCACAAACACAAACACAGCCACAACAGCCACACAGTCTGGAGGATGTGGTGCAGCTGCGTCGTCCGCCGCCGCCGCGCTACGACGCCGAGACGCACAACAGTCTGGAGCGTTTCTTGGCACTGGAGGCGTGTGCACGGGACAGCTACGGTAGTCAGGGTCAGCGCAATAGTACGGGCAGCTGTCGGCGCGGTGGAAACTTTGAGGATTTCTACTCGGACAACGATTCGTATCATTCGCTGTCGCGCAGCTCGTCGCTGGTGCAGTTCGAGTCACTGGAACGACAGATGACGCTGCAGGAACAGCATCAGAGCATGAACAGTCTGGGCAACAGTTCGCCCTCGCTGCTCAGCTGCGACACGCTGGCCAGCAGCAGCGGTGGCACCAGCGGCAGTCACAGCAATCCGGACAGTCGTCGCGGCTCAGCCACATCGCTGCTCAAACGCTACGAATCGAGCGACGGACGACTGCATCAGACCTACTATGAGCTGAACAAGTTGGACCTGGAGGAGCAGCAGTGTGAACTGTTTGGTGCCTGCAAGAGTTTGCATCAGGCTGAGCTGAAATCCGACTCGGAGTCGAGCAGTTCGTCCAGCAGCGACAGCAGCGGTCACAGCATGCTCAGCGCCTGTCCAGGCAAGCAAGACGCTGGCGGCGCACGGCGTTTGCCACTCAATTCGGCGGAGAATTTGTCGGAGGATTCGGGCTACTGTGAGCCGAGCACATTGCGACGCAGCAAGAGCAAGAGCATACCAAAGAATTTCGACAAACTCTGCGAGGAGGAGGAGGAGCTGCTGCTGGAGCATGAGCCAGCAACAGGGCAGGCAGTGGCAGCAATAGCTGCGGTAGCCTCAACAGGGGCACATTCCAAAAACTCCAATGATTTGTGTCAGACAAAAATAGAGCAGCAGACAAACGAGATACAGTCGGCATCGACATCATCTCTTGGCTCTCCGACGTTGTCTATAAATAGCAGCGAGAGAGACGAGACACACTCGCCATCGCCCAGCGGATCAGCGGCATCAGCGACGTCGTCGTCGTCGTCGTCGTCGTCGTCGTCGGCGTCGCCATCGTCTTCAACATCGTCCGCCGCCTCGTTCACTTGGCTGCGCAACAGTTTGCCCGATATACGCGAGCCGCGAGGTTCGTCGCCCAAATTTCTAACGGACAACAACAGCTACGTGCTGGCCAACAACAAGAGCAACAACAGCAGCAGCAGCAGCAGCAGCACCAGCAGCTCCTCCTCCTCGCCTGTGTTGGTGCGCACAACAGCTTCAGCTTCAGCCTCAGGCAGCGTACCCAACGAGCTGCAGCAGCTGGGCAGACGTCGACGCACACGTCGCCAACAGCAACAGCCACAGCCGGTGAGGAACTGCCATAGCAGTGACGGGCATAGCTCTAGCGAGGATTTGGATAATTTCGATTGCAGCAGCTTGCCGCGCATACGACGCAGCTGCAGTTGGAACGAACGTTGTGGCTTTGGTGGCGGAGGAACAGGCGCAGGAGCAGGAGCTGGTGCTGGCTATCTGAATGCTAGCTATCAGAATCTAACGCTACTCGACTATACGGATCCCAGTGAGAATTGCAAGCGCAGCTCGTTGGATATGGAGAAGCGTAAGCGTATTGTGTCTGGCGAGGATTACGAGCAGCTCATCTGCAAGGGCAACTTTCTGCTGGATGAACTAAGTCAGATCTATGATAAGAATGCGTCTATATTGAATGATAAAACTGCCGAGCAGGAGCAGGAGCAGGAGCACGATGTGCTGGATGCACCACCGCAGGTGCAACATGTCCAACTGACCATACGGAAGCCGCCAGCGCGTCAGAAGCGGCAGACAGTGGAGCAGGCGCCTGTTCAAGCGGAACTGACTCCACCAACAGCTGCAGCTCCGCTGCCCGCTGCCGCAGTCATCAGCTTCAGCAGCTTTGGCAAGACCTTCGATCAGGATCCAACCAATTTGCGCACATCCTATGCCCAGTCGCTGGAGCAATGCCACTTCGAGCTGCCCACGGTCAAAGCCAATAGAGCTCCGCCGACGCCGACGCGAGCGCTGCCCAAGCGACGCTTCCAGAGCGCAACGGCCAAGCAGCGCAGTCTGGTCAGCAGCACGCCCAATCTGTCGGCCTATGATGGCGGGCAAGAGACCGAGGATGATATATATGTGAGCAGTGCGCACAATTCAATGCATCAGCTGCCGCAGACACCGACACAGCCGAAGCCTTTGGGCATACTCCTGCCAGCGGGCTCACGTAATTCGTTCAGCAAGGAGGTGAGTTTCTGCCCTGTGGTGAGTAAGTACTGCTGGCAGGAGCAATCGTCGGAGGAGCCGCAGGAGGAGCACGAGCAGACGAGCAGCGATGAGGAGGAGCAGCATGAAGAGGAGGAGGAAGAGCTGTTGGATAACAACGATGCCACTGTTATATTTAACACCAAAGAGAACGAAAACATAGCAGCGCGCTACAACGAAGAGCAACAGCTAAGAGCGACGCAGCCAGAGCAAGAGCAAGCGCAGCAAAGAGCAGCGCAGCCAGAGCAAGAGCAAGCGCCAGAGAGCGCGAGCAATGAGCGCGAGCGTGAGCGAGAGAGCATGATCGATGACCAAAACATTGAGAGCGATGAAAACAATGAAAACATCGCCACCGCCGCTAGCGGCACTGTGGAAACGAAACAGCAGCAAACATCGCCGCAGCCCGTTTCAAGCGGCGCTGCTGCCGCCGCTGCTGTCAGTCTTGAAACGCGCGTCGTCGCGAGCTCATCGTGCGCGATCGTTAAACCAGTTACGCCAGTGACGCCAGTTACGCCAGTGCTGCCGCCTTTGCACACACGCCCCCTAAGCCTGCATTTGCCTATATTGAGTGAACCGCCCACAAATCGCGCCCATCACATACTCTACGCCTCGCAGCAACTGCTGCAGCGCTACGACAGCGACGACAGCAACATGTCCAAACCTCTGCCAGCAGCCGCGACGCCAGCGCACATTGCCAGCGCCAACAACAATGAATCGCCGCCCTTGAAGCAGCGCAGCAACAAAACGGATGAGAAACATCCGAGCTCAAAGAGTTTCCTATCGCGCTTCGCCCATGGTCTACGCTTCTCACTACGCCGTAAGAAGAAGCAGCAGCATCAGCAACAGCAGCAACAGCAACAGCAACAGCAGCAGCAGCCCTCAGGCAAGCAGAGCAACAGCCAGAAGCAATTGCCGCAAAGCAATGGCAAAAGCCAGGACTTTATACACATACCGTTAAAGCCGCCGCGCAGCACGCTGCTCGATGATAGCACGGCTTCACAGGCGAGCACGGCCAGCATACACAGTCGTCAGGCAACAACAGCCACTGAGTTGGAGCAGCCAAAGACGTCCACATTGCAAAAGCTGGTAACGGGTAAACCCCCGCTGCCCAAGTTGCCACCACGGCAAACGCATGCGCCGTACACCATGGCCAGTGCTGCCCATAGTTCGTCGAATGCTGCCTATGCTAGCGATGCTCTCTTGGCCGCCGAACGGCAACAATATGCGGCATTTGCCCAACAGTTGACAGCGGGCCAGCGACACGAAATGTCGTTAACCGGAACGGATACGGATACGGCAATGGCAATGGCACGTGCAACCGAATCGCCATCGCGCGCCTCCGTGGCACAAAAGACGCAAATGTTCAATCAGCTGGGCGCCGGTGCCGGTGCCGGTGCCGGCCTACAGTCGCGTCCTTTGACCATGGTCACCGCCGTGCCGGTGGCCGTATCGCCCATGCTGGATGATGACAGCGATGCTGTCGGCAAAATGGGACTCATCGAGACGAATCTGGACACACACGAAACGGTTATAACGGGCAAGACGCGCTCCCTGATGGACATCACCTGCAATCCGCTGCACAAACGGTATTTGGTGAAGCGTTTGAATGTGACCAGCGCCGTCTATGATGGACGTCATCATGACGACGACGACGACGATGATGATGATGACGATGATGGGCATCGGGATGGTAATAATCAGCGCATTAAGCCATCAACACAGGCGAATGGCGTGCAAATCGCCTCGGTGCGTCGGCCACACAAAAGCATGGAATTTCTCCTGGACAAAGAGAATCAAAAGAATGTTTTGGTGAGTATCAAGTAAAGACATAACTGAACAATAGAATGCGAGTACAGTGAGGACTCGCTTAACGAGAGCCGCCACAAATTGTTGGTGGAAATGTCAACAAGCCACAAAATATTCCAGTTTCTTTTTGCCCATAATCCATAACTTAACAATGGAATTTGTGTGTACAGTGAATACTCGATGTGTGTACAGTGAACACTCAATTGAAGAACAAACAAAAAAAAACTATTCCAGAAAATAAAATTCCATAATATTCCATTTTCTTTTTGCCCACAATTCATATCTTAACAATGGAATTTGTGTGTACAGTGACCATTCGAATAATGAACAAAAAAAAAACTATTAAGAGAAAATAATATTCCATAATATTCTTTTCATAATATGGAATATGGAATATGTGTACAGTGAACACTCGATTTATGAACAAAAAGAATAGATAATATTCGTTTCTTCCATTCTCATTAACATCTCAGATATAACATATATTAAATCTTTCAGAATAATATCTCTTTTCTTTATCTTCATCATGTTTGTTCACTCCATCGCGCTTTCACTGTAGTTATTAAGCTCCTGTTCCTCTTCGTTCTCCCCCACCCCTTTCTGCTCTGCTCTCCTCTCTTTGACACCCATTTCGGTTTGTTGGCTGCCAGCAACTACTAACACATAGTTTTTATGGCTTTTGTCTCGAGCAACGTCATCAACCCCCCTTTTATGGGATGATGAGCCGCTCCCCTGTTTTGTGTGCCAAAAAAAAGAAGGTCGTTTCGCTATGTGACACATTTAGGCTTAAAATGAGATTAGCAAAAAAAATAGATATATTTGAAAGGGAATTAAAATTGTTTCTTAATTGATAGCTAAATAATTAGGAATAACAAAAATATATATATATATATATATATATATATATATTTTTCTTAAGAGGATATCTAGAAAAACCCATATATTATGTTAATGAAAATAATATAGCTCACAAATGTTTTAAAGGGTATTCAAATTGCTTATTAATTGAGGATTATATAATTAGACACAAATATGATTTTCTTGAGATTATTTTATTAAATAAAATATATAATTTTGTTATTTGTACTTTTTTTATTAAGGAAAATATATATAAAATTGTTTGGTAAATATTCTATTAAATTTACTAAATCAATATAATTATAGTTCATTTTTAATATTCTCGATTTAATTTATTTTTATTAAATTCCTCTTAGTTTCACTATACATATATATATTCTTACATATATAAACATTCTTCAATAATTCAAAAAGGGCATTCCTACATCATTATAGCTCACTGTCCTTAATTCATGTTTGGCTCTATTCTCATATTAACATTACATTTTCTTCTCTTACATTCTTATATTATTTTTTCTCACTCAATGTGCAAATTATGCATACGACGTGATTTCCATTCATTTTGTACTCAGTAACTGTTTTTGCTCTCTGTCTCTATCTTGCTCGCTCACTCGCTCGCCTGCTCTAGTTCTTGCATTTCCAGTTGAGCGCAGCTTTGATCTTCCTTATGCGCCTGTTAATTGATTTCGGCAGTTACACGTCTGTCTCCCTTTCGTGTCTGTCTCCCTGTCTCCCTCTCGTGCTGACACTCCCATTTCAGCGACACGCCCACCCTCCACCCTGCTGTTAACGCAGTCGCGCGTAACAGACAAAAAAAAAGCTGTGCATTTTGTGTGTCATTTTTTTCGCTTCCTTTCACGCGTTCGCTTTGGTGTGCTTTTCGCCAGCCGCCGACTGCTTACAGTCTTTAACACACTCTCTTTAATGCGTGCCGCATTAACATTAACATTTACATTATTCGGTATCCTTCGCACCCGCAATTCGCCTGGCGCATGGACGCGTTTTAAAACGCTCATGAAACGCCTTGAGTTGAGTTTCTTGTTTTTTTTTGTCGCATTATGATTTATTAGTTATTTAAGTATATTATGTGCATGAGTGTGTGTGTATGTATGGGTATTGCCTTTATAATCCTTGAGCTTCTCAGTCATAAATCAATGCCTTTATTGTGGCTATTGTTTTAGTTTCTCGCGTTTTCTCGCCTCGCGCGTTTTCGCTTAATTTCCTCTGCCGGCGCGTTTTTATGCTTTCCCCTTACAAATTACGAGCAATTTAATGTCATCTTCCGCCGAGACAATGACCACTTGACCTTAGGTTATATAATTTGTGTAATGAAGTGCCGCCACTGCGCCACTGACACGCCCCCTTTCAGCCTTGTACACACGTTGTGTTATTTTTTCCTTCTCTCTCTCTCATTATGTTAATCAAGTTGTTTGTCTTGGGGTCGCTTTGAAATGAACAAAATGAAATTGTTGACCCAAAAGTTTTTGCACAGTTATTTTAGTTGAAATTATGATGAGATTTTTAAGGCAAGTTTTTCTCTTAATTTTGTGGTGTTAGTGTTGTTGCACAGTGGGTACTTTATTTTGGACATCAGGGTGCTGTTGAAGCTTAATTTATATTGTATACTTTATTTTGGAAGCTAGTGTGCAGCATATGCGTATGGCCTATTAAAGTTCGTTGTTTGAGAGCTTACACTTAGTTTTTGCCGCCAGTGTCAGCAGTTCATCTATTGAAAATGTATTCAAGGATGTTGTTTAGCAGCATCCACTTTATTTTTGACGCCAGTGTACATCATATATTTATAGTGTTATACTTATTCAAGTTAATTGCTTAAGAGCCTGCACTTTATTTTGGTCACCAGTGTGTGGCGTCTATTCAAGGGTATATGATATGTGATAAGAAATGTTTTTTTTATGATTTTTTAAGCAATATAATTGGATTGATAATACTTGTAACGACAACTATGTAATAATTCTATAGAGAATTACAATCTATAATACCAAAATAAGATAAAGTCAAGTTTTAAAATTGTATTATAAAATTATATTTTTCGATCTATGAATATCAATACAAATATTCAATGCAAATTTATATAAATAATTTTTCATTTTAACATTTGATCACGTTTTCTTTTGGCTCTCTCAATGTTTTCCAAGTTTTTAGTAAATTTTAAATATTTTGCGATTTTGCATGGATCACATATAAAAATAGAAAAACATTCTGAAGAATTCATTAGATGAGTCAATAATCCTAGCGCTAAAATATGAAAGAATGCAGAAAATCAGTCAAACAAATCACATGAAATGTTTATATATATGCATGACTGTATACAGTGCTGGCACAAAATAGTATTACCGGTGGGCATATTGTTTTAACTTACATTAATTGCCTTGCCATAAAAGTAATTTATTTTCTTTTATTATTATTTATTACTATTGTTTTTTTATTATTATATATTATTTTTTATATTTTTATTATTATTATTATTTCTATTATTTATTATTTATTATTTTTAATTTTTTATTATTATTTATTATTTATACCTAATTAATTAGCTTTGGCAGAGCATCTAGCTATTGTTGCGCTTCATTGGCTTTGTTTTGTCTCTCTCTCTCTCTTTCTTTCTCTCCCTCTCTCTCTCTCAATTCTCTTCTTTTACAGGAAAAGCAATAAAAAAAGCTGCACCCTTTTTTTTGGCTTCTTTTCGTCAATTTTCTTAGGCGCAACTCCCACGTTTTGGCTTTAAAAAGGCCAAAACTTTCGCTACGGTTTCCGCACAAACTTTAGCCGCCTTTGCTTAGACATTGTCGTTGTTATTGTTGTTGCAGCAACAGTTGTCATATGGAATAATAATGAAAAATAATTATATGGTAAAAAAAAAGAAAGCATCAAAAATTATGTTGCCGCCACTAAAGCAAACAACTGAAGAAGCAGAACAAAAAAAAGTAAACTTAATTAAAATGTTTATTTATTATCATACTCTTGTAATGTAAACAAATTTCTTGATAAGAGCTTGAAAAATCTCTTTTGTTAAACCAAAAACGAAAAAAAAGTCGAAAAGCGTGCCAGATTTATGATTCTTTGGTCACTGTGCTTGTTTATTACCTTTCTTTAACTTCTGCTTTTGCTTATCTTTGCGTGTATTTGAGTGTCGCCTGATAAAACAAAAGAAACTACAAGAACAAGCAAACATACAACAACAACAACAACAACTATTCCGCTGTCCACCCAGCCGGCCTATCCATGCTTATGCGCAGTAAATTATTAAATGCTCAGCCCAACGGGCTTTCAATTGTTAGATTTCATTTTCATCAAATATTTGTTGTTAACATTCGCTCAGTCGGTAAATATTGAAGGCAAAGGCGAAGGTAACAACATTACGCGCTCACTCGCTCGCACGCACACACAACACTGTAGATGAGATGAGAAAACAAAAACATCGCATAAGCCGCCGCCGCTTGGCTGCCTGCCAAACAGAGCGAGCAGTGCAGCAGCGCTCTCTTGTAATAACATAGCTCGCTGCTCGCTCAATTTATGTTACATGATCCATGCTGTAAAGATTGCTGTTAGCAGTGCAGATTGCTCTGTTAGCTATGCAGCTAGCTCTGTTAGTTGTGCAGCTCGCTCTGTTAGCTGCTGCTAATTACATAATTTACCTGTCAAAATTCCACTTGATGCCCTAACAGCGCTGTTGTGCTATGCTGTTATAGCACTGTTGTCACGATTGAGTAATAGTGTAAAGTGTCTTTTAACAGTGCTTCCCTGCGCTCTCTTTGTGTTACAGCAAATGTTGTGCTCTTAATTTACATACACACACACACTCTCTCTCTCTCTGTCCATCGCTCTCTTCTTGTCGCTTGATCTTTGCGTATATTTTCTACCTGTTTCTTTTTGCCCATATCGACGCAGGCTCACAGTTTGGCAGTTGTTTTTATTATTTTTACCATATTTGCTGCACTTTGTCTCGTCTCAGCGATTGCATGTCTATCATTAGCAGCCATCTCGCTCTCACCTCTTGCCTAAAATGTCAAAACAAATGCGACAAAAATAGCGAAAGAAATGCAACTAGCTGCGGAAAAAGTCAAATTGAAAGGAAAAAACAAAAGATAAACCGCTTTCTATCAAATAGTCGACAAAATGTTCGAATTGCACACAAATAATTTCCAGAGTAATTAAAATACCTCCATATCCAATGTATTTCCTCGCAGCTGAGTTGAACTGAGCTAAGCTGAGCTCATGGCTCCAGCATTCATTTGTTTGTAATTTATTCAAATTAAAACGGCATTTTGTCTTGCGCTACAGTCGCTTCCCACACAGTGGGCACGCCCAGGGCGAAAGTGCGCATCGGGCAAGGAAATTTTAATTAATTTTCGCTTATATTTATTTGTTGATCTCAATTTGTTTCTCACACGCTTTCAATTACGTTTTCGCAGCGTGTAATTTTCCTTTTTTTTTTTTTTTTTGCATAAACACTTGAAATCGAGAAACTCAAAAAGTACTGAGATAAACAAAACAATTTTCTTTTTGCACCTCAATTGCTTGAACGCAAATCAATTTTGTTGCGTAGGCGCTTTTCCGCTGTGTGGGCAGTCGAACCTAAACAGCAATTGCCTGAAAATTTATATTTCTCTTCAGCTAATTGATGAGTCTTTTATTTTAATTACGATTGATCGTCTCATGTAGCTAATTCAATTGGGCCAAGCTCATATATCTTTAGCAATTGAAGGCAAGTTGTTATATGAGTAAAATATGGGAAAGTTGCTGAGGGAATATATACAGACAAATATATAAATATATAAAAAGCTATATATATATAAATATGTAAAAATATATATATTAATCCATAATCCATAAAATATATATATATTACTTATATATATATATATTATATTCCTATATATATAATTAGTTCTTCTTAATATTCCCTTTTCCTCTCTACTTCCTTCCCAATCTTAATTTTTTATCTAATTAAATATTTGGCACACACATCAAAAAGACTTAATTTTCTTGCTTTATGGCCAATATTTTATTTTTGCTTAACTTTATCTATGTTTGCTTTGCTTTTGCTTTTGCCTTCGCTCTGCTTTGGCTTTGCTTTTGGCCATAATATTTTCCATTCACACCTCAAATGGTGTTCATAAATTGCGCTCGTCAAAATGCAAATATGACTGCCAAAATAGCAACCAAATATTTATTTGGCTTGAAAACGATGTTTTGCTTTCATTGTTATATATGCTAAATGTCAGATCGATTTACGACTTGGCCAAAAAATAAATAAAATCAAATATATGATATACTTTCCAGCACACGACGCGTCGTCAGCTGACTTGACTTGATATCAAACACATTTCGCACACCTTTTTGTTGTACGTGTGTGTGTGTGTGGAGAAATTGAGTCAACAATTTTGCAAATATATATATATATATATATATATATATATATATATATATATATATATATATATATAGCATACCTACCTTAAATATTTAGATATATGTATGTCTCGAAGCTAGTATCTGGCGTTGCACGGCTGAACTATGAGTTGGGGCAGGAAGTTGTATGAAATACAAAAAGCTCATCTCTGAAATTTCTTACTTACTAAGTCTTATTTTATTCTTATTTTATCCATATGTAATAAGAGATCTTTTATCTATATGTAATACGAGTTATAGAAGATATTTATTTAGAAAGAAGATACATTTTTAGCTCCCAGGTCTTATATCTCATATATATTATAAGAGATATAACCAAACACCTTCTTTCAGTTGTCAGCTCTATAGTCATCTAAATAATAAGAGATATGATAGAAAATCTTTTCTTAGCTGTATATATTAGCCATATCATAATATATATATAATAGAAAATCTGTTGATTTAACAGAAGATCTCATAGTTGTTAGGTCTATTATCATATATAATAAGATATATACGATTTTTCCTAAGTTATCAGTTCTTATATCATCTATATAATAAACAGGTAACAGAACATCTTCTCTAAGTTGTTGGATCCAATAATCTTATATATCTTATATATTGTTAGATATAAAAGATATTTTCTTAGTTATTATATATTTTTTTGGAATTTATATTGTCTCTATAATACATCAGATAATAGAAGATTTTCTATTAGTTATCTAGGATTATAGAGTCGGCGTAATAAGTCAGATGAAAGAAAATCTTTTCTTAGTTCTCAGACCTAATATCATTTGTATAATAAGAGATATAACAGATCTTATATATGTATAACAGAAAATGTTATTGTTATTCTTTCAACTTCCTACCAAAATTCAAGGTTCATCCATATACACTAAAATTGTATTTGTTTATGTTGTTGCTTTAGCAAATATCTAAACTTTCAAGGCCTTTGACTACATCAATCAGATTCTTACTTATTTTCTTTAACTTCTTACATTCAGCACTTATTAGCTTAAACTTTTAGTGTATTACTATGTGTATATATCTATATGTATGCATATATATACACACATACATCCTATACCTATCTTACCTTTCAGCAACCTCTTCCCTTAATGAATTCAACAACTGATTTTACGCAGTTTGTTGCAACTTTTCACGATCCGTTAATTTTTCTTGGCGTCGTTCCCCCGTCCCCCTCCCCTCTAAAGTAACTGAAATAATAAAAACAATAATATTTTCACTATATTTTGCGAAATGAACTTGCAATCTAAAAATAATAGCCCCGCCCAAATGTGAAAAACATTTTGCACATGCCATAAAATCCAAAACAGCAGAAACAAAGAAATGAAAAAGAAAATGAAAATGAAAATAAAAATAATTATATATTTGATTTTCGAGTTTTGTATATGCCTTAATTTTAAGCTGGCTGCAGCTTGTTTTTGTTTATAGTCGAATTTTTAACAAACGCCAAGTGGCCAGCGGTGGCTCGATTCGTTCTATAACAAAATGTTCTTCGATCTATTTTTAGGCTACTTTGTCTATAATAAAAAATTATGATAAATTATTTTGTGTATATGGCTGGGCCAGCTGTATTCCAACTCACTCACATATGATTCACATTTGTTGTTGTTGTTGTTATTGTTGCTCTAAGTAATCTTTATGCATAATGCTTGAACCTCCCTCCAGGCCACCCACCCACCCATTCAGTCGCCAAGCATCAACTGAGTAATTTATGAGTTGGCGGCAACGACATTCCAATGTCTGTCACATCGTTGTCTATACATACATATGTGTGATCCATAAAAACAAAAAAAATTAAAACATGCAATGTCTGGCATAATAAAGCTTTAATGAACATAAAATGTAGCAGTTTTTCCACTTGCCTTGCCTTGAAATTTCATGATTTGCTTCTGCGCATAAACTGCCAGAGTTTATGTTAGTAGAGGAAAGCCCCCCGTTTTAAAGCCGTTAACTTGAAGTGGCCCCTGGCTAAGCACGAAACGCCGTCAAGATATGCGGAAGTTGCAGTTGCATAAATTCAAAAGGAAACAAACCCCTTTTCACACAATATATATATATATAAAATGCTGCAAAAACTCGAGCAAAAGGTTAAAGGACTTTATTATGGGAGCGAGAAAGGCCCAGTTGCCCAGGCAAGTCAACATTTGCCGAGGATGCGTCGTCTAGTGGCCTTTAAAAGTGGTCTAAAGCGAGTGCAGCAGAGTGAAAAAGAAACAAAGATTTCTTTATTTTTAGTTAGACAAAGGCTTTAGTTATATTCTGAACTTTGGGAATTGTCTAAGAATGCTGAACTATAGAAATATTCTATTATTGAAATGAGAAATATTAACTCACAGACTCTAATCTATAGAAAAATTCATTTAAAATTCATTTAAGTCACGTACAAACATTTTTCTTTTGTTTTGGTATTTGCTACTGTATAACAGTTTGTATAACACTTTAGAATCGTTTAATGTGTACTATTTATGGAACGGAACGCAGTAAGGCAAATAAAATATAATAGAAGCAATAAAATGCACTATAATAATTTGTATAACAGTCATAAAAATTGTTATTTCAAATTATAATTAATTAATTCAGTAATTACTGTCGTATGCTAGAATTACTAATTGGTAATTTGACGTGTATAACAATATAGCACTTGTATAACAGTTTGTATAACACTTTTTAATAGTTTGGCTTGTACTATAATAATAATGCAAACAAAATGTAACAGAAGCAATTAAATTCAGTATAACAATTTGTATAACAGTCATTAAAAGTTTACATTGAATTTAAACTCATGAGTTCAGTAGTTACAATCATATGATAGGCTTCATAATTGATATTTTCAAAGTCATAACAGTATAACACTTGTATAACAGTTTGTATAACAATTGATATAATCTGTAGTTTATCAAATTATACAATACATTTTAAAACGAGAATGTACAGTAATGTAATTTGACAGTATAACAGTTTATATAACAGTATATATGAATATACAATCATGAATAACACTTAATTAAACAAAAACCAAAAAAAAAAATCATTCTCAAGAGCAAATTCCAATACGTTCTTTAACTGTTATTCATTTGAAATATTTATAAAGAGAAATGCTTGAAAACTGATGAGTTGATTATTCATGGATTGTTCATCTTCACAATCCGCATTGTTTATTGTTCTAGAGAGGTCCATGAACCATTACAATATGGCCATGATCAATGCTGTGCAAACACAGTAGCACAGTTTCACAAGTGGATAGATACTTCAAAGTATTTCGCAAGCATCTTTAGCTCTTATCCATCAAAGTTTATTTTATTTTTCTCTCTTGTTCTATTTTGTCTGCGCGCTTTTATTTATGGCCAAAGTTGTGGCTAAAGCCCCCGCAATCATTTACAATTTACAGTTTGCTTGGCCGACAAAGCAAAGGCTGTTGGCGTTTTCTTTTTTTTTTTTTTAAGTCTGAATTTGAATTTGCCTTAGGAAAAACAAGCCTCAAAACTGGGTTGACTCGACGGCGCTGTCGCTATGTGTGGGCCAATGGCAAGCAAATTAAGTTAACAGCCAACAACTTTCAAGGCTAACAAAACTGAACATAATGCTGATTGGAAAATGCATACACACACACAGACAAACACACACACACTCACGCACAAAAAAACGGTGTCAGCTGCTGTTGCCTACCCTCAACAAAAAAATGCACACCTGCCTTGGAACTGAGCTGCGTGAACAGCAGGCGGCTCATAGCACAAATCGGACACCCTTCAAAGAGACTACTGAAACAACAGACAGATAGACAAAATGACAACAGCAACAACAGACAGATAGACAAAATGACAACAACAACAACAGCTTGAAGAGTGGGGCAAACAAATAACGCGCACTTCCTTTTCCGCCTCTGTGAGTTGCTCAACTCGATTGCATTCCAAAAATAGTCGCATAGTTGTACGGTATATATATATATATATACCTATATATGTATGTGTGTTTGTTTCATATACATATATAAATCACATTTTAATGTGCCGCATCTTTTACAGAACGAAATGCTCCCGCATTTTTGTTTACCTTTTTGCTCGCTGTGCCATATGCTAAGAGAAATTCTACATGCAAGGCAGAGCGAGAGAGAGAGAGAGAGAGAGAGAGAGAGAGGGACACAGAGTGCGATCTGTTTAGTTATGTAAAATATGTTTTTAGTTTTTACCTTTCTCTCTCTCTCTCTCTCTCTCTCTTGGCATTTTGTTTGCCCTTCTAATGCCTGAGGGTATTTCTTATCTCTAAATGGGTTTGCTCATAGAATAGTTTTGTTTAAGTGCTAAAAGGCATGACAGACGATCCATCAAAAGAGTTGCGACAACAACAATTGTGATGTGCACTGGAGACAGTGCTGGTCTTTGACCTTTGAGCAAATAAATAATTGGAAAATAAATAAAAAACAAAATTACTTTCTTCTTTTTTAAAGAAATTTTTCCAGTTTGATTAACTTTGCTATTCAAAGAAAAAAACTACTAAAATATTGCTTAGAGAACTGATTTTACTTGTTACTAAATCTCTCTAAAACTTTTTATATATTTTATTTGCATCTCTAACTCTCTTAGAATGATTTTTCTGTAACTTTAATTGTATTATATGTGCGTTTGCTCACTCATCTCTTGGCTGCCCTTTTCTATCAGTTTCTCTTTGTGTAATACTCCGAAACGTTTCATTTGCCACACTCAATTCTAGTTGGTTCTGCTTTATCACTTTCTCTTTGGTTTCTATATATGTACGTATACTTAAACTTATTAATTCTTTCTTTTTTATGTGTTATACCGAAACGTTTAACTGGCGGCACTCAATTGTAGCTGCCCCTAGTTGGCCCTTCTTTGTTCTATATACATACAGGTTTTACTAGCAGCACTTAACTCTTCTTTATTATTGTTTCTTTTTGTGATATACCGAAACGTTTTACTGGCGGCACTAAATTCTTTTCGGCTATTTTTTATGCCTGCTTCTTTCTTTTAGTTACTTAAACGTCTTGCAGTGCGCAGCTCTTCTCTATTGATATTTATTCCTGCTGCTTTATGTGTCATACCGAAACGTTTTACTGGCAACAGTTTGCTTTTTCATGTAAATAATATGTCTTTTCTTGATATCATATTTCTTTTTCTTATTTTACTATGTAAATTCTACTCTTCTGTTTCTCTTCTTATGTTATTCTGAAACGTTTTAATCGTTTTACCACTATGCCTTGGGCGTTTAATTCGTTTAATCTTAGGATTGCTTTCACCAGATCAATATTTATTATTTAGTATTATTTCATAAAGTTAATGCATCTATAACAAATATATATATATATTTTTATCTCTGGCTACATTCTTTACCATGCCAACCTCATTCATTTCAATCATCAGCTTGAGGCATAAGCTAGCACCACATTTACTTCTGCTTCTGCTTCATTATGGCCTCCTCTATCTCTTCGCACGTACAATTCCATATATAATGTGGCCAGCATTTCCTTCGGGGTTTATTTTCAGTGACACATGCAAATGGAAATGACATTTGCTGAGTTGCCTTGCGTTCGTACCGCCCGCGCCTCCTAGAATTTGCCTCATTCCCCCCTCATCTCCCTACAGAGCTTCTAAAAGGTCAGTTTATGTGGCGCACTCTATGCGATTACAGCTGCTAGATTGGTGGCGCACCGCACAGCTGAACTAAAATAAAATGTAAATTATTTGTACATGTGTGCAGCTGACACACACACAGACAGACAAACATATCTATGTGTGTGTGTGCATAATATTTAGATAGTCAGGGTCGTCCATTAACCGCAGCAGGGAGGGAGGGAGGGAGAGCATATCAAACTCTGCTTTGGCTTCAGCGTGGCGTGAAATGCATTTGATAAATGCGTGGCACGTGCGTGTGGTTATTGTCCAGGTTTACAGTTTGAATGGCTGCCAGAACTTCAATTTGGTAGCAAGCCAAATTGGCCGCTATTTGTGGGGCCTCATTTGATTACAGTTCTATTTAGTCAGTATTATTGCTGCTTGGGGCAGGCCATAAGCGAGGCATGAGCACATTTGTGTTTGGCTGTCAACAAGTATGAGCCAAAAGAGATTGGCATGACAATGGCCCTTTGGCTCAAAAGCCACTTCACACAGACAGGTGAGACAGGCAGACAGACAGCCAACCAGACAGTCAATTGTCTGTCTGCTCGTCCGTCTGCCAGTCTCTCTGCCTGTCCCATCATTTGCGTTCTTTTTGCTCATGTCATAATTACAAGGGACATGCCCGCCTAATTGCAATCAACAGGAAGCATAAAATGCACCGTTTGCATCTATGGCTGCCATATGCGATTAGCTAACTGCTCATAATTATAGTCAGAACATGATTTGCCCTATGCCAAAAAAAAGGTAGCTTAGTATAGGGCTGAATGAAACTGTAAAATATACAGATTCTATAAAAGAAGTAAATAAATATGAAATTAAATTTCATTTTGTTTATAATCTTTAGTTAACTTCTGCATTTAATATCTTCTAACTACTGCTTGATCTTAAGCTCATAAAATTTCTGGAAGATTGAAAAAGAAAAGGTGCAAATTGTTGCCAAATGTGTGCTTGACAGGCAGATTAGTTAACAAAATTTAATGAATGTGTATTCAAGTTATATTTAAGCGAAATTTTATAGACATTTCATCTTAATGTTAACTTTGACAGGCACTTAAAAAAGCAAAAAATATCAAAGTAATAAGTACCAAAAATATTTTTGTTAACATATGTTAAATAAAGTAAAACAGCAATTGATTGTTATGCTTAAAATTTTTTTTTAAATTTTACTAGATGTTAAATTTAACAGTCAGATGAAATAAACGAAAACATTGATAAAAGAAGAAAATAAATACTTAAATTATTTTTTTTTTTAAATATCAATTCAATGGAGAAGCTTTTTACACTTCAACCAAATGTCAAATTCAGTTAAAAATATTAATTTATTAAAAACATTTTTACATTTTATCCTCATATCAAAATTCAGCAAGTCTCTATTCAACATGTACCCAACCCTTTCCCAATATATACCCTCTCTCTATACTTAACTCTAACCAAAGAGTGTTTACAAGCTTCTTCACTCAACCAACTACAGGGCATCTCTAAGCTTATCACACTAAACTCGTCTTATTTTGGAGCCCCTTTTAAACAATTTTGTCGCCCACATCCGTTTCCGGTATGGGCCACGTCACGTCACCTTCGCTGTAAACTTGGGCGAGGGTTAAGTTCTTTTGCAGTTCCTGGCTTTTCAGGGTTGTTGTCGCGCCGCAATCAATAGCAACGGACTTCGTGGGCGTTGGCAAATAACAAACTTTTTGTTTGTTGCCTGCCAACCGGGCAAACGAGCGAGCGGGCGAGCGAGCGAGCGAGCTGCTCAACAGTTTGTCAATCCATCAAGCAAACAGTCCTGACCAGCCTCACCCCCGGACGCGTTATGTGTCAGTGAACTCCAGTTGATTGACCACAGGCACCTTTTGGTCAGTCAGGTGTTCGCTCCGTGTGCTCCATGACCTGTGGCAGCCAACTCAACTTCACTCGTTGGCTTCAATTGTGGCTAGCAGCGTTATGAAGGGTTGCATTTAATTTGACCAAATTTGTTGAGCGTGTTGATTGTGTAGATATAATCTACATTTGTATATTTGAGTAGATAGCTAGCTGTATATTGAAAGGTGAAAAAGTGAGATAAGAGCTAAAACTAAACATGAATTTTCACTTAACTCTGTTCAGAATTTCCGGCTTTTTTGACTTTTTGATTATTATTATTTTTTCTTTTTTTTTTAATTTCTAGTCTATTAATAGCACAAGTATTTAAAAGCTATTAAGTAACATTGATTATTGTATAATTTATAGTTGTGTGTTAGTAATTATATGCAATACAGCGCATTATTTTTAGTGCATGTTTAAGGCTTGTCTATAGATCTTTATATACAGATAAAACAGCAGAATAAACTTACTTTAATTTTTAACAAAAGTAAAAGATTGTTTAAGAAGACTTTTCTTAGAAAAAAGATTTCTTCTCTTGAGAGAATGGAGTTTACTCTAAAGTTTAAGAAAAGATAAAAGTTTTCTTCCCAGTGCAAAATAGACTTTCCTCTAATGTTTTGAGGATAAAACTTTTCTTCTTATAGAAAAAATTTCCTCTTAGGCTTAAGGCATTAAGACAAATTCTGAGAATTTACTGAGCTGTCTATATGAACTAATATACTACTAATAATACTTTTAATCTAACATTGCATACTATTAGAACTTTTCTAAAATCTGTTAATTCCTCTGTCTGCAAACTAAATGAACTACATTTAGTTTAATAACTCAAAGTAGTTCTTTGTTCAGACCGCCTTCTGTGTTTGCTCAGATGAATTCTTCACAGTTTCTATATAGCAATTTCAATATTTACGTGATAATCCACGCTTACGTCAGAGTTCTGTTGATTTGTGAGCTTATCTAACAATCAATAAACAATCAGTTTTACAGTATTGCACAGCCTCTTGTGCTGACCTCGCCAGTTGGTTGATGATGATGATGATGATGATGATGATGATGATGATGATTGCCCCACATTTGCAGTAAATGTTACTTAGTTATTTAGTAGCGGCAGACATTACGCATACGCCGCATTGACCCAATGCCTTATAAAACTGGTTTCAACAGCTAATGCGAGTGCTTTCAATTGTGCAAATTATTTATTATTTATGTGATATACTATATATGTGGCTTTTGTGTATGTGTGTGAGAGTGAGTATATCAAGAGATACATCCGTTGCCCAAATAGCACGCCATTTCAGAGTTAATTCACATTGATTTGCCTGCGCCAGCTCTGGCATTTGTCATATATAAATATATCATTTACCATCGCATCGTATCGTAGTGCCCTGGACAAATTAAGGTGTTCGCATAGCGGAACTGACTGTCAAAAGTGAGTTATAGTTGGCGTGTGCTCGACTAGGAAATACCCTAAACTTTTGTTGAAGAAAAGTGAGAGTTATCCTACTCTTAAAAGGGAGTTATGGAGGCTGTGTGCTGAAATATCAAATACCCTGATCTAGTGTAGAAGACAAATGAGAGTTCTCCTATTGCTAAGCGTAAGTTATAGAGAGTATGTGCTCGACTAGGTAATACCTAAACTGGATTAAACGAAGAGCGAAAATGTTCAACTCTCTTAGCTCAAGTTTCGTGTATTCAGATCTAATAATCTTCAAGCTGGGCGCGGCAAATTATCTCGCTTAAATCTCAGCTGTGTGTAGACGATGATGCCATTCGAAACATGTATTCTTATAAAACTATATCAAAGTTTATATATACAAAGCATTCTTCTCTGTCTACTCTCCTTTATATATATATATATATTTATAGGTGTGATAAACTGCTATTTATAATGGTTTCAAGGTCAGGCTTACACATAGTTAGCAGAGCTAATTGAACCCTCCTTCCACAATTGACTCGTATCTGCATGATTGATGACAATCACAATATTTGTGCCTCAAACTTTGCATAGTTCATATAAATAATCAACATTTTTGTTGTCTGAAAAGCGCAAAACGCGCACTAAAATTATTGCATATTTATTTATAAAACGCTTAGCATTTGCCAATGGCTGGTTTTATAAACAACTTTTTTTTGGAGGCGACGACTTTATATTTCTACTACATATAGTCAACTTGATCTTGTGTTTTTGTAATAGAACTCGTTTATTGAAATTCCAGTCGGGTCTGCGGCGTTATGTGATATATGACTGAGTCAGACTTACGCAACGTTTGGACTTTTGATACGCCACTAGAAACACTTGTGTGAGAGGGTTGCTTAAATGGATGTGGAATATATTTTGTAATGGATAATATATATATTTTTATAATTAATAATCATAATTAGTCATGGAATGAACATATTTATATATATAAAATATGAGTTTTCAGAACATGTGCCGCTGAGTCAGAAAACCCTTTCCTAGCATATGCTGTAGAGAAAATCAATTATTTCATAGCAGCAATCGACATTTTTAAATTCTTTTATAACTTAAATTAGAACTTGTTTTTCAAGATATTTCAAATTAAGTTGCCTTAGAAATTATTAAAGAATTTTAATTGAAACTCAATGAACTGAAAATAAATTTAAATTCGAGCAGAAAGATATATAGATGGATAGATATATAGGTATAGGTGTAGATATATAGATATATAGATGCATAGATATATAGATATAAATATATATATATATATATATATATATATATAGATGCATAGATGCATAGATATATAGATATATATATATATATATATATATATATATATATATATATATATAGATGCATAGATGCATAGATATATAGATATATAGATATATAGATATATAGATATGTAGATATATGGATATGTAGATATATAGATATGTAGATATATAGATATATAGATATGTCGATATATAGATATATAGATATATAGATATATAGATATATAGACATATAGATATATAGATATATAGATATATAGATATATAGATATATAGATATATAGATATATAGATATATAGATATATAGATATATAGATATATAGATATATAGATATATAGATATATAGATATATAGATATATAGACATATAGATATATAGATATATAGATATATAGATATATAGATATATAGATATATAGATATATAGATATATAGATATATAGATATATAGATATATAGATATATAGATATATAGATATATAGATATATAGATATATAGATATATAGATATATAGATATATAGATATAGATATATAGATATAGATATATAGATATAAAGATACATAGATGGATATATATAAAATTCAATTTCCAAATCTTATTTTCAACAAATTAGTTAAAGTCTATTATCAAATTTATCTACTCCTCCTTCTCCTTCCCTCATCTACCTCTTTTACCCCTTCCCAAAGTTTTGCTTTAAAAAATGATTTACTGTAGTTGTCTTGACTCGCCCTCGCTGACGTTTGTTTAGCTGGAGTCGTGTTGGCTTAGCTGATGTCAGCAATTAGCTTGATTAACGCCCATGCTTAGGCAATTAGATTCAATTGCTCAAGTTGCCAGAAAATTATGCAAAACGCACTTTTCACCTCGACGCGCGCTGACTCAGCCGCAGCCGCAGCCTTAGACGGCGGCCCAGTTTTATTTATTTATCTTGTTTTTCTTTTCTCCTTTTGGTTTTCGCTGTGATATCTCAAATCAAAAAACAACATTGTTCTACACTCAAATGCTAAGGTGCTACGAACTCCCACTGACCGAGTTAGTCCATTGGTCGTCGCATCCTCAGCCTAAAAGCTGCTGCCGCATGCCGTGAATTTTTGAGGCCGCTGCCGCTGCCGTTGCCTCTTTATTGTTTTAAAGTTAAGTGCTGGCCAGTTGCCAAACAACAAAAAAAGAAAACGAAAATCCACGTACAAAATTGAATTAAACAAAAACCAAATTGCATTTGCGTAACTTAATTCGTTTTCATTTGCGTTGCGAGCTTTTTGCTTTGTGCCTTTTGCTGTTTGCCCCGCAATCGACATGAAATTCTGTGGCAAATGCCGCGTGGCGGTCGGCGCTTGCATAAACAGACAGACGATAGACGAGCGTTAGACATTCGCTTTAACCACTGCATAATTAAATCCAATTTAAAGCATATTAAAATTGGCCAGATGTGACTTAATTAACTAAAGCTTGCAAATCGCGTATTATGTTACCAGACACGTATCAAATATACTAAATATTTGCAATTATTTTAAGGCATTTATGACGCACGCTTCAAAGTTTTCTGTAATTAGCGCCTCTCTTTGCGAATTGCATGGACTCGAATATGGGTTATATATATATTAATGAATCGTTGAGGCAGTTTGTAAATGAATTAGTAAGGTAATACAATACAATAAATAAGTAATATAGGGATAGAGAGAGAAGAGGAAGAGAGCAATGGAAATAGAAAGAGTAAAGTATTGTAATAGCTACAAAAGAGAGTGAAGATTTAAGTACTTATAAGATATAAGAAAATGAGTAAATAAGTCGAGCAAGACATACATAGAGATATATAGAGAGAAAGAGAGGGATAACGACAGAGACAGAGAGCGAGAAAAAGATCGAATTGTAGAGAAAAAGAGAGAGATAATAACAGAGAAAGAATGAAATAAATATAGATAAAGGTGGAGCAGAGAATGTTAGAGTTAGAGAGAAAGACAGAGAGAGAGAGAGAGAGAGAGAGAGAGAGAGAGAGAGAGAGATAGAAAGAGATTGAAGAACAAAGAGATAGAGGAATAGAGAGAGGGAGATAGAGAAAGAAAGAAAGAGAGAGAGAGATACAGACAGATAGACAGATAGACAGGTAGAGACAGAGATAGAGAGAGAAAGATAGAGAGAGATAGACAAATAAAAATAAAAATATAGATATAGAGACATTGAGATATAAAAGGGAGAGATCTTGAGATATTAAAATATTTTAAATATATAGAGAGAAAGAAAAGGATCTGGTCGACTAATTAGTGGAAGGGGTGGAACATGGGCAAAGAGCAAGCACAAGGAATGTTTCAGTGTCCCTAAATCTCAAGCTCTTAAATGGCTCGTACTGAAGAGTAAACTAATTATTAATACTCTTTATTAGATTGAATTTGTTTATGCAAAAGATATTTGATATTTTCAGCTATATAGATAAATATAGATATTTATATCAATAAATATGAATGTGTCTATGTTTGTCAAATCAATATCGTATATCTCACCAATAAATATTTATTTATGGTATCTTATTTGTTCTACTGTTCACAATTTGTGCTCATCATCAATTGAAAATTTTATCAAAATTGTCAGCATTAAGTTGCAATTGTCATGAATTTGTTTACGAGCTCTTGTTTATATTTATTTATTTATTTTATTTGATTATTGCTAAACGCCCCCCTTTGATGCAATTTGAGCATCGTTATCAGAGAGAGAAGCTCTGTTTGCGTGGGTATTTCGAGTGCAATTTATCAATGGAAGACAACTTTTGTGACAATGAATTTGCGTGGTAAGAAAGCCATATAAGGCGACTAGTGGACAGTCTATACAGACATATATGTGTGTGTGTGTGTATGTGTGTGTAGTATGGCTACGGTACCATGTGCCATTTATCAAAGCACGCCATTCATTTGCGAAGAACGCACTTGGGTAGGGAAAACGCAAAGCAAAGCAAAGCAAAGCAAATCGCCGACCGCCCCACATGTTGGCCAACGGTTCAACAACCCGTGGAATCGAGTAAACGCCTCGTTTACTAAAAAAAAAGTGTAGAGTATAAAATAAAACAACAACAAAATCTGTGGCAATAATTTTTAATGTAAAACAGAGACGCATAGCTCTTTGAATATTTGCTAGATGAGATCACATGGAAAAAGTTGGGTTGGGTTGGGTTGGACTGGACTGGGTTGAGTTCGAGTTTTGTAGAATTGAAACTGAAATTGGAAGGGAGCAGCGCAGACATTAATAATAATTACGTGACCGCCGGCTTGACATCTGTTTGAAGTTTATGCTGGCATAGCCAAACTGCAGCAGCAGCAGCAGCAGCTCGACTCTCTATGGATCATTTTCCTCTGCCTCTGATGGAGTTATTACAATGGCCCTATAAATAGACAGTCGCTTGACTGACGATCGGCACGCAACTGACTTTTGTTTTCATTCGTTTTTCCTCTTCTCTGTTTTGTTTTTTTGCCTTTATTATTTTGACCCTATTAGCGCAACTGAGTTGAACTGAAATTCTCGATATGCCCATGCCATGAGGTCTTCAGTTCTTAAGAATTGACAAGGAATGGAATGCTTGACTGGGTGTAGTAATAGCATAGCTAGGAGAGCAGCAGTGTGCGAGAGGAAAGATCTTCATCTTAATGTATGTAGCTTAATGTAGCTTAAGAATACTAATTGAAGTATTTGCTTGGTATTTAGATTTGAGTTATATTTATATTTAAACTAATTAATAAATATAAATTATAATTTATACTTTATTTTAAAGTTTATTTGTGCTAGAGTTAACTATTGTCTAGCTAATTTAAAATAGTATCAAATGCTCTTTGGGCTTAGAAATTAGAATTAGAATTTGTTTGGGTTTAATTATGAATATAATTTTGGAAAATATTATAGTATATATAAAATATAATTAATTTTATTAACAATATTTAATTTTTTTATTTAATTTAATTTTTTTATTATTTTAAAATTTATTTTGCGAAAAATTTTTATAAATTTTAAAATAATGAAAAAATTTAATATTGTAAATAAAATTAATTATATTTATATATACTTAATATACAATATATAATTAATACTATAATAATAAATATTACTTTTATTTTTATTATTTTAAAATTTGCTTTATAATTTTCGAATAAATTATATTTTATATAATTTTTTTTTATTTTAAAATTAATTATATGTTTTGCGACGAATTTTTGGTTTATACAATAAAAAATATATATTTTATAAGATCGCAGTCTTCAATTTAATTTTATATAGTTGCAATGCATTTCCAAAATATGTCAACAAAGTTTTTACCTCTTAAAATTGAGACAAGATTTTTCAAAACTTTGATTAAATCTTTAAACGCGCTCTAACTCAAAAGATCTTGTATCCTTATAGATTATTTAACTGTTGATTATATTAAGATAAAAATATGATAAAATCAGATTACAAATCTGAAAACAAAAGATCTTTTAGCTTATCTTAACTTTATCTTCTAACTTGTAATATCAGTAAGAGAACAGATTTGAAAAGATAGTCTAAACATAACCAATTCTAAAAATATATTTCAAACTATTTTAAGAAACTTTCATAAATCAGCATCAAAACAAATAGCATTCAATTTCTTAAACTGCAAAACACTTCTGACAACAAATCGTTTCTCAGTTTTCAATCTGTAGACAAATTCCAATTGAAACCACGAAATATATGAGACATTAAGAAGCGATCATAAACATAAATCAACTGTCAACAGATCTGTTATCAAGTGTCTATATAAATAGTGTTTAAGTGTAGCTTGTAAAACTTATAACAGAGTTTTATCTACATATATAAATACTTTAACACATTGATTCTTAAAGTGACATGAAATGTGCTCCCTTCATATATATTGCAGGCTGTTTGCTTAAGCACCCCCAAAGTGCTACTAAAGACTACGCCACTGTCTCGCCCTTTTGTCTTTAACAAATGTGAAGCAATTGAAGTTTGGTTTTGTTGTTCCTCTTGTTGTTGTTGTTGTTTTTTTGTTGTTGTTGGTGTCCATCAACAACCCCAGGCACAAGTTGCCTCGCTATATGTCGGCACTTGCCGTGCTGTTCTTTGACCCAAAACCCCTATCCTCCCCGCCCACTCAAGTTGTTGTTCCAACTTGTTGTGTGTCGTCGTCTTGGGCTTGTCATTTGCCAATTGGCATTTATGTTTTTGTAAATTGATATTTCCCGTTGGGTGCAGTCCCAGTTGATGCATTCTATAAAAAAACAATTTAACTAATTTGCTTTCTCCATCTCTCTTGTCTATTGCAGGTACGTATACAGCAGATATCTATCTATAGAGATATAGTAAAACTCGTTTTATTCCACCACCTGTCACGTAAGTTTTGTTGATAAAAGCGCTTAATGCTTTCATGTTCGGCTTCACTTCATTTAAGACAATTAATTAATGCTGTTAAGTGGCCGAAAAGGCGAGAGAGAAAAAAAAGCAATTTGCAGCTCATTTAAAGCGACGGCGGCATCAATGGGTTAAGTGCCTTGACGCTGCACTCTTTACCCATTTACTGTGTGCCGTGCCGCTACGTGCCTAATTGAAAGTTCAGTGGATTTTGTGCAGCTTCAGTCTCACCAGAAGCGGTCCACCACCAGCTCTCAGCTCTCAGCTCTCATCTCTCAAGTGCATTTCGAATGAATCTCGTTGCGACTTCGGACAGCTGCCAGCTGCAAACTCAATTTCCCTGAGCCAAAACAAAGACACTTAATCATCTCAGATTTGCAAAAGGCAACAGACGTAGTTCCAAAAAATTATTATAATAATAATGATCATAAAATGAGAGAAGTTGAAAAAGAGTTTAATTAGTTAACGACGCGCTTCAATTTGTCCTCTGCCTCAACAGACTGTTGTCTAGACAAGTCCAAGTCATTTGCTTTTGTCAGTTTGTCTTGCGACAGTTTTTGGGTCTGCTGAGGCGATACTCAACGCACCTAACACGGCGGGCGGTGTCCTTCAAATACCCATTATTTGTGCCCAATAATCGTTAAGTCACTTTAGAAAGTTTTGCTATTAAACAAGTTAAATTGAGTTGCGAGTTAACAAGGATAAGTTTCTTAAAGTTTGATTCAATAAAAAATTATAAAGCATTTACAAAATATTAAAATAGATAAATAGAGAGAAATACAGAAGATTAAATATAGACTAAATATTTATTATACTATTTATTATTACATTTATTGCTGTTGCTTAACTAAAATGTATTTAAGCAACTATACTTAGCGCTCTGACTATCATATCTTTCAGTTTGTCTATAATCTCCCAGCTATATTTATCTTTTAGCTTATCTTTGCAATACCTTTTCATAATCATTGATAATTTATTGTTTAAGCAAGGCAAACTTAAAGCTTGCTTAGCGATAAAGACTCTACTAAGATTTGTCTGCAAATCATTGAGTTCGACTAGCTAAAGCTCAGGCTTAATTTATATTAAGTCATTATTAAATATTGTTTTGTCAGTAATTAATGATTATTTAATATTTATATTAAAGTATATTAAATATATATTAAATTGTATTTAAAATATTAAATGTATATATTAAATTATATTTAATATATATAATTATTAATTATTGTTTCATTATCATTATCATAATTATTTCGTTACCTAAACTCGGTTGCTTAATTAACAGCAGCTGAACTCCTTAACTAAGCTACTGATGGCTTAGGTAGGTTTCAGTTAAATCAGCTTTTCCTTAAACCTTCTTTACTTATGCTAAGTAAGAGATTAGAGTTAATCTTTGAAATGTTCTTCGGGACAATCTCTTATCTTTAAGCCTAACGCCAGCTTACAGGTAGAATTGTCTGTCTTAAGTTAGAGCAGATTGATTTAAGCTTGATCCTCAGATAGGTCGAAATAAAATGGGAAATTAATTATAATTAATTATATTCATTAATTAGTTCGCAACATTTCCTTAATTTAGGTAAATATCTTTATAGATTTTCCATAAAATTATAGGTAAACATATTGTGAAGTGAAATTTTAGTATAAAGAATTTATATAGAAAACGAGGCAAGTGATATATATTTCTAATATATATTTATATTAAATTATAAAATATACTTTTGTATCCTATTATTGTTACAGTTTAGATTTCATTTTTTGAGTTCAAAATTTCTTCAATTTCTTTATTTCACTTTCAAATTCCAAGAACTTTTAAGTCTGCTTTAAGTTTTAATTCATTTTCAAAATATGGCCTTATAAGACTTGTCCTTATCTTAAAAATAAATGCAAGATATTGGCATTTACTTGATATTAACTTGAACTTTATAGTCTTCAAAATGTAATTACTCTTAAAGAACTCTGGCATGATCTAGTATATAGTATAGTAATATTAAAGATCTCTGATCTTAGCTAGTCTAAAAAGAGTTCCCATAAGTTTGTCATCCTTAAAGACCTTTGCAAAGAGTAGTTTTCGTTAAGACTAGTTCGCATTACCAAACGACTATCAAAGTTCTCATACAGCTTGTAAATTCTTTGCACAATTTTCATTACTCTATCTTTTCCCATGAGCAGCAAATGATAAGGCCATGTAATCTTATCTAATTGTTTATGATTTCAATTGGTTCTTCAATGTTGCTTTGGATCTTGTGTAAACCAAAGCTTTGTCAGCATTATTAATAGACGAGAATTGTGCTTGACCTTGGCATTTGTCAGATTGAATAATAATATAATATAGAAGAATATATAATAATAATACAATTATGATTATGCAATTAAAAGAAGGCCAAGGCAATATTTATTTATTGATTTGTTGACGCTTCGCTCGACCTGTCAGCTGCAGTCGACCTAAGGCGAAAGTGCAAATTGAAATATCGATTTAGTGTAAGCATTTCAAACTATTTAGTTATGCAGTTGCTATAATATATATGTATATATATAATATATATATATAGATGCATATATATGGCCCAAACAGATGTCAGCCAGGTGTTGCCTGCGAAAAGGTGCCAACTGTCAAATGCAATTGCGCGGGGCTATAAAAGCCCCGAACACGTGTGTTGCCTGACTGCATTGCAGTTGATGTTGGTATTTGGGAAAAGCCGAAATTAAAAAGCAATCAAGGAATTACCCAAATACAAGCCTAATTACCTGCACTTTTGCT
This sequence comes from Drosophila nigricruria, assembly GCA_037075265.1. Taxonomy (NCBI): domain Eukaryota; kingdom Metazoa; phylum Arthropoda; class Insecta; order Diptera; family Drosophilidae; genus Drosophila; species Drosophila nigricruria. Next base: position 7,185,375 of record JBAMCI010000196.1, on the reverse strand, counting down.
TGGCCTGAAAAATGCGCTAGGGATTTATGATGGGAGGAGAGGGTGGTGGTGGGCGGTGGATTAACCGCGCCTACCTGTGCGCAGAGGCGGGCGGGCGGTTGGACGGACCTTAGGCAGGTCAGTGAGTGTTAACCATCTACCTGTGGCCTATATAAACACCCTGACGGCTGATCAACGATAACAGTTGCACAGCAGCCGACAAAGTGAAAACATTGCCAAAGGAAGTTCCACTCAAGAAACATCAATCCGCATCATCATGGCCACCTACACTTGCACACAATACGTCAACTTTATGGATCCCAGCAGCAATGGCTCGATGAGCACTACATATACCCTGGATGCTGGACGCTTTGCTCAGCGTGATCTGAGCCTGTTCATGGAGAGTCTGGAGACGATTGAACGCATCGAGCGGGAGCGTTACGAGCGACGTCAGAGTCGCCGCAAGCAAAAGCTGCGTGAGGATCGCATTGCTGAGCTGGAAGATGAGCGCAGCGTCAGTCCGACGCCCAGCGCCGAGGAGGCTGTCGATGAACCCATTATGTACATGGAGTCCAAGTGCATACCCTATGCCATCAGTGAAACGCTGCCCATTGCCAAGCAAGGCAGCTCTGATTATGATATCTGCGATGATGAGGCCTATGGCAGTTCCGATCATTCGCCACGTAGCAGCGTCACCTACTGCAGCTGTGCCGGCGTCTCCAGCACTGGCATTGACTCCGACTCCGCTGAGTCGGGCATATATGGTGGCTCAACTCCGCCGCCGCTCCGGCCACGCTCTCAGGTCATCAGCAAGCCCAAGCCGAGGACCACACGCTCTCGCATCATTAGCATGGTGCTCAAGCGGGAATATTCCAAGACTCCATCGGTGGAGACTCTGCAGCACTCTGATCACTGTGATCAGCTGCCCAAGAGCAACATCAAACATCCATATGGTCAAATGTCCTCGAAATCGCGACGTGGCATTGCCTGCAGCCAGGGATCACCCGAAGAGCGTTTCCTGGACAAAGCCTTGCGCTATCTCACCTTGTGATGGGCACAACTCCAAGTGCCTTCAGCTTTAAACTTTAGCTTTTAAGATAAACAGAAATTATATATATAGTTTAAATTTTGTTTGTGAAACATAATGATATTAAAATTTAATTGCAAAAAAAAAACAAATATTTTAGTGAATTAGTGAACTCTGGCTCTGCCTATGGCTCTGCTCTGGCTCTGCCTTGTTCAGGCTCTGCCTATGGCTCTGTTCTTACTCTGCCCGTGCCTCTGCCTTGCATGAACCTTGCCTGCCTTGCCTGAGCTCTGGCTCTGCCTATAGCTCTACTCTGGCTCTGCTTTGGCTCTGCCTTGCCTGAGATCTGCCTTGGCTCTGCCTTGCCCGAGCTCAGGCTCTGCCTATGGCTCTGCTTTGGCTTTGCCTTGCCTGAGAGCTGCCTTTGCGTTGGCTCTGCTTTGCCTGAGCTCAGGCTCTGCTCCGGCTCTGCCTTGCTTGAACTCTGTCTCTGCCTATGGCTCTGCTCTGCATCAGCTTTGGCTCTGTCTTGCCAGAGCTCTGCTGTTGCTCTTTCTTGCCTGAACTCTGGCTTTGTCTATGGCTCTGCTCTGGCTCTGCCTTCCTTGAGCTCTGGCTGTGCCTATGGCTCTGCTATCGCTCTGTGTGTAAGCACTGAGCATATTATTATAATACTTACTCTGCCTACTTTCTCATATACCCTGCTCCCATGCCATTGCCTCTCATGCAGCTGATCCCGTTGCGCGAGAGTGTTGTGGACTGCGGACAGTAGCATTGAGTGCGTTTTGTTAATGCTAATAATGGGTGAAAGAGACACCATCAGTGGGCTGCTCGTTAAGAGTGCTTAGGCAAGGAGCGAGCAGTGTATTAGTATTAGTGCAAATTCCAGCTTAGTTTGGGTGCGTGCTCAAGAAGATGATTTAGTCTTTGCGTGACTGTTAAACTGATCGGTCGATTGGGATAAGTGCGCGCGGTTAAAAATTATTTTTCGGCAGTAAATAATTAACTTGCCGGCATTAATTTTGTACATTTTGTGTAAAATGTTTATATTAAATTGTGAAATGACATACTTCATTGACTTTAACGCCCAGCCAGGTATTTACAAAACATATTTGATATAGTTTAAAGCATCAATAAGATTTACCGTTGAAAGAAAGATGGAAAGTAATAAATCAGAGTAAAAACACTTAAGGTCAAAATAATAAGTACGCTGTAGGAGTTTACTTAAAGCTGCAATAGTTAAATATTAATTTAAAGCATAAGATTTACGGTTGACAGAGAAAAGGTAGAGAACAGAAAAGAATAAAAACTTAAGGTCAAAATAATGAGTACTCTGAAGAAGCTTAAGTTAAGCTTCAATAATTAAATATTACTTGAAAGCATAAAATTTACCGTTGACAGAAAGAAGGAAGAGAATAGAACATAGTAAAAACACTTAAGGCAAAAATAATAAGTACGCAAGAGGAATTAAACTTAAGCTGCGCTGATTAAATATTAATTGAAAGCACCTATGCCTATAGCTTATTAACTTTATATTCAAACAATAATGACAAAGTAATTAATCTTAAGTATTTAGGCAAAACCTCAAAACACATATACACATGTACATTTATAATAGACATCACTGTTTCATATTCTTGTGGCTTCTTTTAATTATTGTATTCTGTGCGCATACTTTAAATTCACATGCTAAGCCCATGCTTTGTTCCCCTTTGCTGTTGTTTGTGGCGTGATTTTATGATTGTGTCTTCGCTTCCCTTTTGTTAATGCACTTTCCACACTACCTTGTGGACGACCTACTGACATGATTGTCAACTGGCAACATCTGACTGCATCATCTCGATAATCTACTTCAATTTAACGGGCTGTCAACGAGCTGCTGTCGACTGAGTTACTGCTTGCGTCGACTGCTTAAGTGTACCAAGTGCTGACAACCTGATCTAAAAATAGCCGAACCGAGTGACACTCTGCCAGCTGTCAGTTATCCAGTGTAAAGCCGAAGCATCAACCGTTAAGATGCCGAAGTGCGAGTGAGTGTGTGAATGTGTGCGAGAGTCTGTGTGTGTGAGTATGTGCTCTCCTTCAAGCTGCCGCCTGTTGCTGTTCGTTTTGTTTATCAACTGGCACAGGGTGACTCGTGCCTCAACAGGGCATTTCAATATGCCTGCATCCTGTTTGCTATAAAAAACTTAAAAAGCTCAGCGCTGTTGCGTCTGTTTGTTGTTTTGGTCATGCGCCAAAGCTGCCATAATAACGGTTACAACTGGCGCTGGCTTTCATTTTGGCTTTGGCTTTGGCCTCTGCCTCGGCCTCCACTCAGTATCTATCACAAATTCAAAAGCGTAGCATGTATGCCTGTGCGTGTATGCGCATATACCCATATATACACATATATATGCGTGCGAGTGTGTGTGTGTTGCTGTTTGGTGTTGCATGTCGCGCGCGCCATGTTTGCTCAAGTAAAAGCCAAATTTGATTAATTAATTTAGCCTAAGCGACTTACACGCACACAACGATATATATATATACACACACACACACACACAGTGAAGTCTTAAAAGTGCCAAAAAAAAAAGAAACGCATTTGCAAACATCCCTACCCAGCGTAGTACTGCAAGTGCTCCCCTGCTCTCGCATACATTTAGTACTCTGCGTGTTCCCTTGACAATAAAATATGAATTGATGCGCGCGCTGCGCCATAGTATCCCTATATATATATATAGTATATATATATATATATTTATATATATGTGTGTGTGTGTGTGGGTGTATCGTGCGTTCGACAGCATTATTTTCTAGTTCGTTTTTGCTTTTATTTTATTTTATTCTATTTTTTTTGCTTGTCAACTTTTTAAGGTCAACTCGTGGCTGCGTTTGGAGGCGCGCGTTCAACCAAAAATATTTCAACAACAAAGCGCAAAAGTTATAAAAAGAAATTTTTGAAAGCCATTCGCTTGACATGGCGAGTTTCGGGTTAAATTTTGGACTTTTTTATTTGAATTTTTTTTTTTTTGGGGTGTGCCTATTTTATGGCTTGCAGTTTGGCCAAAGTAAAGTGTGTGCGTGTGTGTGTGTGTGTGAGTTGGAGCTTGCGTGTATATGTGAATGTTTTATTGACTTTGCTGCCCTTTTTGCTTGTGTATGGCTGCGTGCTAATTGAGTTTTAGCGTAGTATATATATTATATATATTATATATAATAAAAGTAACAAACACACACATATAAAAATTAATAAATATATATTTTCATATATTTAAAAAAAATATACATTAATTAATATATATATATTTTTTAAATTTCATTATATATATTATATATTTTATTTTTTTAAATATACACACTTTAATTAATTTTTATATATTTATATATGTGTCCTGTGTGTGTGTCTGTCACTTTTATAAAATTTCTAAAAACTAAAAAAAATTTCATATGCTTTGCATTTTTTATCAAAATTCCAAAAAAAAACCTAAAAATATATACAGCTAAAAAACTATATACAAATTCGATAGACCATACTATAACAACAATATGCTGCAATACGATCAGGTAATTGAGTGCGTTAACTTAATATATAAACAATATATATAAAAATATATAGAATATATATATATATATTTGAATATCGTAGACATGTTGACGTCTAATCAGCTGCCGGCATTTAGAATATGACCCACATATGCAACGGCTGCTGCTGCTGCTGCTGCTGCACCACTGCACCACTTTCAATAGTCGCTTCAATTGTGGCGCTGCAATTGTCAAATGTTGTCGCTCGTTGCACACGGCAAGCAGCAACAACAACAACAACAACAACAATTGGCGACAGCAGCAGCGGCAGCAGCAGACGGCTTGGCAGCAACTGCTCCTCGTACGTTTCCTCTTTGTTGCTGCTGAAGTACCTTTTGCATACGTGTATGATGACTGTGATTAAGTTTTGTTTGTCTTTTGTCTTTTACAACAACACTGCCTTGCCTTCGTCTGCGCCCTCTCTCTCTCCCTCTCTCTCTTACACTCTGTAGTCCTACTCTGCGGCTGTGCACTTTTACACTTAGCCACAGCCAAGGCAAAATGTTAGTAGCTTAGCATTGTTTACACTTGGGATGCCTTAGTCAAGCTTTTTGCTCTGCACTTGAAATCTTTTAGGGCACTTCAGAGATAACTGTGTGGGTGTAATTGAGTATAGCTGTGTGTTTGTATATATATATATATTTCTTCAAGGAGCTCAGTTCAAAAATCAAAGCAAAACTTGTTCATAATTTGTTATGGCTTATTAGAGGCTCTAAGCAAGGCCAAAAGTGTGTTTGCTTCTTAATGAGATAATAATTTAAGAAATATGCAAATCTAATAAATAAGAAATTAAATAATAGGATAAATAATAAGCAAGTTCATATTTTTGGCAAACTTATAACTGGGTCAAGGTTCAACATGTGAAGAAAATGATTTAAAGATATTTTATAAGGATTTATAGTCTTTTGACTTTGATATTACATAGAATTATATGCTAATACAATTCTATGTAGAATCATAAAGTATATAAAATTATATGCTAATCTATAACCTTAATCCATGTATTTTCATTTTGCACCTCAACTTTGACCCTTCACATCAAACGCCACAATTTTCGAAATTTGTAAATCTGTTAAAACTTAAGCAAACAAACGCAAAAATCTGTATAATCTGTTTCATAACTTTTTTTTCACTTGACACGTCAAGGCCTGCTCCAGAGCTGACCCAATGCGCCATTTACCTTAGGTCTTGGGCAATCATCATCAGCTTTGCCAACTCCCACGCCTGCACAGATAACCTAGAAATGTCGCAGCAAAAGTTTTGTTGGTTTTTTTTTTGCAGCTGCCTTGGCTGCTCTACATCATGCATAGTCCAGGCCAGGCCAGGTTTGACACAATGGACAAAAACGGAAAACAAACAAAGCAAAAAGTTTACTCTAACTTATCGAAAACTTTTCGCTTTGCTGACTCAGCGCCAATGCTGCCCACACATTGAGAGAGAGCCAAAATTATATCATTCAAGTGTCGCTTTTTATGCACTCGCAATAAATCATTTAGACGAGTCTAGAATCTCAATCACATGAGCAGAAGCGCCTAAGCGAAAGCCAAGTGAAACCTGTTGATATGTGTTGGACGCGTTTGTTTTAATGAACTCTGTTTGATTGGTTTATTTTAGTTCAAGTTTGAGTGAAATTATTCTTAAATAATTAATAGTAATTATGATGAAATAATTAATATTAATTATGATGAAATAATTAATAATTATTACATAATAATTTCAATCAAACTCAAACTAAATTTAATACATTAAATGATGAATGAGTTTATTAAACGATGACTTGGACATTCTCATTAGTTTATTAAATCATAACTAGGTTAAATAGCTGATGGCTTGGAGAGTGTTTATAGATAAGCATGATTGCCCAAAGTTCTTAACTAGTTGCGCGAAGTTTTAGATATGGCCAACAGATCATTGTTGGAAATTCTTATTAGAATGTTTTGATAAATATCTTGTATATATTATTTTGTAATATATATATATATATATATATATATATATATATATATATATATATATATATATATATATATATATATATATATATATATATATATATATATATATATATATATATATATATATATATATATATATATATATATTATATATATTTATCAAAACATTCTAATAAGAATTATCAAAACATTCTAATAAGAATTTCCAACAATGATCTGTTGGCCATATCTAAAACTTCGCGCAACTAGTTAAGAACTTTGGGCAATCATGCTTATCTATAAACACTCTCCACTCTATATATATATATATATATAGTTAAATGATGTTCTATAATACTGACAGCAAAATATATATTTTATAAAATTTAAATAAATTTAAAACGAGTTTTTCTACATGCTTCAAAAACTTGTTTTATTGTGATAATGTTGAAAGTTAATTGTTATAATATTTTCATAAATAAATATATATTCAAGAAAGTTAATTATTATATATTTTTAATATTTTATATATATATATCCAACTAGTTTTATTAATTAATTATAATATAATATAATTTATAAATTAAATATAATATATTAAGACAATGCTCAATTCAATACTAACCTATTCCTCCTCTCTTTCTCTCTCCCCCCTTAGCCACCTGAGAATGAACTACAGAAATCACATGATCATAATCCGGCCGCTTTGAGCGAGCATCAGTTGCGTGTGCAGGCATCGCTACAGCGCCTGAATATACCCGACTGGTTCCGACAATACAATCAAAATGCAGCTAGGTCGCCAGATGGCGCCGGTGCCGGTGGCGGTGCCGTCTCCTCTGGCGGCTATAAGCCGGGCAACTTTACGCGTAAGCGCACACAGGATTCGGGTCGCTGGCAGGGTCTTAACTCGAAGACGACTTCGCTCAGTTCGCTGGGCTCACAGCGCTCTGATCGTAGTCCCCTGCTGTTGAGTCCCTCGGCGCACAGTCATCATGGCGGCCAGACGAGTGTCAGTGTCAGCGGCTCGACGTCGGCACATCAGGGCCATGGCCAGGGTGTAGGCGCCACACGTTGGTCCACCTCGCATCTGAACTCCACACAGACATCGCCGAGCGTTTCGCAGCGCGGCAGCTTTGCCCGCGGCGCGCCCATCAACAGCAGCTTCATGTCGGTGGCCAGCGGCAGCAGCAGCGCTGGCGGTGTCCTTAGGAACTCCTATCGTCAGCCCTATTTAGGCTGGCGCAGCACAGAGAAGCTGTCACAGCGCACGCCCCACGAACGGTAAGTGTTTGCATAAATTTCGCTTATCAAATCAATCAAATCTAATCGATTGTCTTTTTAGCTTGGCCAACTCGCTGTTAGCGCAACGCACATCGCCAACAACGGCTACGGCTACGGCCACGAATGGCATGCGAACGCTGCAGCCTGTGACGCCGGAGATACAGAGCTCCATCAAGGAGGTCACGTCGGCCATTGTGCATTATGTGAACGATCAGACGCAGGCGCAACAGTTGCAGCAGCAGCGCAGCCGTTCGGCGAGTCCCAATTCGAGGTAGGCAGCGGATTGGCAAATAACAAAACACGAACAAACCGTTGCAGCCAATCTATATGAAACACATTTATGTATATAATGTGTTCAAGTTGTTGTAGTAGTCGCCTCTACACCCTCTTTCCACACCCCAACACAGTCTGTGTGTAGCTGTTATTACCAAACTATTTGATCGTCTTCTATAAAATTCAGTTTCATCTTTGTATCTACCACAAATCAAACCCATTCATCCAATTATTTCCACTACCACTTCATTTCGTACTGAAAACTTTCATTTCTATTCGGCAACTACACAACACGCGTAGCTACCTGTAAAACAGTCCACAACCAGCACCAACTGCAGCACTCGAGTCAGTAGAGTTTAGAGTTTAGCTGGCTGCCACGAGCTCAGCGATGTCCAGAGGTAAGCAGGCCCCAAGCCAAACTTATGGGCTATGTCATCCTCATCGTCTCAGCGTCCTCCTTCATGTGGCTAACCTGTGACTAATCCTAGCACCTATCTACATGTGTTACTTACAACAAAAAACTATATATATATATACATATAATTCGTATATATATATTTATATCTGTGCTGGCTTCTACTAAAACACTAAACAAACAACTAAACAACTTTCACCTCGAAAGTAAAAACTTTGACAGACAAAAAGTGGTTGGATTTTTGCCAGCTTTAGCTGAAAATTGGGTCAGGTCAATGGGAAGATGTCTACTCTGTGGCCAGAAGCAGTTGATTATGCAAAGGACTTTTATTTGTGTTAGATAAAAACAATATTTTATTTATAATATTGATATTTTATGTTAAGTGTATTGTAGAAAGAGTGAAGTGATATAAGATTTATAATATTTTAAGGGTTTTATTAGTTTATAGAATTGAGAATAATTCTATTAGGCAGCCTTAGGCGCATATTATGCGACTTTATGCCAACAGATGGCGCCACAAGAATTTGAAATCAAATATCATTTTTGGAAATGATAGAAAATGCTTCAACGAAATTCATTAAAAATAATTTAATGGATTAATTTTAAATCAAATGAACTTGAATATTAACTATTTATTAGAGATTTCTATAACAAATTAATTTCTATTGTTGAAGATATTATAAAATAATATTTTCAGCTAATGCACCAATAATATTTTGAATAATATGAATACTTCATCAAAGTTCTTTAAAAATAATTCAAATTTACTTAACAAAGACAATTACTTGGCGACTTCTCTAGAATATATACTTTATATTCAATTTCTATTGCTAAATATTTTGGAAAATATTCCAAACGAACATTTACAATTCATGCACAAATAATATACATTTTATTTAAAAACTTACATAGATTGATTACTAGGTAAACTTAGATTGCTTTAGATAAAATCAGATTACTTTAGATAAAGTCAGATTACTTTAGATTAAGTCAGGTTACTTTAGATAAAATCATTTATTAATGTTATTTCAATGAGCTACAGCGATCTATGCTGTACTCAGATGAATAAGCTATAGCAATCTATGCTGCATTGATCGTCACTCCGAAGTGCGACGACTTTTATTTAAATTTCTTATGTATGTATTAGCTTTCTATTAACAAATAATCTTCCCTTTTCTTAAAAATAACTTTTATTGCCATGGTTCCACATACAAGTTCCTATACTCGATCGTTTTGACTTTTGGAACTGTCGTAAATCTCATATTCATGATTGAATAGTTATTATTCTATAGAAAGTTTCTTTAATCATGATATTGATGTATTTAGTTTGCCTGACGAAACGATTCCCAGATGTTTATTTCTAGATCTCTCATATAGATAACAATGAAATTACTAAAGGTATAAATAATGTGAACTTAAAGGAAAAAACAATAACAAATCACATCCGTTATAAACAAGCTTTTAAGAATATTTAGCTAAAGTTAGCATTTTAAATAGCTGAAATTTAAAATTAAATGCAAATAGTAAATCAATTTTCAAAAGTTTCATCTACAAATGAAGATATATTCAGGCTAAATTTCCTCTTGTTTACAATCAAAATGGTATTTACCAATCTTAACTTTCCCATTCACGCCCTCCGTCGATTATTTCTTAGTTGTAAAACCTTTGCAAAGTACTTAAAACTTTACCACACACATTGCCGTAATTCCACTTGGCTTTGGCCTTCAGTCAAATATTACGTAACCTAGCTGTTGCTAATGCGCTATGATATCATAGTGAATCTCGATTATTATTATGATTATTATTATTGTTGCTGTTGCTGTTGCTGTAGTCGTTGTATGGCCACACACAAAGACGCATTCAATCTGCTGCCGAGCATTGTGGCAATCAGAATTGGAATCATTTACTTTTATCATTGTAAATCGTGTGAGATTTTTCCCACTTCCCTCTCTCTCTCCATCAATATTTGCACAATGGCGTCGAGCCATACAAATCGAAATTGATTCCATTTCGCTTTCATGTTGAATCTGACAGTCGTCGATGCGATGTCAGTGCAAACTGTCCCGGGGCTATTAATAAGGTTCAATCATAGCGGCGAGAGAAAGGCCTCGCCCCGAACGCCGCATGCAATTTAAATGTCAACAATGCAAATGTCGGGCCCTGTCTGCCGTAGGACGTAGGACTACCCTATTACAATATGTATATATATATCTATATATATGTATATATGTTCATATATTTCCTGCCAGTTGCATGCCCAAAGGCCAGTCCCAATACCTGTGCCACTTGTCCACGTTTCGAGTGGAGCCCACTTGGCCCTACTGCGGCCAGCTGCCAATCATTATGAAAATCAATAATATTAAAGTAGAGCAACTCACAGACAGAGGTGCTACGTCGTTTCTGGATTGTATTTATGGGGACAGTGGGTTAGTGAGGTTATTCAATACTCTGTTGAAAATATTAGTATATGAATAGCATTTTAAAAGAAAAACTTTGTTGAGGATTTTCAAATTTTCAATAAAATTTTAGTTATTTTCCATAGCAAATAAATAAATAAATAGATTTCGATTTTTAAATTTTTATTTTATAGCTGAAATCCATTCTATGGTATTTTTAGCTACTGTATTTTTTTATTATTTCTAAATTTATATTTTATATATCTACCAAAATCGAATTTTTAATAAGCAATTTATATATGCTAAGCAAACGATTTATCTAATATACTTTTTCAGATATAATCTGTCAATTCAAGTCCTTAAAATATCTGTAGAATATTTGCTTAGCTTTAAATATGTTTTTATTCAAGCTTTATTTAAACTTATTATTTATTTATTTAATTTGATCAAAGAAAAAAAATTTTTAAAACTGTTTTTTATATTTTTAAAATGTTTAGAATATTTAAATAATATAATTTTTTATAATCTTCCTTAAATTATTTAATTTTGTAAAATACTTGAGCTTTTAATTTTAACTTTTAATCAAAGAATATCTTTCAAAAAATTGTTTAATATCTCAAGGCAACAGAACTAAAATTGTAAATCTATATGGAAAGTTAGATAAAATATTTTATATATATTCTTGAGATTTATAAATATTCATATTATTCTATATATTCATATATTTCTTGTAACCTATAATTCCCTTTCCGAAAAGAGCATCTCAGTATTCTAGTTAAAAGATGTTTGCAAATGTTGTTTTTGCTTGGTTTTTGTGTTGCTGTTGTCTGTAATCAGGCCGTCAGTTCGGCGCCCGTCTCCTTCCCGTTGCATCCAAACGCCGCAGCAACCCTCCACAGCAGCCAACATGGATTCGTTTCATCTCTGTTGCTCGCACAGTGACACAGTCACACACACACACACACACAAACAGAAAGACATACACATACAGTCAGATGACAGCAACCCCCAACCCCCAATTGTGGCATAGCCACCTCTTTTATGCTCTCGATCCCACAATTTGGCTTTGGTATTTCAGTATGTTCACATCCAACGGCAATTCATTCGTGTGCGAGGTTTGCTGCCAGTCGCTACTCGAAAGAGCGCACAACAAAAATACATATACATATATATATATAGATAGAAAAATCAAAATTGAAAGAAAAAAGTTATATATGTGAGTGAACGAACACAAGTTGAAACTGTAATTATGTATAAAACTAGCTGAAAGTGAAGCCCGCATTTGGTTATGAGCCACAATATGCAAAGCATTGTCTGAGGTTAGGGCTCGATGTTTGTGCAGTGGCAGTGGCAGTGGCAGCAGCTGCCAAAGCTGCCACTTTGCCACTGCCACAAGTTGAGTCACAGCTGCTGTGACGTCACTTATTGATTTTACTAGCCTGGTGTTTGTTATTCTAATTGTTATTTGTTTTTTTAACTTGTTTAATTATTTTATTTAAATATTTACCTAATTCTTGGCTAATATTTCACAGAAAGTGCTGGCTGGAGAGCAGCTTCGTTGGCACACGTCCGTTGGACTCACCGCAAACGCCCGTCATTGATAGCAGCAGCAGCCCGCCCGCAACCCAACAGCAGCTACAGCTACATCAGCAGCTACAGCAGCAGCAGCAGCATCAACATCTCCATCAGCTCCATTTGGATGCCACAGCGGTGGTTGCCATTGGACAGCCGCCACTACGCATGAACGGACTTAGCCGAGTCGGCGGCGGTGGCGGTGAGTCCACCATTTATATTTGACCAGCAGACTTAGGCGTGCTTAGAGCTTAGAGCTTAGTATATATACCCAACCTACTCTACATATTTCATTTGTTTTTCTTTTGAACAACAATAAGTTATCACAAAATCGTTTTGTAATGTGCACAAACAACACCAATGAGAGATGCCCAAATACATATGGAAATATGTATACGCATCTATATAAAACATATATATACTCATACATCTGTGTACATTTGTATGGTAGCTAAGCGTACATTTGTTTACTATATATATAGCTAAAACAAAACTCTTATGATTTCACACACACACACACTTATGTAGCTTGAATTGCAAATTTTCTACATTTGTTTATAATTTTTGTAACGAGAAAATCAATTTTATCCACTAGGCTGCGCAGGTGCAAATGCATTTGAAGTTTCATTTCAACGATTGTAAATTACGAAAAGAAAAAAATACACACATTTTTTATAAATAATCCATTTGAAATTGACAACTTTTTGAGTAATATTTTTTAATAGTGTTTACAACAATTTATATTTTAATAAATTTACTATTTAATTTTATGATTAATTCGTAATAAACACAGCTATATGGCATACAATTGATTTATAATTGTATTATTATTATGATTATTATTATGATTATGATTATGATGTGCATTATATAATTATGATTATTATTATTAATATTTTTATTCATATTCTTATTCTTATGATTATTATTGTACTCGTCCTCCTCCTCCCTCCTTGTCCACATAGTTTTTATGCAACTCATGTCTTCATAGCCTACTTATCTGCGCATAAGTTTGCTATGATTCCCATTGGCATAATTCAATTCAAAATTCATTTCAAAATCAGCTCAAAATCAATTTCAATTCTCATTTGGATTTTCAATTTTAGGCTTGGTTTTTAAAATTAGAAAAATTCACGTAGCTAACCCCATCTCCCACACAAAGCAACAATAACAATAACAACATATAGCGTGCTATAAATTTTAATATCTTTTATATCTATGTATTTATACATAAATGTATTATCAACGAACGATTCGAAGCGATTTTTAATTCGAACACATACATATATTTTTATGCTCTATATAATTTTTGTAAAAATTATTATTATTCTATATCTAAAGAAAATATCGATATCGAAGTGGTTTATATACGTCGACAAAGCGGGCTTAGCCCTCGCTCACGGTGGCTACAATAAAAACTGAAAAATATTTTACTCAAAAAAAAAAAAAACAAAAAAAAAATTATAATTTTGTAGTTTGTGAATTGTTTTTAAAAATCTTTGTTTTCCTTTTAGCTGTAATTGTAGCATTTTCTTAGCCACCCTTTGCTCTGTGAATAATACTCACTTTGGCCTGTACATAAAACATTTTCTCAGTGTAATTTCTCTTTAGTTTTTGCGTTTCATTTCATGTTATGAGCATATGTAATACCCCCATTTAGTTATAAGAACATTTAATGCGCTATATATTTTTTCAAGCCTAACAACAATTTCGTTTTTGTATTCTTATATTTTATGCCGTGCATTAATTACCAAAAAAAAAAACTGAAAAAATTACATTTTTATACAAAATTTGGCCCCATTGCAAAAAAAAAAAAACATTTAAATTGTAAAAAAAAAATGAAAAAAAAAACAAAAACAAATTGCATCTGTAGCGCCTGAACGCTCGTTGAGCAGCGCATCGCTAGAAGATGTCTTAGCCTCACTTTTAGGACTGCCAACTACCTCCTCCTCCAACAGCCAGAACACCAACAGCAACCACAACCACAACAACAGCAACAACAACAACAGAAACCAAGCGACAGCGGCGACCATTGCGGGGTCCTCGACGACAGGTATGAACCTGTAAGTTTTGTTCCAATATAACCGCTACCCAAAAAAAAAAAAAAAAAAAAAAACAAAAAAAATAAAAAATTTAATGAAAATGAAAAAAAATAACAACAAAAATATGTGTGGAAAAAGATTTATAAAATTTTTATAAATGAGAAGATCAAATGGGTATAGGCAAAAAACGAAACTTCCGTTCTTGTTTGTTGTTCGCATATAAAGCTCTTTATATATATATATACTCCCATATAACTACATATTAACTATATATATATATACACATATATAACTATAAAGATCTATAACTCAGTGCTATATGTTTTCTGCCGTTTTCTTTTCCTTTACTTTTCCTTTGATAACTCTTTCAATTCCCCATGTTTTTCGTAGTTTTGTTGAAATACTCTTCATACGTTTAATACTCAAACCATCAAGCGCATATCTAGTTCTAGCCTTAGAGACATTTTTTACTTTCCAATCTTAATTTCTAGCCTAAATTACACTGAGAAAAATACATGACATACATATATATCTATATATAGAATAAGAAAGAGTTTCGCTGCGCTTGCGTCGTTTTGCAACACTGAAACACTACTCTACTCATAATTGCCCAGCATGCGAGTGCCCTAACTAAGACTAGTCGAGACCTGCTCCATTGAATGCTCATTGTTGTTGTTGTTATACTGTTATATACTTGTTAAACTGTTATACGCTTGCCTACTAATCAGCTATACGCCTATATATATTTTTGTGTGTATGCATATATTCCACAGCTACAGATACAGCTAGTCGTGGTCATCAGCTGGAGGTGCTAACGGCCGCGGAGCAGCAGCTGCTGCGCCGTCGCAGCGAGGGTGACGCGCCCACCCAGAAGCAGAAGTCACAAAACCAAAGCCAGACACAAGCACACCAAACACACAGCCAGAGCCACTCCCACTCCCAGTCCCACTCTCAATCCCAATCCTACTCTCAATCTCAATCACAGTCACAGCATCAAGGCAATGCCAGCAATCGGCGCGTATCGCTGGGCGACTCCAACACCCACGCCCACGCGTCGGACAAAGGCAACAGCAGCAGCGGCGCCTGCGGCGGCATCGTCAACAATGGCAGCATCTTTGGCGCCGCCAGCGACCAGCTGCAGATCAGATGCCGCAACACCAAGTGCGATGCCAGCGCCACGCCCGCCGATGCCAAAAAGCTGTACAAGTCATGCCACAATTGTACCCATCTATATTGTTCACGTGAGTGTCGGCGCGCCCATTGGGAGAAGCATCGGAAGGCGTGCCTGCACTCGCGCGCCTCCAATCTGTGCCGGCAGGTGTTAGCCACGTGCAAGGACGACGTCGACTCGCAGCGCCATCTCAGCCTGCTCGCCCGCAAGGGCAGCATCTCGCAGGGGCGTGGCGTGGTGCGTGTGCTCTTCCGCAGCGCCGAGGCAGCCGAGGGCTTCATCAAGCACGGATTTCAGTGCATGGGCGAGGCATCCTATGTACGTTGGCCCGACCTAATGCCCGCCGAAATGGGCCTGGAGCTCTACTCGGAGCTGCTGAAGCTCAGCACCGAATACAAGCCCGAATCCAAGATGCTGATCTACGTGGCCATTTGTGTGGTCTCCGAGGCGCCGGGCATGGGTCAGGCACCGGTGCGCTGGGAGCGCCAGCTAGTCTCCCGTTGCGCCAAGCTGAAGCTGTGCAAGAACGTGCTGGCCGAACTGGAGCTCCAGCAGCAGGCGCTGCAGCAGCCACTGGCCGTCATGGCCGTGCCGGAGCGCACCGAGATACTCATACTCACCTTCAATCCGGGCCTGCGCACCGTGCCCGGCAATCGGGAGCTCATATTGTCCAACATACTGGACATCTTGTCGCGACGTGGCGTACTGTTGCGCAAGCACTATCCGGAAATCTATCAGCGCCTGCAGACCTACACGGAGGGCCAGACGGACAAGTTCAATCCGGTCACGCTGCATCCGCGTGACTCCCAAACGGGCCAGAGTTTCGTCTGCATCATTATGCCCGTGCACACGGACAGCGAGTTCATCAAGCTGCCATCGGCGGCCGATGGTGGCGGCAATCGTGTCACGACCATCGATGTCGGCTCTCCGGCCGCCCTCGCCCAACTGGACGACGATGAGCTGCTGACGCGCACCACTCCAGCGAGTTGATTGAAGGCGAGCAGCAGCAGCAGCAGCCGACAGAGGCGCAGCGGTAGCGGCAGCGGTAGTGCCACGCCTCCGCATAACATGCACGCCTACGGCGATGCGCTTGGCTGTGGCCTGGAAAGCACGCGCATGTGAGCAGCAGCAGCAGCAGCCGCCGCTCTCGATCATCGCTTCCAGAACTTGCTCTTTGATTAGCTCTTAAGTCTCCTAACAAGTCGCTTCTTCTATCGTTCTCTATCTACTCTAAATATTCATGTTAGTTAGTCGACGACTGTTTTGTTATTTCAATTAGCTAGTGGGCGTGGCAGTCGTATAACAGTAGTGCCCTCCAATCCCAAAGAAAAGAAAAATACACACACACACACATATATACACTCGTTGTCTGGTACACCAAAAACTATATCAAATTATCACTTATCTAGACAGAATTTGCTAAAAAAGAAAAAGAAAAGAAAAACAAAAAAAAAACTCTCGAAACTATCTAAAAAACTATCATTTTGGGTGGAATACCCTCAACAAATACTACAACTAAAACAAATTGCTCTAAACTTTTAACACTAACGGTAATAAGTCAAGCTTTACTATCATATATCTCTGAGCTTAGTGCTGGCAGCCTTTGCAAGAGTCACATGCAAAAGCTAAACGCTATATAACTGCAAGCTAAGGTGTGGGATGGATGATGGATGGCTGCACTGCAAATACCGTAGGTCCTTAAATTGTATCCTGCAGCTTCCAAAATATTGAGACAGAAACTAAACACTCTGATGATTGATTATACATATTAAACAATAATAATAATAATAATAATTATAATAATAATACTAACTCATGCAACAAACAGTCTAGCCTATAAGAGCCCACAAACACTTTTTTTTTGGGTACAAAATAGAACAAACACAGACACACTGAACAATTTCCTATATAAGCTGCGGTGCAACTCACTTTTTATAATGCAATGTCAGACAGACAGACAAATCATCAATGGAAACATATAACTACAAATACTATAACTACGTATTTACGTGCATCCTCTATACTTATACCTATATATATCTTCTTCTATGTGTTAAACGTAACAAATGGCAAATGATTTGCTTATGGCCTTATTTAAAGTTTGTTGAATTTGTTCTGCCCATCCGAAACGTAACATTTTGTAGCCTTTTAAATTTAGGTTTTTGAATTTATGTGTAAGTCAAATGCGAGTCTAGGTTAGCTTAAATATATACCTATTAGTTAAATTTGTGTACTAAATACAACTAGAGTTGAGAATCAAAAGATAATAATAATCAATTTTGAAATTCGCTTTTAGCTAAAATAAATATTTAGAACGATAATTCTCTCCCACATATTCCTTTTGCTAGTTCAAATTGCTTAACAAACAACACAATTTATACATTTTTGTGTAAATAATACAAAACATCTATATACATAAATACATACATTTCAAAAGAAAGGAAACGAGTAAACGCGCTTCAATGATCACAGTTCTCACATTTTCTCCAGATTCGTGCAACAAAACATCATTAGCTCTGAAAAAATATATATAATGAAAACTGTAAGTTGTTTAGTACTTGTAAGAAGGACTTGAAAAACAATAAATAAAATGCATTCAACATTATTAAAATTAAATGACTTTTGTTATACACATATATGTTCTTATGTATATTAATATTAAGCTTTCGAAACATTCTGTTTGCAGTTACAACTGTTCAAGTTCTAACAACTTCGTTTGATATGCTTGGAGTTTCGGAAACAATTTTGATATCCGTTTGTAGTTTTATTAAGCTTGCCTCAAGGATTAAGAATATGGATTCCTTTTGGCGATAATCCTTCAAATAGCGGATATAAGGATTTTTCCTGTTACAGAAATGTCTAATAACTTGCAAGTCCTTTGCAGGATTTGCATAAGAATAATGTCAATCGATAGCTTAGTCTAAGGGCTACCTTGGGGCCAAAGGACATCCAAATTGTTCTGCAACTTCCAGAGTTATGAAGGATTCTTGTTATTGCCCCATTTTTCCTAGGCATTTGTAAGCAAAATTTGAACGGAAATTATACCCACAGATGGGAATCCCATCATCTGAACTGACTTTTGACTGGATAAGTAAACACATCTGCAATTATTCAAATATGATTTATTTATTAAAGTTATAATTGTTTTGTTGTTTAATACTTATTTAGATTTACATAAATTGTATTTAAAATGTAAGTTTTATGTTCTTATCAGCTAGTATTGTTTTTAAACGAATTACTGTACTATCCATATGTCTATACATTAGCCGATTGTACGGATGTGTATATATTATGTATGTATATAGTACATGCCTGCGTAGATTCTTACGTATTTGCTTTTGATGTGGCTATCGTGCCCC
Source organism: Drosophila nigricruria (assembly GCA_037075265.1). Taxonomy (NCBI): domain Eukaryota; kingdom Metazoa; phylum Arthropoda; class Insecta; order Diptera; family Drosophilidae; genus Drosophila; species Drosophila nigricruria. The sequence continues at coordinate 7,166,362 of JBAMCI010000196.1, read as the reverse complement.
CCTCGCTTATATAAATCCGTGTAAATTACAACTACAATTTGTATACGGAAATAGACTATAACACTTAAATGTACCACACATTGCGCCGTATCTATGTTACATTCTATGAATAAATTAGGTTCGATTCGTTTCGTTTGTTTAACGTAAAAAAGCGTTTTTGGCGGCGCTCTTTCGAGTGCCTCCAAGCCCAATTTTTAGAGCCCTACGTGAAAAACTACGGTATAAAAAAAATAATAATAATATATGTATAACATTAATGGTGCCTAGCTGGTAATGGTGATGATGACGATGCTCCCCTGCCTCGTTTATATACAGGCGCCAGTCAGTAGCTTGATGCAGCAGCACTGAAGGCGGCGCCGTGCTGTGGTGACTGATCTGCGCGCCGTTGTTGCTGTTGTTGTTGTTGTTCCTGTGTCGCAGGCATCTGATAGTAGTAGCCTGGATAGGGCTGTGTTGGAAATGTTGTTCCCGATCCGGATCCCGAGCCCGATTGATGGGCTGCCGCCGCTGCCGTAGTCGTTGCTGTACTGTTCGCCTTGGCATTGGCACTGGTTGCTCTTATCTATAAGCCACCGATTATAACCTCCTGTTGTGCATCGTCATCCATGTCTGGCAGTTCTTGCTTGTGCACAACCATGCCATCGCCGGCTGGCTGCCTGGGCGCTGTCTGTCCATACTTCTGATGTATGCCACGATGGCGTTTCAGAGCGAAGCGATCAGCGAACGCTGCCGAGCATATTTCACATTTATACGGCTTTTCGCCTGAGTGCACCTTGGCGTGGTTCTTTAGATGTGCCGCTTGCGAGAAAGCGGAACCGCATATCTCACACTTGTACGGCTTTTCACCTGTGTGAATGCGGCGATGGTTCCACAGCGTGGCATGGCGCGCAAAGCCCTTGTCGCACACGCCACAAACATACGGACGCTCGCCGCTGTGCGTACGTTCGTGATTCTTGAGATGCGGCGACTGCGAAAACTGCATGCCACACGTTTGACATCTGTAAAAGTAAGTAAAAGTAAAAAGTTAAGCAAGGTGAAATCGTGAAATACAATAGCCACCTACTTGTACGGCTTTTCGCCAGTATGTATACGCGCATGGTTCTTTAGGTATACAGCCTTGGCAAAGGCCAGTCCGCAGATGGTGCACTTGTAGTTCTTTTCGCCGCTGTGCAGTTTCTTGTGTGACCACAGGCTGGAGTAGCGTGAAAAGAGTCCGCCGCAAATGTTGCAGCTGAACGGTTTACTGGGATTTCTGCAAATGTTGGAGCATCAGCTTAAAGAAGAAGTTCTCGGTATTATGTTTTCTCGGAATACTCACTCGGTCTTTACGGTGACTGTATTTTGCTTGACAGAGCCACCGGCGCCGGTATGATGGTGTGTGTGCTGCTGGCCCATTAGCACTACGCCGGATCCATTGCACTTTTGACACTTGGTCATCTGTTGGCTGTTGCGTTTCTTCACCGGATGATGACCCGAAGAGCTGGGTTCACGCTTGGGCGTTGTGCCGCCCGTTTGCTGGGCGACAATCTGCTGAAGCTGAGCCTGCGCCTGTGGAGTGGTTGATATGATTTGCACAGGATGCGTCATTTGTCCTATTGAAAAAGGGAACTTTATTAGTAAGAGTAAATGAAAAGAATTGTGGCAACTACTTACCATCAGGGGCAACAAATATTTGTTGCTGTTGCGCAGCTTGTTCCGCCTGCATACAGGATTCGCAGCGCACCTGTTTGGGACCTTTACGCTTCGACTGATGCAGTATGGGATTGCCGCAATTGATGCATTTGCTCGACTTGGAGTTATCGTGCTGTTGCTGTTGTTGCTGCTGCGACGCTTGCTGTTGTTGTTGCTGCTGCTGCTGCATAACAGATTGCTGCACGGGTTCCAGTGTATCGGAAGCGACGATTTGTATCTGACCCATCTGCCCGTTGCCGGTGAGTATGTTCTGCGTTTGCACCAGGCCCTGGGCATTCACCACCGTGATGGCATCTGACGACTGCTGGTTGTTGTGCTGTTGCGGATCCGAACCGTCAGTATGCATTCGCTTGTGGGCATTGAGCAGTGCTAAATGTTGAAACATCTCCGAGCAGACATCACACTTGAAGCTGATGTTCGATATTGTGTTTTGGAGCGGTGAAATCGTCTGTAGGTCAAAAACAAAAGCATATTAAAAGTTGGGCTAAAGTATAAGAAAGAGCTTTGTGCTAGAGAGCATTGCTAAATCTTTTGGTCATTCAAAATATTCCCTGTCTTTGCGGCTTTTTATAAATTTACAAAAAATTAGCTGCCTAAAATGTTTTCTTTTTTTTTTTTGAAAATGCAATCAAGCGTAAGCGTTTTAGGATTTTTAACTACATAGTTGAATGTCTTAAAGTAGGCGGCGTCTATATAATTAATAATTAATTGATATTATCATTATAAATAGAATTTATGATATTTAACAGAGCAGTCGAAGCTGACAGACGTTTTTGCTTGGGCAATATGTAGAACAGATAGAAATGTTTAATTTTTAATTTGTACAAATTGAAAGTATGTCAATGAAAGTATTACAAAAGTTGTTCTACTTTCTAAAATCGAGAATAAATTATGTTTGAAGACTTTTGTTGCTAATTCATTAGTGTCTGTTCGTTATCTGATGATTTGATCATTAGAAACGTGCTTCAATTCGTGCATGTGCCTTGGGCATTTGCTAGGCGCAATTGAGCTTGTTAGGCACTTTGATCTAAGCAAACAATTTATAGACTTTTATGCCTTGCTATTCAGTTTCCTGCATAATTTCGGTTGCCCTAAGAACCGCTTTGAGCGAGAGAGCTTACCGCCGCAATGGGCTTATTTTGATTGACAATCTGTATGCGTCCCTGTGCATCCACAGTGGCTATTCCAAGAGCTGTTCCCTGATTCAGTGGCATTCCATTCACCAAGGCGTAGTTGTAGCCGCCCACGGGCTGTGCGATGTAGCACGTCTTATTGTCGTCCGTGGTTGCCAACTGGGCTAAGTTGACAGTGCCGCCATTGCCCTATAAACACAAATAAAATGAAATTGAATAAACTAGTTGTTTATCTATGAATTTCGCACACTCACGTTTGTTGTGTAGTAGAAGGTGGGCTGTTGGTCGGCCTTTTGGCCCTCGATTTTGGGCTGTTTGAGGATGGTGCCGTCTGCCGTTTGGTATTGTATGGTCGCCGGTTGGCCGTTGATGGCGTTTGTGAATATTATGTTTTTGGTGAGGTCTTCCATTGTGTGCGCAAATCACTATATTAACACACAGAATAAATCAAAATATTGAATTTTTTCATATTCAATAGAAAAAGAAAAAAATGCTGCGAAATTTGTTTAAATCAAAATGCACAATGCACGATGTTTTCCAACACTGTCGACGCCAATAATGCTGGGTGTGCGAGCGAGACAGCTCTAGGGCACACACGTCAGCGAAAAACGACTGATTAAAAATGGCGACGATGAGACAAAAAATATGTATGCGCTGCACACACATCACAAACGAATACAAAATTAAAACTTCACAATTGAAATGTGCCGCTGTCTGCGATAGGCAATCGCTACAAGTTTTAGCGCGTTTATGCACATTCACCTAATGTAATTTTATTACAATTTCATATATCGACACTTTCACGCTTGATTTGGTATTTTACCTTTTACGCAACCAACCACAAAAATTAGTTTCTGCTGCGCCTCGCACGCCCAGCGCAGCACACACAAAATAGCTTAATTTGTTTTATTTAGATTGGCACAGTTATTTTGAACGCCATACGTATGACCGGTTATCTAGTTTTTATCCACTTTATTTTGTTTGGAATGAAAGCAAAACTCTATTATTGTTTTTTCTTTCTCTAACAAATTAAATTCCAGCACAAAAACCTTCTGCTCGCTCGTTTGTTCTTTCGTACGTTCGAATGTGGACTGCTGAAGAGAGACGGAGAGTGAAGAAAGCCAGGGAGAGAGCAGTAGCGCATTAACCGCACTGCCGAGTTGCCAGACTGTGCGCACAATATAAAAAAAATAGGTGGCCATACTGTGAGTTTCGTGGAATTTTATATTTAATACTAAAAAATATAAAAATATTTGTGCTATTGCGCTATTATTGTAAAATTAAATTATTTCTTATAGATATATAGTTTAGATAAAAATATTGTGTTTCTTTTTATTAAATACAGATTAAATGGGAAATTCTGTGTGCATGCTAAAATTGCTAAATATGTAATATGAAATATGTTTTACGAATTTGTCAGAAAAGACTATATCTTTGCCGCTTCTCATTAAATACAATATATGTATATAGACATGCCAAATTAAAAAATTTAAATATTGCACAAAAGATGTTGGCATATGCTCTGTAAGTGTGACCATATCACATATAGCTTTAAATCCATATGTAGCGCGTTGGGGTTGAACTGTACAAAGTTTGAAATGTGTTTACGTAGAGCGTGAATGACAAAGTTCAAGTGAATGTTTGGCGCCAAATCAAATATATTTAAAAATTATATCTACAAGACGACACAGCTACATTTAAATGTTAATTTGAATTGTTTGCATGAACAGTATTGCAAATTTGCATCTACCGGGTGTTCAAACAAAAGACAGCCGGCTTTAGGCCAATACCCAATGCCCAAAGCCGCCTACGCTTGAAAGTTGTTAACTGGCTGCCGTTGTCTGCGCTGTGGTCCAGGTCCAAGTCCAGCGTCGTGTCGCCGTCATAAATTACACTTTCAAATTATTTGCAACATTGCATTTTGGAAAAGCTGACGGCAAATTTGGGTCAGCCGTTGCCGTTGCCGTTGTTGCTGTTGCTGTTGCTGTTGCTGTTGCAGACATTTTGGTGGCGGCGCTGGCGGTGGCGGTGGCGTTGGCAGCGACCACAGCAGCCTTCAAACTAATGCTCATTTCCATTATATTTTATTCATTTGCCTCAAATTAATTGCTTTGTACAATGGACGTTGCAGCTTTTTGGAGCGCAAAACAGCAGACGGCAGCGTTGCTGTTGCCTCTTGCAAAACGTTCAAAATAAAATAAAAGAAGAAGACGCATGCGCAGCCGCAACAGCAGCAACAACAACAACAACAACAACTTAGATAATTAAGCATACAACAACAACAACAATAACTTACAGCCATGTACTTAGATTGCAAATTCATTTTTTGGTTCAACGTTCTGCTTGGCCCAAACAATTTTCATGCTGCACGCTTCGTTGCACATCATTGCATTAATTTGTACGTTAAAAGTTGAAAAATTGAAGAAAGAAATATTTCAACATTTGTGTACATTTGTGGCATTTGTTAATGTATGTTCATACTATGTGTGGATGTATGTATGTATGTATGTGTTCATATATGCTTGTATATTTGTATAAATGTATAAATGTATGTCTGTAAGTATGTATGTATGTATGTATGCATGTGTGCATGTACGCATGTATGCATGTATCCATTTATGCATATATGACTGCAGCTATGTATATATCCATGTATGTATATGCATGCAAGTATGTAAGTATGCATGCAAGTATATATGTATGCATGCATGTATGTATTTTTGTATGCATGTATGCATGTATCTATGAATGCATATATGCATGCAGGCATATATGCATGTGTGTATGTACACATATATGCATGCAAGTTTGTATGCATGCAAGTATGTACATATGCATGTATGTATGTACATACATATGTATGAATATATGCATGTGTATATCCAACCAAGTATGCATGTATGAATGTATGCATGTACATATGAATGTATGCATGCATGTATGTATGTATGCCTGCATGTATGTATAAATGCATGTATGTATGTACACTTATGTATGTATGTATGTTTGCATGTATGTATGCATGTATTTATATTTGTCTGTATATATGCATGCATGCATGTATGCATGTATTTATATTTCTCTGTATGTATGCATGCATGTATTTACATTTGTCTGCATGTATGCATGTATCCATGTATTTCTATATTTGTCTATTTGTCTGTCCGTCTGCTAAACACGAATTGCTGCCTTTGTTGTTATTATAATTAAGTTCATAGCGTGCTGCTGCTGTTGCCTTATGCCTTATGCCGTTTTATGTACGAATTGCTGTAAGCACTTTCAAAAAGCCCATAAAAATAGCAACGCAATTGTCTGACAAACTAAATCAGCGCAAGTGCGTGGAGAAATTTTCACTTCACATTAGCTCCGGCTGTTGTAATAGAGGCAAAAAAAAAACAAAAAATAGTGTAAAGCTAAAACCAAAATCAACATAATCTCAAACATTGACGGCTTGTGTCGCTTGTGTCAAACGCATTCAAATGAGCAAATTTTAGAATTGTTAAGCCCGGTAAGCAGCAGCAGCAGCGGCAGCGGCAGCCAGACGAGTTTTCACTTTTGTTCATGCAAAAGAGACCTATTCGCTATCGCTTTTCATACATTTATATATATATATAACTTTTTTTTACAGTTAATTTATGCCGGCAACGAATTTTCACTCTCGCTATTTTTCCGCATTTTAGACTCTGTCTGGGAAAGTGGGCAAGCACAACGATGGCGCATCCGCCAAAAAACTACAAAAAAAAAGAAATAAGAAACGACACAGAAATGAAAAGTGCGCTTTTAAAAATAGCTAAAGCCAGTCAAGAGAGTCTTCCAAGAGTCTGAGCCCAAAAATTGTGGACCCCGTCAGTCGCGACGCTGACGGTGACGGTGACGGCGACGGCGACGGCGATTGCAGCTTGTGGGTTAGATTAGAAAGTGGTTGCCATCGCTTCATAGCGCCAAATGCTCCATTGCTGCATCGACGGCTGCAGATTCTTTTGCACAAAACAGAAAAAAAAAAACTAAAGCTATGCCGGCTGGCAGTGCAATACACACACACACACACACACACACTAACACACATTAATTGGCATTTTTGCATGCGTTGCGCTGGCTAGCTATAGCTGGAACCGGCTGGCAGGTACTCGCTGCGCTGCGCTGCCATGGCTGGCCACCGCCAATGAAAGAGAAAATTGGCCCCAAATCAAGTTCACTATCATTGGCCGTCGGCGTCGCAGCACTTTTTGTGCAAACTAATATTTTAAAATTGTTGATTATGATGACTTTTCATTTCGTTCGCCGAGATCTGGATTGTGCAGCAGCATCATCAGCATCAGCGACAGCATCAGCGTTAGCATCAGTCAAATTGCACTTGCAAGTGCTTTGTTTTTTGTTGTTTCTTTTTTTTTTTGTTATCTGTTGCTTTGTTTCATTTAGTTTGACGCTTGAATGCCGACGCCGACGCCGCAGGCCGTGTGTCCATTAGCCATGGTTGGAGCTGCAGCTGCTTGGACTGCACATTAAGCATACGCAGCTTTGGCCCAGCCCCCATGCGTCTATTACTTAACATTACACTCCCTCTCTCTCTCTCACTCACTCACTCTCTCTCTATCTCCCTCTCTCTCTCTCTCTCTGTGTGGAAATGTAAATGTCTAGGTAATATTTCACGGCACATTACATTTTTGGCCAGGCTTTTTGCAACACTCGTCTAAGCCTATTTATCATATTGCACATGATTCGTCCGCCCAGTAGAGCTTCCATTCAGGAAGCAACTGGCTTGACCTGGCTCGCCTCAATGTCAGCAGACGTCGCTCAGCCGCCAATGACTTTGGAATGCGTTTTCGTTTTCGCTTTTTTGTTGGCTTTTGGTTTTTGGTTTTATGGGCATTCATCCAAATTCTTCTGGGCTGAGCTTCAAGTGCCAACTTACTGAAGCGTTCGAGTTGTGCTTGGCAAATTTGTCTACGCGTTTCTGGGCTTAAGGTTAGCTGATTATGTGGCCCAATTGTGCACTGAGGCAAGCAAATTACCCGATAAGAATCCAAAGCCAAAGCCGTTAGTATGTGTGGGTGTCAGCCCAGTGTAAGATATGTTAAAACTGACAGACTTAAGTTCTAAATGTTGTGAATACTAATTTGTGGGCTATGCATAGCAAATAACAGTAGTTTGCTCTACATAGTTAGTCCACTGTTAATGTCACGCTGTTAACTTCACATTAACATATTCTTAGGCAACATTTGCGAACTAACAGCGGGTAGCTAAGATCTTGATTTGTGAATAAGAATTTAGGATTATTGCTAATTGTTGTAACTGGATTCTTCACAGCAAATATGATCATGTTTTTAGCGTAACATTAACATTCAAATTTCTAGGCAATATTTGTGAAGTAAGCGAAGCATTGGACTGTATAGAAGCTTGAGCTTGGGAATTACAAAGGAAAGCAGACCTACATTTAAGTACTTTCAGGTACCAAAAGGTAAAAGACTTTTGATAAGGAAAACATATTGCCTTGACTCTACAGGACCTAAAACATATGTACAAACAATGAATCTGTGCCATTCTTAGTTTCACATACTGAAAAAATTCCTATCCTACCAAATGCGCACTTCTCACATCACCTTGAATAGTTATATTCTAATTGTAAAAAAACAAAAAGCAACATTTGTAAAATACCAGCAGCAGCACTTACTACCAGCTGCCTAAGACCTTGGCTTATGAATTACAGCTGAGGATTTTCTGAGAAATGTACGTTTTAATTTAAGTAACATTGAATGCTTCCTCAATTACCATGCTTTTAATACAGTTCACATGGTAAGCTGAAGCATAAATCCGCTCTAATTTACGAGGCCCCCAAATCTCGAACGATTCTTATATTTGACCCTATCGAAAGCTTTTGACTATTTAGCCATGCTCTGTGGCTAGTGCACATAACAGCTAACATGATCCGATAACCTTCGTACCCTTTTCTTCTCTTCGCCATGCAGATGATCAACGGGCATATTATTATAGCACATATTTGGGGCCCGCTATAAATTTCCGTTGGAAAGCAAAATAGAAACTATATAATTAGTAATGGCTCTAGGTACGCCCGGAGGCGTTCCGTTTTCTAAGGCCACAGTCGTACATGACAGCAACAAAAAAAAGCTTCAATGTATTCATCCCAAAAAGCAAAGTCAGCGCAAATGAAACTGAAAACTCTCACACGCTGAACGCGGCCTGAAGATGACAGATGACAATGATATATGGGATTCTTGAAATTGAAACCGAGTTGAGAAGAAACCAATATATGTTTGTTTGGTTTGGTTTGGTTTGGTTTGGTCTGTACAGCGTATGCAAACGTTGAGTGCGATGATGTGGAGAGGAGCCAACTGATGGCTGATGGTCGCCGTTAAGAAAACAACTGCAATTGACTTTCGCGTCGTATGACACTTGAAGAGCGCTGGTAATGATGATGATGATGGAACAACAGGCCCAAGGAACCGGGAAGCAAAGACCCGCTGGAACATAAACTGGCTAGAACCACTTTCTACCATGAACGCAGCAATTCGTCTTTCGTTGGGGCAAAGTAAAAGTCAATTTCTTCACCGGCTGTCGCATTATATATAAATAAAGTTTTTTCTTTTTGGGGCCGAGACGACGACGTTTTAATTTGGTTTTCGGTTTGGTCTTTTTCTTCTTTTTTTTTGCTTAATTACGGCATGAAAATCGTAAACCGTTTTATGTCTTTTTAAGGGCAGCGGAACAAGAAAAAAAAAAAATGAAATGTTTGTGCGCTTTTGGCAGCCGTTGGGCAAATTTGTTTCTTCTGTCGCTTCTGTGTTCATTTCTTTCTTTGTTTGTTTGTTGGTTTGTTTTGGCTGGTATGATGAAAAGGAAATGGGAAATTATTACGAAAATTATGTTGCGCTGCTTGGGAAATTGGGCCATACTAAGCGAGAAGTAAACAAAAAAAAAAAAAAAAAAAAACATAAACAAAAGACTTAAGACACAAACTCGAAGGCGACGGCAGCTGCGCCCGCATCCCATTCAAACAACAAATTAATTATAACATGCAGCCGTAGCCGTAGCCCCAGTCGCAGTCGCAGTCGCAGCCCCGCTTGTCTTCTGGCCAAGCGCATTAATTATGCCAAAGACAAACAAAGTTGTCGGCGCGGGAGTCAGCGCTCTAAGCACAGTGGAACTAGGTTACACACGAAACCATCACCAGCACCAGCACCAGCTCCAACTCCAACTCCAACTTCATCTCCAGCTGTTGCTGCGAAAGTCGCACAAGAATTAAGGCTGCTCCATAAAATTCAATAATATATGAAAATATGAATGAATGGGGTATGAGGCGTATGTAGAAGGTAACATTCTATGTATGGCTCTATATGAATTTGTAGTTGAGCTATGTGATGCAGCTCTTCAGTATCTTTGTTTGGTAACTATCTAAGTATCTAAGTTTGGTAACTTCTTGGCTTTAATAAGGTGTGAAGCAATACAATTTTTAGTATAAGAACTAAATTTTCGTCGTTTGATAAAATATTGATAATGGTCTCATTCGACGAAAGCCAAGTCCCTAAATTTTTGTGTTTAATAGAAATATTGGCATTTCTAAAACTTTATGAAACTTCTTTAGTGCTTAGCTTGCAAATAGAAATAGATTTGATTAAATTAATTTTTATGCTTATTCAAGAAGTGAAATGAGTATATTTTCTTTGTCCAATATCCGTCTTACTGTCCGTCCGTCTGTCCGTATGAATACCGTTATTCAAGCTAGAGACTTACAATTTGGAATATACACTCGTGAGGATCTTCGTCTGATTAACTGTTGAGATTTAACAGATATGCATATTTGAAGTGTAGAAAATCGGGCAAAACTATATCTTCTACAGTTTTAGGGACTTGCATTTAGCACGTGAGCTATATATCTACGCTCATAAGGGGCGTGGCAAACCGCAAAAGTTTTCAGCTTCTAAAGTTTTAGAGATAGAAGCTTAAGAACTGTTGGGTTTTCTCTATCGATGACCTAAAAATAATGTGTATGACTCTTTGGCAGAGTTTTGAAGCCCTAACTTCAAATTATTTAACTTTGAAATAAAACAATTTGTATTTTATATTTTTCAAAATGTCTATGAATTGATTGTAGATTATAATTATTAAACAAATTGTTGCTACTATAAAAAGTGAAATCAGAACGTTTTACTGTGCTCTTTCATAGTAAATATTATATATTATTATGATGAAATGAAAAATTAGAAATTTATAATGAATTAATATATCTATATATCTACTAAATAGTCATCTATATATTTGCCTATTTTGAATAAAGAATTGCAGACTAATGAAAATTATATATAATTCTAATCATAAATAGTAATAAAAATATTAAATTCAATAAGTTATAATCACATCCTATGTGAGGATTGTTATATATGAATTATATATAGAATATATTATATATTATATATTATATATTATATATTATATATTATATATTATATATTATATATTATATATTATATATTATATATTATATATTATATATTATATATTATATATTATATATTATATATTATATATAAATATCTATTGCATCTCCCACAAATATACGAATTCTGAGCAGTTGGTACCACTGTTTGGCCTGGGCAATAATTTAGTGACGCAGTGGCAGCCGAAACCGCATTGTTAATGATTTGCATAAAATGGCGATGCGATAAAGTAATCAACCCAAATTCAGTGCAAAGATTCGCACGGTTAGCTGTCGCAGCATCCGCTTGACGCGACGCCAGCGACGCAGCCAACGCAGACGCCAGCGACGCAGCGACGCAGCCAAATTCAAGCGTCGACAGAAGAGCTCCAGCAAGAGCATTAGAGCTGAACAGAATTGCATAATCCATGAGCCACTCAAAATTTGTTATTAAATACATTAATTGTTGACCCACTGACCTGCCGTGACAAAGCCCACGCCGAGGGCTATGAATGCGCCTTGAAGCATGCGCAGGTTCAGTGCGCTGATCATCTCATTGTCCTGGGCATGTTGTGGCTGATCCTTTACCTCATTGCTCTTGATATTGGCATTCGCATTAGCATTAGCATTCTCTACGGCAGCCAACTCCTTAGATTGCAGCGCTTGATCCTTGGTCATTTGCCGTGCCTGTGCCTCGTACTCGCCCGTTGTCATCTTTTCCAATATGCCGCCTTCAAATAGATGCATTAGACTAAGAGATGGGAAATGTGAGTTAATAAATATATACATATATCAACGACAGCTGCCACCCACACATCATTTAGGCTGTCTAAGAAGGGACAGCCAATCTGCACAGCCACCGCAGAGTAGCGCGTGTATAACTTCTGGCTGAGCTGAAATTTCTTTGCTCCGTATTGTTGTATATTAAAGTAGAGCGTTTCACGTCCGCCAAGCACCGCCTTGTTCTCCCTGCCATCAGCAATCAGCTTAATGCCCGCCTCCACGGAGTCAATGAGAAAGCCCTGATGATCATTGGGCTGCTGCTGACGCATCTCTGCATACAATTGCCTAAACAACTCCGTGCCATTCTCCAGCATCTCCAGTGAACTGCTCTCCTTTTCCACATACAAACGATATCCATCCCGCAACATAGCTGCCTGCAGGCGCTGCAGCGTATTGATGGGCGCCTCATGAGCCGGACGTGCAAACTGTGAGGTCAGCTGTGCAGAGTAGACATCAGCCAAGACATACGTGGCAGCTACCCAATAGACTATGGTCAGGAACTTGGTGCGATAGTCGTGGTAGAGTTCATGGCAAGCTGTGGGGCATAGGAAAAGCAATTGGTTAGCCAAAGACACCTTAGACTTCTCTGCATCATTCACATTGCTTGAGGAACAGCCGCACCGTAAACCAAATACACCGCTCAAACAGCTGTGGCGGCATCTCTGGCGTAGTCTGCGAGCGAACGGCTCGAATGTGTCTGACCTTCAGCACACAGGGAGTTATCTCCTTGATGTAGGCCATATAGACGCAAAGATCGCCCAGACGCTCCACGTCCATGGCACTGGGATGCCTGCGCCACTTGTAGGGCATGATAATGATACCATAGAATATCGGGCCCGAGAACACAATAGTCAGTATGAGATATGGCCATATGTCGAGCTTAAAGGGACGCATTATGGCCAAGGCCTCGTTGAGCCGACGCGGCGCGTGTGTGGCGAAGGCGCCCGAATCGGCCAGCGTAAAGAATGAGAACTCAATCGCCTTGCGACGCTCCCAGCTGAGACCCACGTCACCCAGAAAGAAGTCCGCCAGCTGTAACGAAAGACCAAATGTCAATTTGTCAGCGACGAAACAAGACTCTACAGCATTTATATGCATTTCCTATGTTGCCTCCTGTCTACGTACGCCACTCTGAAGCATGCCGATGCCACCGGTGAAGCTGTCATTGGCCTCGCCATTGTCATCCGTGCCACGCAGCGAACCCTGTGTCCTGCCCGGCGCTTCGATGTACTCGAATGTAAAGTTCATGTGCTGGCACAATAGCACTAGCAATTGATGATCTCGACCTCCCGACACATTCGCCTTCTTATAGCCCACATTCTCGAACTCCTCCTCGGTGCCGTTGCCCATGTTGTTGCTGTCATTGTTGTAGCTCACCCAAAACCAAGGCGGCGACTGTAAGAGCAAAGTTTCTACTTAACAGAAGATGTGCTTTAGATACTATATCTTTCATCGCGGTAGTTTCTTAAAAAAATAAAAAAGTGAAACTTCTTTAGTGTGGGAAAAAAGCAAAACATTTCGACTAGAAGGCATAAAATGTCTAAGCTGAGGGAATAAATGTCTTTTTCTAATCTTTAATTCAAGAAACTATAAAAATACAAAAAAATTAAAAAATATTATAAAAATAAAAAAAAAAAAAAAATTTAATAAAAATAAAAATTATAATAAAAATAAAATATAAAATAAAATAATAATAATATGTATATAAAATATAAATAAATAAGAACTTCATATTGGAGTTAGAGAAAACTTAGTTTCTGGCTTAGATCATTAATATCTTCTTATAAAAATCTTTTTCTTTAGCTCATCCTCAACTTTTGCCAATTCTAAGCAAATGGAGCAAAGAATCTGTATCAAATTTTTGACTAAATATACTAATAGTTCCGAAACTGATGAAGTCTACGAAAGGAGATAGACAGTATCAAAGGAGGAGCTGAGAAGAAGAATGATGTAAATAAATATGTTGACTTTTATATTACAAACTATAAGTGAATACTGAATACCATAAGCCCCATAATCACGCCATTATATAATCAATCAAATACTCAGAATAATCAGAATACTCAGAATAATCGTAATCAGAAATTAGAAATTACTTTTTAGTGACTCACATGAAAGACGGGCACATGAAAGAGGCGACCTTGAAAATTGGCATAGACTGTGGCGGCGCTGGGTAGGAGTGGGGTCGTCTGTAGGCCCAGATTTTCGCCATCATACCAGTTGACCAGTCGCAATTGGCTTTTGGCCGTGGGCATGGCCTGATTGTAATAGATGCGAAATGCTTTGGGACGCGGCCTTGTGATGACCACAGCTCGCATCGGCTGCTCAAAGCTGACGCGCGTCGCATTCGGCGGCTTGCTGGCGCCCCAATAGAAGATGTACAGACTGAGCCGATGGGCCAGGCGACGTTCCTGTATGCGCGCCGACAGCTCATCCGGTTCGTGGAATATCAAATTGACGCACTCGATGGCGCCCAACAGATTCGCCTCGATGTAGTCGAAGAACAGCTCGGTGTCATAGAAGATGACGGACTTGTAGTAGAGCTTATGCAATCGCTGTATAAAGTCATCCACTTGGATGGTGTCGTTGTTCGCACAATCCACACTTAGCCAACGCGAGCTGGGCATGGCCAATATGGCCAGCTGTCGCGGCTGCAGACCGTGGATGATCTGTGAGAGCGCTGCATTGCAATTGAATTAAATTGAATTGATAAATTAATTGGCGCCGTCTCATTACCTACCTATGGCCACAACGGACTCGTTGCACGGCCTATAGCTGAGCTGGGGCCAGGCCAGCGGCCAGTGGATTAGGCACAAACCGAACAACAGACTCAAATGCATGTCGAGACTTGAATTGGCCAAAAGTTCAGCAAAAGTCCTTTATATAGTGCAATTTATGATAGCTTTTTTTTTTTGATGCGCAATTATAGCATCAATGCTTAAATATCACATGTCAATACATGTTAGACAGACAGACAGACAGACAGACAGTTGAGCTGCGCTGACTATCGATTTTCATAATCAACATTGCTGCCTTCAGCTGAACATCACTCTTACAGTGGCCCACAGCGTTGAGTTTACCAGTTATTTGTATACGCTGAAGACAGTGAAAACCATTTTAGTTGTTACTTTAGTTTCGGATTTGCTACTAAATGTATCAGGAGTAAAGTGGCGGTGTTGGCAGAGATGATGCGCTTTGACGAGTATATAGATTGGGTTCTTCTTTTTTGCTTTTCTTCTATTTATTTTACTTATATTTCTATTTATTTATTTTTTTTATATATTTTGATTTTGAAACTGTAAGTTCGATTTAATTTATTTTTCATTTAATTAAATTAAATTTTGTATAACTTTATGCTAGATAAAAGCCATAACTCCATAGTGAGCAACTCAGATCTGACGGGTTACAGGGCATCTCCTGGTCGATCATCCCTCCCGACTAGACTTTCTTACTTATTCTTTTTCATTTCTTTTAATTGTCAGAAGTTTACATGCTCTTTCTCTTTCACTCACTCTCTCTCTCTCTCTTTCTCTTTCTTTCGCTGTGTAACGATAGATCTGTCAATCGAGCCATGATCGTTGCCAGTTGCTGCTGTTGTTGTCGTCAATCTTCTAATGCTATTGACATTAATTCCGTGTTGTGCGCATTTTTCTTTTTCTGCTGCTGTTGCTGCTGTTGCTGCTGCTGCTCCCGCTTTCAGCTCACATGTCAACGCTCCACTTTAATGCGCCAGTCAATGATTTATCGCAATCAGCAGTAGCTGCGGCAGCACCAGCAGCAACAGAGATTACAAATGTGGCTGTATACTTAACTAGTTTGTGGGCTGCTGCTGTAGACTGCAGCATGATTCTCTAACAAACTAAGGACACAGACGCTCAGCATGGAGACTTGAAGGTATATATATATATGTATATAAAGGTATATAGACACATTAGCTTAAACAACAAGAAACCGGACTTGAGCCCTTGTTCTAAGCACTGACTACATTTTAATAAAGCATTTAACATAATTAGTTTGACTTATGGCAGTTAGTCAGCGAGAAGAATCAAATGTGACAAATTCTATCAAATCTTCTCTGACAAGTTTATAGATTATATATATAATAATAATAATTAAATTCTTAAGATTTTGTTAAGCTTCGTTAAGGCTTCTACTTTCTGCTCACCCAATTCCCGGACTTGTTTTGCAAATACAGTCAAATCATGTATTTATATATTTCTAATATATATATTTCATATCTCACCCGAATGGCAATCAATGAAAGTCGCTTTAAGCCGTTTTGTTTGACCAAATTGGTTGCTGATGCCAATTTTGGCGATAGGCTCCCACAGCGCCAGCTCAGCTCAGCTCAGCTCAGCTCAGTTCAAAGCAGCGAAAGAGAAAAGCCAAAAAAAAAAGATGATGACCCGATTATGATATGAGAGCGTATATAATTGCCATGCATATACATATATATGTGTCTATATATGTCTATATATATACACAATATATTTGTAATTTATGCCCTGAGGGCAGAGCGAATAGAATGTGTTGTAAAGAAATGAACTGAAACGGAAACTAAGGCCTTGCCTGACCTTTGATCAGAGCTAGCCAGCACACAGCCACAGACAGGCTAGACAGATATAGGTATTATAGAAATCTGCAATGTTCGAGTCTGTAGCTATTTATAAAGCCGGCTAACAAAAACAAAAAGGCAAAAAAAAGAAGCGCAAAAAGGACGTAAAACAAATAAACCCCGCGCTCTGCGTTCGACAACTTGTTAAACTTCAAACTGTCTGCAAACGCGACATTGTCTGATAAACGACAACAGCAACAGCAACAGCAAGAAGAAGAAGAAGAAGAAGAGCAACGTCCATGCTGAGTGGGCAACTGTCTGGGCGATTGCATCTGCTCGATGCGGCCTCTGTGACTGTGACTCTCAGTCTCAGTCGCAGTTGCAGTCTGAGTCGCAGTCCCAGTCTGAGTCCAAGTCTGAGTCTGACTCTGGACAAGAGCTGAGCCAGGATGCAGCCGCACGCCAACACTTTTTGTTTCAACGCGCACGATAGTGAAATGTGGCCCGGTTCGGTCGATGGACCGGCCCTACGATCGATGTCGATGCTGCCGCTGCCGCTGCCCATTGCCATTGCCCGTTGCAGCAACAACGCGACAGGCTAAGTGGATTGGTAGATGCTGCCATGGCAGATGGGGGCCGGCACGTTTAAATGCACTTTATTTGTTTTGCCAGCGAGCAGCAGCTACGTGAGCCATGAGCCCTCAGCCCTCAGCCCTGAGCCGTGAGCCATCAGCCGCCCTCTCATCACCATAACGAGCTGTCAATTGATGCAGCTCGCATGTAAATCACTTACTAAAGCCGCCAAGTCCAGTCAGGACCAAAAAAAAAGAAGAACTCTAACTCATTTTATGGGAAAATCTATGCAAACCGTTAGAGTAAGAATAGTTAAAGGTGAAAATAAAGCCCTTTGATAATTATTACATTTGTAGGCAAACATACATAAATGACTAAAATTCTTCCTCAGACCAGAATAGCGAGAAAGAGAAGGGAAAAGAAGAGAGTTTCACTCTTCTGACTACCTATATTTACTACTACTTTAAACTATACAAACTGTAAACTGTATTCAGAACTTTATGCACTTTAATAGACTTATATTGCCATAAAATCTTTAATTATTGAAATATAAAAACTGTAGCTCAATAGAAATATACATCGAATAACTAATTTTCTTTTTCCTTATCTTTTTAGTATAAACCAAATATGAAGTCCCACAGACAGCAATCCGAATCGCTGTCATCGTCCAGGCTGTCCAACTTTTTCTTTAGCTTCTTGAGTTGTTTCTCATCGCTGAAGATGGCTTTGAAGACGCGCTGTGTGAATGCATCGGAGACGCCCAGTCGCTTTAATAGCTTGAACACCCGTTTCTCAAAGGCGTTGTACATTGCGGTCCGCTGGTTATCCCTATCGCTGATATCGACTCTGATATCCTCCTGATCGTAGCTGGAGTCCTCATAGCTATCTGACTGTTGTTGCTGTTGACGATGTATTTCGTCGTAGGTGAGATACTCGTTGTATATCCTTATCTTTTCGTCTAGCTGCGAAATGGGCAAAGCTAATGCCATTTCCAGGCGTTCATATTGCTGCAGGAATTCCTTATTCTCAGTTTGATTTTTCAACTCTTCATATTGCTTGAGCACAGTGTTGATTCTGTTCGTAAGTATGCTGTCCAGTTGCAATAGCTGCTGCATAGGATTTCCCGTTTCTATATAGATGCACTGCATCAGCATCGGCAGCAGCAACAATACTAGCGATAGCTCCAATGCTTTGATCACTGTTGACATGACGGCGAACTTCTAACTTCCAACTGTTGGCAGACAATGTGCCACAGCTGCCTTATAAAGCGTTTAGAGTTCCCTGATAAGCTTGAGTTATGAACCGACATTTATTGAGTTTTCAAGGCGTCAAGTAATAACCGAAGGCCCGCACAGGGTTTGCTTTTGTCGTTCTTGAGTTTTTTATGGCTGTCTAGTTTTTTTTTTCAATTTAGTATTTACTTGAGGACATACGAGAAGTTCTGTCAAAACAGCATAGAAAATAGTTAAAGTTCTTAATAGTTACTTTTACAGTAGAATTCTTCGCAGTTGCTGCAAAAAAATGTTGACCAAAGGTAAAATGGTGTTTTTCCATTACTCTTCTATGTGATTCTCATAGTTTTAATTATGAGTTCTTACACACTTAATATATATAAAATATACATGTATTAATAATATATTAATATGCATATTTATATAAGGGCTGTGCTTAATGGCGTGTATAATCGGTTGAAACGGCAGCCTCTACAGTTTTAGAGTTAAAACCTCAAAGCTTGGCTAGTAAGTTACTGTAGACCTCCCATAATGATTGACTACATATGATTCAAATATGCTCCTTGAGGCGTGGCCTACAAAAAATTGTCATATCAGTGACAGACTTTGAGCTTGTTAAATCTTTCCGTAGACTCCTCTTGAGACCAAAAATTATAGATCTACTGAGAACAGGTGGTTCATCGTTGACTTTCACAAATAGTCACTCAATATAAAAATATTCAATATATTCGATGTTATCTAAAATTTTAATACCTAACTTAACTTAACTTATATGCATTTCTGGATTTATAGAGCTGCTCTTTTTATAACAGAACCCTTCTATGCGATTTTCACAGCTGAAATTTAGTTATATGCAAGTTATGCAATGTATTTTAAAGTTCTTTTTTGTTTAATATTAAAATTTTAGTTTAATTGCCGAAATTTAATATATGCAGCAGCAGGCATTTACAGTGAATGCAGGACATGTCTATAAATTAAAGGAATATTCTCTATTTAAATAGACAATTGCTGTTAATATACAAAATAATAATATTCATTCACACCCATTCGATAGTGGAATCATGAAATATTTTTGTGTATCCCCTCTCGATATCCATATCATAAAATGTTTCATTTTCATAGGATGGAGTTGTGTAGTCAGCAGCTGATTGAGTTGTTTCCAAATAACCCAGGCCCATGGGCGTTGTCTATATGACATCAAATTTAACAAAGCTGTAATAATTATTGTTATCAAAATCCATTAATTTACTTACGATCGGAATACTCTTATCCTGGAAGTGTACAATTATTCTGTATCTCCACTTATTAAGCATACTTCCCATTTTTTTCATTGAGTACTTTATGATTATCTCAGCAATTTTCAAAGCTTTCTCCTTTGCCAGCTGTACGACTTCGGTTTTTTGCACAGCTTCGGCTAGATAATTGAGGACATGATTCATTCGTAATACAAACTTCGGCACTTTTAGATATCCGTCAATAACATATTCTTTAATAATCGGACTCCAGTTAACCGAATCAACTTGGCCGTAAAAATGTTCCCGTAACTTTTCGAAAACTAACTCTTTTTCAATTTTAGCCTGGACCATCAGAAAAGTACCTAAAAAAATGGAAATAGAATTTCTATTAGGTATATAGAGTTTACAATTAACACTAACCCAGGCCACATATGATTAAGACACATGTTAAAAGTTTCATTATTCCCGAGCTAAGATGAAATGCAACTATAACTTAAATCTAACTGCGTTTACGTATTATATTATTATAAGACCATAGCTAAAACTATAGCTAATGAACCATACTATGAGACTTGGCTATATTCAATTGGTTCTAATGAAGATTGTTAAGATATGACTGTATTCAATTGGTTCTACTGTGAGTTGTTTTTATGGTGTCGCAAATATCTAGCGAAACCCTGACTAATTATTAGATTTAAATCCTTGAATTAAGGATTTGTTTTACTAATAAGAAAAACGTTTAATTTTATTACTCTATATATTTAAAATGAAAGTTTTAAGATATATAAAATCATTTAATAAAATTATATATGTATATATATTTATATATCAATGTAGATTTATTCATTTATATATCATTCATTAAATATTTTTACAGTCTAGCAATAAATTGAGAAATCAATTTATACATTTTTTTGGAATTATCTTTGACACAAACTTAGGCAGATCTTTCGCCCGCATAGGAGTAGTCTCCCTCATTTTCTTCGTAGTCCAGATTCATTGTCTATGTGTGAGAAATTGAAATTGAAATTGAGAAAATTTGTTTTTAACTTAATTATGTTTTTTCTTACGGTCAGCGTATTCCTCTTCTTCTTCATCATTTTGCGATAGGCGCCCATAACATGTGTATTCACATAGACAACAAAAGTTCGCAGTTTGCCTCTTGTATATATCCTAAATTTCTGTCCGAGCTTTTCCCATAAAGCGTGTTTCCACTCATTGTAATCATTATATTCGTCCAGCTCATTGGCGACATCCATCAGCTTCGTCAATGGTTTATCGGCCACCACAAGTCCCACATCAACCCAGGCTTTAACATGCGCATGCCAGGGCACAGCATCCACCATCTTGTGTAAACGTTTTCGAAAATTCTTGCCCAAAATATGATCACTTTCTGATGCAGTTGTATTGTATATAATATAATGTTCAGTCTCCTCGGACTTGACTACATATGCAAAAGGAGATATAGCAAGATATCACTGAATATACACAGATTGTGAAGAGAACGTACCATATCCAATAAAGATTATTAGGATGCATGTTGAAATAATTTGGAGATTCATTGTTGCCAAATGACTGAATAGAACTATTCATAATATCTTGAGATGTTTTCAAAATAGAAATAAATTATTGCAGCCATATCGTAACTAGTTAATGAACCATAACAACATTGATTTACCACACTTGTGTCGTAGATTACTCTAAAGCACGAATATGGAGTTTGTTATATATAAAATTAATATGAAATGAATTTCTTTTGTGCTAATTGTATTTTATTTATATCGAGTATTTGTATATATGTATTATAGCATCAATATTGTTGATGTGTTTGGTTATTTAAGAGTTTAGCCATTTTTAAAATTGCATAGTAAACAAGTAACAATGTTACAATCAAGCGTGACCGACTGCACAATACTCGTTACCGGTTGAAAAATCAATATTTTTGGACTTAACACGTCTCACAGAGTGAGCCAGGCTAATCTAAGCAGGAAGCGATCCTCCTACAATATATTGATCATAATTTTAAAACTCTGGAATAAATATTTTTTTTTTCCGATTTCCCATAATTTTCTGATAATCTGTATAGGGAGTGTTCAGTTAAATCTGTGAAACTCTAGCTATACAAAACTGAAGAGGATACAGTTCTTGATCAATAATAATAATAATTATAATTATAGCATTTATTTTTTAACAATAAAAGATATCGATGCAAACATTTGAAACTTTTATTAAATCATAAAAAATGCATAAATATTTTTATCTTTTAGCATTTTTAAACTATTATAACAAAAAATAAAAATTTAGAAATATTAAGTGGTTTTAGTGAAAGATAACCAATCCAACCAATCAGAACCGTCCCATTCAGTTCCCCCACTTCCTTGACTGTCAGAACGAGCACACTCTTTGCTAAACACATTCAGTTTGTACATCTTTAACGTGTTCGCCTCATTCAGGGCCCTCTGCAATTGTTTTCTTTGATTGATATAGAAATCTTTGCAATCCTTTATTAGTTTCTTGTTGATCAAATAGCTTTCGACGACAGCAATGCGACTGAGCAAATTATTCTCCAGTTCCAGCCTCAAGTAATTATAACTCAAAAATCTGCCATAGGCACGTTTTTTCAACTGCAGCGAATCGGGTGCCAGACTGCCTATATGCTGCAGATAGGACGTTTGCTGATCGTATTCAATATTGCCAACAATATAGCCAATTCTAGATATCGCTAAAATATGCTCAATCTTCCAATTGATCTTTTCGTTTTCGTTCTGAAGATTATTCTGGAAAAGCTCAAAGATTTTTTGTCATTTATTATTTTAGAAAATGCTATGCAAAATATTACCATATTAGTGCTCGTTTGTATGGGCCATGGTGTTGTTGCTACGATTGCTGTTGGCGGTGGTTTGGATGCTTCAGGCGACGGCGTCAAACCGTTTTCGCAATCCCAATTTGACGACCAACCAACGGCTACTGTATAAAACAAGCAGTCTTATTATTTAAGGTGTTTCGTTGAAGACATTCACAGGATAATTTTAGCCTTGTATTCCATAACTTACGAATTGTGCTCAGCAGCATACACATCACTTCAAGAGAATATAGTAAACTTCTCATGTTTTTGCTACGCTTTCTGTATTGCAATTGAATTGCTCGAACTAGTTGGGCATCTTCCTTTTATACTCAGAAATAGTGAGGCGGAAAGACATTTTTGTTTAAGATAATACTTAATGAAAGTTGTCAAAGCAAAGCTGTTAAAAGCGCCAACATAAATTTCTGAGTTATTTTATTTTTTGTTTTAAGTTAATTTTAAATGTTTTAAGAACGATATTTTACTTCCTATTTAAATGGCAAAGATTTACGCTTTACTTGACTTTAGGTTTACTACTATGCTATATTTATATATAGCAAATATATCTAAATCTGTAAGTAAAACTAGTTTAATACTAACTAAAATATATTTTTACTATTTTATACATTTTAAAAATTAAAAATATATTTTATAAAATATAAATCGTTTGATCTGGTCGCCTATAAATGCTTTCTTCATTCATTATTCCATGTTGTTGCGGAACAGCTTTATAGTTTTCTCAGCCACAAGATCGACTTACTTAACAGATGTTAAAGAAACAGCAAGACATATAATAATATATTATTTTTAGTTTTATTATTTTAAATTTGATTTTTAACGGGTTAACGAATAACATCCACAAGTTGTGGAACGCAACAAACACCGAAACAGCTGCGCTCAGGTGAGCACAGGTGAGAGATACTCGACTCTTTGAGGGAGAGAGCGCACGATCCACAACAATGACGATTACAATGACGAAGACGACGACGACGACGGCGACGACGACGACGACGACGACTTGGTTGCTGTTGTTGTTGTCGGTCGTTCGTCTTGCTGTCCTCAGCGTCTGGTCTTGCAGTTGGTTTTCCAAGTGGTCGAGTGCTTAGCTCAGTTCTTGAACGACTGCTGGCCGTGTTGGTAGCCAAACGCGGAACGCTGCTGCTTGCTTGGCTTGATTAACGTGAACACCGGAATCGTGTCTCGAGTGTCGCGAGTCGAAATCGGTAGTCGCATTCGGTGGCGGCAGACGACGCGTTTTGCTTTCAATAGACGTTTACTTGGTTCGGCTTTATGGACATTTTGTGAAATGCAAAAACAACTTGACAAAATCAAGCACAAAACAAAAATCAACAAAGTGAAATTTTGAATGCGTTTTGAAAATAAATTGGCCAAAAAAATAAAGGCATAAATGTTAGCAAATAGAAAGAAATCGCTCGCAATCAAAACAAGTTTGAAGCCGCAACAGCAACAAATCAACGAAACTAATAATGCAATTGAAGTCCAAACAAAGTGCATAACAAATTGTGTATGAAAAATTAAATAAACAAATTGTAACAAATTTAAATCAAATTAAACAAGGTATTCAACAAGGCGCAAAAGTCTGCGAGAGGTGCGTAAGAAAATTATATATTTTATAAAGTAGAAAAAAATGCAAAAAAAAAACAGCTGAGATAATAGCAAGAAATTGATAAATGTAAATAGGAAATAGAAATTTATCAGCTGACAAAATATAAACAAAAGAATTGTTAACTAGTTCGCAGAGCTGAAATTAAGTGAATTTTTGATTGTCTATTTAAAATTTTTGTTTTGTTTTGTTGTTGTTGCCGTCGACGAATTGGTGTAATGCAAAGTTCTTGTTTTTTGTTTGGGCAAAAATAAATACGACTATATCGCTCTCTCGACCAGCTTATATACAGGCACATGAAAACTGTTAAAACCTGTTTTCAGCGGCGCATGCGCCAAGCAGAACTCGGGAACAGCAACAACAACAGCAACAACAACAACAGACAACAAAAACTGGCAAGAGAAGAAAAGTTGGTAGGGCCCTGGCCGAGTCGAATCTTTGAGCAAACTGTGAAGCAGCCGGCCCAAAAGACGTACAACACCTGAAAAGGAGGCGCAACAGAAGCTGCCTGTACACGCAGCTCGATAAAGCCGATACAAATTTATCAAGTTCAATTCAAAAAGAAAGAGAGTTTCAACTTCCTCAACTAACTCTAGCCGAAGGGCAAGGAACCAAACTGCACTTGTGCAAACAAACGCATCAGTCAAAAATTGTTATTTGTATACATATTTCAGTATTTGTTTCAAGGCCCCTCGCTAAGTATCTATCTAGGCATTATTTGCACAGCAGCCGCCACTGAAACACTTCAATTTCACAAATTTTTTATTTAACTCTTTGTTGTTTTGTTGTTGTTGTTGTTGTTGATGTTATCTGAACTGGCGCAGCTTAAGATACAAGCGTGCGAGCAACAGCGCCAGATAAGCGCGAGATATGCGCAAAGCAACGCAAAACACAACAACAAAAAAATCACAAAAAAAAACTTATAAGATGCAAGATTTGTTAGCTTTGAGACACCGAAGATTAGATGCCCTTAGAGATGTGGGGTGTTTAAGGGGGTTCTATATGAAATTTGTATACTTGAAATACTTCACAAATAAAATTTTCATATAAAATTAGTTTGTTATTGCTCATAGACAGCGATATGTATAGTAGCTAACACTTCTAATCATGTGTCTATTGTTCTTAAGTAGCTATAGATATAGCTATAGATATATTCTCATAAATATTTAAGTATGCTCTGCATATTTTAAGAACATAACTCATCTGTTGCTTATGATCAATCGCTGTTATTAAGGCTATCAGATATAGAAAGTCTCTATAGGACCTCTAAGTCTCTATATTCCACCATCAAGCTATAGTTATAATAAATTGATGTGAAATTGTTTATAGTTAAGAGTCAAGATATAGCTGTCCAACACAAGTCGCTGTTATCCCAAGGAAAAACAGAATCTCCCTCTCTCTCTCTCTCTGGACAGCCTTTGACCTGAGTTTATTTGTTTAAAATATCATGAAAAGATAACAACTTCAAAGGGCTAGATATAGATAGATAGAAGATGTCAATTCAGAAGTATATAAATGAGTAAAAATATATTTATATATAAAGTATATAGCTGAATATATAGATATCCATTCGGAAGTAAATAATTCAATTTACAACTGATACACACACTTTGGTCATGGCTCTGACAATTTCAATTCAGTTTTTGCTATTAATCAAGTATATAAATATTATAAATGTCATCTTCCTATACGTGTCACGCTTTTCTCCAGAAAATTTGAATGCCTTTTGGCACAAAAAGGGTATAAATCACACACAAAAAGAATCAGTCGAACAGCTCAAAACAGCCGGCCAACACCTGCCGCTGCCAATGAAGGTACACCCCAAGGGAAGACAGCCGAAACTCGCTCTCCCTCCCTTTCCCTCTCTCACTCTCTCTCTCTCTCTCTCCTTCTTTCTCTCTCTCCTTCTCTGGACAGTCTGTGGTCTGGGACTCTGGCTAAAGGCGGCCTCTTTTGGGATTTATTCATTCATGCAATTCGTGTCCGTTTCATTTGCTGTGCTCCTCTTTGTCTTGCATGCAAATTTTTGCGTTTCATTTTCTGTGCATATAAGTCTAAACATATATATATATATATATATATTTCTGCATAGGTATATAAGTGTAGGTAGAATTACGTTGAGTGTGCATGAGAGACATACATAAACCAAAGAAATATATATATATATCTATATATATATTGAAAACCATAAAAAACCGCACAAAGCTCTTCGAACAATTCCTGAAAATGTCTGTTGTTTGCCGTGTTGCCCAGGGTCATGCCAAGTCACAAGCCAAGCCGAGCAACTTTCATTAAAGCCAAACCCACAATAGCACGCCGGAGCACTATTATATACATACATACATAAACATATATGTATGTTTGTCTGTTTATGTACTTAACCGTTTGTATATATACACCACAGTGTCGATCTCCATGGAGCCACAGCGTTCAATCAAATCCAATGCAAGAGCATGTCAAAGATCACAGCAACGGCCACAAACAATTTATGATTATAATTAAGTCCAGTTTTGTTTTGGTTTTTTTCTTCTTTTTCTTTTTTTTTGCAGCCACAACCATTGGCCATTATGCAATTCACGAAGTTTTTGTTTTTCGTGCTCTCTAAAATGGTTATGAAATTGTTCTAACCTGGCCGCTCCCCCTTTAGCTAACAATTTGCTAGATTCTTGCAGCATAGTCAGAGAGTTTCGACCAACAGAACTTGGCAATATATGTAGGAGTTCGTATATGGACATGTTTCTAAATAGTTATGTATTTCAGTTGGTTCCTTTCAAATCGTTGGCAAATTCTAGAACATTTGTATGCCAAATACAATCATATTTAATAGTGTGAACTGAATTTATTTATATATATGTATAATCTTTTTAAGTTCTTTTAGTCTTTATGAAGAAAAATTTGACATATCTTAGGATTGTTGGACAAAATTTATGCTAAAAATGTGTTTTTAAATAAGACGTTGCACTTGATATAACCGGCATAAGTTTAAATCTATGTTCCTTTTAAATCTTTGCATTATTTTCACTTTTTATTTAATTTAGTTATCCTTTTAATTTATAAAAATATTTATTAAATTAATATTTTATGAATTATTTAAATTAATTTTTTTTTATTTAAACTATTTTATTTATTTTTTTTTTTAATTTTAATTTTTATTTATTATTAAAAAAACAATTTTTTTTCTCTATTAAATGAAAATAATATTATTAATATAAGAAATATTATTCTTATCATGAAAACTCTTGTCTTAATAATATTTAATTATGCAAGTACTATGAAAGTAACTCCTACTTCAATTCACATTCACAAATGCCTTGAATATTTCTTTAAAATTCTTTAAAATTTATGCACAAAATTCTGTACTTATGTTTTGTTGCCTTAACAACGAGTTGTTAGATAATCGCCATAATTTTATGGCTGTCATAGAAACAAAAGCAAATTGCCTTCTTATATTTTTCCTTTCTGTTTCCATTATTCTAGCCAAAGAGAACGTTTTGATAGATAGCATTCAATTGAATTTATATATATTTATAAATAAATTGTCTTTTTTTTGTCACTTTTGTTTGCTAATTGTCCTTGACAGCGCCCGCATGATCGGTAACACGTAATTAACTGTCATTGGTTTGCAGTTTGGCTTTTGGCTTTTAGCTCTTGGCTCTTGGCTCATCGTCTAATTAATCATTTGTTCGAAATGCCAATTTGTTATTTTTATGAATTTATTTATCAATTTGTTCAATTTTTTTTTTGCCGTTGTTTGTTCATTTATTTGTTTGTGTGCTGCGTTTCTTTTCCGACAATTAAGCAACTTTTGTGCAATTGCGCCCGTGCGATATCAAAAACTTTGGCTGGCGCTTGCTTACCCACGGCGAGGTTAAACTTTGACCTAGTTATTCAATTTGAGTTGGAGTTGCGACGCCGTCTGCCGGCAATTCATCATATTGCAAATGTTATTCAAAATAAAATGTAAATAAAATTGTGCAAATATTTGCATAGCCAGGCGCATGGCCAACAATTAAATTGAGTCTACTTCGCGGCGCCTGCGCAACGCCCATCGACTTGACGCGCCTCCTCTCGAGATGCCAGAGCAAAAACTAAAAGTTTTTGATAATTATTTTTATTTTCATTTCATTTTGTTTTACGCTCTTCATCGTATTATTTTTTCCTTTTTGGCAAGAACTTGAGCAGACTTTTGTCTATAAATAGACAACACTTGCGCGGCAAAAGACAAACAATGCCAGTTATTAATATATTAGTTATTTAAACAATGTGCTGGGCAAAAAAAAAAAAAAACAAGCATAACGAAATTAATAATAGCACTGAAGAGTCATCGAGAGTCACTTAAAGCTGTCAACCACATAGCTGTAGTGTGGTGTAGGCGTATGTGGAGCTAGAGATGGCACATTGCAAGCGATAACTATCGTTGGGGTTTGAGTGATTTGCAATGGAAAAGCATAATTCATAAATAATATTGTAAAAATTAGATTAAATGTTTTTTTTTTTTCATAATTAGAGATGGTTCACTGCATGCGATAGCTATTGCTATGGGTGACTGAAATATTTTAATTGGGAAAATAAATATATAGTCATTGGAAAATATACTCAATAAGTTCATATGGAAATATAGTTTATAGGAAACGAAGTTCCATTTTAACCAAATTAAAAAACTGAAATAATTGATAATAATATATATAATAATTATGATCATAGTAATAACAATAATCATAATTATTATAATAATCATAATAGTATTATTATTATTATTATGAACAAATATTAACTTCAATCAATTCAAGAAAATCAATCAAAAATTGTCGAACCTTCTCTTTATTTAACCTTTCTGAGCAAAACTTCAATTTATGCACACATTAGACTCATGTCGAAACAATTTCAACAGTTTTTCCCCTTTTAATAACTCTGTTTCATACATAGGTTTAGCTCCCATATAAACACTCAAATATCATTAATCACACCATAGAGAACTCACCCATCGCTAAAATGCCAGAAATTGGAGCTCTATAGAATGGGTCTCAGAGTCAAGCTGTTGCGATCAGCGGGCGAGCGGCCCGGCATGCACTTGATAGTTCATTATACCAAATTGGTCTAACCTCATATGGGTGTTATGATTACTATATGTGTATATATATATGTATATAGTATACAAATTGTACTCGTATATCGGAGCACGTATTACTGTCGTCCATTTGCGGAAACAGCTATCGACAATAAATGTATAACGTAATACAATTTCACGCTTGAGACCAGGGCCAAGTGGAGTTGGCTTTGGCTACTGGTTATAGACCGGACAATTAGCCACAAAAAAAAATGTGTTTTGATTTGTTTTGTCTGCAAACGCCACTTAATAGATCAAAAATGGTAATGTCTGAAAGAGAAACAGATGTTTGACTTGGAACTTGGAACTTGGAACCATATAAATGAGATACATATGTTAGAGGTCGTCTAGCATAAGAATACAAAGCCACAGTCAAGGCGAATAAACTGTAACAACTTCTGAGCAAATGAAGTGTATCTAATTGGATTTACCAGCTAACTGATCATAGTCGGATATATTATATATATACATAACTATATATATATATATATGTTTATGTTTATGTTCGTGTGTTGCGGCAACCCTGTAATTGGGTCAGCAGCTGTGCCGTTATTCCATGTGAATGTCATGTAGGAAATTATGTCACACCAAAAGTTTTGACAGGCTGAGGAAATGGTGCTCCAATAAAATACCAAAAAATATAAAAACTTCAACTCTTCAACTCATTTGCGGTCATGTTGCAAACGGAAAACGTCGCTCGGCTATAATCACAAAATAATAACCAAAAGCTCCACAATCCACTCGTAGAGTTATGTAGCCCCGCTCTTCCGAAAATTGGCCCTACGCTGCGGAAATAGCGGGTTTTTGGATTTCCAGACAAATGAAGAGCTAGAGAGAGAGAGGTAGAGGGAGAGTGAGAGACAGATAAAGTGCCATCATAAACGCCATTTAATTGTACGGAGTAGCAGCTGAGCCAAGGGAATGCCAGCGATAAGCCCAAACAGACATTGGACAATTGCCTGACCTGGTTTCCATTACGAGCTGGTTGGGTGCGGGGCATGCGGGGGAGCTGGGGGGTTATGTAAATGATTGCACTCGTGAGTGCACTTACCAAAATTAGTTCACAACTTTTAGTTTTGGTTTCAATTTGAATTTATTTTACACTTGCCAGAGAGAGGGTATTTGGAATTGGTGAAGACCTATGCTGACAGTGATAAGAGAGACAAAGAAGAAGAAAGAGAGAGAGAGAGAGAGATGGATTGGGCGAGAGAGAGTGAGAGACAGAGAAAGAAAGAGATAGAGGCAGAAACTGAAAGAAGAGGAAATCGAGAGAGCTTGAGTGAGAGATAGAAAGAGGGAAAAACTGAGAGAAGAATCAAGAGTGAGAGAAAGAGAGAAGGAGAGGAAGTGAGGTAAGGGGAACTGAGAGAAGAGAGAAAGAAAGACACGGAGAAAAACGAAGAATTAGATAGATAGAGAATGGCCAAGACAGATAGAGAGATCTCTAAAGTCTAACTGAACATTAATTTTATGCTTCGTATTTCTATATCATATTAATTTATGCAAAAATATTAACAATTATTATATTATAATCTATACAATATATACATTCTATATAATATAAAAAATCTGTGTATAAATATATTTCTATATATTTGTAGATAAATATTGTATATACCTTATATACTCATATGTATATACTCAAAAAATTTAAAGAGCATTTGAAACTCGTCTAAGTTGAATGCCAAAGTTTTGTTGTCTGTTATGCGATTGATTTTGTTGATCTTTAATTTGATTGTTGTTATTGTTTTTCGTCAAAAAGTTTGACTGTTTTACATGCCAAACACACACACTCACACTCAAACACACACACATACGTGGTCTTAGCTTCAAATGGGCCAGCTTGGCACGATTTTTGGTGTAGTTCTTAAGCGCAATGTCGTGCCATGAAATGCAAACACATAAAACATATAAAAAACAAAAAACAAAAACAAAGAAAAAACCGATTTAAAATCGTGCTGCAATGCTACAAATAATTTGGTAAATAAACCAATGCCAAAGCGGACCTGCTCAAAGACCATAGCCAGCTAGAGAGCTATCAAAAGAGAGACAGAAAGAGAGAGAGACAGAGTGTAGCCGGTGGCAACAGCCTCAACCTGTGCCACTTCCCAGAGAGACGAACGACAAAAGACAATGCGCCAATGATGACGACAATGAGAAGCGGGCAATAAAATACAAATTGACAGCCAAGAATGAAAGTGGTGAAATTTATTTAACCCGGCTTCGGCCATGGCTCCGTCTCCATCTCCATCCATCTCCGTATCGCTCTTTCTCTCCGTCCATCTCCTGTTGCCGCCTCCTCCTCGCTGACTGCTTCTAGCTGAAAGTGAGCGACAAAACAGTGACAGGCCAATGTGAACAGTTTGTAGACCGGACCAGATCGCAACGGGCCAATTCAAAAGCCATAATTCTTAAAAAGCAAAACCGAAAACCGAAACGTGAGAGCGACTTTCGTTGAGCGCGTTTAAAGACGCGCACAAAACGCGCACGCCGCTTGCAGCTGACAGAAAGCGCGTCTAATTACAACAACAGCAACAGCAAAAGCAAGCGACTTCGACCCGGCTACGCAGCTACGCGGCACGCGGCACTTTTTCTAATGAGCTCTCCGGCTATGAAACAAAATTCTAAATGACAGTTGACAGTCAACAAATTGAGGCCAAATCGTCGACCAACCGCAACGCATGGTTCGCGCACTCCCGTTCCGTTCCGTTCCGTTTCGGGTCGAGCTTTGAACTGCCCCAAAGCAGCAATTAAATATATAATTTTTGTTTCATTTTTCTGTGATTTGTCATTTATCATATTTGTCACACTTTTTTGTCGCCGTTATTGTTGTTGTTATCATTTATGATTTAACAGTTGTTCGTGGATGGCTTTAAATGTAATTTGAATCGTGATTTCGCAAAATGCGTGCTGTTCATGCAGCTGCAACGCAGCTTTAAAACAACTACGTTTTAGTTCATAATAATTTCAGTTAAGTGACTTACTGATAATAGTTTATATATATATATATAGCCAACTATATAATAGTTATATATATTTAAGTGCGCGTTCTTAGCTGATTCATAGCATAGTTCGAGCAGCTGTTCAGCAAAATATATAAAATAACTTTTAAATATTTGATATTTTTATCTTAATTACAAGTGCAAAAGTAATTTTACTTTAATTACATTTTAATTCTTTATATACATATTTATTTAATCTAAATATTCTTTACATAATACTAATCTCTTATATGCATATCTCGTCTCGTTCTTTTTGTCACATTTTTGTTTATCTACATATTCATTTAAGCCTTTCCCTTTACCTTGCCCATTTCCCACTCCCCATTCCATTCCACAATTCTCTCTATATTCCCTACTTCATATCTTTCTACTTTGTCTGTATTAGTGTATTACTTTTTTCAACTCATTATTTACTCGGGCAATTTCGTGTCGCTAATTAGCAGCTAAGTTGTTTGGGCCAACCTTTATTTTATGGCTCAACCGTGCTACCCCCAAAATGCTGAGCGGAATAGCCCAGAACACACACGCACACACACACTTACACACTCATATATACACAAGTCGCAAGTCACAAAGTTGAGGCAACAACCATGCTAAGTTATGCAGAAACGTGCAGTTTTTATTTGGTCATAAACCTTTCGGCCAAGGCTCAAACTCAGCTCCAACCAGGCTGAAGCTGACACATAGCGGTGATCAGTTGATGAGGTTTTTGTATGGTTTTTTTTATACCCATATATATATATGTACACATATATATATATATATTTATATATATCGCGTACCAACTCCCGGTTAGGCTTTTTATATTTTTTGTGTTGTGTTTTCAATTGTTTCCCTTTTTTATACCCAGCACCAATTGGTACGTTGGGTATAATAGTTTTATGCAAGAGCAAAAACAGCTGTTAAAGAGAATATATATATTTTAAAAGCTTTACGAATTGAACTTAATTGATTTATTAATGTTTTATTACTGAAGGAAACTATATAATCATCATAGCAAAATATATTATTGTATAAGCAGAATATTAAAAAAAAAAATAAAATATTTGAAAAAAAAATCCATAAATAATGAAAAATTAATATTGATAAAAAAAAGTAATAATAAATTTAAAAAAATAAATAAAAAACATTAGAGAAAAACAAGTCTTAAAATATATATAAGAAATATATAAAAACGCCTTTAAATCAAAAATCTAGTCTTAAAAAAAAAAAAACAAAAAATATATTATTAATATATAAATTTTTAAGAAATATAAAAATGGAAAAAGTAAAATAAATAATAATAATAAAATAAAATAAATGAATTAAAAATAATAATAATGAAATAAAAAAATAAATAACAAAAAATAACAAATTTAAATAACATAAAAATAAATATAAGAAATAAAATAAATAAAATAAATAAATTGTAATACATTTATAAGCTTCACCTTTTTAAACTCATTCATTATTTTCGAAAATATTATTTATGTATTTTTTTTCATATACATATACCCAGCTCTTTTTCAGCAACTCGCTTACACAACAAAACTATTATTCATATATATAATGCAAATTTTAAGAGCTAAAAACATAATTTTTCAAGATTAACTACATTTTCTTTTTTGCATAACTCTAATGAACAGGGTATCTACTAGTTTATCATCTCAGTGTGTAGAGCATATTTACTTATTTTTCTTTTTCGTGCCGTGGCAACTTTAATGGCTTCTGTTTGACGACGACGTCGAACAGTTGGAAGTTGGCTTGGAAAGCGTGGGTAATTTTCATTTCGCCTGACAATAAAAATATAATTATGACTGCGTTGTTTATGTTGCACAAACTCCTCGACTCATATGCAAATATATACACCTATATATATATACAAAGAGAGAGAGAGAGCGAGAGAGAGAGGGAGAGAGAGAGAGAGAGAGAGGGAGAGAGAGGGAGAGAGAGTCATGTATATGGTCTTTGGCAATTCGCCAGCTTGTGAGAATGATGTCGAGTCACTGCACATCGGCCAGGAAGTTGTGCAATTTGCCTGGCCATATAAACATAGGTTAGTGGTATATACATATATCCTCGCTCAAGAAAAGATCTACGCATGACTTGGCGTTCATTGAATGAACAAAAGACTTTCAGTTTCCAATTGCTTTTATTTCGCATTTCTTTTGATCTTCGCATTTCTGTTTTGCTCTTCATTTCGAGCATCCTGTTGCTTCCTTTTCTTTTGAGTTTTCGGTTTTTGGGATTGGGATTGGAGTTGGAGTTGGAGTTGGGATTTTTCTGTCGGTTTCTGTTTCGGGTTCCTCCCTCCTTCACCTTTGTGTATTTGTGGGCTCGCAAAAACTCGTTTAATGTCAGGCAGTCGCGCTGCTAATTAGGTGATTTTTCGAGTTCGAGCAAGTCTTATTTATTATGATATTTTTTTTCAATTTTTTTCTCTCTTTTTTATGTATTTTGTTCGGGTGGGCGCTCACATCTCGTCGCCGTCTCGCAGCAATTACAATAAAAGCAGCTTCAGTTCGTGCTCTTGCATTTTCAGTTTCCTGTTACCAAAAATAAAATAAATTGCGACGACTGATGTTGGCACTTAATGAATTGCGCCAGCACCACGTCGAAGCTCTTTAAAACCAACGGCACGTCTTGGGCTCTTTGCTGATTAATTGTGATAAAAAAAACACAGAGAGCGAGCGAGACGGACTGCGAAGTACTTTCAGATGTTATAAATATTATATTACTAAATGAAGTTGCATTCCTTGTAAGGCACTAAATGCTCATGACCAAAAGCGTTCCACAGCATTGCAGTTCGTAAAATTGAATGCGTTTTTCGCTTTCGCAAATGTCAAAATAGCATCGGGGATAATGCAAATTATATAGCATCATAAAAGACATACAATTTGAAGAGTAATAAGATAAGATTTCATCATTTCTACTAGCTCTTTTTGTATGATCTGTAACAACTCGAGCAAGATTAATACTTCGACTTTTACATTTATTTCTTTATTTCTTTTAATTCTTAACAAAATTCCACAAGAATTTTCTCACTCAACTGTAAAATGTGTAAAGCACATTCCTTAAATGTTTATTCATACAACTCTAAAATACTATAGCATCATTATCCACATACCTAAGTCGCTCGCTAGATCATTTGTAACCTATATCGTTATAGCCATTATAAACACTACGATTTCCGCCTTCAGCTATTACATGTCCAACTGCTCTGGGCTCTCTATACAAAGCTCAAATCTTTCTAGTTGACGACAATCATTAGCTAGTTATGGCATTTGCCACGCCCATTTGTCTGTTTGTTTGCCCTAAAGAAAGTCCGTTAACTCCCCATTTATAAACCTTTTTCCGGTTCTAATGACACGACTCAACGTTCCATAGGCCAAGCCCAAAAAGCTGCCCAACAATATACAAAGTACTACTAGACTTACATATATATATATATATATGTATATATGTATGTGTGTATGTAAGTACACACATTACACTGCACAAACTCCATTAATTTCTAAAAGCTATAGACAACATTCAGCCATATATGGTTGAGAGAACAACAAAGGAACCAAAGAGAACCCAAGCACACAAATAATTCTTATTGCTGTTTGTCTTGGCTTTAGAGGAGCACCAGGAGGAGGGGCAGTAGGTGGTTGGGGGCCACCCCAGACTTGAGCTCGAGCTCGAGCTCGAGCCGCAACTCTGACTCATATGCACTTTGGAATTGTTCAATGGGGCACCAAGCTTGACTGGGTTCATAAGTGGGCCGACAGAGACACGTGTGTCGCCGCTCTCGCTCGCTATGGACATATATAATATATATATATATATAAATATGTCTGTCTAGGCCTCGCTTTGGCTGCAACAGCAGCCCACATTAGAAGGCATACAAAATGGACTTGCAGTTCATTAATTTTCATTGTCAGCCATTTTCGGGGCGGCTATGCAAATGTCAAAACTTTTAACGCTCAAGTAAGAAAAATGTCACAAGCCGATGACTCACAGACCAGATGCGATACCAGACTAGCCAGATCTCAGCAATGTATATATATGCCCACCTCTGTTGCAGAGTGAACTGCATTTTTGACAAGTTTTTATGGGTCGATTACATAAGTCGCTCAAGTTTCAAGTTCCAGCTCTGGCTGAGCCGCTGGATCCCAAAGTCTGGGCATAAGTTTTAAATAAATTATGTAAATTTCGTTGTAGGCTGCCTTTGGAATATCTTTATTTTGGTGACATCGTCGGCATAGTTCTAAGTTCAATTGTTAGAACTGTGTAGAGACCACGTGACGTCTGATATTTGATAATGCCCCCTCAAAGTTTTGTATTTTCGTTTGTTTCCCGCTGACTTTTTCACTTAAATTGTTTGCCTTTCTGTTTGTGCTTGCTCAATGAAAAATTCCTTAGTTGACGCTGTGTTGTTGTTTCTTAATTAGAGAGCGGTCCACACAACAACAACAACAACAACCACAAAACTCCAGCTATCGACATCATTTAGCCAACAGCACGACGCGCGCTGTCAGCGCATTTCATCCAGACACTTTCTAAGCAAACATTTTGATCAGATAACAAGTCAATTAGGTCTGGACACGATTTGAGCATAATGTGTTAAAACTCAAGAGCGAGCATATGATAATCATAATGATACTGTTATGTTGTGTTATGTTACATTGAACCAGTCGATAATGTTTATTAGCATATCACAGAAATTGAAGCTGCCATTGCAACTGAATCGAGATCAAATCTTCAATTTGCCTAAAGCAAAAAAAAAACATTTAGCCCAAATTCTGGCCTATTAATTTATTAAAACTTTATCTTCATCGAGCTTTCTAAAGCCCATTTAGCACTCATTTCTCAGCCTAAATTCTCTAGGCAAAACTCAATTAGCTTGATATACCTATATAGTTGGGGGCAGAGATATTTAGTGAAAAATTGCCTTAATTTAAGGCACAGACAAAAAGCGCGCTCAGCAAATGTTTCCAGCCGAAACAAAAGTGAAAACTTTCACTTTTGATATTTGTGTAGAGCGCAACATTTATGTTTAGTCGGGTTTTTTTTTTTTTTTTGTATTTTTATTTTTTCTTTATACCACACGATTTAAAATCTGACTGCCCTGCGACTGTTATTTCTTTGATATTACCATAAATTTGAATTTCGTTTACATCATCAGCGAGCCAAGCGACGATGGCGACGGTCGATGACGACCTCTCTCGGCGCTTCTCATGTGTAAAGAATTGTTGAAAACTAAGGCTGGGCCTTTCTTTGGGCCAGGCCACAATGCAGAGTGTGCGTGTTTGTGTGTGTGTGTGAGTTTCAGCTTTTTGTGTATTTTAATGCGATAATTTAAAACTTTTTCGCTTTCATTTCGTTTAAGCTTTGGCTATTAATCAGTTATGAGTCTTCAGTCTTGATACAACAAGTTAACCTTTTTCCAAATGCCGCCGACGCTCGAAGAATCTCCACCAGACAATTGATTGTGCAAGCTGCGAGCCCCCCAACACGGCGGGGGCCACACCAGGCCCATTTATCTTACAGTTTTTCAATTAAACTTTGTTTATTTCTTCGTTACATGGTTTTCTTGTGTTGTTTTCTGTATTCAGTTTGTTTTTTTTTCTTTTCTTACTCTGCATAGATAACAATTTAATTTTTGCTATTTGCGCCGTTTCCAATTGTTGCCCGAACCTTGTGCACGGGGCTAACATGCATGCTAAATTGCTCAGATAAAAAAGCCAAGTATTTTGCGGAAATACCAAATGCAAAACATGCGGGCCACGTGAACTCAAGTTAGATAAACGTAGAACTACTGAACTAAATTACATCAAGAATTGCTTGAAATTAGCTAGAAATCAGCATTTGAAAATCTTATATAAGAGTGCGAACTACTTACGATAAAAGTCGTGGCTCTGTGAAGAGCTCGTAACAAATTACACTGAATAGTTATGTGAGAATGGAATGGAAATGGAGCAGAAAATGTAAATTTAAATACATATTCTAGATGCTTGAAATTACACTGAACCGAAGAAGATGCTAATGAGAGAATATATATATATATACCTTATATATATCTACCCTTTTGTCTACATATTATGCGTAGTATTTGCTTTTAACTTTCGTTGACTTTTTGCAACCCAGTTATCTCTAGGCAGCTGAAATTCTTTTGTGCATGTGAATGAACCGTGAGACAAGCAAAAATAATATATATAAAACCCTTTTATTCTCAGCGGCACTCATAACCCACTTACAACAAAAGGCGGCTAGCAATGGGCCAAAATAGACTATATTTTTAGAGACGAATTGGCCATTTTGTTGGTTTCTACCAACATTTTCAATGGAATTTCTTTGCGGAACGACACCTTCGCACAGCTTAGCCAGTCAACAATAATAGCCCTGAACTTTCGTTGGGTTGTTAACTTGTTGCTTTTGTTGCTGCTGCATTCGCTCCACATGTGTACAGCTGTTTTTAATTTAAAACTTCATTTCAAACTGAACTGAAATGAAACTTGTTTTCCAGCATTTTTTGTTGTTTCTCATTTTTGCAGTGGGTGCAGTTGTTGCTCTGTCTACTGCCTATATTATATTATATTTTTTGTGCTCCCTTGAATATTTATTTCTTCTTTTTGAACTTGACGAAAAATGTACAAAAAAAAAAGGTTTAATTTAAGCAGAAGCTTAAATACTCTTGCTAATAGTTATTATATAGTTTTTTATATGCAATTTGATTTAATAAAGTAAGTAAAATCTTATGGAAAATATAAAGAGAATTATATAAATAAAATCTAAATTTTATACAGATTTTTTCCGCATAGTTAAGTGTTAATAAAGTTAATAAAAAAAAAAAACATTTCAACCTATGAAAAACATTTGCCTTTAAAAACTCCTAACCTTTTTTTGGAGGCTTTGTTCAACGTTTTTTATAAAATATTTGCTGATATGATATTTTAATATATATTTTAGGAACTTTAATAGAAATAGAACAATAGAAAACAAATTGTAGGACTATAGATCGAATGATATAGAAAATATTCAACACTTACGAAGTTTATGCATAAAGAAAATGGCAATCGAATCAACAAAATTCATGGTAATATACGAATACCCTTCGTTAGGGTATACAAAATGAGCAAAAGTGACATTGTGGTGGCATTAATTTACAGTGGTCGATGGAACATGTTTAATGCATTTCATATGCATTTTTCTTTGTCAATAATTGAATTTTCGGAATTTCAAGTTTCCAACTGATCGGATGCGCTATCTCTCTCTAAATATAAATATAAATATATATATATATATATTTATGTATGTATCTCCCTCTCTCTCTCACTGTCTCTTCTCTTGCCTCGTTGTTGTCATTTTTTTGGGGGATTTTATTTATGTGATTTGCATTTGCTTTTGTTATATTGCCTTTTACGCTTTGCTTTCGATTTTCGCCTTTATTTTTGTTTAATTATTTTAATGTATTTACTTATTAACGCTTTTATTTTGCTGCTGCTGTTTTTTTGCCACTTGTGTTTAAATATTGAAAGATATCGAAATTGCTTATTGCTGCTTTATTTTTTCCGTTAAGCAGCCTAAAGAATTTCAGAGTTGTGTAATCGCAATTTCATTGAAGTTTTTGGCTTTAAAGGTAGCTGAGAAAATTCATTGGAATGCCAAAATGGCCAAAAGAAAAATGAACTTAAACTAGAAGCTAGCAGAAATTCAATTGTGTTGGGTTTTAGAGTTTGGTTAAGATCTTAAGATTAAATTGTGTTGGGCTAAGTTGAGTTAAGATCACGAATTAGAGGTGGAGTTATTACAGTTATTATTCAAGACTCAGTTTACAGTACGAAAGACTCTGAAGCTTAAGATTTACTTTCTGAACTTAGTTTTCTAGGCTAACTTTATATTCCACTTAATTTATAATTCATATCTGTTTAACTACTTAATATATAGAAGCCCTCAGAGCATATTTACTTACAAAACTCTCAATAGTTCAACTATCAATTATGTGATAAATAGCCCATAGAATATCCCTAGTTTACTCCACCAAACAGGCTCCCACGCTACGCTGAGTTTGAACATCTTATTAGAACATCTATGAGTAGTACTATGACTACTTGTTTGCCTAGTTAGCCAAGTCATTAACATTCCACATCGATTGCCAATGCTTATGAAATTCTGGTTTCAAATGCAAAACATTTCTCTCTCTCTCACTCTCTCTCTCTCGCTGTCTCCAGGGCACAGTTCAAGCAAAGCGAATGTCTGGGCCAACAAACTGCAGGAAGTTCTATTTGTATTTGCTTAAACACTTGTCAATACCCAAGCCGCCAAGACCCCCAACACCAGTCGAAGAACCCTGTTTAGCACCGCCATCCATCCCAGGTATGATGTGAGCTGTCGTGTGGGTCTGTGTGTGTGTTGCGTGGTGCCATATCCCATGCAATGGGCATTGGGTTACCTGTTCTGTGTATTTTGTTGCATTTTTTGCTGCTTCGGCTTCGGCTTCGACAATATTTAAATAGGAAATTAGGGTCGACTTGGCTGGCTGGTTGGCTGTCTGATGTCCCCGCTTGGCTTCCGCCTCAGGCAACGCCCTGAGGCCCGTTTTTCCAACTGTAAGCCGAGCCCAAGGCGCTTTCACA
This sequence comes from Drosophila nigricruria, assembly GCA_037075265.1. Lineage (NCBI taxonomy): Eukaryota > Metazoa > Arthropoda > Insecta > Diptera > Drosophilidae > Drosophila > Drosophila nigricruria. Next base: position 7,125,553 of record JBAMCI010000196.1, on the reverse strand, counting down.
AGGTTTCCCGCAGTTTGCTTAGAATGCATTGCAGTTGTCTCTATGTGACTATGTCATGGTTTTTTCTTCACTTACTTTTTTTATACCCTGAACCCATTGAAAATGGGAAATCAGGGTATAATGTTTTTGTGGAAATGTATGTAACAGGCAGAAGGAGACATCGCAGACCCCATAAAGTATATATATTCTTGATCAGCTCGATGAGCTGAGTTGAAATAGCCCTGTCCGTCTGTCCGTCCGTCCGTCCGTCCGTCCGTCCGTCCGTCCGTCCGTCCGTCCGTCCGTCCGTCCGTCCGTCCGTCCGTCCGTCCGTCCGTCCGTCCGTCCGTGTGAACGCAGCGATCTCGTAAACCACAAAAGCTAGAGATCTGAAATTTTCAGAGAATACGCGTCTATAGCCTACGCAGTACGAGTTTTTTTTAGATTTTCGATAACTCATCCCGTTTCCTTATTATCGATAAAAATCGATAACTTTTCTTCTATTAAGCATACCGTAAGAGCTAGAGACTCCAAATTCACTGTGTAGATCCGTGTAATGAATGCGGACATTATGTAATTTTTGGATTTTGGATGCCACGCCCCCTTCGCCCTAAATTTGCAAAATTCGTATTTCAAATACTAGAGACTTGTGCTTTGGCAAATACACACATCTTAATGACATAATTATGCTGTGAAAGTTTAATCAAGAAAGTCCATCCACAAAAAAAGTTATTAAACATTTAATTTCCCATACAATACGCATATTGCAGCCCGAGCGCAGTCGCCGCGCTGACTGCGCAGTCAGCAGAGCGCGTGCTTATGCGTGCGTGCGTATGCATGTGTGTATGTGTGTGTGTTGCTCGCAATATTTGTATATGTAAAATAAGCATAGAATGTTGGGAAGATTGGATCTTCGCAGGGTTCAGGGTATCTCGTAGTCGAGCCGTCTCGACTAGAGCCCTCTTACTTGTTTTTTTTTAAGCCATGCTAATTAAAGTCGGGCTGGACCGGATTTAATTAACTGCATTTACTGTTAGCGCTAAACTGGTGCAGTTTTTCTTTTTTTTTTACAACTAGAGGATAATATCGGTGTGGCATGAAATATGTAGTTGCAGAGATGCAGATGCTTAGATAAGGTAGATATATTATTAATCAATCAGTTGTAGATATATGTGTTTTTTTTGTGGATGAGTTTGGATACGTCTTTCTGTTATAGATTGTATGTTACATGTGTTGAAGCTGAATAATTCAAACAATGTTATAGAAATTATCAATCAAATACTATGTTTTAGGATATGAAACCAATTTTTTTTTTTTTTTTTTAGAGATATATAACATCTCGGAGTCCAGATACATATTAAGATTGCTTTTAATCATAAATATAATTTAAATTCAAATATATATATATATTTATTTACTTATTTATTTAATTTTTTTATTTATTTTTTATTATTTATTTAATTTTTAATTTTTTTTATTATTTATTTAAATTATATATATATAAATATTTATTAATAATAATTTTATTTACTTAACATTATTTATTCCTAATAATTTTATTATTTATTTATATATATATATATATATTTTTATTATTTATTTTAATAATTATATTTTATTTTAAATCTATTTTAAACCAACTAAGGATTTACGTTATTTACTCTCAATTCTCCTGACATAACTTAAAAATCATATCAAATTATGGTACTATATCATAGAGTTTCTATAGATGGAATTCCCATTCTCCAATAACTCTCAAATCATATCAATTTGTTCTACTATATCAAAAGTTTACCAGACAATCATTCAGTTAAAAAGTTTTTATAGTAAACAATTTATAAAGGGTATCTACTCTTCGATGCTAAGCTAAATAGAAATCTCTCTTCTTATGTTCTTGTATTTTTTTTTCATATCATTGCACCACATTAAAGGATGCACGTCTTCTGGCTTATATCTGACTCTTGGCTAATGTTTATTATTTTTCACTTTTAATTGCAGCTCAACGGCAAATTCTCTCCATCTCTGTCTGTGTGTGTGTGTGTGTGGACAAGGAAGCTCGTGTTTGAAGGTAAGCGACTTGGAATAGCCAACGGTATCTTGGACGCCACTTGTCCAACTCTGTGTGTTTGTGTGTGTGTTTAAACAAGTTCTTGAGTTAATTGCCCAACGCAATGGCCTGCTTGCTGTTCATTTCAACAGTTTGTGCAATCATCATGTGAAAATAGCTATATTTCACAATAAATATGAAACAATAAAAAAGGCAAAACCCAACATTGTCAGCATGACTAAGAATTGCCAACGCATTTGTTAACCAGGCAGACTTATAGGCAATATTTGGTATTTAACCAAATTGCGCAAATTGCATAGTTTGGCTAAATGACAGTTTTGCTGTTGTTGTTTTGCTGCTGGCGGTGGAGAAAGGGGGCGGAGCTGTGAACGAGCTGAATTTGTTGAAATTGACTCAATTTGTGTGCTGAACTTTGAGGCCCGCTTTGAATACCGGTTAATGGAAAGTTACATCAACCGGTCCGTTCGCTAATCGTTCTGGCCAACAAACGTCTTTTGTCTTTCACTTCAAATTGGCTAATCTATTGGCTTACGCAAGGGTTGATGAGCGTGAGTTCAATGTACTCGTCGCTGCTGATTATTCTGCCAAGCAATCGACCGAAAATAAAATATGTACCAATGCCGTTGGGTATATACAACTGCTTAATACTTGTTCAAAGTGTATGAAGAGACTATTTTTATTGATTTTAAATGAATATTCAATAAAACTAGCTTTCAGTTTGTCATAAAAACTTTAATTTATATAAAACTCAACTTTCTCACAGCTAATATACTCCTTTTCACATTTTGCGCACAGAGCATAACAATAGATTTTCAATATTTAAAGATGATCTCAAGTTATTATTTCATCAGTCAGCTGCTGCCTGCCTGTAAACGTTTTTAGTCTTCATTCATATGTTGATAAGCCGCTTAACGTGATTCACGTTTATTCATCGCTCAATTAATAATTTATGCATACGTTAATTGCTTTTCAATGTTCTAAAAATATTTAAATAAAAATAGCCTAATATGGAGTTGCCAATTAGAGCAAAAGCCGACAAATAGTGTTTTTATGCAAACTAATTTACATGATTTTATAGTTGAGTATAGATTTTTATCAGAGAACGTAGCTAAAAATATATATAGAGATCACATATCACGTGATTTTATGCTCATCATAAATATATTCTTATGATATTTTTATTAAGTTAATACTAAAGAACTAGTGAAGGTGATTTTTATATTTATATTTATATTTATTATATTATCTATTATATCACAAATAAGATAAGATAAGACTTTGAGCAAAAGATCTTAGAGTTTTAGCTTCAAAGTAAATAAATTACTAAATTTTATCATATGACAAGTTGGTGTAAGATTTGAATCTCTGGATCTTAGCAGCTTCAGTTGGCAAATAAACAATTAATATATAAATAAATGTATGATTAATGCCTGAGCTTTTTGATCATAAGATCTCCGTAGTAGCTATAGCTATCAAACAAAAAACTAATAATAAATAATACTCTGTCATAACCATCTCTTTGACCATCTCATATCTATTACGCTCTCTGCTCAAGATAGCCCAAATTCTTAGTCTTCTAAATTTCTGTACGGTCAGCTCTAATATAATTTGCAGTTACGTGATTTTGTTCTTCTATTGTTATTATTGTTGTTGTTGTTTGCCTTCATCAAGTTTGGCATGTTTTGTAAGGTTCCCGCAATGCTTTTTAATTGGATTAGAAAAAGGGTAGAATCAAACAAAATGCGCATAATACCCGTTGCTATTTTTGCAACGTTCTTGCTGTGCTTTAATTTAATTAAAAGGTCAACGTACCTCAATGCCGCTTCTTACACAAAAAATAAAAGAAAATAAATAAAAACTATATTTTTCATCAGCAGCTGAAACTTCACAAAAAATCTGTAAAAAAAAAATTTTAAATGGCATGCCAAAGATTAAATACTCTTGTATGATATATGAGTTAGAGAAGTGTGTGTTAGAGGAATTCTTTTCATTTTTGAGATATATTATTGGTATATTAACTAAGTGATATAATATTCTTATTCCTACTTCTTATAAGAGTAAGAGAATTGTAGGGATCGTGTGAGCAAAACAACAACAACGATCAACAACTTTGGCATACATAAGCCTGTTCTCAAATTTAATATAATAATTTATATTAATATGATCGATCTACGCAAGCTTCTATAAACCTGCATAATGATTGCTTTAATCTATATCCATAATCCATATAGAATTGATACACATATGATCACAACATTATAATACTCTCTCAAAGTGTATAAGATACTTTTTTTCTGTTTCACATTCTTAGCCAAGAATTTTTGGCAATTAGTTGGTCAGGAGGCGCACGCTCAGAAAAAAACAGTCAACAACAGAAAAAAATATATATATATCTATAAAAATAATGTTGTAGATCAAGTTTATGTATTTAATGCCCGGCGGGCATTTCTGTCTGTTTTCTGAATTGTTGTTTGCCTGTTTTCTTTCGAGTGTTTTTTTTTTAATTCCTAAATTTAATTTGCATGTTTGAAAATCATTAATTTGCCAGCTATTAAAAATTGCTGCCAGCGAAATTTTACGCTGTTTTTATTTGTTGTTGTTGTTTTTGACTTAACAACAAATTAGCCGCCGTGTGCGCAACTGATTTGCATTTTGATTTTGCTTTTCCAAGCGTTTGTTTTTTTTTTTATGTTTATTCAAAAAGCCAGGGCAGCTTAGGTTTTTGTTTAGTTTTTTAGTGCAGCTAACAGCTCATAAAAATTACACTACACGAAACTGGTGAAATTTAAAACGTAACGCCACAGTGCATTTAACTTTCGTTTCAATGGTTTTCCCTCGCTGAGCACAAGAAAGTTGTGCCAAGGGATGAAGCGAGGGAGAGGATGAAAAAATCTTAGACAGAACCAGCAATGAGTGCTAAAAGTATTGAATGGATTAGTATAAGATTTGTGAGTTAGATAGCAAAAAAGGTAAAAATAAGTGAGATTTTGGAAAATGCTTTTGAGTGCCAAGGGAAACTATTGCTTTTAGTATTATCTTAGGCGAAGGCTGAGGGCTGTAGCTGTGAAGGTTGTTAGCCTCGAGCTGTTTATAGTAATAGAAACAATGGGCAGAGTTAGTGTAGGTTAGTTAGGGTCTACTACCTATAGACATAGTCCATTTCAACAATAGAGTATATTTATTTATCTATTTTTCATTTCTTTTGATGACTGCAGCTAAGAACTTTTGAGGCATATGTTGGGCAATCTCTCTGCTTATTCTCTCTGCTCTAACTCATTTAGTTGTGTTGACTCTATATCAAATATATATCAAGTAGCTGCGAGATTAGCTCAGCATCTGCTGCTACTTGCCAGTGGTATTGATCAAGTTTCCAAAATTTCTCTTTTCTTTATGTTAATCAGCTCTTCTTGCTGCTTCCTTCATAACAACTAGCTTAGTTCACATAGAGTCTATATCGAAGATATACTAAATAGTTTGCAGATTTAACAAACAGCTGCTTCTGTTTGCTTATGGAAGTCAAAGGAATTGATCAAATTTTAGCAATTTCTTTATGAATCGTTTTCTTTAGGATAACTCTTCTCTAAGTAGATCAGCTAGATTCGAGTCTATACAAAATATATGCATATAAGGTAGTTTGGGATTTTGTTTAACAGTTTATGCTGCTTGCTTATGGAAGCCACTGAAATTTATCAAGTTTCAACAATTTGTTTATGAATCGTTTTCTTTAGGATAACTCTTCTCTAAGTAGCTCAGTTTTGTTCAAGTCTATATAAAATATTGTTGGGAGTTTCAGTTTCTGTTGCTTGGTTATGGAAGCCAAAGGCATTGCTCAAGTTTCAGTAATTTATTCATAATGCGTGTTGCAGAAGAATATCTATGGCTTCATAGATAACTAACTCAGTTTGTATAGACTCTATATGAAATATATTTTAAATATTTTAAAGATCAGACCCTTTTGCTGACTTATATAAACAATTTATCAAATCTCCCCAGTTCAACTTTGAACGGTGTTTCCTAGCAGTTTTTCCCTTTGCTAGCTCAACAAAGATCCTTTCTAACACATTTCGAGCGCGAAACAATGCCAACATAATGCACGTATCTCTTTCTGCATAAGATAACCAAACTGTAGACATGCGGAAGTAGTGTTATATATACACATACCTATATATATATATACATATGTCTGGTATCGTAACATTTATTGGTATCGCCGCGCGAACACGCGTCAAACTCAACTCTCTTGGCTAATCAATCATGCGGCAAACATTCACAAGTCTTGCGGCTTGAATGAAAGTAATTTGAATAGAGTTTGTCGGCGTGGGTTTTGCGCTGCTCGTCGTCGTCGTACTGTGCTTACGGTCTTTGATATTTACCTGTGTCTCTGTGACAGGTAGGCTACAAACGCATTCACACTTTGCCAAACGTTCGTCAATCGCTCAAGCAGTCAATTGTCAATAGCTAGCTGCCTCCCGATCGATTCGTACCGCTCGCTGCACGTGTCAAGTGTAAAAAATGATATGAGTGCTGTGTTTAAGTGAAAGATCGACTTCTTTCTCGCTATTGTGTTTTTGATGTAGTCAGTACCTTTTGCCTTTAGCACACTTGAGTTTTATGGCTTTTCCCAGACGACGAGTGCATTTCGAGCAAACTCAGCGGTCAGTCTCTGACTCTCCGTATCTCTCTTTCTCTCTCTCTCTTTCAGGGCAATAAACCGTTATGCAAGATGATGGAAGGTCTGGAGAAAAATTATTTTTTCTCTCTTTCCTTTCAGCTTTGTCACTCGACATGTTTTGTCTTTTCTTCTTCTTCTGTTTTCTTATAGTTTTCTTTTCATTTCGCCCCAGCAAATCAGGTCACAACTGTCAGACCCCACTGACAATTTGTCAGCGCATTTCCATGCAGTCCGCCCCCAAGCCAGAGAATAAAGATCGATGAACGTCTTGAAAAGCTGACAATTTAATTGCCATCAATGCTTGACCCATTTTCTATAGCATTTACCGTTCATTGCATCATTTCGAGAACATTTCAGTTCGTTTATATTTCAGTATTTTTTTGTTGTTTAATTTGGATTTTTTCAGATTTTTTTTCCAGATTTTTTGTTGGTATTTTGAGTCTCCCGCATGCGCGAGTTTTTTGTTTGTATTTTTCTTTTGTTCACTATTTTTTGGAATCATTAGGGTCTCAGATCGTTGACTTTGATTAGAGCTGTGCTTGCCTCATTTACATTTTGGTGGCATGTCGCACTGTGACTAGGATTTCATTCAGTGACTATAGGCAATATCAATGGCCACTAATTAATGCCAACACATCAAAGTGTCAAACCTTGAAATTTGACTAGCTATAGCCAAGTACCTGCCCTCTAGTTCCAAGTAAACACACAAATGCCTAGGCAGAGCTACACCACCTCAGGTAGTTCAGGTCGCGCACTTTAGACTGTTATCATCTTGGTTGGTATTTTTTGGGTCCTTTTGTTCCGATATTTATGCAATGCCCGCTTGCGGTGTCTTTGTTGTTAGCCCCTCGCTCCCAGCACTCAAATATTTTTTGCGTTTCTCTCTCTCTCTCTCTCTCTCTCTGTCTCTTGTGATTTATTTCAAATGGACCGAAACAAAGACAAAGATTACGAACGACCTTTAACCAAATGAAAATTTCAATGTTGCAATGGAAATTTTTATGGGAGACGCCACCCAAGGCGAACGATTTTGGCTAGAAAACTGTAGCAAGCAAGCAAGCCCAGCTACCACCATCCCGTGGAGCGGCTTAGACGAAGCTGTCAAGCATTGGCACGTCCCGCATGCTGCATGGTGACAATAAGCCGTGTCCTGGCCTTTCACTTTTCAAATTTTTTATCAGCTCAGCTGGATACGAGCAGGCCGTGCCCCGGTTAGCAGCTTGTGTAGGTGGTCGAAGATTACAGTCCGAAATGAGAAAATACCTGTATTCATTTCAAAACCTCTGCGCACCCACAGATTGCAACCTGCATACGCTTACCTGTTCGTATACCAATCCCAAATGGTAAAGCTAATCTTGAACAAATGTTTGGACTTAGATCTCACTTCAGTTCAGTAAGCTGTTTGGGGCGTGGCTCTGTGCACTGTTTATTTTAGCAAATCCAGCAGATTTGTGGCATTAACGAGACTTTAATATTTCAAACAGGCAACACTAAAAACACAAATCCCAAAAATTTGATTAGACCATGAAGCATTTTGTCGTCGCCGGCGGCGGCGGCGGCGGCAGCATCAACATCGGCATTGCCAATGGGTAAGACGGATTCGAGCCTAAAAAGGCAGGCAACCCATTCGTCTTGGCCAATTAAGACAATTTGTTTAGACTCGGTCTTGGCATGGCTCCGCTTGGCTTGGCTTGGCTTGGTTAGTTGGGTCGCCCGGCCTGTCAGTCAGCACAATTCGAACGTTTCGAATTTCTAATAAATCTAGCAGTCGCGCTATTGAATCTGTTGCCTAGATTATTGTGGCATAAATATTGTCTAAACACATATATGGTCAATACCAGTTAGACAAATGATTAGATGGCCCCCTCTCAACTCTCAAAGTTGAACGTTCTATGGTCATATTGTGATTTAAAAATCCGATAATTGAGTGGCCCCGAAGTGTATAAATGTTTGAGCACAACACAGACGAAAAGACTTGTGTTTGTCTGTTTGGTTATAATAAATGATCTTTACGCTGAGATAGGCCTGGAATAAAACTTTTGCATATTTTCGCTTTAAATGGTAACAAATGAAAATTTATTGTAAGTCAAAGACTAAAATTGATTGTTCGATAGTTTTTGCATGTTAATATTAATTGCTGTTAGCCAATTAAGAAATTTGTTACGAATTCTTAGAAGAAAGTTTTTTATGGGAATTTAAATTGATTAAAGATTTGTAAGATATTTTTGGGTGATGATCAGATCAATATTAGGAAATATACTATATATATAATGTTTTTTTTTAATTTATTTAGAATTTTTAAAATTATAGTAATTATTTTTTAGATTTTGTTTATGAGAAAATTTGTTTTTTTATGATTAATTTATTCTGCTAATCATTATTTTTATTAGTATTAATTATTTTTATTTTTATTTATTATTGTTTGAAAATTTTTATTATATTTTTAATATTATTATAAATTATTTATTTATGATTTATTATGATTTATTATTATTATGATTATTATTATTATGATTTATTATTATTTATTTATAATTCAAATTTATCTAATTATTTTTTAAAAAGAAATAATTGTTTTATACAAAATTTAATTTCATATTTTGTTTTAGCTGCATTAAATATTATTGAATTATTTATTACAACTATAGAAAAGTTAGAAAGATTAATTGATTCTTTATTTGGCATCAAAGGGAATATATTGATTTGCATAACTCAGCATATAACAAAAAATATATATGTATATTAAATTCTGTTAACTATTTAGTTGAATCAGCTTCATACAAACTCTACTTATTAAAGCTGTGCATTAAAGTTTCTATATGATAAATTGATGAACGTTTCAAATCTGTCTTTATCATTTTTCGACTTTTTTAGATTTCTCATTTCTCAAATACTTTCCATTGTCCATCATTAGAATCATTACTATTCCACTCTTACCACGCCTAATGATTTTTATATTTAAATCAAATTTCTGAAATCGAAACCAATTTTCACTGCCTATCCGTTTCAGTTACAAATAAATTTCTTACTATTTAAATATGATTAACTGCATGATTTTTCAAAAAAACAAAAACCAAAAATTATTCAGACAACTTTCTCAAACACAGCATTTGAATAAAACAGAAAAAAGCCGAGCCGAAAAAAAAGAAAACCTAATCAAATGTTTACTTATGATACTTTTAATTTGAAAATGTGCTTTTTGATTTACTTTTTCGTTAAATTTCTTTTGCATTGCATATTATCGTCATTATCGCGAGGTGTAATGATCATTGCATTCAGTTTAATTGGCTTCAAACACGCGCTGAAAAAGGAAAAGCAACTCCGCTGCCCACTCCAATGACTGCGCATGCGCAACGTCGCTGTTGCAGTCGCAGTCGCAGTCGCAGCCACTGTCGACGTCAGCGTCAGCGACGCGTCGTTAGCTTCGCCTTTTGTTGCGCATTTTCTTGGCGCTTTTTAATTGCCTCTCTTTACAGTTCATAAATTTATTGCCATTGCCGTAACGAATAGCCAAAAAGTACTCAAAAATATGACTGAAATATAGCCAAAAAAAAACTGTGCAACAAGAACAAAGTCTGTTACTTAACCTGGGCATAGGTAATAATATCAGGTGAACTTTATATATGTATAAAAACGAAATCCAAGCGCATATTGCAACACTTTTATGAGCTCTTTACAAATCAAAATTTCATTTACACCGCGACCATAAATGTTTACAACAAGAACCTTCGCTATTAAGTCATATAATTAACCCAAAACACCAATTTCAAGGTTAGCTTTACAATGGAGCCTACGGGTCCGATAGGCCTACTGCAGACTACTGCCGACTGACTACATCTATCAAATAAACGCACAATAAACAATAATTTTTGTTCACTATTTTGGACAGATAGCCAAGAAATTCCCAGTGCAAACAAAGCGCAGACGATGAAACAATTTTCAGCTTGTTTGTTCAAAAATTAATAAATCAATGAGCTATTGTTATAAATTAATGACTGCGGTGTGTGTGTGTAAGTGTATATGTGTGTGTGTGTGGCGACAAATAAGCAAAGCCAAAAACCATTAATTGATAAGAAAAAATTTTGACTTCAAATTGTTATAAATTCAATGAAAAATTCAGATTTTCATGTTGACGTGTATTAAAATACAAAAAAAAAATATTATTGAACAGCAACAACAACAATAAAAAATTTTTAAGTAACATTAATAACAGTGCATCATAAATAGTTGTCTCTGATCAATGCCGCCGCAATTGAGTGTAATCAAATAATACAATTTTTTGTTGTGTAAGGTTAGTTTATACAATATGCTATAGCTAAACTATAATCTATAGCTGTAAAGATATAGCTAATCTATTTAATCTATATCTCTACAGATATAACTAATCTATTTAATCTATATCACGCGGATTACATTAGTTTCTGACTGATATGGCTCACGTATATTGCCAAATTACGTCAAAGCTATAATAGCTCTAAATTTAGTTTAAGAGAGACGAGCTTTTCTTTTAAAAGCTCACTAATACATGTGCATTGAAAATTATGCGTGTTTGTGTGTGTGTACTAAAAATGATGTGGCTTTGAGCTAGCTAACAATGTGTATCGATTAGTAGCTGACAAATTGATGTGTGAAAACTTTTATACTAATAGATTCATTCTATAAAAGAACTTTAAATGTAAGTGTTAGGATATTGGTGTATTACGATAATGATGTATGAGTAGATGATACAATGAATGTGAGTACTAGTGAGCACTTACTTACTCTGGGCTGAGTGAATATTTAGAATGAAGGTGAGCTGTAAGAATTAGTTATGATAGTGTGCGTGGTTCTCTTGAAGGAAGTGTACGGATTGGCAATTGTTCAAGGTGGGGGCTTTTAAGTTTGTCTCTTGTGAGGAGTGATGGGTTAAAAGTAATTGAGTAAGTTGCCTTTAGAGTACGATGAGCTGAGTGGGTATAGCCATGTCCATCTACCCGTTTGAATGACTGTTCATCTGTCCATCTGTATAAGCGTAGTATTATTAAGTTTTGGCAAATATATACAAATGGACGGTAATATCAGACTTTACATTAATTGATTAAGAAAGTCAATCTAGAAGAAAAGTTGTGCAACAAAGCGTAGAATGATTGCAATATTACCACTTAGCTGATTTCAGGGTATATATAAGTCAGGCAGTCCCGACTACAGTACTCTTACTTCTAATAATAAACGAGAACATTATCATGCAGACAATTAAGAATTTTAGCAGATTACAATCACTTAATCTACAAATATGCCTTCATTTATAAATTTGTCTCCTTATTATAAAACTGTTAAAATGTTGAAAACTTAATTCACTTTAAAAGTTCGTAAGCTTCTCTATGCTCACATGATATTCTAGCTATTGACATGCTCATAAATATTTAACGATAGCAACAATCAAAAGTAGCTTTCAAATAAAGACATTGCATATAAATTATAAAACCCGTGAAATGTCTTTAAGTTTTGTTTCACGTAAAAGTAATGCGATGTCTTATGACAATTTAATGATTGCCACATGTTGAACAACGATTGACACATTATAGGCGGCTAATTGACTTAGTTATTACAGCAGACACAACATTTGGTCTCTGTAACAAACAATGGAATTTCAATTGCCAGATAGTTATACAAATCATGTAAATTGAATTAGTTTGGCATGTCTATCAGTTAGCTAATCATACATTTCTCTCTCTCTCTCTCTCTCTTTTGCCTTTGCAGCGCTTTTTATGGCACAGTCATGAAGTTGTCGTTGCCTTGCGCCTGATTATCAGCCAGCCAACAAACCAGCAGCAGTCCCTTCGAAGCCTTAAGCCAACAACATGTTCAGTCTGTTAAGCAGCTCCCAAATCTATGGCCTGCCCCAAACAACAACAACAACAGCAACAACAACGGCGACGACGTCGGAGCAAACAACATCCCCGGATGACAGCAGTGGCCAAAAGAAGAGCAACAGTCTGCCCCATAAGAATCATAAGCAAACCCAGCAAACAGCAGCCGCTCATCGACGATCGACGAGCAGCCTTAGTGATACGGGCGGTAAATTCTTTGCCAATCTAAGCTCCAAATCTCCGAGCCAATTCATCGAGAAGTTCATCAGAAGTGAATTGCTCAACGGCTACGATACGCTCAAGTGTCAGGCCGGCGGCGGTGGCAAGAGTCCAGCTGATAAGGACAAATCCTCGGCAGAGAACAGCCCGCTCTATAGTAATCTGCAAACAGATTGGGGCAGCTTCAATTGCCTGCAGGGCAGCTATCGCAGTCACGGCGACGGCGAGTTCTATGAGGCGGTACAGATCAAGACACCCAGTCCCACCAACAATAGCAACAACAACAGCGACGTGAATATGCGTTCCAAGGCGCCAACGGGCGCAGCCACGCTGCAGCACTATCAGAAACTGCCGGAGCCCAGCTTAGAATCCCATTATAATACCCAGGCAGCTGGACATACGCCTGCCTATAAGAAACTCGGATTCGGTTCAAGACTGCAGAAGCAGAGTGCAGAACATGTGAGTATTTGATACTTGAAAAAATTATATAAATAAAGGAAAATTTGGCATATTATTCGAGTTTATATGAATAAATATCAAATAAAATTTATATAAATAATATAATAGCTATCTAGAGTAACTGGGGAAAATTACATAAAAATGAATGAAAGTTTTTTACTATATCTATATGACTTATATAAGATTATATTATAACAGATAAAACAAGATAAAAAGAAGATTTCTGAAAGATTTTATGGATAATCTAGCTGGAGAAGAAAATGGATTAAATAAAAGATAGTTCAGAGGCCTCAAGTGTGTACTGGAACTAAGCTGTTGTTAAATCTATATATATCACCAAATAGATCTTAAAATAATATTACAATAAATAAAAATTACTTAAGTATGAAAAAAAAAGTTCAAAATTAAATAAAAGTAAGTTTGTTTGCCTTAGACAAACACATTATCTAAAAAGAAATTATATATACAAATTATATTTCTCTCTTTGAGCCAGTTAATCTCAAAAACTACTAGACAGTTTTATCAACTAGACAGACAAAGATTTAAACTTCAACCTTGTGATAATCTCTAATCTTTCACTTTCTTTTCATTCAGATTACGACACATAAAATGCACTGCATTATATAGTTTAAATCAGTTTTTATCTAAAGCAAAGATCTACTTAGTCAGACTTAGTCTGCATCATATGAAAGACAATCTGCACTTGAGATCTGAGGGGTGGGGCTGTTTATGGGGCGCGCGCGTGCATTACTGTCCAAATGGCTGATTATGTGAAGAGCACGCGGTTAGGGCTTTACTTATCACTTAAAGAGCTCAACTTCGGTTAGATAGATGACTGTGTCTGATTGCTTTCTTGGCTTTCTAATTGCCAGTGATAAGCCAATGGCTAATGAGCTGGCCCAGCACCAATTCGCCTTGGCATTAATTGTTTTTGCTTTTGATTTGCTTTTTGTGTTGAAATCATGCGAGCTGCATTGCTTGTCGCATTATTCGCATTGCACATGCCTCAATATGTGGCCGTATCTGCGTGAACGTGTCATCTCCAGAGTTCTGCAGCAGCTGCAATTATGCCCATAGTTGGTCAATATAGCACGCAGATGCCAACTGACTCGACCAATGGCCTTCGATGAGGGCGGATGACACTCGAATTTGGATCGAGTGGCGAAAATAACATGACAGAGAGAACATAACACAAAACAACAACAAAGTCATAAATCTAACAAGGTTTTCTGCTGCATATACGAAAATACACTTTTACCATTTTGATTTATTTTCTTCTCTTGTTCTTTTTTTTTGGCATAAAAAAAAACAAAACATTTGATAAGATAGATCAGTGACTAAAGTGGGGTCTTTTTTTTGTGTGTGAACAATTAGATACTCTTTAAAAGATATTCACTTTTAATTGAGGATGAAGGGGCATATTTGAGGTATTTATTGGTATTGTTATAAGCATTTTGATAGAAATATGATTGAAATTTTAATGAAAGGCTAATTTGGAATAGAACTGAAGTTAATTTATTATTCTATGAAAATAAAACTATATTTATTATAGAATTAATATTAAATAGAAAAACTAGAATATAATTCTGAACTTATGTTTTTAAACAAATAAAATTTTTTCTATATTCATTAATATTATTAATTCATTAATATATTCATTCAAATTTATCTAGTCTAGGTTCTTTGAAAATTTCATATCTATATCTCTTTTGTAGCATACTTTTTAGCACACAGAATAAAAGTTGTTTGCCATAAATTCCATATTCCAAAATTCACTTTCACAAGCAAATCGACTCAATTTTTATAGCATGCTTCTGGGCGCATTATGTAAAGAGCATGTATATATATTTAATATAGTTATATAATCATATTTAAATATATATAAAAATAGAAAAATTATAAAAAAAAACTTTATATAGACACCATAAGCTATAAGCACCTAGAGAGACCCTTAATCTATAGCTAAATATAGCTACAAATTTCTCTCGCCATATAATCCAAGTCGGCTTGCGTGTGAGAACGCATATTCCCTTGAATCAAGCCACATGCAGTAGATAATTTCAGTTAGCGACCACCAGAGAGTAGCTAGTGTGCGTCATTAGAATAAGACTCGGGTAAGATAAGGTAACTTTACTATCAATCAGCAGTAGCTAGCCGGCACGCTGACATTGTGCCCATAGCCAGTTGTCAGTTGTCATTTGGGCGCTGTCCAAGCTTAGTGTCGACTGAACCACAACGATGGTGGGCATATGGGGTTTTGGAGGTCACTTCAATGTGCTGGGAAACCATAAGGTTTGCTTGGGCTAGCAACAACAACTTATAGAAACTTTAACTAATTTGATTGTATTTGTTATGTCTTTGCAGAACTCAGACAACTCGCAATCCTCGAGAAACACACATGGCGGCGGTAGCAGCAGCAGCAGCGAAGTGCAACGCAGCTCCTCTGGCTCCAGTTCGTCAGGTGCGCCCACGGCAGCAACGGCGGCCAATTCACCTGAGCGTCTACAGCGTCGCCGACTATTGCAAATGATCTCGAACTATGATCAGCAGAACAAGCAGCTGCATCGTGAACTGGCCAAGGAGAAGCGCCGTCGCACTGAGGAACTGGCCTGTGTCGTCAAATCCCTGATTTGCTTCGAGTCGAAGCTCAAGAACGACATGAAGACAGTCAATTTGCGTCTATTGGATCGAGATGCCGAGATTTGTCGCCTATTGCGACAGAATCGTGCGCTGCGCAAGCGTCTGGCCGATCATCAGCGCGACGAGGGCATGGTCGATGACCAGGAGACAAATGCCGATGAGGAGGCGCATGTGGAGGAATGCCTGGTGCTCGAAGCTTTGCAATGCAACAATTGCCGCAAGCAATTCTATGACATTGAGCTGAGAGCCAGCGGCACACAGACCTGTGGCAAGGAACTGGGCGTCAGCGCCAAAGGTGAGTGTGCGAAACATAAATTTTGTGTGAGATGGCAAAGGGAACAAAAAGGAGAGATTATGAAAAACAGAAAAAGTGAATGCAGAGTTGAAAGAAAGGGAATTCTGAATGGATTTATTGCAAGCAAGTGCTATTAGAAGCAATTGTTGTTAGAATTGTTTTTAGATTATTTTCAGAAATTTGCTAAGTAGAAGAATTGAACCTATTTATACTATTTAATATTTCTTTGACACATTTTCTTAAGACTTTAAATATCGAACAAAAATAAAACGTACTATCATTTTATCTGAACAATTTTGGTATTTTTTATTAAGTCCCAGAAATTTTAATCAAGTTCTAGTTCAAGTTCTTCTGAACCTATAAGGTCAATAAGGCCTTAAAATATATTTGAAAAGTAATCTATAGTATATATAATCTTTAGTATATATATAATATAATCTAGTAAAATATTTATCAAAATATTATAAAGGTATTTTTCATTACACACATGTAATCGGTCAATAACTGTTTCAAGTGTTAATAGCTTTTTTTTTGCGCAATAGAAAATGTTCCTATCTACACATATAAAACTTAAAATATCTATAAGTGTCAATCAAAATGAATATGATAAAGCTAAAAAAAACAAGTAAGAGTGCTCTAGTCGAGGCGGCTCGACTACGAGATACCCTGAACCCTGCGAAGATCCAATCTTCCCAACATGATATGCTTATTTTACATATACGAATATTGCGAGCAACGCACACACACACACACATGCATATGCACGCACGCATAAGCACGCGCTCTGCTGACTGCGCAGTCAGCGCGGCGACTGCGCTCGGACTGCAATATGCCTATTGTATGGAAAATTAAATGTTTAATATCTTCTTTTGTGGACTGACTTTCTTAATCAAACTTTCACAGCGTAATCATGTCATTCATATGTATGTATTTGCCGAAGCACAAGTCTCTAGTATTTGAAATACGAATTTTGCAAATTTGGGGCGAAGGGGGCGTGGCATCCAAAATCCAAAAATTACAAAATCTTCGCATTGATTACACGGATCTACACAGAAAGTTTGAAGTCCCTAGCTCTTACGGTATGCTTAACCCAAGAAAAGTTATCGATTTTTATCGATAATAAGGAAACGGGATGAGTTATCGAAAATCTAAAAAAAACTCGTACTGCGTAGGCCATAGACGAGTATTCTCTGAAAATTTCATATATCTAGCTTTTGTGGTTTACGAGATCGCTGCGTTCATACGGACGGACGGACGGACGGACGGACGGACGGACGGACGGACGGACGGACGGACGGACGGACGGACAGACGGACAGGGCTATTTCAACTCAGCTCATCGAGCTGATCAAGAATATATATACTTTATGGGGTCTGCGATGTCTCCTTCTGCCTGTTACATACATTTCACAAAAACATTATACCCTGATTTCCCATTTTCAATGGGTTCAGGGTATAAAAACCCAAGGAAGTCTGGTAAATTGGTAAATAAAAATAATACTCACATAAATTAATATTTATTGTGGTACTTCAATACAAGTTTAATGAAAATATTTTTTAAATAATTTAGAATAATATTTTGGCAAAATATTACTAAACTTTTTTTTACCTTTTTCTAATACATATATTCTGTGTATTAAAGAATGTTTTATTATTTATTTTGTGAAATTATATTGTACTACAATTCAAAGTTCTTATAAACCTTCTTTTGAACCTAAAGCATTTGTAATTAATCTATTTTTGGCAAGAACAACAAACACAGACTATACTGACTCATAAGTCATGTTATAAAAGTTAGCTATCAGCTTAATCTTTAATATGTATATATATAGAATATATATGTAATATAAATTTTATGATAATCTCTGCATTATTTAGATACGAGCCAAAAAAAAGTTATAAAATTCATTCAGTGCAGTTGAATAAAAAAAAATTATGAATATAAATACTATATATAAAATATAGTAAAAATATGAAAACAAATTATATAAAATATATAGAATGCTTATAAAAATCCAAATATATATTAAATAATATTTATATAATGATGAATCATAGTTCTAAATTTCTCATAACAATATAAATTTATTTATGTATGGAAAAATAAACTCTTTTACTATTAGTCCAACTTTGTATATATTTTACACTAATTTTTTGGTCTAATACTTAGTTGTAAATCCATTCTTTTTTCTAACGGCTTGGCAAGGAATTGTTAAGGTCCTAGCGCCGCTACAGAGGAATTTGATGCCACGCCTCCTGAACAAGTTGCCGCAGCAATGCTTTGGTCGATAGTATTGCAGCCTTCTTAATATCGGCTCATAGGTTTCATGCTCAGAGAGCTCTGTAGATAATTCTAGTCGCTTCTTTAGTAATCTCTCACGCTGTCATCTCTAAGCAAGCCCTATTATAAATTTGTATTAATTCATTTCTCTTTCCCTCTCTCTCTCCCTCTCTCTCACTCCAGCTGAGCACGGCTCTTCCAGCGATGACACGGTCTCATCGTCGTTTTATGGCGCCAGGCGCAGTGTGCGTTACACAAGCAAGCGTACAGCAGGCACGTTTAGGGATTATATGCGCTCTCGGGCAATGCACATCGATGATGCGGCACTGGAGCAACAGTCGGAGGAGAATACTAGCAGCATTAGTCGCGAAGACTCGCAGACCAGCTACGAGCAGCTGCACAACTATGCTAGAGCGATGGAGCGTATGCATGGTGTGAAGTCAACGCTACAGGATGGCGACTACTCTGAGCATAGCAGCTTGGAACTGGAGCAGCAGCAGCAGCAACGTCGACGCAACAGCTCTGCCTCCAGTCGCAGCAGCAAGACCGTCTCTTCGGTGGCCGCACAGCTGGAGGAGGATGATGGCATCTTTTCGCCCACACAGGACGATGAAGATTTCGATGAACTGGATCCGGAGCAGGAACAGCAGCTTATGTCACGTGGCGCTATCAAAATCGTGCAGCGACGCTGCGCGGACTTCTCAGAGGCGTCACCCAAACAGATCTATGAGACGACCACAGATGATTGGTATGCCAGCGCCTCGGACCAAGAGGAGCTGAGCACAGCGCCTGTGGTGGCCAAATCATATGGCCATGGCGCTGTCAATCCCGTGCTCGAGTGCGTCAATCAAATCTTGCTGCAACAGTCGATGGAGGAGACACTACGTGAACCAACCACCCCGAAATCAGCGTTGGCGCCCAAGGCAGCATCCAACTTGCCGCGTCGCAGCTCGCTGAGTGGCCGCAGCGGCACAAACGGACGCAAGCGGGTGCACTTCTCCACCAAGAACAGCATGGTGCATGTGCCGCGGCACGACGATGAAGAGGACCAGCATAATGGCAACGAATTGATCTCACACTATCATCCCATGGCAGAGGCAGCTGCCCCTGCACCTGGCGACACCCTCAACTACGAGAGCATCTACAGCAATGAGTACGAGCCAATTGGCTCAGAGCGTGCCTCCAATCTCTATGTGGACATGGCAGCGGCGGCGACAGATGCCAATGTTGCCAGCGCTAAGACGCCGCAGAAATTGCCACCTGCATTGCCGCCGAAGCCGGCGAATTTGCTGAAGTTCAAGAAGTCACTGCAGCAGCTCGAGGAGCACCTGGACGAGGATGAGGGCGATTGTGCGGCATCCACGACAACAACTAGCGAACCGGACTACTGTTCCATAGCCGAGGTGGGTGTGACGAGCGTACAAATTGTGGCCGACGTTCACAATGTACCAGAATCGAGCACGCCCACAGAGCCCGAAGCGGAACGTGAACGGGAACGGCAATGTGAACAGGAACTGAATCACAATGGTTCCGATGATGATGATGATGCCTGCTCAGCGGCCGCCTCGCACAAGACTGAGGAAATCGAAGAGATTTTCGCCGACATACCAAAGCTACCCAATGTGGCGGCCATTATAGCGCCCAAGCAATCTGCTGACTATATGCTAATGGCGCCCAAGACGCTGCGCCTGCAGCTGCAGCCGCCCACCACCAATACACAGACCATGCCCGCCCAGTACAAGCGCAAGCATGTGCCCAACATTCTGGCCGAGATCAACAAACGCATGAGTTTGCCCAGTTCACCGACCACGCCCACAACGCCCAAGAGTTTGCCCACAACGCCGACATCGAAATCGCTGCTGCAGCTGGCCGATGCCAGCAGCGGACTGCCACTGCAGGCCGAGTTCGATTGGTACAATCTGGATGCGGAGTACGATAGAAGCAACGAGGCGCCAAAGGGTTCACAGAGCGAGGGCATGCTGGAAGAGATTAGTGAGGATAATGAATGCATGATCACAACGGCTGATGAATACAATCTCGACGAGGAGTTTCAGCTGCAAACTGAGCAGGAGGATCACGAGCAGCAAATGATGCAGCAGGACGATGACAATGAGGAGGAGGAGGAGCAGCAGAAGGACCAACCAATCATTAAACCAGAGCCCGCCAAGGTCAAGCAAATGAAGAAGAACTTAGCCAGCTTCGAGAAATTCATTGAGGGTTCAGGACTGAGCACCAAACCCTTGCCGAGCAAACGAAAGATTTACTTTAATGCGCCGTTCGTTTAGATCGCCAGTTCCCTAGATATGCCAATGCATATATACATATATATATATATATTGATGTATGTGTGCTTAGGCATATCAACTAATACTATATTATGTTTACAACGAATTTAAGTATAATATATTGTGTGCTTAGTTTTTTTTTATGTGTTCCGTCTTTTTGTTTAGTTCTTAAGTTGGCAAAGTATTAAAATGTTTAGTGAATTTTCATATAAATAAAAGCAAAAAATATTCAAATAAAATAAAAATGATTGAAATGTATTATTAATGGAGTGAAGTTGTCATATAGAGAATTTTATATAATTTTCATAAATATTCCATTACCATGATACACATTCAACAGTGTGGAGCAAAGCCTAAGGGCCGTGTCTATGTGTGTTTGAGCTACAATATATATGTTGTTGTGCTGATTTGACTCTCTGAGCATACTCAGCGAGGCTCGGGGAAACTCGGCAGAGCAGTTTTTGGATATGCAACGAATTGTCTTGCACTGATTTGACTCACTGAGTAACTTATGGGCTATACTCAGAGAGGTTCGGAGGAGATGTATGAGCTAAAACCAACTGTGTTGCACTCTGATGTATGAGCTTCAACAATTTGTGTTGAACTGATTTGACACAAGTGCGCTCAGAGAGGCTCGAAGCTGCAGACTATGTGAGCTAGAACATTCCGTGATGAACCCAGTTGTTGCACTGCTTGTCGCTCCGAAGACAAACGTCTTGTATTTAGAATTCTTATCGTGATCTCTTAAGCTATTGCCATGGTTGCCCACGGAGTGTTAATTGAGCAGAGGGCACAAGTGGTTTTCTTATGTCGGAGTTAACTTAAAGACGTCAGGCGGTGGCCGTCAATAACATGTTCATACAGTAGTGCAGTAATGCTTTGTCTTTCTTAATTGTGAGTGATTGATGAAATTTTAAATTTGTCAAGTTGTTTTAGAAATGTAAGGAAAATATATTCTATATTGACTCTTTCGTACTGTCTCTCTGCCTGCCTCTCTCATTCTCTCCGTCTCTCCTTCTTCCTTTTAAGTACTCTTAAAAGTACACTTTCTTGTTCGTTCCCTCTATGACTCTCTCGATGGCTCCAGAGAAGTTAGCTTACAAAAACTAAAGACGGATAGAGTGTAAAGACTAGAGACATATAGAGTGTTTCTAGTATTTATAGGCTGAAGTCTCTCTATTGCGTATAGCTTAGTCCAGCAAATTCCTAGCCTTTCCTTTCAATATTTAGTCATAAAAAGTCCAAACACACACTACTTTTTGACAACGTTAACTAGCTGATGGTTTTTATTCATCATTGAGATTATATTGTGCAAAAATACAGGCGGTGCATTTGCTTAAGTTGTACATCCAGAGAAAATGAACACGCACACATTCGACTTACATAAAAAGCAGTCCACACATTCAGTAATTGTCTTTGCCATCTCAGCAAATAAAGGATAAACTGTGCAATCAAATCAGCAGCTACACAAAAGCTTAAAATAAACTTAAAAATTAATACTTTCACACTTGGACATGCTAAAGAATTCAATTTGAATCCAATGCCAAGTGTGTTTAATACAAGCTGGTCTTCTTCATGATGCGCAGAAACTCCTCCTGATTGACTTCACCATCGTTGTCCAGATCAGCCTCATCGATCATCTCGCGCAGCTCCTCGTCCGAGAGCGTCTCGCCAAGCTCACGTGCGACACGCTTAAGATTCTTAAATGAAATCTTGCCCGTTTCATCGTCGTCGAACAAACGAAACGCTTTCAATATCTCCTCCTTGATGTCCTTTTCGGCCATTTTCATGGTCATCAGATGCAAGAAGTCACTGAACGCAATCCGGCCGCTGCCATCCTTGTCGATTTCAGCTATCATTCGTTTGATTTCTTCCTTTTTGGGTTCAAAGCCCAACGCACGTATGGCCACCTTAAGCTCCTTAACCTCTATAAAGCCGACGCAATCTTTGTCGAATACATCGAATGCCTCTTTAATGTCCGATTTTTGTGCTTCGGTTAATTCGAATTTGGGTCCACTCTTTTTGCGGCCCTGCTGCGTGTTGCGCTTGGTATTGGGAGCACTTGATGCTGCTGCTGCGGCGGTTGCTGTTGCTGCTGCTGAGGCTGTGGCTGCTGCGGCTGTTGCTGTTGCTGTTGTTGCAGCTGCTGCTGCTGTTCCAGTGGCGGCTATATTCACTCCAGTTACGGTTGCCTCCATGTTTGTTTCTAAAATCTGATAAGTTGAATCAATTTGATAAAGAAGTTTTTGTGGCTGCGCGATAGGCCGTCAAGAAATGTAATTTCATAACACACGCAAATGTCAAATGGAGACGTCACGCGGTAACCGCTCAGCTCACCTTGACTTTGACGGGACGATGTGCTGCAACTGTGAAGCGTGTATCCTTGCACTTGTATTTGAGGCCAATTACGACGCCCACTCACTCACTCACTCTCTCACACACAAAACTATTCTTCGGTGGTGGTTGGTTGGTTGGTTGCTTTGGGGTGGGTGGCAGATTGGGGGGTTGGCTGCCCTTAGCGTCGTGTTGTTGCTATTATGTTGCTATAAATAACAGCTGCACTTAGCGTTGCGGCTGCTAGCGTTACTCTGTGCTACGCAAATCGTTTGTTTTCACCTGCTTGGCATCTGCCGTCGTTTGTTTTGTAGCGGGACGCCAGTTTTTTTCTTGCTAAGATTCCTTCCAACAATTATTTGTTTACCAGCCAAAGGGGCAGCAACTGCACACAGGTTGCTTAGTAGCTATCGATATGCTGCGGTGCGATAACAAAGTGGTGGCTAAGCGATAGTAACTATTACGAAAGGCGCTCGAGATTTTTTAGTACGTTTTTTGTGTAAGCTGAGCTGTGACTAACGGCTTTTTAAATTTTGCATAAATTAAGCGAGTTGTTATTTAAGAGATTATTTATTTTTAATTGTGTAGAAACTTTTAAAAAGTAATCCTTCACGATTTATTTTATCTTTCAATATATAATTATAATTTAAAAATGTTGTTCCCATGGACATGGACGATTTATAGTTGAAAAAGAACAAAAATCCCCCTTCTGTTAATCGGCAATTTATCATTCTTGATCAACCTATTAAGCATGGAAAGAAACGAAGGCAGTCAGAGTAACAAATAGAGCAACGTTCATGACTAATTTGACTCTGCTCTTTGCTTTGATCTAGCATCTTCTTCTTTATCAATCTATTGCATAAATTTCCATAAATTTATTAAACAAGTATACAAAATATAAATATAAATAAATTCTTCCCTAAGTGTGAAAAATTGTTAGTTAAAACTCTTTGACTTCCTTTTAATCAACTGCAGTCTAGTGTTTCTCTTAATTTTTTTATTTTTTTAAGTATTTTTCTCTTATTCCAAGTCTTTTCTTACCAATTTCTATTCTCTTTTCATATAATGATTATGTTTATATGTATATATACAAAAGAGCCCATATATATTAATTTTTAATCGTTTTAGAATTTTAACATATATTCTTTTCATATACAATTATGATAATATATTATAAATATTTGAATATATGACTAGAACTCATATAATAATATATAATTATAATTTATCAATTAATCAAAATTAGCATAAATTAGTCATCAGTTGCCAATTACAATGGGTTATTAGCTGACTTATTGACATGAAATTCTTGGCAAGAGCAAATTTTATATTATTTGAGAAAGCTGCAACGATTTATCATTTTACTGCCACTTAAAAATTATCAAAGATGCTCGCAGAAGTATGCAAAGCAAAGCAAAAAGAAAGAAGAGGAAACAGAAAGCATAATAATACAAAGAAAAAGTTAATTAATTACACCCGTTGATTTTGCATGACAAGTCAGCGGCAAATCTGGACCAGTTTCTGTTGGACATTGACATCTCGTGCTATAGCTATAGCTTCTTCTCCGGTAGCCGACTACGACTTTTGCCGTTTGCCGGTTTTTTGTTTTTATTTCCATGTTCGCGCCGCTTTACAAGAGACACAAAAAGAAAATACGCAAAGGTAACGCTTTTGTTTTGATTTTTTGTACGCATATTCTTCGTATTCTTTTTTGGTGCATATATATATACATATGTATGTATATATATTTTAAAACGTCTCAAAGTATTACGATTATGTCAAAGAGTTTGACATGCGGATTAAAAATGTTTAAGAATCGCTTGATGAGGGACTAACTCAAAAATAGAAATTCTTTAGCTTGTTTCAAAGATATGTAACTGAAGTATGAAACTTTTCGAAGACATTTTTCTTTGAACTGACTTTAGATCTATGGGCTATGACCATATAAAGTATTTTATTAAATTATGTAATATAAGCTCAATAATATTTGATTATATAGTTAGCCACAATACTTAATAGATATAAAAAAAATTTATTTAATATTTAACTATAAATTCTAATTAGGCTATATAGACATTTACTCACAAAAAAACCTTTATATTTCCCTTAAGACATTCACTATACGAGGCAAAGCTCTAAAAAATATCAAATATGTCAATTATTTTGTATAAATATATATCTTATTCAGTATATGTAGGGTAATTGAGAAATAGTAATATAAAGATTTGTTCAATATATTATTTATATATTAATATTTTAGTTATTTATCTTTTAAATATAACAAATTTACTTAAATTTTTTTATTTTTAAATACTTATAAATTAATTATTATATTAATCATATTATATATAAAAAATATTACATTATTTATTTATCTTGTTAATATATATATATATTTTAATTCAAATGTTTCTTAAGTATTTTATATGTATTTTATATGAATTATTTATCAATATAAATTATAAATTAAATAATAAATTAAATTCTTTTCTAGGCCACTTTAATCTTATATTAAATCTAAAGAATTTCATTTCCTGAAACTTTAAGAGTATTTAAAGTCCGACACTCTGTGCTCAACTTTCCTTTCTTGTTACTTTAACATTTTAGAACGTTGCTGCGGGCGTTCTTTTTTTTATGTATTTTGTATTTTTGCAGCACGCTCCGTTTGCGTATAAATAGGAGCCTCTTCACTGGGATCGGCAACAGTTTCGTTTCGGGCGCGCATGCGCAAAGGTAACCACGACAAGTGAAAACGCCTACTGGAATATATATATATATATATGTCTTTATATATCCAAAACGCTTTGGATAAGTCCAGTTAAGTAAGTGAATGAGTCAAGTGTAGTGAGAACTTTCTATATAAACAGTTGTCGTGTGTGTCTGCAACAGTAAATGGACATCAAATTGAATATTAAGTGGAATTTTTCTCTGTGTGTGTGTGTGTGCGTACGTGAAATGCATAAGAAATTTTTTACTGTGTCTTTTGGTGTTATACGCGTAGAAGCCCGAATTGTGGACCAGGTTTATGGATTTTTAATAGTGACACATAAAATGCACAAGCATTATATATAAGTTATATATATCAACGAAACAAAAGTCTTTTGTTCTGCACAAGATTTAAATAACATGTGAAACATATATATAAACTGATTTATATGGAGTATATAGATCATAAAGACTCAAATACAAGCTGAAAGTTCCACGCAGGCAAATTTTAATACAAAGCTGCCGCCTTTCTCTTGTTGCACAATCTCTTCTACTTTTTTTTTTGTTTGCCACATCTAAAATATGCAGACAGGATCAGTGGGCCGAGCTTCTTGACGTTCAATGAACTCTCTCACTCGCTCTCTCTCCTCCAATGAAAGAAAACCTGCCCAGTTCTAAATCGCAAAACTTGCCCAACATCTTTTGCTCACATCATTGGCGTGGGTTACATTTCTTTTGATTAACATACATAATAGCATTCTCCCCCGTATTACGTCTCTTTTCTTTTTGGATTATCAAAACAAGAACAAAAATAAACATAAATAACTTGAAGACAAAAATCAAAGAAACCGGTCAACATCGTAAAGCTCTTAACCTAATTCTCAAATCGGATTTGCATATTAGTCGAAAGACAAAAAAAAATATACAAAATTTGGCACGCATATTTAAATAAGCCATAGGCCAGTAGAAAGAGAAAGAAAGGTCGTTAATAATTCAATAGCTATTAGTAAATATTGAAACATAAAACTGCGAAAGGCAAATATGAGCATTAACAGTCACGATTCTTGACTCATAGATCGTAAAGTTTCCAAGCCATTAAATGCCTTTGTCTGTTGCAGTTCAAGGATTCCAATGGCGAATACACTGGCTAACAAAATTCAGTTACTATATATACACTATATTTTAAGGAAACACAAAATTGTTAATGCAAATTCCTAGAAAAAGCCTTAGAATGTTTTAAGTATTCCAAACATTGCCTCTACATACACTGCGCGTCATTAGAATAAAGCACCCTTCACGTTCTCCGTAATTGTTGAATATTTTCTATGTATAATAAATAATTTTTTTCTATGAAGCTCTATTTGTCTATAGAAGACACAGTTGTTTCCAAGTCAGAGTCAGAGATAGAGAAGGAGTTGAGCCAGAGCAGAGCCTAAGCAGAGCCACAGCAGAGCCTAAGCAGAGCCTAAGCAGAGCCGAAGCAGAACCTAAGCATAGCCTAAGCAGAGCCAAAGCAGAGCCATGGACAGTCCCAGAATTGAGCCAGAGCAGAAGCTAAGCAGAGCCAGAGTCAGAGACAGAGGCAGAGTTGAGCCAGAGCAGAGCCTAAGCAGAGCCTAAGCAGAGCCACAGCAGAGCCACAGCAGAGCCAAAGCAGAGCCAGAGCTCAGGCAAAGCAGAACCACAGCAGAGCCATGGGCTGACCCAGAATTGAGCCAGAGCAGAAGCTAAGCAGAGCCAGAGTCAGAGACAGAGGCAGAGTTGAGCCAGAGCAGAGCCTAAGCAGAGCCTAAGCAGAGCCTAAGCAGAGCCTAAGCAGAGCCGAAGCAGAGCCTAAGCAGAGCCTAAGCAGAGCCTAAGCAGAGCCTAAGCAGAGCCGAAGCAGAACCTAAGCATAGCCTAAGCAGAGCCAAAGCAGAGCCAGAGCTCAGGCAAAGCAGAACCACAGCAGAGCCATGGGCAGTCCCAGAATTGAGCCAGAGCAGAGGGTAATCAGACCCAGAGTCAGAGACAGAGGCAGAGTTGAGCCAGAGCAGAGCCTTAACAGAGCCTAAGCAGAGCCATAGGCAGACCCAGAGCAGAGCCTAAACAAAGCCATGGGCACAGCCAGAGCAGAGCCAGTGTTGAGCCTAAGCAGAGACAGAGCAGAGCCAAAGCAGAGCCAGAGTCAGAGACAGAGGCGGACAGAGCTGAGGCAAAGCAGAGCCACAGTAGAACCATGAGCAGACCCAGAGTTGAGCAAAGCCTAAGCAGAGCTAGAGTCAGAGACAGAGGCAGAGCTGAGCCAGACCAGAGGCTAAGCAGAGCCATAGGCAGGGCTAGTGCAGAGCCAGAGTTAAGCCTAAGCAGGACCAGAGCAGAGCCAAAGCAGAGCCAGAGCTCAGGCAAAGCAGAACCACAGCAGAGCCATGGGCAGACCCAGAATTGAGCCAGAGCAGAAGCTAAGCAGAGCCAGAGTCAGAGACAGAGGCAGAGTTGAGCCAGAGCAGAGCCTAAGCAGAGCCACAGCAGAGCCACAGCAGAGCCATGGGCAGCCTAAACAAAGCCATGGGCACAGCCAGAGCAGCGCCAGTGTTGACCCTAAGCAGAGACAGAGCAGAGCCAAAGCAGAGCCAGAGCTCAGGCAAAGCAGAGCCACAGCAGAGCCATGGGCAGACCCAGAGTTCAGCCAGAGCAGATGCTGAGCAAAGCCTAAGCAGAGCCAGAGCCAGAGTCAGAGACAGAGGCAGAGCTGAGCCCGAGCAGAGGCTAAGCAGAGCCATAGGCAGAGCCAGAGTTAAGCCTAAGCAGAGCCAGAGCAGAGCCAAAGCAGAGCAAGAGCTCAGGCAAAGCAGAGAGCCATGGGCAGACCCAGAGTTGAGCCAGAAGCAGAGCCATAGGAATATGGACGGACATCAATATGGACATTGCACAAAGCCAATATACTCATTTTACTTTCGGATGAGCTGAGTTTTTCAAAGGTTTAATAATATTTTTAGAAGCTGGCTATTTGTATATTTGTGTAAGCTTTATAAAAAAGAAATTCTAAAAATTAGCAAAATTGAATTAATGAAAACAATTGATATAACTGATTGTTTTATTTATATCTCATCGAAGCCACAATTCAATTTATAACCAAGCGGCACATTCAAACACTTGAAATTAATGCAAAAGTAAACAAAATCAATTTATGAAATCAATTCTAAATCTCGATCTGGCAATAAAATGTCGCAGCGTAAACAAGTTTCCTATCTCCAAGTTAATTTATAACAATTATTTGAAAAATGGTGGGAAAGTAAGCAAGTTTTTTGGCACCCAACACAGGAACCCATCTACATATAATTGATATTTTGTGGGCGTGGGCCTAGGTCATGTTGTGTCTGGCATATAATATATATATTTATTGCCTTTAGACATTTATCACATTACAATCAATAGGCATATAAATAAGTTCCGGGCAAAAACAAACAAACAAAAATAAATAAAAAGAGTCAAACAATTACTTCCCAATTTGTCATCCAGCCTCTACCTAACCTAATTAGAATGTACGACGCATTGCCGCACGTAATATGAGAGGACAATGCGCTGACGTGATAATGCGTGCGTCTGCCTTAATAAATCATGTATATAGCCCAATACATAAATAATGATATTTTGGCTAAAAAGCAAGTTACATTTATGAATCACACTTAACAACAAGAGAAATTATCATAAAGTCTGGCCACACTGTTTTAAATATTAACTAAGCTAATGTATAATAAGCTTAATTGAAAATGTTTATTATTTCTTTGCAGTTGAAGTAAAATATTAGCTCACGCAGTATAAGAGCGGCATTTTAAAATGCGTAGAAGAGCTACGCTAAACGGGCTGCTGGTAAGTTTCAAGCAATCACAGAATGTACTGCTATTGTCCTGATAATAGTAGTAGCACCAGCTAGCAGTAGAATCAAAAGTAGTAGTAGTCGAAATAGTAGAGTGTCAGTAGTAGTTGAAATAGTAGACTAGTAGTAGTAGTCGCAGAAGTAGTAGAGTAATTTGAATAATAGAGGTATACTAGAAATAATAATGGTAGTACTACCAAAAGAGTAATAGTAGTAGAATAGAAGTAGCAGTAATAAAGTAAAAGTAGTAGAATAGTAGTTGAAGTAATAGAGTAATAGTATTAGAATCGTAGTAGTAATAATAAAGTAATAGTAGCAGAATAGTAGTAGAATAATAATAGAATAGTAGTAGAATAGTAGTAGAATACTAGTAGAATAGTAGTAGAATAGTAGTAGAATAGTAGTAGAATATTAGTAGAATAGTAGTAGAATAGTAGTAGAATAGTAGTAGAATAGTAGTAGAAAAGTAGGAGAATATTAGTAGAATAGTAGAATAGTAGTAGAATAGTAGTAGAATAGTAGTAGAAAAGTAGGAGAATATTAGTAGAATATTAGTAGAATAGTAGTAACTGTTGAATAATAGGATAGTAGTAGTATAATAGTAGCTGTTGAATAGTAGTACTAGTAGTAGAATAGTAGCAATATATTTAAAGTAGTAGTATAATTAAAGTAATAGTAGAATAATAGAAGTAGAATTGAAGTAGTAGTAGAATAGTAGTGGTAGTAATAGAGTAATAGAGTAATATTACTAGAATAGTTGTAGTATAATAGTAGCTATTTGGCGATTATATCAACTATAGCTATTCGTAAATATATTTTACATACTCTAAAAATCCTATTTAATTCAATTTCTATGCAGTTGCTATGCCTATGGGCAACAGCGGCCACAGGGCACATTCGCATCGAAGCGCCCGAAGTGCACGTGGCGCCCAGTTACAAGCCGGCCTTTGTCCGTGCTGCTGTGGAGAGTATGCCCGTGGAGGATGAGCCTGCTGCGCTGAGTCGCTTCAGCATACGACCCACATTTGGTGAAACGTTTCTACCGCTACGCAGCGCCGTGGAGAGTATACCCAGCATCAACGAACGGAACGTTGCGCAGCTGCGTGAATCCTCGCCTTTGCGTTCCTTTGTACGTGACTCTGTGGAGGCACAGCCCAGCGATGATGATGACGAAGAGGAATCATTGGAGTATGCATCGCCCGCCAGCTTTGTGCGCGATGTACCAGAGGAGTTTCAGGAGGAAAAACTCTCACACCTGGTGGAACCGGATCCCTGGTCGGTGTCTGATAAATATGCCGCCTTCATAGCACCTAGCTCGAGTGACAGTTATCAACCGCAACCCTATCGCTCCGGCTCACCACATCAGCAGCTGCTTAAGTCTGTCGATCTGGAGCAACTGGAGCATATCGATGAATTGGACAGTTTTACAGAGCAACAGTTCTATGGTGCTCTAGCCCAGGCAGATCTCACGGAAGATGGCGCCTATGGAGCTTTGTTACAAGCGAAGACCACAACGGAAAAGAAGAACTACAATACGGCACCCAAAGTCCTCTGTTATATGTCCAACTGGGCCTTTTATCGCAAGGCCGATGGTCACTTTGTGCCCGAGCAGCTGGATCCAAAACTTTGCTCAGCAATTGTCTATTCATTCGCCTCACTCGATCCGGATCATTTGACAATACGTGAATTTGATCCCTGGGTGGATATAGAGAATCAGTACTATAAACGCGTTGTTGCTCTAGGTGTGCCCGTGCTAATTGCTATGGGCGGTTGGACAGATTCCAGTGGCGATAAATATTCCCGCTTGGCTGGTGATGAGATTAAACGTAAAGTATTTGCCTCCAGTGCGGCGGGTTTCCTGCAACGTCACGGATTTAGTGGCATTCACGTGGACTGGAACTATCCCAAGTGCTGGCAGAGCGATTGCTCAAAGGGACCGGCCAGCGATAGACCCAATCTGACTAAGCTACTGCGTGAGCTACGCTCAGAGCTGAAGCGTGTGAGTCCCAAGATGCAATTGGGCGTGGCCATCTCGGGCTACAAGGAGATCATCAGCGAGGCCTACGAGCTAGCTACCCTCTCCGAAATTGTGGACTATATGACTGTGATGAGCTATGATTACCATGGCGCCTGGGAGGGACAAACTGGACACGTGAGTCCACTTTATGGACGTCCTCAGGACAAATATCCGCAATATAATACGGACTACACTATGCAGCTGTTGGTTAAGATGGGTGCACGCCGTGAAAAGTTGATTATGAGCATTCCCTTCTATGGACAAAGCTTTACGCTCGAGCAGAGTAGTCAGCGTTTGGTGGGTGAGGGGATCAAGGCCAGCGGCCCTGGTGACGCCGGCGAGCTGACCAAACAACCTGGCATGTTAGCCTACTATGAAATCTGTCAGCGCATACGCAAGCAGAAGTGGCAGACCGGACGGGATGCCGATCGTAAGTCTGGACCCTATGCCATGCTGCGGGATCAATGGGTGGGCTACGAGGATGCGGCCAGCGTAGAGGCCAAGGCTCGCTATGCGGTCAACAATGATTTTGGTGGCGTTGCTGCTTGGACCATCGATCTGGATGATTTCCAGAATCGCTGCTGCAGTGAAGCCTTCCCATTGCTCAAGGCTGTCAATAGGGCCTTGGGTCGACTGAACACGGAGCCACCGACGCGCAGCAATTGCGAACGTCCACCACAGCCGATTACACCCGCACCACCACAAATGACGACCATCAGCAGCGATGGCTCATCAGGCGGCAGTCACAATGATCACACCACTTCCTGGCCCACTTGGGATCAGACAAGCACAACGACGCGACGACCCACTACTAGTGCCACAACCACGCGACGACCTACCAGCAGTACTACAACCACTCGAAGACCTACTACTAGCACCACCACCACAACTCCCGCTTGGTGGACTAGCGCAGCACCAACTACAACCACGAAACGTCCTGCCAAGCCTAAGCCGAAGCCAACTAAGACAACTCCACGGCCTGCCCACACGACTATACCAGTGCCAGCTTTGGTCTATCCAGTAATTCAGGCTGCCAACTGCGAGGCTGGAGAATTCTATCCAGACAAGAAAAATTGTAATTCCTATTATCATTGCATTATACCGGGCGAGCTACGTCAGCAATTCTGTCCCGGTGGTTTGCACTGGAACAACGAGGTGAAAGGCTGCGACTGGCCCGCCTCTGCGCAGTGCTCGGTGAAGAAGCAACAGACGAGCTCCACAAGTGGTATACCTATTACTAGAAGCACCACTCCCAGGCCCAGCAGCACCAGCACCACTAAGAAGCCGAGAAGAACTACGACATCAGTTAAGCCCAGTCGCAAGCCAACAAAACCTGTTCAGAAACCAGTGCCTAGCAGTAGCACCACCCGTAAGCCACATCGCACCACTCGACGACCACGTCCACCCACCTCGTCCCGCTGCAACGAGGGCGAATACTATACGCACAGAAATTGTGGCAAATACTACATCTGCGTGAATGGAGCGCTCGTGCCAAGTGAATGCGGAAGCGACTTGCATTGGGATGCCCTTCGAAAGATCTGCGATTGGCCAGAGAATGTCCAGTGCGTGACCAGCAAGAAATATCTGCGCATTGTTCAGTCCAAGGCTAGCGAGGAGGATCCCTGCAATGGTGAGGAGCGTGTCCCATATCCTGGTGACTGTTCCAAGTATTTGTTCTGCCTGTGGAATCGTCTGCAGGCTGCTGACTGTCCACCTGGTTTGCATTACAACGAGGCGCTGGGCAACTGCGATTGGCCGATGGCGGCGCAGTGCAAAGAGAATGGAGGACCTGGCTCAGCTTCCAGCAGTGGCAGCTCAAAGCCTAAGCCACCGGCTGCTGCTAAGCCCGTGCCGACAACGCAACGACCCAGCACAACACCTCGACCCACTTATCCCACGGACAAACCACAACTCCAGCCTCTGGATGGTCACTACAAGGTCGTTTGCTACTTCACCAATTGGGCCTGGTATCGCAAGGGTCTGGGTCGCTATACACCCGACGACATTAACACGGATCTGTGCACGCATGTGATTTATGGTTTTGCGGTATTGGATTACTCCGAGCTAACGTTACGCACTCACGACTCGTGGGCGGACATTGATAACAATTTCTATACACGCGTCAGCGGGCTGAAGAGCAAGGGCGTCAAAGTCAGCTTGGCGCTGGGCGGCTGGAACGATTCACAGGGCGATAAATATAGTCGCCTAGTGCGCAATGCAGCGGCTCGTGCGAAATTCATTCGTCACGCTCTGGACTTTATTGAGAAATATGGCTTTGAGGGTCTCGATCTGGACTGGGAGTATCCGGTGTGTTGGCAAACGGAGTGCAATAAGGGTTTCGCAGATGAGAAGGAGAGTTTCACGGCCTGGGTCAGGGAACTATCGGAGGCATTTAGGCCACGAGGTCTGCTGCTTTCCACCGCAGTGTCGCCCAGCAAAAAGATTATCGATGCTGGCTATGATGTGGCTGAGCTTTCACGCTACTTTGACTGGATCGCTGTGATGACCTACGATTTCCACGGACAGTGGGACAAGAAGACAGGTCACGTTGCGCCCTTGTATCATCATCCTGATGACGACTATGATTACTTTAATGCGGTAAGTGATGGGTCAGCTGATTATCAAATTGATTTACTTTATTTCGTTGTTTTTCCTTAGAATTTCTCACTGAATTATTGGATAGAGCAGGGCGCTCCATCTCGCAAGATTGTCATGGGCATGCCTCTATATGGTCAATCCTTTACACTGGAAAATGCCAACAACAATGGACTCAATGCCAAAGCACCAGGACCTGGTCAAGCCGGGGAATTTACCAAAGCAGCAGGCTTCTTGGCGTATTATGAGGTGAGTTTATACACCTCTTGGGATCGTACTTCTCATTGACATGAGAGGAAGTTTCTTCAGTAGTTGTAACTTTGCTTTTGATCTATTTCTTAAACTCTTTCACTCTTTTTAAAGATCTGCGAGCGCGTCAAGCATCAGGGTTGGGAAGTTGTGCAGGATGAACGTGGTCGCATGGGTCCATATGCTCGCAAGGGCACTCAATGGGTCTCCTATGATGATCCTGCCATGATACGCAAGAAATCGCAGCTGGTTCGTGCGCTTAATCTAGGCGGTGGCATGGTTTGGGCATTAGATCTTGATGATTTCCGTAATCGTTGCGGCGACGGTGTGCATCCATTGCTCAGGGAAATACACGATGTACTAAAGGATCCTCCAAATGGCTATGAACCAACGCGTAAGTCCTAAATGATAATTTACTACAATTCTTTTAATTCTAAGTAATATTCCCATAGCTGGTCTAAGTCCTGCCGAAGTGGAATCTGTGGAAGAGCAAGCCATTTCGGGTGAAGTGGGCACAGCATCAGTGGAAAGTGAAGGCGGACAATCATCTCAGGAAAAACCTGGTCAAGAAAGCAGCGAGGCTGAAGAAGTTGAAGGCGAAGGCGGCGAGGAACAGGAAGAGGTGGCAGTCATGCAGCCACCAGAGCCAGAATCTAGCTCTGAAGACTCTAGCAACGAGACAGGCAACAACGAAGCGGTCAGTGTTGAAGTGGGCAACAACAACGAGCCTGAATCTTCGCAAGAAAACGAAGTTGATCCCAATGAGGATATTGAAGAGGGCGATTTCGAAATGGAGGTAGGCTATCCAATAGCTGACTCCGGCACAGACTATAAGGTGGTCTGTTACTTCACAAACTGGGCGTGGTATCGTCAAGGTGGTGGCAAGTATTTACCCGAAGACATCGATGCCGATCTCTGCACGCACATAGTCTACGGCTTTGCTGTCTTGAATCGTGATAAGTTGACAATTCAACCGCATGATTCGTGGGCTGATCTGGACAACAAGTTCTATGAGCGCGTTGTGGCGTATCGAAAGAAGGGCGTGAAGGTAACCGTAGCCATTGGCGGCTGGAACGACTCAGCAGGCGATAAATACGCTCGTTTAGTTAGAAGCGCAACGGCGCGTGCTAGATTCATACGCCATGTCATGGACTTTATCGAGAAGTACGGCTTTGACGGTCTCGACTTGGATTGGGAATATCCGGTATGCTGGCAAGTGGACTGCAAGAAGGGCACCGCCGACGAAAAGGAAGGCTTCACAGATTTGGTGCGTGAATTGTCGCAGGCATTCAAGCCAAAGGGTTTGCTACTCTCCGCCGCTGTCTCGCCGAATAAAAAGGTTGTGGATGCGGGCTACGATGTGCCAGAACTTTCACGTTACTTCGATTGGATCGCGGTGATGGCGTACGATTATCACGGACAATGGGATAAGCATACGGGTCATGTGGCGCCCATGTACGATCATCCGGAGGGCACAACGACCTTCAATGCCAACTACTCGATTAACTATTGGTTGGAGAGTGGTGCTGAGCGCAAGAAAATTATTATGGGCATGCCCATGTACGGTCAGTCCTTCTCGCTAGCCCAGGCCAGCGATAACGAGCTAAATGCACCCACCTACGGCGGCGGTGAGGCGGGCGAGGCAACGCGTGCCCGAGGCTTCTTGGCCTACTACGAAATCTGTTCGTATATACAACGACGCGGATGGAATGTGGTGCGCGATGCACGCGGTCGCATGGGTCCCTATGCCTACTCGCGCGATCAGTGGGTGTCCTTTGATGATGCGCCCATGATACGACATAAGAGCGAATATGTACGCGCCATGGGCTTGGGCGGTGCCATGATCTGGGCCCTGGACTTGGATGATTTCAAGAATGATTGCGGCTGCGAATCGTATCCATTGCTAAAGACAATTAATCGCGTGCTGCGCGGCTATCCGGGACCACATCCCAAGTGTGCACTGGAGCAGAGCGAAAAGACAATGGGTAGGTTTTGATGATTTTAATATGATTAAGAGACTCTTATCAGTAATCTAATTTACAGTTGCTGGCGATAAAGGCACCGCGCAGTCAGCCAAGCCCACGATTAACACCGTCACCCCGTCAAACATAATTGCTACTACAGCTAGGCCAGAGCCTGGTCAACCTATCGATTGCGCTGGACGTAATTATGCATCGCATGAGCGTGACTGCAATAAGTATTACATCTGTCAATATGGCGAGTTTATTGAACAACGGTTAGTCGAAGATCTGTTAGAGAATCCTTAGAGCTTTAACTTAACTCCTTACTTTCCCCATTCTCTCCCTTCCAGCTGTCCAGCTGGTCTACACTGGAACGAGAACTACTGCGACTGGCCTAACAATGCCAATTGTGCAGTTCGTGCGGATCAAACCACTCAGCCACCAGTGGTGCATCGTCCTAAACCCACTAGCACCACACCGAGCAGCAAACCCGCTACGAAACCCACCAAGAAACCCTTTACACCGCCCAACAAAAAGCCCATAGCCCGACCCAAGCCAACACCAGCTCCGCCACTGGGCAGCAATGAGGAATACAAGGTCGTTTGCTACTTCACCAATTGGGCGTGGTATCGACCCGGTCAAGGCAAATATGTGCCCGAGGATATTGATGAGAATCTTTGCACGCACATCGTCTACGGCTTTGCGGTGCTGAACAGCAATAGTCTGACCATAAAAACCCATGATTCCTGGGCAGATATTGATAATCGTTTCTATGAACGAGTTGTGGAGTACAAGCAGAAGGGATTGAGGGTAACCGTTGCCATTGGCGGCTGGAATGATTCGCTGGGCAGCAAATACGCTCGATTAGTGCTCGATCCTCAGGCGCGTGCTCGATTCATCGAGAGCATTTTGGTGTTCATTGAGAAATATGGTTTCGAGGGCTTGGATCTGGATTGGGAATATCCGGTGTGCTGGCAGGTGGACTGTGCCAAGGGCTCGCCAGCTGAGAAGCAAGGATTTGCTGCACTAGTGCGTGAACTCTCCGATGCATTCCGTCCCCGTGGACTGCTGCTCTCCGCTGCCGTCTCACCGAGCAAAATGGTCATCGATGCGGGCTATGATGTGCCGAAGTTGGCGCGTTATTTCGATTGGATTGCCGTGATGACCTACGATTTCCATGGCCATTGGGACAAGCAGACGGGTCATGTGGCGCCGCTGTATTATGTGGAGGGCGATACCAATCCCTACTTCAATGGCAACTTTAGCATACACTATTGGCTGGATCAGGGCACGCCACCTAGTAAACTGATTATGGGCATGCCTCTATATGGTCAATCCTTCTCGCTGGCCGATCAGAACGCACGCTCCTTAAACGACAAGTCCATTGGACCGGGACAAGCGGGCACCTATACGCGTGCCGGTGGCTTCTTGGCCTACTATGAAATCTGTGAGAAAGTCAGCGCTGGCGGCTGGACTGTGGTGCGAGACGATGAGGGACGCATCGGGCCCTATGCCTATAGCGGCAATCAATGGGTCTCCTACGACGATGTGGCTGACATCAGACGCAAGGCGCAATTTGTGAGAAGTTTGCGTTTGGGCGGTGGCATGGTCTGGGCTTTGGATTTGGATGATTTCCGTGGTCGCTGTGGCTGTGGTAAACATCCACTTCTGCGTACACTCAATCAAGAGCTGCGCGGCATACCCGGACAGCGTGCCAACGATTGCACATAGTAATATTAATTATTATTAAATGTGAATTATATTGATTATGCCAATTCCTTAGCTGCTGACTAGGCTCGCAATCTGTTCTTAAGATTTTTGCCAATTAGTTGTAAGCACACGATTACACACACCCACTCAAACATATAAATAAATAATTTAAAAAAATAAATAAATTTAAAAATTCAAATTTATCTGTTTGGCGCAAAGCTCATAAAATACTTTTTAGTATTTTTGCAACTTCAAGCACTTGCTCAGCGAAATACTTAAATTAAGGTGACCTTTATTTTTAAACTCACATCAAACCAGGGCTGAAACAATGGCTAAGCCTCAGCTAACTACTGCCTTTAATTAGCACCAATAGTTTAGAGTGACCATTTTGATACCACAATAATACCAAATAATGACATTACACGTAACGACAGTTCGTTCAATATAATTTGATTGATATTAGCTGCAATTTAATACCCAATTTCTATATATACTTATTTAATATGCTTAAATATATATATTTAATATGGGTGAGCATATTTATTTAATATGGGTGAGCATATTTATTTAATATGGGAAATATATATATATATTTATACTTATTGCAGGTAAATAAATATTTTTAGCTCTCAAAATTACAAATTAAAGTTAATGAATTATTCATTATTACTTACAAAGTTTAATTAATATTCTCTCATTTTTTACTGTCAAAAATTCGACTTAACAAAATTTCCTTATTTAAACTGATTTTCAGTTAAAAATAATAAATTAATTTTAAACCAAATATTTGCCGTTCAACATGTCTGAAAAATAATGCATTTTTTAAAATGCCTAAATTGCAACGTGTATGTGCCCCTAAGAACAATAAATATAGACACACAACGCGAAGCATCGTGCGTGGGCGTTTCGAACAGCTGTTCCAGTCTAGAATTTAAAAGCGCAAAAAAAAGTGGCCACAAAAACTTAGCGGAGAGCACGAACAGTCGGAGAGCCTAATAGAGAGAGACAGAGCGAGCGCGAGAGAAAAGCTTTTTGATGTGTGCGTATTTTAGCTAAACTTCGACGCCGTCCAAGTTACGGGCTGACTCTCAGTCGAACGGGCAACGAAGTTGCAGACGCAACAAATTCTGTGGTCAGCGGGTCGTGGCTCTGTTGTAGGCATTGTTTCTGGGTGGTGCGTGGCAGCGGCAGAGCCCAAAGCGCAGCTTCTGTTATTGTTTATGCACACAGACAGCGCGCACACATACACACATATAAATTTGTACACAAATCGAATTCAGCGCAGCTAGCGCTTAGTGACGTCACAAATTTGATCGCGAGAGCCAAAATTTTACAAGAGTAGCAAAGAGAGCAATAAAGAGAACACAAAAACAACAACAACGATGAAGCAAATCTACCGCATTAACTTAAGGCATTTAGTGCGTCATCTTCAGAGTCAACAACAATTGCCCGCCAACAACAATTACCGCAAATTCACCTGTCTGGCGACAAACAGCTATGACAGCAACATCAGCAACATCAGCAACATTAGCAACATCAGCAACATTAGCAACATCAGCAGCAACAATCGGCAGCAACATTTGCCCATTTCCAAGCGCAACTACTCCAAATTCAGCACGCACCTGAACAGCGAGCGGGCAATGGAGCTGCTCTGCAATCTGGATGCAGATGAACGGCATAATTTACGGGATGCAATGTTTAAGCTTGAGGCGGATAGGGAGAAGAAACAGTATGAAAGTAAGTAAAACTTTTTATAGATCAAAGACTTATAATCTTAATATATGGCATAAAATGAATCGGTTTGCTTAAGAAATGAATGTTAACTCGACTACGAAATACTCCATATTTAAAAATGAATTTTTTAAAATTTAATAATTTTTTTGAGTATATAAATATATATATGTATAATCATGTATATATTAATATATATATATTGTTGAGCTATTTATAGATCTTTATGTGAACAAAATTTATAAAAATAAATGAAGCTTTTATAAACTTTGATTGCATTAAAAGTAGTTAATGCACAACTCCTGGAATTTAAAAAAAACAAGTCTTTAAAAATATCAAAATTTTCATAAAAATATCTTAAGTTAAGTTTTTATAACTAAAGTTCATTTCAAAGCCAAAAGCAGAAAATTCTTCTTTTTTTAAAGCATTTTCTTAACTTTGAAAAAGTGAAAAGATAATTCTGCCACACTTGATCTTTAGACTTAACATGATTTATAAATCTAAAAAAACTGAAATATTTAAATTGAACTCAAAAAGTATATATGTTTCTATGCATATTTAAGCAACTTTTTGAGTTCAAATTAATTATTTCGGCTTTTTTTTAATATTCCAAAATCAACTCAAAAATTTCCAATCTTTTTTTTTTTGCCTGTGGCAAACAATTGCTTAACTTTATTACAAACCTTTTTACCCAATTTGATTGGAAGATAGAAGAAATAGATAGGAGGTTTAAAAATATGCTTATATCAAACTAAATTTGGGTGTACTCGAAGTCCTGCTGGGTCATATTCGATCGTTGCCTTTGACTATATAATATTTACAAATATATCTATATATATATATTTAGATCAGTCCGCGCTTCTCGGCCTCAGACTTAAAGCACAGGAGATAAGTCTCAGCTGCCTCGCAGTGTTCATCCGGCACTTTAATCGCCGCACAGACATCTGCGATCTCCAGGGCCAAGTCCAGCTTGGCAGGATCACCGTGTGTGTATTGCTTTGCCTTCACGCGGCCTGCTTCTACATTCAGTTTGCCATTTGCGTCCTGCAGATTCAGTTTCTTCATGACACAGGCGCGCAGGCACTTGCCCTCATAGGTGCTGGCGGGTTCACGTCTCATAATACTTGCGAGCTCTGCATCGCTGACGCCCACCTCGGCTTTGCACTGCTCCGCCAACTCCTTGAATTTGGCCATGGCTTCCTTTTCATCTAAGGCTTCAATCAAAGCGGCGCCCAGCAAGGCGACAAAGACCACGGAGTAGACGAAACGTTGCATGTTGTTAACTTGGCTTATTGACAAACTAAACTGTTGTCGCTGTAGTCTAAATGTCAGCTTTTTATAGCCATTCGCTGTAGTCTGTCAGCTGTGAAATTATATATTTCAATACGTCTATCAACTTCACAATATATATATATGTATATAGACTTAATTGTCAAAATTTTAATATGCATAATTTAGCAGAAAAACGTTAATTATAAGTCGCGAGTGATGATCCTGCGTGCGAAATGCATGTCATCATTTATCTGATGATCTGATTATCTAAATATATATAAATTGCTTGAACCGCAACATTTGCATGATTTAAGAGTTTGCTTGTGATTCTCGTAGATAGTAAAATAATTGGCAACAGTTGTTAACGCCTTGGCAAGATTTTCTGTTTGTTTGGGTTTTCTGTTGCATGCACTTCACTTCACTGAACAAGGCTACATTAAGTCCTTGGCAACATTTGATTTGATTTATGTTGATAGCAAAATGAGTTGGCAACATTTGATGCTTTGTTGGGCTGCATGCTAATAAACATTTGAACATAAACTTCACCCTAAACTTCAGCCAACTGTACATCACAAATGTTGTTGGCAACATTGTGCTCTGGAGTAAGTTTGTATTAGTGTGAGTGCAGGCGACTTAGTCGATGAGCGTCTGATCTAAATTTCATGTAAAGCGAAAGTGTAAGCAAACAAGAGAGAATGCGTGCAGGTATGCATGCATGTATGTATGTGTGCAGGCTTTAGTCGATGAGTGGCCGATCTAAAATCAGAGTAAAAGGAAGCAAGAGAGCACACTCAACTGCATGCATGCATGTATGTGTAAAGTCTCGCGCTAAGCTATATGCTTATAGCCTGTAGCTACTAATACAAGCCCTGAGGCGGAGCGTGAGAGTGCAGGCGAACCTATTTAGACGTTGAGCGGCTGATCTGAAATATATGTAAAAGGAAAGCAAAGAGAATACACTCATGTATGCGTTCAACTCACCTGCATGCACTTATGTATGTGTGCACTCTCGCCGTCAGCTTTGGAGCCTTAACCGAGCAGGGAGCGCGAGAATGCAGGCGAGATTTAGTCGGTGAGCGCCTGTATGTATGAACACTCAGCTGTTGCGCCTAATGCAAGCTGTGGGGATTGGTAGAGCGCGAGAGTACAGGCTAGGCGAACGATTTAGTCAGTGAGCGTGTGATCTGAGACATGTATAAAGGAAAGTAAAAGAGAATGCGCATGTATGTGTGCACGCTCAGCTGTAGCGCCTTCCACAAGCATTAGAACTTAAAAGAGCGCAACAATGAAATGCCTGAAAAATGTGTAAGAGAAAAGTGTATGAGTGCACTTTGCTGCAATATGTCTAATGCGTGCTGTGGGTAGAGTGCTTTTCATAAATAAAGTGAACTTCAGAACTGTGCTAGAGCACAGAGTGAACGCTTGAATTTTTCTCTAGATCATGTGGCTAGCAACACACGCTTAAGACAACTTGTCGGTGGCTGCTTATTGTTGCTAAGCAAAATTTAAGCCTTTGTTAAGATGGGGAAAAAATTAAATAGAATATGTAACTAGTAAAC
The DNA here is from genome assembly GCA_037075265.1 of Drosophila nigricruria. Taxonomy (NCBI): domain Eukaryota; kingdom Metazoa; phylum Arthropoda; class Insecta; order Diptera; family Drosophilidae; genus Drosophila; species Drosophila nigricruria. The sequence continues at coordinate 7,082,814 of JBAMCI010000196.1, read as the reverse complement.
AACATATCTGTTGCGAGGGCAACTTTAAGATTATGTTGATAGCATGCAACTAGCAACAAGCTTTATTTGCCTTTATTTGTTGCCAAGCCTGTTGCTAGCACATTTTAAGCTTTGTTTAAGATTGACATAAAGTCTTAAGAACATTTAGCTAGCAACAAAAGATGCTAGAGTCCTTGAAGCAGTATGCATACAAAATTGTTTTCAAGCATTATATTATGTTCCATTACATTATTTTCTTTCAATATTCTAAAATCAATTAAAAACTTTTAAAACTTTTTTCTTGCCTGTGAGAAACAATTGCTCCATTTTATTATAAACCTTTTTACCCACTTTGATTGGGTAAAAGGCATAAAAACCTGCTTATATTAAACTTAATTTAGGTATAATCGGAGTCCTGATGAATTCTTTTGGGTCATATTTGATCGCTGCCTTTGACTACATAATACATATATATATGTTTAGAGCAGTCCACGCTTTTCAGCCTCCGACTTAAAGCACATGCTGTACTTCTCAGCTGCCTCGCAGTGATCGTCCGGCACAGCGATCGCCGCACAGATATCTCCGATCTCCAGGGCCAACTTCAGCTTGGCAGGATCACTGCCTGTGTATTGCTTTGCCTTCTCTCGGCCAGCTTCTACATCCAGTTTGCCATTTGCGCCCAGAACTTTGAATTTCTTCATGACACAAGCGCGCAGGCACTTGCCCTCATAGGTGCCGGCGGGCTCATGTTTCATCGCACTCTCGACCTCTGCATCGCCGGCGCCAACCTCGCCCTTGCACTGCTCCGCCGTCTCCAAAAACTTGGCTATGGCTTCCTTTTGATCAAAGGCTCTAATCAGGGCAGCGCCCAGCAAGGCGACAAGCACCACAGAGTAGACGAAACGTTGCATGTTGTTAACTTGGCTTATTGACACACTAAACTGTTGTCGCTGATGTCTAAATGTTAGCTTTTATAGCCCTTCGCTGTAGGCGCTCAGCTGTGAAATTATATATTTCAACTTGACAATATATATATATATATATATATCTATATATACTTAATTGTCAAAATTCTAATATGCATAATTAAGCAGTAAAGTCTTAATTAAAAGTAGTGACTGAGCAGCATAGCCGCGCAATGCCGCATAGCAGCCTCACTGCCACACCCCCTCCCACTGCTCAGCAAAGCTTCTATAAGTAACTGTTGGCCAATCTGTTCTGTGGCAGCCGCACAGCTTTGCTTTTGGGCGTACGTGACTCCTGGCGCCGACAACACAGCAAATCAACGCACAGATTTTCCAGTTTCCTCTGCACACACCCCCTCCATCCGCCGGCCATGCTGCGTGCGAAATGTGCGGCATCATTTATTCAACTGATCCAAATATATGTAATTTGTTTGAACAGCCTAATCGATGGCAACATTAGCATGATTTAAGAGTTTGCTTGTGATTCCTGTAGATAGCGAAATGATTGGCAACAGTTGTTAACGCCTTGGCAAGATTTTATGTCTGCTTGGGATTTATGTTGAGTGAAGCCAAAAGTGTTGTTTTCCTTTGGCTGCTAGCCAACAAATATATTTTTAAATAAACTTAACTGAACTGACTGTATTACTACTGACTATATTAACTAATTAAGTCAACATTTGATGTTCAGTTCTGATTAATGTAGATAGAAACTTAGCATTCAACATTTAAAGCCATGCTAATAACATTTTTGGCAACATTGGCTTTGCCTTAACACTATACAAGACAAATATTGTTGGCAACATAAGTTCCTAGCTCCAACAACACTAGCATGTATCCCATATAAAAGTAAACTTTAAAAATGTTGCTGACAAGGTAAAGATCACAGCTCGGCAGCAAAAGTTTGCAACATACATTAAGCTACATGTGTACCTACACCTAAGGAGCTTAAAATATTGTCAACATTTTATATTTGTTGTTAGAAGTGTTGCCAGCACGAAGCAGGAAGGCTTGTAGAATGTTGCATTCGATCATGTTGCTAGCAACATAAGCTTTAGTCAACTTGTTGTGCCTAAACATGACTCAAGCCTTACGCGATTAGAAAAACAATGAAATAGAAAATGTTGCTATTAAACATTGTAAAGTGTTGCGAGAGCAGGCTTAAGATTATGTTGTTATTGTATAACTGACTGTATGACCAGCTACAAAAGCCTTAAAGAAGGTGTCAAGTTGTGTGCCTTAATTTGTTGCTAAGCATGTTGCTAGCACATTTGAAGCTTTGTTTAAGATTAACATTTAGCCAGCAACAAAAGATGCTAAGCATGAATCCTTGAAGCAGTCATCTAAGCAAATTGTTTCCTAGCATAAAGCACTCACTATAAATCAGTGTATAAGCTTTTGGCGCTTAACAAGACTGTGTATGAAGCCAACAAGGTCTTTAAATATGCGCATTTAATCATGCATTTGTTTTCATATGCATATACTCGGATATATATTTGTGTGTATATATATGTATATGTATGTGTGAACATGTTTGTATTTACATTTTGTTGTTCGCAGCCGCAGCACATGGCATGGAATATATGTATCTATAGGTAACGCATTTCTCTGCTCGTTTAGTGGCTGGCTGCTCATTAAAATTTCAATAGCAGCAACAAAAACCACAAAAGTTTTGCGCCGCCTGCAGCTGGTTGAAACTTGCCGAAACTGCTTTACGCACTGGGCGCAACGTCAGCGTCGCCGTCAACGTCGCAGCTAACGCACAGGCAGCAGCAGCAGCAGCAACAGCAGCTTTTATTTTGACGTTTTTTTTCCTCTCTCTCTCTTTATTTCTCTTGCTGACAGATATTTTTTTTTGGCTCTTTAAAACTTTTTGATTGGCTTTTTTTTTGCTCTTGAATGGAAACAAATTGGGTTAGAACAACGAAGAAGAAGAAAAACTGCATTTACCAACACTTGACTACAGTCTCCCTTATCTCTACTCATCAGCAAAAAAAAAGTTTCACGAGTTTCCACACGTAATTTTTTTGCCTTTTAGTTTGTTTGATAAGAACGTGTTGAGTGATTTGATAAATATTTGAGCAAAGCAAATGTTACGTGAAACAAACGCTTAATCATGCTGCTGATACATGGTAAAACATTGGCCACTTTAACGTCAATAGAAAGGGATTACCAGCAGTTTGATAAGGAAAATAGAGGAAAGGTTGGAAATAGTTTAAAAGCAAATTTTTTTATTGACTGCAAATTTCATTGCTGAACTTATTTAAAAGTGTTAAGTTTAGGGCAATTTAAAGTTGAATTTATCTTTTTATTGAATTTTTAACTATTTTCTTTTGACTTTTCATATAAAAAGATAAAGTCTCAAGTTTCTTGTTATCTTGTTACAAACATTTTTAAAACTATTTATTTAGCTAATTAAACTGCAAAGTCTTTTAGCCAATTGTTAAAAGTTTGAGCCAAACACAATAGCATTTCCATAATCTTAAGCCGGAATATTTTGAAGTCAAATGCAAACGGAAGTTAAATTTAGTTTCCGATTGGCTTCTTGCTCCTTGTAATGCACAGAAAAGCTCAAGAGTGCGCGCTGGCAGAGCATTAGCATGCATGTATGGAGTGAGTGCATATTGTGCATGCTGTGAGCTGTGAGCATAGTAGATTATGCATGCATGTATTTGTGAGCAATTGGCACACGCCATTGACTCTGATGCACTTGCTGCAATATATTATGAGACTCGAATGAGCGAGAGAGAAATATAAGTTGCTCTAGAGTAAGTTTGTATTTGTGTGAGTGCAGGCGATTTAGTTGATGAGCGTCTGATCTAAATTTTATGCAAAGCGAAAGTGTAAGTAAACAAGAGAGAATGCGTGCATGTATGCATGCATGTATGTATGTGTGCACTCTGCAGTGAGGAGGTTTGAGCGCGAGAGTGCGGGCTAGGCGAAAAATTTAGTCGGAGTGCGGCTGATCTAAATTATGTGTGTAAAAGAAAGCCAGAGAGAATGCGAATATGAATGCGCACTCAGCTGCATGCATGTGTGTATGTGTCCACTCCCGCCGTCAGCTGTAGCGACTTATGCAAACAGTAAAGCTTGGTAGAGCGTGAGAGTGCAGGCTTTAGTAGATGAGTGGCCGATCTAAAATCAGAGTAAAAGGAAGCAAGAGAGAATGCATATATATGTGCACACTCAGCTGTATGCATGTATGTATGCGTGAACTCTCGAGCTCAGCTGTAGGCTACAGCCTTTAGCTCTACTAATACAATCCCTGAGGCGGAGCGTGAGAGTGCAGGCGAGCGATTTAGTCGGTGAGCGGCTGTTCTGAAATATATGTAAAAGAAAAGCAAAAGAGAATACACGCATGTATGCGTTTACACTCAGCTGCATGCACTTATGTATGTGTGCACTCTCGCCGCCAGCTTTGGAGCCTTATCCAAGCAGTGAGCGCAAAAATGCAGGCAAGATTTAGTCGGTGAGCGCCTGTATGTATGAACACTCAGCTGTTGCGCCTAATGCAAGCTGTGGGGATTGGTAGAGCGTTGGAGCACAGGCTAGGCGAACGATTTAGTCAGTGAGATCGTGTGATCTGTACAAAGGAAAGTAAAAGAGAATTCGTGCATGTATGTGTGCACGCTCAGCTGTAACGCCTTCCACAAACACTAAAGCTTGGAAGAGCGCAACGGTGAAATCTCTGATCTAAAAAAAAGTGTAAGAGAGAAAAGTGTATGAGTGCACTTTGCTGTAATACGTCTGATGTGAGCTGTCGGTAGAGCGCTCAGCATTTAGTTGTAAATGTATTAGTGTAAGCGCTGGCTCAGGCTGCGCAGAAGCCTAGTTGAACGATTTAGTTAGTGGACGACTTTTGTGGTGATCGGACGCATTTCGCTGCTGGCTCGTGATAGAAATGTTTAAAAGGGAAATTTTAAGAAATTCATGCAGAGTGAGCGAGAGGGAAATAAGGAAATATGGACTAAAGCTAGGGTCTATGCAGCACTTGAGGTAAATAAATAACTATAAGCCTACTTTAAACAAATAAAAAGTTCGTAGACAACTTAAAATTTAAATATTTTATAATAATTAAACAAATAAATAACTATTACAATTTGCACAATTTTACAATAAATATGTATTTTTATTATTACTTTATAATAAACCATAGAAATTTAAACTGTACTTAAAATGCTGTCACTATATAGCAACATTTCAACTTGACGATTTAGCTCAACTGTCTCAACAACTGTTGCTTTTGAAGGCAATTTCCAACAGCTTCACTTTATGCTTGTTGCCCTGAAAAGCTTTGAAACTTGAATAAAGAGCCAAGTTAATCAAATTAGCGGTTGGCTGCAGCACTCAAAATACCAGCAGGCATTCCATTTTTTTTCCTTTTTTCTTTTTTTTTTTGTAAGCTACATCCGCAAAACGTGGAATGTCCCACAATAACAAACCTCCAGACATACACACACATAACCAACACAACAAACCCAGCTAACTCTGATAAGCAGCAAGAGGCAATTCGTTTGCTATTAGGGTTGGTCGAAGCTGATTTTCGTACACCTACAACACGCCCACTTGTCTGCCCCGGGCACATTAAATGATGTTCATCGTGCTGTGCGAGAAAAAGTCGTTGAGCCTTGAAGCGAACAGCTGCTCAAGGAACTACAGGCCTCAAAACCACCCAGTCAAACCCACTCTCTCGCTCTTTCTCTCTCACTCTTTCTCATTCTCATTTTGCTGCGTACAGAGAGATTCTATTAAGCGTTATTTGACCTCAATTCTGACTTAACTAAGCATTGTATCCGCTTCCCTATGTTGACTGAACCAACAAGAACCAGAATTTCAAATTTACATTTGCTTTGGGGCTTCATTTATCACAATTACCAAAGGCCCAGACGAGGGAATTTGAAGAGGGGCAGGGGAGAAGGGGTCCAAAAGGACGAGGCATATGCAACCTATTTGATAGCTGCATCATTTATAAGCTCAGCCAAAGGCTGGAAGTTATATATCGTATGTACCAGCTATTTGATAGGCTGATAAATGAGCCGACACAGCAAATAGTAAAGTTTACACTATAAAGACAACAACAACAACAGATAGGAAAAAAAATGCAAAATGAAAAATCAATAGGAAAAATATGCATGGAAAACAGAAAGAAAAACTTGGATAAAAAAGAATTAAATATCGTACCGGATTGAATAGTAAATGTGGGAAAAAAAATTACATGCAAATTGTCATAGAATGTTTAATGGAGAATAAGAAAATTAATTAAATAATATTTAATATTTAATAATAATATATAAATTATTTAATAAAATATAACATATATGATAATATATAATTTATATAATAAAATATAATATATCTAATAATATATTTTTATATAATTTAATTTAATTTAATAATTTTATGTTTAATCCTTAGAAATCTGTAATAAATCCAATAATTAAAGAAGGCTAAAGTAGGCAAAAACTTAATAATAACATATATTATTGGGATTTTTATACAAATTTTCCCTCCTCATATTCATGTTTTATTTCTTGCAAATTAATTTTCAGTTTATATACTATATGTCTAAGAGGAAAAGGTCTAAGGTCCTCTACTCTTAAATTATCCATATAAAACACCAACACTATAAATAAAATGAAATAAAATAGTATATATTAATAATTATTATAAATTTACAAAATATAAATCTCTTCAAAATCTGAGGCAAAAATTGTTAAGAACTTCTCTAAATAACAAAATATATATTTTAATAATTAATTATTATTATATATTAATATTAATAATAATAATAAATAAGTAATTTTCAAAACTTTGCAATTCTAAATTATAATAGCTTCAATTCACTTTACGTTTTTTCTGTAATATTTAAAGACATAAAAAAGCTCGTTAAATGAACCGGAAACGGAAAAAGGACAAGTATGAAAAATGAGAAAGCAGCTCAAATATGATGGCCTTTCAAAAGAAATATTGCCCGAGTGTCTGTCGACTTTTATGACAGCACTTTTGAAATCCAGTAGCCATCTCTCTATCTCTTTCTCTTTCACTGCTTGCTCTCTGTTTCTCTCTCTCTCTCTCTCATTCATTTGTGGACATTATTCAACACTAAATGAGTCATTCATGGCAACGCGCTGCATAAGTATGCAACATAAAACTCTGCCTCTTGCAATTTGAATCAATTTAGCGAAATTCTCATTTTTTACTTTAGAAAAGCACGTGCCGATGTCTTTGACAGCATCCTGAGATGCCACCTGAGCATGAGCTGAGGTGTGAGTGGATGAGAGAAAAATGCCAGCAAGTTTGAAGAGCCAGGCAACAGGCTGCTGCTGCTGCTGCTGCTGCTGCTGTGTGTATGTGTTTGGTCCTTTAAAAGTCATAAAACAAACCAACTCGAGGCAAAGCACAACAGACAGACGCACCGACAGACACACAGAGAGCGTGAGAATAAAACAAGGGCAACAATATAAAAAGAGAGCAACAGAGCAGCACAAAAAGCAAAGCGATAAATTGAATACGTTGCACGTTAAGCTTTTTGGGAAGCTGACAGAAGCAGAAGCAGAAGCAGCAGCAGCAGCAGCAGCTGAAACTCTGGCCCTCAGCCCGGGCCAGGTGTACATGACTAAATACGTGTACATCAACACACACACACACAGACATATATATATATACATATATGATATACACACCCACACACACAAAGCTGGCTTACAAAGTTTTTATTCGGCTGTTTTCATGACCTCTTTGATTGTAGCGCATTGAGACCGCTGCAGCATTAGTTGAGTTTATATAAAAAGCAATAACAACAAAGTTTCGCTTTATATGTAAAAAAAAAGGCGGCAAAGAATGTTTTTTTTTTAGCCAACATTAACAGAGCTTTTCAGGCTAACAAAAATATAAATGTTTTCTTTAAATTTGTTTGAGGCTTTTAAGGGAATTTTTAAACTGATTTTAAGGGCAGATAATTTGCGATGTTTTCAATTAAGTATATTTGTTTATGAATTAATATTAATTAAATTAATTTTAATTAATAATATAAATATACATATTGTTAATTAAAATTTGTTTAAAACTTTAAATCTTTTATAAACAAGTATACTCCATTAAAAACATTACAAATTACCCTTAAAATATTTAAATTCCTTTAATAAAATTTTAACAAAATATTTATATTATTGTTTATAAAAAATATAATTTAAAAAATATATATTTATATTTATATATATATATATATATATTATTTATAATACATATTATATATTTATATTTTTGTATATTTTATATTAATTTCCTATAAACATTTTTTTAAGCTCTTTTAAAATGAATATGAATATAAGCAAATGCCACAATTATCAAATATAAAGTATATTTAGTATATATCTTAATGACTATATATATACATGTACTCTATATACATATATGTATATACTATAAACACAACCGTTAGTAATTATATTGTTCCCATTTATAACCTTGAAATAGCCACAAATTGCCAAAGCAAATTTTTTTATTTTATATTAAATATTTATTTTTGATTTATAATATAATTCCATTGAATTACTTTGAAAGCAAACTCATTAAAAATTCATTTGCTAACAAAAAGCCGCTAATGATAAAATCCATTTGCTGTTGTTCTACTTTCACACACGTAGCTAGCTTGAGGAGTGTTGTTAAGTCATTTAAATTCAGCTGCCTTGACTAGCATAAAACACACTCACACACACATACACACACACACACACACATATATGCATAACAATACAGTCAAACATTTGTTCGTCCTTGAATACACTTTGGCTAATTTGCGTTGCGTGCCTTAGGGCCAACCTCTTGACTTGTTCATTTGTTATGTAACTTGAACTTGGTGAACTTCTTGACAATGCTTTCATTTTTTACATTTTCAACTAGAGCATATATATGTATATGCATATGTATAGTTTTAGCCAATTTATATGCTAAACAGTTGAAGCAGCAACAGCAGCAGCAGCAACCAGCGAAGCAGCCAATAAGCGCAAGTAAATGTTATGCAAATTGTCGACACACACACATATACACACATTCCATTCAAACACATTCAAATTGAGTCTGTACTACTGTTTGTTCTTCTATTTGCTTGGCAGCAAACACACCCACACAGACCACACATCACGTTTTCCTGTTGCTTCTCTTGAGTGAAATTGCTTTAGCCATGATAGCAATACGGTTTGCGTTTTGTGGCGAGAAAAAGAATATGTACATATCTATGTGTACTCAAAAGTAAGCGCAAAGGAAAGCAAAGCAAAAGCCAGCCAGATTTCATCTTCGAGTACAAATCGAGTGTTGCCTACTTTCCAGCGCTCGTTGCAATTTTCGCCTGCCTGCCGCCTCTCTCTATGTCTGTGTGTGTGTGTGTGTTTGCTCAGCAAATCAAACTTACTCGTGTGTGTGTGTGTGTGTGTGTGTGTGTGTCCGTGCATGCTTGTGTATACGCACATGTGACACACTGAGCAGCACGCGAAAAAAAGGAATGTGTCGAGGTCAGTTGATTGCCCTTGTGGCCTCTCTATGGTAATACCCGCACCGCACAGGCAATGTTTGCTTAGGGTATATACGGCTTGATATGTTTGAAAAAAATATCTATTGATTGCAATTGACTATATTCCATTGGAACTTATTTTGTATTTATGTAACAAGAAAAAGTAGATTTATAAAGTTTAACTATTTTTATTATTACTATTACTATTTATTACTTTTTTATTGCTATTTTTTTATATTTTATTAATTCAATCTGAGACTTAGACACTCGATCTTATGCAACGTCTATGCTCAGCTAAGTAAACATTGTAAATAACTTGCTCAGATATTGTAAAATTCGTATTAGCCCCTAGCCCGGGTATTTAATAGTCTAGCAGTTTTCTTCGCCTGCTTTATGGCTTGTCTTTTTTGCTGTGATTTGGTAAGTCAAGTGTGAATTTAATGCTTTAACACTTAACCGACAGCTAAACGACATAATTGCCCTGAAAATTGTTCCTTGCTCCATGTTCATGCATTAAACAAATGCCTTGCCCAAAACTCTTGACTAGGGATTTTATTTTTACGAGCTAAACAGCATTCACGTTCGTGTGTACTACACATGTATTTACTTAAACACAGAAATATATACATACATATGCTTATATTTAACTGATGTGTGGCAGCCGGTGCCTAATGACAAAGTAAGCCCTTGTGGCATATGTTTTATACCTCGCAGTAAGCGTGTAACGGGTAAATTGATAACTGCAATTTAATGAGGGTTGGGATATAAACTTTATCTAGACCAATTTGGTTATTTTTATTGTTTTGATTATTGTTTGTGTTCAGATTACAAGAGTAACTAAAATATAACATGCTTAAAATATGTAGAAGAAGATTGGGGTGACTCTAATAGGAATCCGACTAAACAAAATAAACAAAATTTGTTTTTTTTCATTTTCAAATGAATACTAAATATTTTCCAAAATAAAAAATTTCAAATATATAATATAAAAATTTTAAATATTTAATATTTTTCAATTCAATAATTTTAAATATTAAAATACTTATTTAAATGATTTTTCAAAATAAACAATTTAAAATATGTATTAAATAATTATAATTGCTAATATTTAAAGCATTTTTTTCATACCCTTTAAATTCTTGACATATTCACATATTCTTTTTGACTTACCCAACACTGAATTCTGCATACGGTATTCACTGCTTGTAATCGACACATGTATTTGTATATCCCGTGTCTGCAAGAAGGCGACAAACACACTCATACACTCGCAAACACTCACGCTTTCAATGGCAGCCGTTGCGATTGCTCTGAGCGTTGCTGTAAAATAATTGCACACGACAACACTGACGATAATGATAATTACGTTGACATTTACGAGCTCTGTTTGACCTGAGCAAGTGTTAGGCATTTATGTACATACATACATTGTATGAGTGTACTTTTAGCTGTCTACTTTCACTTTTAAGCGTAATTATAACGCACATTACAAAGGCCAAAGTGCTGAGCAAGCTAACGACACCCAAAGTGCCGCTATAATGCGTCGTTTATGCACTTCAACACAGGCAAACACACACGCACGCACACGCACACAACTTTGCATAAGAGGAAAAGAAACAAAAAAAAGCACATACGTGTGCACATATTTACATACACACGACTGCGTGGGCGCGACGCGTGAAACTATGCAACGGTAAATTAACGACAGCTGAGACCATTGCAAAACTTATTTTTAGTTTCACATAAAAGCACACACGCGCGCACTCACAATAATACGGTTATTCAAAAATGTCGAACTAACCGTAAATGCGTTACTTTCGTGTTAGTTTAATATACTAATGGCACCCAAAGTGCCGCCAAAATGCGTTCATAACGCACTTTTGCACTCACGTTCACACATAATTGACACAAGCAAAAAAAAAAAAAAATAGCTTAACTGCGTTAGCGCGACTGCATTTTCGGTGTGCGGCATTAGGTTAACAGCAACTGCGACACATGCAAAACTTAATTAAAATTTCACAGTAGATTAAAATTCTCTAAATCCCATGCGTATCTACAGGCTGCATCTATGCGCTCGTATTCTAGCTTAAACAGGCTGCTGAACTAACTGTTTATGGATCAGTTTTGCATTCACAGTGCTGCCTAATTGTTAAAGCATTCTCAAGTTCTTTCTCTTTTAAATTTCGTAAGCTGAGTCAGTGTTGTCAGTTCGGCTATAGCGGCTGGCGGGAATTATAGCTATATTGAATGAAAAAATGGCTTTTTTTGGCGTTACACTACTTGAGACCAAAATTTTTAGTAATACTAAAAAACTGATATTGGCGATGCTAAAATCAAATTGATTTCGATTATCTTTACAGCTGTTGATGGTATGTTGTTGAAAGTAATATATCATTGTTCATGGCATTATTTAAAATTTAAAATATTTCTGGCTTCTTTGACTAATTGATCTGGCTTGAAACCCTGAAGAGTGGGCAACACTGATTTTGACATTCCAGTGTCGCCACATCGTTGTTAATGACAAAATAGTTTAAAAGGCTGGCAGCATCTCCTTTTCAATTAAAAAAAATTGTTTTTATACCTTTTACTTCTCCTTCTTCTTCTTCTGTTCATCTTGAATAAATATTGCAAGGAGCTCCGCGTGTAAACATCATAACGCACGCACACACACACACACACACACACTGCCAGCACACCCATGCGTAAAGCCATTTATGCCCTTGTTGCTTGTTAATTGCAATTTTAATGCAATTCGCATGGCTTAATTTGCAAAGAGGTTGCTTGTGCATGGCGCTGCGATTGCTGTGTGGGTTTATTTTTAATATTTTTTAAAAGCTGACACCTTTCAGCTTTTCACCTTTTTTAATTACCGTTGTGAGGGGAAACACAAATAATAAACTGAATATGCAGGCTACAAGCTACAAGTATGAATATTTATTTACGTTTTAATAGGTTGTCTTTGCGAATATCTTTGGGAAGTGAATCTGCAAAATGAAACTGCTTTAATCACTATAAATATTTAATAAACAAGTTTGCTGTTGAGTTAAGGCTTAAAATATTTATATTTACCCATTACTGTTCCTTTAAGTCAAATAATATTTTTTTTAAATATATATATAATTATAAAATATATAAAATTTTAAAATTATTAAAGAAAAATAATAGTTTTTAAAATTTATGCTAAAATTATATCAAATTTAAAATAAAAAAAATATATAAATTAAAAAATATATGTATAAAAAATACAATTTTAAAATTTGTATATAACATCAATAACAACAAATCAATAAAATTAAAAATATATATTGAAAATATATTAAATTTAAAATTAAATATATATAAAATTAAAATATATATATATACCTATAATGCATACATTTATAAAATTTAACAAAAATAACTTTTATAAATATAAAATATAAAAATAAAATTAACAAAAAATATGTATATCAAATTGAAAGAATAAAAATATAATTAAAATATAAATTGAAAATTTATAAAAGTTGTAATATAGAAATATATGATGAGAAAAATGTTGGAAGCGCAATAAACTAATTTTTGCAAAATTCTCTTAAATTAAATTACATAGAAAAACCCTAAACAAACATTTAATTATTATCTGATTTTAACCTTGGACTAAGTCTTCAACCCCATAATTTTTTAATTTAATGAGTCTCATTTGTCCAACTTAAATTTAGATCATGATGCATCGAATTAGTTATTATTTTAGTATTAGCATGTGAGTAATAAGTACTTGTTAGGTTAATATTATGTTTTATACTCTCATACTTAATGACTATAAACTCTGTTCTTTTTTTTTTTATTTATTTTCATATATGTAAACACCTTTGTCCACATGTGTTTTGATTTTCAACAATGAATCATATGCAATACACAAACAACAACAACAAAACAATACTGGAACTAAATAATACACCAAACACGACAACAACAACAACAACAACAACAAACACAATCATCATGTTAAAGGTCAGCTGGCTGTTGGCAGTTGGCGAACACGCTTCGGACGTCTATCCAATAAGGTGGGCCAGGTGGATCCAACGGGCACTTTTTGTGCGGTGCCCGATGAGTGGCTCAAAAAGAAACTTGGTAAAAAAAAAAAGAGTTACAATTAAGATTTATATGAATGGAAAAAGACATGAAAAGCAACCGCAACAAAATTGTATTTCAAGTGGAAAACTTAACTTGTTTTTTGTTTTTTTTTTCTCCCTCTCTCTCTCTCTTTCTTCATTCATAGTCGAGGCGGCGGAACCACCAACGGCTCGACAATTGTATAGCAGTAAGTAGAGCTTATTTATATATATATATATATATGTATAAGATATACTTTATATATATACCTCATTTCCTTATCTTTTTGCAGTTTTCTTTGTGAATGCAGTGCCATTTGTAGCATTTGGCTTTCTGGACAATTTCATTATGATTATGGCCGTAAGTATTTTAACAGCCATCATTTTCTTTCAATTAGGAATGAGAATTTATAATTTTTTAGAATTTTCATATGGTTTTTTTAACCAAAAATATTTATATTTTATATATATCTGATTAAAAATGGTGAAAAATTATCAACTCTCTCAATTCCGGAAGCAAAAAAGCTTAAAGCTTCTTTTATAGCTAAAATATCCTTCCTAAACTATCATTGAAATCAAAAAAAAATATTGTAATTTTCTAGGGCGAATATATTGAAAGTTCTTTGGGTCATTTTATAACCGTTTCGACAATGGCAGCTGCAGGCTTGGGCAATACCATAAGTGATATTATGGGCATTACGATGGCAACCTATGTGGAGGAGGGATGTCAGATGTTGGGTCTCAAGCAGCCGCGAATGACACCCGCACAATTTGAATTGAAATCGAGCAAACGAACTGCCAGCTGGGTGAGCAATAAAATATATAATGCAGGGTATCCTCTAGTCTATCATTGCCGACTAGTTCAACACTTACCCGCTAAAACAAACATTTATTAAATTGAATTACATTTTTATAGGGTCGCATCATTGGCATCACAGCTGGCTGCTTGATCGGTATGTGTCCCTTGTGGATAATGAAGGATGAATCAAAAACTGTCGCAGAGGACTAACTTGGCTATGTAGTGTAAATGTCTTAACTAGTGTAAATGGTCAATTTGAATAGATTGGGTTAGACCTCTGCCCGAAACGACACACAAACAATTTCATTTGTTTTGGTTTTGATTTTTCTTCTAGATTGAGTTTTAAGAGTTTTAAAGATAGGACGATGCTTTGCATAGTCCTTACTTAGTCAAACGAACTAAAGTGACACTCAATGTACCTACTAACTAAATACTATTTAAGATGAAATGTGTTTGTAGTTAACTAGGCTTTAAAATTATATACTTTCTGACTGCACTTTATAAACAAACAAAAAACCAGAAAAACTCAGCTTAACTTAAGCATTTTATTTTAATTTTCATTCGGATTGAAATCTAAAAAAAATTAAAAAATTATATGAAACTGACAATGTTTTGTAGCTGCAAAAAGGTCCAAGAGAAAAGCAAATCGAAAACTAACAAATCAAAAATAGCAAATTTTTTGTAGTGAACTTAGCTGAAAGTGAATTACATGCCTAAATCATTGGTCATCCATTAAAAAGTAGCTAAAGAAACCTTAAAATTAACTTAATATAAATATATAAAGCCTGCCGAGTAGTAAATTAATATTAATATTTTTATTATTTACATCTTTTTACACCTTTCACTCGCCACACTGGTAAAGTGCCTACGAATTGCTTTAACTATGCACCTCACTTCTTGAAGCTATTCTAAACCCATGTTGAAACCATTTGATCCAAAAACAAACAAAAAATCGGCTTTAAATAGATTGAAATTGCATATTAAATATAAATCAGTAGCAAGAAATTAATAAAAACAAAAACATTATGTACAATATCAAAGTCCAAATTGTAGAGAGCTTAACAAATAAATATATATCAAATTGAAGAAAAATTTTAAATCTTGTTTAACTTTAGCAAATTTATATGAATAGCGCCGTTCTATGCGATTTTCATTGTTCGATTTTTTGTATTTCTTACCTAAAGATCTTCTATTTTACCTTTTTTTAAGCTTTAAATATTATATTATTATTTTTATTGTCACTAATTTCAATGAAGATCGCCGCTCTATGCGATTTTCAGTGTAAGAATTTTCTTAATTCTTAAAATCTTCTATTTCTATCACATTTTTCTTTTTGAAGCTTTTAAGTTTATAAGCTTTGTATATTTATTGCTTTGCAATTCAATGAACCTCGCTGTTCTATGCGATTCTCAAGATCTTAAGTAATACTTACCTACAAAATTTCCTTTTATATTAAATCCCATTTCTACTATTTTAAAATTTTAAATATAAACTCTTTTATTTAAGTTACTTTTCATTTATTTGATTATACTCGCTCACATTGTGAAACGAGTATATCGGATCTTTAGCTATTTCCATTTAGTGGAATTCGAACGAGTGTTACACAGTCGATTACAACGATTTGAATTATTACTATAAATATTATTATTAATGTTGAAAAAATATAATTTATTAGCAGTCAAAATTGATGTTTGACACTATTGAAAGAATTGCTCTCAAGTTTATGAATAAAAGTAAAACTGAACAAATAATGTTCTTAATAAAAAAAAAAAAAGAAGAGTGGAAGGGAAAATTGTAGCTCGTACTTTTTAGATGAACTTTGGCCACAGTTCCGGCCAGCGCACCAAGAACGACTGATGAGAGATCGCTTCGCTGAGGACTTGCCAAAATACGGATGTGTTCTTAGTATCATTCCAATTCCAGTCCTTGATCGGATAGCCCTGATCGCTGTACTGCGATTTGATGTTCAGCCAGTGCTCGGTGTTGTCCTGTTGCTTGGTAGCATATTCCATACGATAGTTGGGCGGTAGCAAGGGATTTGGGGGTCGCTCCTCGCGTTGCCTGCGTTGCAGTGCAATCAGTCTTTCTTCGTCGCAATATTGTTGCTCCAGTTTCATGAGTTCAGCTTCCACATTCAAAGCATTGCAACTGTCATTGGGTGCTGCGGCGCGAATTGCTACCTCAACGGGTGCAGCATCTGTCGCATTGGGCGTAACAATCGGTGTGAGTGGATTGAGCGTTGTGTTAACCGTTGCTGTGGCATTGGTTGTGTCGGTGCGTCGATGCCAGAGTGTGCCCGGCAGCTGGCTAGCAATGAAAAATGCGCCCGCAATTGTAAACACACTTGCCGCATAGCTCAAGGCCAGCACAGCCAAATTATTT
This sequence comes from Drosophila nigricruria, assembly GCA_037075265.1. NCBI lineage: Eukaryota > Metazoa > Arthropoda > Insecta > Diptera > Drosophilidae > Drosophila > Drosophila nigricruria. The sequence continues at coordinate 7,066,092 of JBAMCI010000196.1, read as the reverse complement.
AGTAAACATTTCATTAGAGTAAAGCTGGGCAATAGCTGCATCAGTTCACTGTAGGTTAGCCAGCCGCGCCGCAAGCCCTCGCGCTGTGCCAGCGTACGCTCCACGCTGCTCAGCTTCTCAAAGAATTGCTCGTTCGATATGTATATCTTCCAGTCCTGTCAAGAGACCAAATGTTTCAATTAATAATTATAATTTTATATAGAAATATAAAAAATGCTTTTACTATGGCTGTTAGAAACTCCAGTTCCAGTTGCTTCAGTTTGTCTTCGGCCATGTCGCCCTCTTTTGCCCAATCCTCCAAATAGAAACGCTCATCGTGGCCGGCATAGAATTTTGTTGAAATCATCTGTAAGTCAAAAGCAAAACAAAACAAGTTTATGAGTAACCCTGTGACGTCATGTGACTTGTGTGCATGGCCAAAAGCCAACAGCCGAAAAAAAAAACAGAAAATGCTATAAATAACAAAGAATTACATAAATATATAATAGCTGCATGCAATGCAGCTCTTCTCATTTCAAATTGAAAACTAATTGAATTGCCAAACCACAATAAAATAATAATAATCAATTTGTTTACTTATTATGGTCAAACATTTAGAAAGCGTATTACTCATATTGATGTGACGTCACAGCCTTGTGCATGGCCAAAAGCCAAAAAGGTGTTATATATATTATATACATATAAATATATAACAAACAGTTATATATACAAATATGCATGCTATGCAGTCAATGTGACTTATCAGTTCTAGATGCCAGCTGTCCTCATTTAGTTTTAAATAAATGCCAAGCGACAAAAACAACGATCACACACATACACGCTCATGTTGTTTACTTATTATGGACTGTCAGTGTTGGCATTTTAGCTATTTTCACGTCTTAATAACACAAAATATGCTCTTAATACCGTAAAAGCTTTTATTCGGCATTTTAAAATTGTTCTTTAGCTATTTCTGGCTTTTTTTGGCTAGTTGATCTGGAGAGTTGGCAACACTGTAGGCTACGTTGTTTTAGAACGCTTTTTACTGTCTGTGTATGTGTGCGTGAGCGTGTGCTTGTGTGTATGTGTGTGTTTGTATTTGCGTTTTCTGCGATTGTGCGCACATACAAACAAACATACAAGTGTGTATGCGTTATTGCGCGGAAGGTGGGTTATCAATCAACAGGTTTTTTTTTGCCACGAGCTGCTGGTGAGAAATGAACACTTACCAATGACACAACGAATAGTTCCTGTGGCGTGATTCTATAGCCATAGCCGGGATCCATATTATTCAGACGATCCAAGTAGATGAGCGCCATTATCAAGGAACAGGGTGTTGCATGGGTTTTGCCAGCGGCAATCGAGCTCAAGCGTTGCAATGAGTGGCCGCGATGTGGCTCCGAGAACAGATCGGCGGCATACTCAGCGAATGGCATGGAAACTTCCATATCCGCCTCCGTTGTGTCCACGCCTCCATAATAAAGCGTTTTTCGTATGCGATTTATAAACTCACCGTGCTGCATTACCTGCAAAATGCAATTAGCAATGTATATTATCCATAACCAATATCGACAATTGTTCTAATTACCTTTTTAGGCGCAGTTGCGACGAATTTACTTCGCCCCATTGCAATAAAAATTGTTCTGCGTGCTTAGCGTGCAAATGGAAATGCTTTTGGGTAGAGCCGCCAACGTTGCCACATCAACAAAAACCAACTGTTTGGTCATAAAGCTGGAGCAGGGCTGTCAAGAGAGCAGCACAAGCCACAAAGAAATATTGAATTTAACTGCCCCCTTTATTGTTATTGTCGAAAAAAATAAATTTTGAATTCTGACCTGTGTACATTGTTACTGCTGTCAAAGAAATTAAGAAATTAATATGAATACTATTTTTGTTAGTCTTTTATTATTGTTCGGTGCGCAATTTGCCGATCTCATGTTAACGTCAGAAAACATATGATTTTACGATTTGCCATTCTCATGTTAACGTTAGAAAACATATGATTTCACAACACTCGCGTTTTTTAGAGGAACTTAAATCATCAATAAGATTTAAATCATGTCGCGATTCAGCGGGGCGCTGCAATTAACCGATTTGGATGACTTTATAACGCCTTCACAGGTGAGCTAATAGGAAATGAATAGATATAAAGAATTGATCAATTAATTCATTTCAGGAATGCATAAAGCCCGTGACAATAGATAAGACAAAGTCAAAAACTGGATCCAAAATAACTGTGCAAGCGGATGGCTACTACGAAGAATCAGAGGTAAGGAAAGTTCATAAATGTGTTTAATATAAAATACGAAATATCTCATAATTCATAGACCGGCAAGCAAAAGCTGCAAAAGGTTGAGATCACATTGCAAGATTGCCTCGCCTGCTCCGGATGCATCACCTCCGCGGAAGGCGTGCTTATCACACAGCAAAGCCAGGAGGAGCTGCTCAAAGTGTTGCGTGAAAACGAAAGACTCAAGGCCTCCGGCGACAATGATCAGGTGCGCACAATTGTGTTCACTATTGCCATACAGCCGCTCTTGAGTCTCGCCCATCGCTTTGAGCTCAACGTGGAGGAAGCAGCTCGCCATATGTCCGGTTATCTGCGACAGCTGGGCGCCGATTATGTGCTGTGCACAAAGATTGCTGACGATCTGGCGTTGCTGGAGTGCCGACAGGAGTTTGTGGAGCGATATCGCAACAATGCCGAGCTGAGCATGTTGAGTTCCTCTTGTCCCGGCTGGGTGTGCTATGCCGAGAAGACTCATGGCAATTTTATATTGCCCCATATTGCCACAACTCGTTCGCCTCAACAGATAATGGGCGTGCTGGTCAAACAAAGGCTGGCTGAAAAGCTGGGTGTGCCCGGCTCGCGGATCTATCATGTCACAATCATGCCCTGCTACGATAAGAAACTGGAGGCATCACGCGAGGATTTCTACAGTGAGGTGAACAGCTCAAGGGATGTGGATTGTGTAATTACCTCGAGTAAGTAAAGAGCCTGCTCTACTCGACTATATATTGTACTTTCGCCTTTTCCAGTTGAAGTGGAGCAAATGCTCCAGACAGAGGAGCAAACCCTACAGCAATTCGAGCCCTCCGACATGGACTGGCCCTGGACAGATCAGCCGCCCGAGTCTATGGTATGGGCACACGAGTCCACCATGTCCGGCGGCTATGCGGAACACATTTACAAATATGCCGCCCGCGAGCTGTTCAACGAGGAGACGCCGAACGAGCTCCAATTCAAGGCGTTACGCAATCGCGACTTCACGGAAATTAGCTTGGAAAAGGATGGCAAGATCGTACTTAAATTTGCCATTGCCAACGGTTTTCGGAATATACAAAATCTGATGCAAAAGCTAAAGCGTGGCAAGGGGCCAGGCTATCATTTTGTTGAGGTGATGGCTTGTCCATCCGGCTGCATCAATGGCGGTGCACAGGTGCGTCCCACGACGGGGCAACATGTGCGCGAGCTGACTCAACAGCTCGAAGAGCTCTATAAACAACTGCCGCGTTCCAATCCTGATAATGTCTATACCAAACATATATATTCCGATTTCCTGGATGGCACACAGACCGACAAATCCCAAAGCCTACTCCATACCAGTTATCATGCTGTGGAAAAGCTCAGCACAGCCTTAAATATTAAATGGTAGTATATAGTCTATATACATTTTGGATCACTGTAGATATATATCGTGTAAGTTGCAATTGTTATTAAAGTTTTATGCAAGACAATGTGTGGGGTTTTAATAAATAAAACAGTTTAATATAACCCTAAAATTTTTTTAGTTTTCTATTAATTTGTTTAATAAACATTTTCTGAGAAAATAAAACCTTTGGAAAATTTAAAAAATATATTTAAATATAGTTATGAAAATATTTTTGAATTTAGTACAAAGCAATTTTAATTTATTATTAATTATTCTGCATTTAAAAATATATTTCAAATTATTTATGAAAATATTTTTGAAATTAAATTAAAATTATTTGAAATATAAATATAAAATTTGAATTATTCTGCATTTTTTAAATAAACACTTTATTTTTTCTTTTAAAAAAATTAAAATATTTATTAAATTAATATTAAAATTAAACAAAAATTATTTTGAATACAATAAAAATCTAGTGTTTTTTTTATCGCCAACAGCTATTGTTATCGATACCACACACTGCTTTCAGGCATCGATAAGTCGATGCCTCAGCAACATCCCTAAATGAAATACACGTAAACTTTTAGCCAAAATCGGCGAAACATTAGAATATGCAATTAAAAATATGTTTTGTGCTGCCATTCATAACAATTGCACTTGCACTCGATGAGCCACAAAAGCTCAAAGATAAATCCACCAAATTGCCGCCGTGCAAGGCGTGCACAGTGCTCGTGGAATCATTCAATTTGGGTTTGGAGCGCACGAAACGGGGCAAACATGCCGGCGGCGACGCGGCCTGGGAGCAGGAGAAGATGCGCGCGTATAGGAACAGTGAAGTGCGTTTCGTTGAGATCCAAGAGCAGTTGTGCAGTGAGGTTAAGCGCGGCCAGGATCACTGTCACATGTTGAGCAACGACCACGAGTCCTTGCTCGAGGATTGGTTCACGAGCAAACAGGACGAGGAGCCCGATTTGCATGCCTGGCTGTGCATTAATCAACTGAATGTGTGCTGCCCAAGCAATACATTTGGAGCCACATGCCAGCCCTGCACAGATTGCAATAATAATGGTGGGTAAAGTTGGAAAAAATTTAATATATATTTTAAATCGCCCATTTTCTAGGCAAATGCAAGGGCAACGGCACGCGCAAGGGTAATGGGCAATGCCTCTGTGACGCCGGCTATGCGGGCATCAGCTGCAACGACTGCGATGAGCACTATTATGAGTCCTTTCGCGATGCCACAAAGCTGCTCTGCACGCCCTGCCATGCTTCCTGCGGCGATGGCGGCTGCAATGGCGCCGGTCCGAAGAGCTGTCGCCAGTGCAAAGCTGGCTGGCGCATGGACACCGAAACGGGCTGCGTGGATATCAATGAATGTGTAGATCAGCAGCGTGCCTGTCGACCCCAGCAGTTCTGCGTTAACAACGAAGGCTCCTTCTCCTGCCTGGAATGTGATCGTGCCTGCGACGGCTGCGATGGCGATGGACCCGATATGTGCAAAAAGTGCGCCGATAACTATCAGCTTAAGGATGGCAAATGCCAGGGTGAGTGTGTGTGCAACTATCGATAACTATAGCTTGACAACTATCACCATTTCTCTTGCTCCCCGCCCCCATCGTTGTTGCCATTTACACAGATATGTCCTCGCAGCAGCGTGATTCGTATGTAAACATAACACGATTTCTCACCTACTTCGGCATGTGCGTGGCTACCTGTGTCATCTTCCAGAGCTCCACACACATTGCGTATATCGTTGGTGGCGCGGTCGCCATCTATATAGCTGCCTCCGAGTATTGGCTGAATTGGACAGCGCAAGGCGGCATCCAAAAGCCAGAAATAGACACAAAGCAGCTAGAGGATTTGATCATGAAGTCGTTATAAGGCGAAAAAAGCAAGAAAAAAGACATTCGGAATGTTTGCTGATCTATACGTTAATTTTATTCTATGAATAATTCGTACAATGAGCATTTGGCTGCAGTATTTCAATTATGTTATGTTTTCCCATATTTTTTTGTTTGTTTGCAGTAGCATTAGAAGCGGAAATCGATATACAACCGGAAATCGATTCACAACCGGTAAAGGCGCCTTCAATGCGTGAGGAACTGTAATACGCACAGGTCACAGCAACAATTTAGTCCAATTTAGTTTAATACAATTACCAAATTAGATTTCAATTAAGAATTACCAAAATTGCCAAATTTGAAAAAAAAAAACAAAATTTTCTTTTGTATATATTATTTGAAAAAAATTATTAAATAAAATTGTAGAGTTAAAATATAGTTGGCCTCAAATGAGCTGAATTCTAAAAAAGGCTTACAAGTATTAGCAATGTATTTGAGCGCATATGTAATTGTATCATTATTCACAGCATTTTTAAAACAAGTAAAATAAATGATTTGTCGATATATCCTTGCCGTTTTTTATACCATTCCTAACAGCTGCGGAGGAGAAGGCGCCAATTTGAAAATTTGCGGCTGTTTTATTAGGTAAGTAAAAGTATCGATACATCAAAAATGTTTACAACAGCTGTGCAAAATGTAAATGCCAATTTGAATTTTATACTTTTAAGGATAGCATGGCTTAAAGTGCTTAAATTTTTAATTTGCTGTACGAATTTTTAAAATAAGTGAGTTTTCCTTGATATTTAAGCATAAGCAATATGCACTAAAAGTATCGCTATATATATTTATACTTAGTATATTTTATACCATTTCTAACAGCTGTGCTAGAGCAAGCGCCAATTGGAAAATTTTAACTAGCAGTAAAAATCGATAAATCATAGTTTGCTTTGTATGTTTTATGCCATTCCCAACAGCTGTAATAAAATGTGAGCGCCAAATTTGAATTAAGTACCATCTTCAAGGGGCAAATAAGTTAAAGCCTTATATATACTACGAAACTCTTTGAGTGATTATTTTGCTTACTATTTATGACTATTGTTTTCTAAATTAGCTGCAATTTGCTTTGACGATCAATTTAAATGGTCAGACCTAACGTAATATCCTGTGGGAGCTTTGCGCATGTCCAACTCGCATCCATTGCCATAGTCAACAGCAGCGGCTGGAATTTTGGAATGCGGCATGTTACTGCAACAGCAGCAGCAGCGGCAGCAGGAAGCGGCACTAGCAGCAGCAGGAGCAGCATATTTGATATTTGTTTGTGCGTACCGAGCTGCTTGGCCAGAAGGTCAAGCTTTGCTGGCCGAAAAATCAATTTAGTTCTGGTTAAAAAAAGGAAAAAAAAACTATGCCACAAGCGTTGGCTTTTGCGTAAATAACCAAAACGTTAACATTTTCGCCACACAAAATCAATACTAACTTTTTTTTTGGCCAAAACACTTGGCCATATATAGCATATATATATATATAAAGCCAGGTAAGTAGGCTTTTGCGTAACCAAGCAAAGCACGTAAATAGTTTCGTGTTTTTTTTTTTTTTTAGGCTGAAAGTTATAAACAAAAATTTCAAATAACGTTAAAGTAAGTTTCAGAATTTCGGAAAGAAAATAGAAATAAACATAAAACACAGATTTGAATGCTAAGATGTCGTCGCCGTCATCGTCGTCAATAACAACAACAACAACAGCAGCAGTACAACAACTACAACAGCAACAAACATATGGCCTAACAGCGAATGATATTGCGACTGATTATCGGCCCTACAGCGGATCGGCCGGCCATATGCCCGCCATGACAAGCGAACGACAACAGCAGGATAATCGCGACATGTTGGAACGCGAAGATACTTTGGAATACTTCATTAAATTCCCTAAGCCAACGGCCGACAACGACTTCGTGTTGGTCAGCGGCAACGACGAGCAGAACAATGTGCCCATTGTGATGCTGTTGGGGTGGGCGGGCTGTCAGGATCGTTACCTGATGAAATACTCGAAGATCTACGAGGAGAGGGGGTGAGTGCATGATGATAACAACTATTAACCATTGGCATGGATTCAATATTTAATAATAATTTAAAAACAAGTAAGAAGGCTCTAGTCGGGTGTGACCGACTAGCATATCCCCTGAACCCCGTTCGAAATATACTCCAGAGCTTGTAGCTTGGATAAACTTAGCGCCATCTAGCGTTAAATCTAAACTAAAGTAACAGCTTAAAATTCAAACACAATTCAATCGGAATGGCAATTCTTAGAATATGACAGAATGCACGCACTTGAATGTACGTGTACAAAATTATAAGAAAAATCTTGGCGCTGCTGCCACCTGTTTTTCAGCACATAATCTACACATTCCAGCAAATATTTGCCAATTTAGTTAAAATTTAAACTCTTTCACATATTGGCTATATTTGCAACAGAACTTCAATTTTAAGAATTTGGCAAAATTTGGGGCCGGTATCCAAAATTTAACAAAAATCAAAATTGTATAAAATAAACATGAAACTAAATACAAAAATTGGCGAACCTAGCTTTTAAGATGTGCGAGCTATAATTTAATAACTGGATTTCGATAAGGTTTTTTATAGTTATCGAATAGTTATCGAAAATAAACTGGATCAGCCTGTGCTACAAAAAATTTCAAGTCTCTAGCTTTTAAAGGTTCTGAGATCGACGCGTTAATGTATACGGACAGACGGACGGACAGAGGGACGGACTGACTGACTGACATGGCTATACCAACTCACTCAGTTCGTTGCCATGATCAAGAATAGATATACTTTATGGGGTCTGTCACACCTCCTTCGGTCTGTTACATTAATTTTAACGAAACCAATATACCCGGATTTCCCATTTTCAATGGGCTTAAAAAAAACATTAAAAACTCTCTAATTTATCTCCCCTGACAGTCTCATAACTGTTCGTTATACGGCGCCCGTTGACACATTGTTCTGGAAGCGCAGCGAGATGATACCGATTGGCGAGAAGATACTGAAGCTCATACAGGATATGAATTTCGATGCGCATCCTTTGATATTTCACATCTTTTCGAATGGCGGCGCCTATCTCTATCAGCACATCAATTTGGCCGTGCGCAAGCACAAATCCCCCTTGCAGGTGCGCGGTGTCATCTTCGATTCGGCGCCAGGTGAGCGACGTATGCTAGGGCTATATCGCGCCATAACCGCGATCTATGGCAAGGAGAAGCGCTGCAATTGCATTACAGCGCTGGCCATAACATTGACCCTAAGCATTATGTGGTTTGTTGAGGTGAGTTAGAGGGGGGGAATACCCCTTTCGCCCTTTCCACTACTAATTGGGAGACTGTTTTGCAGGAAACTTTTGTGGCTTTTAAGAGTTTGTTCGTGAAGTCGACGCCGGTGCATGCGAGTCCATTTAGCGAGCTGAAGAACGAGTCTAACAAGTATCCGCAGCTATTTCTATATTCGAAAAGTGATGTTGTCATACCATATCGAGATGTTGAGAAATTTATACGAATGCGCCGTGATCAGGGCATCGATGTTTCATCCGTTTGCTTTGAGGATGCGGAACATGTGAAAATCTTTACCAAATATCCAACACAATATGTCCAAAGTGTGTGTAGTTTTATCAGGAATTGTATGGCTAATACTCTAACGTCCTATCAATTAACTGGCGATGTCATCGAACAGCAACACCAACAACAACAACAGCTACAACAACAGTCAAACTTGAAATACGATTAAACAAAAACCGATTTTTTAAAAATGCGCGCGCAGAGGAAAACAACGCATCAAAAAAACGTATGTGATAGGCAGCACAACTATTATAAACAAAAACTAACTTACTTACTATTTGCAACAAAACAATACTCGATTGGACACAAATTGCAAAAATTTTAAACGTAACTATTGAAAAAAAAAAAAAACTAAAACTATAACAAAAACAAATTTAATGCAGTTGACCGCTTGGCGCCCGCTGCCGCTTTAATGTAGAAACGAATTTAAGAGTTACTCGAATCGAAAAAACTAACAAAAAAATATCGTGTGCATTCTTATATTTTTCTCTCCCCCCTCCCCTCCCTCCTTGGCAAAGTGCACAAAACGAGCGCAAATAAAATAATTGATCATAAAATTTTAATTAGCGCCACGAGTTTAAATTTTCAAATTGCAATTGTTTTCGACTGACAGCTGACTGACTGCTATACAACCAGGCCAGGGTGTTGTGCAATTATCGAAATGTTTGTGGCGCAATCGTTTATATTCGATAAGTTTTTTGGCGAGTCGCCATCTTGGAATGTGCGAAGAAGAAGAAGCGAACAAAAAGCAAGCGAAAAATCTTTAAGCGTATTTATTTAAATGTATAAATTGCATAAATCTATATATTTAAGACCAAGCACACATATTTATTGCTCCACTCAACAATATAAAAGAAATCCCAGCACAGCTGCCACGTTGCGTTCGCCCAAAAAGGCTTAGCCACAAAAAAAAAAAATCGAAATCTCCGACGGCCCGAAGGTATCATACACACACACACACACGCACACGTACACTCACATATACACAGTACAACACATACATATATATTAGTGCAAGCAAAAAGAGGCAGAAGAAGCAAAGCCAGGCAGAGAGTGTTTTTCCATACAATTTCGGTGAAGCTACTTGGATCCTAAGGTAAATAAATCAACGCACGCTGTATAGCTGTGTTGCCAAAAATAATGGAAATGATTCTGGCGCCGCCAGCGCCACAAATGCCGCGGCACACGTCGAAAACAACGGTGCACGCGCTAGTGTGTGCGCCTGTGTGTGTGTGTTTGTGCTTGTATGTGTCCGCAATTAATGCATATTTAACATTGATCCATTTATGTTGCAGACGCCGTTGCCGACTTCTGGTCAGGCACAAACAGCACATTGATTGTGTTGCGGGCAGGTGATATAACTAAACAATCGCGACAGCTTGCTGCGGACTATGTCTGACTATTTGCGCCAGCAGAAACCACTAGAGCACACATAGCCATGGCTGCGACGAGAAAATTGCAAGGTAAGCACAATTCCCCACATATATATGTATGTATTTAAATACTGATACTGTGAACATTATCGATATATATTCCCCCCTCCCCCCACACCGATAGGCGAAATTGATCGATGTTTAAAAAAGGTAGGCGAAGGCGTGGAAACGTTTGAGGATATATGGAAAAAGGTACACAATGCTACAAATACCAACCAGAAGGTGAGCATATAACACCATCTAAATCGCATAACTCCTATCAATGTATATATACTCATATATATACATTTCTCAATTGCAGCAAAAGCATCTGCAGGAAAAGTATGAGGCAGACCTTAAAAAGGAAATTAAGAAACTGCAGCGATTACGAGATCAAATCAAATCATGGATTGCATCCGCCGAGATTAAAGATAAAAGCACGCTGCTCGAGAATCGAAGGCTCATTGAAACGGCAAGTTTTCAATTGAAATTAAAAGACAAACCACAGATCACATTTGAGCCAACTAAATCTAAATTTATCTGTGATTCCAATAAGAATAACAAAATATTGATAAGCCAATCACAATGTCTCCAATTTGCCCTCTATTAATCTTCTGAATCTTTCTCATACCTACAGCAAATGGAACGCTTCAAGGTGGTGGAGCGGGAGACAAAAACAAAAGCGTATTCCAAGGAGGGTCTGGGCGCCGCACAAAAAATGGATCCAGCGCAACGGATCAAGGATCATGCGCGCAATTGGTTAACCGGTTCAATTAGTACATTGCAAATACAAATCGATCAGTATGAGAGCGAAATCGAATCGCTGTTAGCGGGTAAAAAGAAACGTCTGGATCGCGACAAACAGGAGCGCATGGATGATCTGCGTAGTAAGCTGGATCGTCATAAATTCCATATAACCAAACTGGAAACGCTGCTGCGACTGCTGGACAACGATGGCGTCGATGCGGATCAAGTGAACAAAATCAAAGATGATGTCGAATACTATATCGATTCATCGCAAGAACCCGATTTTGAGGAGAACGAGTTCATCTACGATGACATTATCGGTCTGGATGAGGTGGAGCTGAGCGGCACGGCCACAACGGATAGCAACAATAGCAACGAAACTAGCGGCTCGCCCAGCAGTGTAACATCCGGCGGCAGTCCATCGCAATCGCCAGTTACAGTGCAGCAGGTGTTGCCATCCTCCTCCACACAGCAGACAGCGACGGCGGGCAGCAGCAGCGCTGGTAGTGGCACCAGCGCCGCCAGTGCAGCTCAATTCCAGCATTTGCAGGCAGCAGCAGCAGCAGCGGCGGCGGCAGCGGCAGCAGCCGTCGTTGCACAGCAATCGAATGGTAATAATGTGGGCTATGCGAGCGACACCAGCGCAGCTTCATCCTCAGCGACAACGTCCACCGAGGCGACAACAGGTGGCGATAAGCGCAACAAAAGTAGCGAAAGCAATGCGAATAGCAGCAAAGCCAAGGTAAGCAGCTGCACTAAAAAAAACTAACTAAGAATAAGACTAGTTGGGATGGCTGTAGAATTATTAAACTTGCAGAGATGTTATATATATATATTTGGGGACAATTGAGCGATAGTAGTTCGCTTTGATAATGGTTTTGCACATGATTGATATGGTTTGTGGGAGCAATAAGAAAGTTTTTTATATCTTCATTTGCACAAAGTTGAATAATTAAGATAGTTATTGACTGATTCTTCTTAGAGAGCTATATAATATATAGTAACATGGTTTATTAATAGAAATAAGCGTCGAATTAACCTATATTGTATATTTTGATCTACTATGAACTGATCAAGTTCATAGTATTCATTTTATTGTAACTAGATTTGTTAGCTAAAATGAGCGTCTGATTCTATTGATCTAGCCAACTGCAACAAGAAGTCAAACATCTACACTGATCTAGACTATATAAGTCCTTGATAGGGCTCATTATCTTTATATATATTTACTTAAACTATTATTCTCATTTATATATATTTGAATGTATATATATTGGCAATAAGTCATATATATGGCTCAAAGATAAATATTTATATATTTAAAATATATTTATATATATTTTAAAATATTTAAGCATTCAATTTAATTTCCTTCTATACAGTATAAATTTTATCAGTTTTTTTTACACATTAAGTAAACTTATTCATATCGAATAAGCCTTATATGTTTTCTGTTACCAGATAAAAATATTTTAACATTAAGTCTAATTTCCTTCTATACATTATATATATTTTATCACTTTATTTTCCACATTAACTAAATTCATTTTGCTTCCGATATTAACCAAAACACTCCTTCACTTTCACAGCAGCAACCTCAACAGCCGATCAAGCCGACGCCAGTGCGTGCCACAGTTAAAACGCCCGCGGGTAGTGATAGTAAGTATCTAAGACTATAAATCAATATCAAATACTTACTAATGAACAAATTTCAATTCTATTAGCAGCTCAAGTCAATAAGATTATTAGCTCAACGCCCAGCAAAAACCAACAGCAGCAGCTACCCACGGTCGCTTCCGTTTTGGCGTCTAGCGGGACACAGAACAACAGTAACAGCAACAGTAACAGCAACAACAACAATAATAACAGCAGCAGTAGCAGCAGCAGCATTGTCGCTGCTAGTGGTCACAATCCTGCCGTGCAGCCACATGCTCCAACGCCTGGTCTGAGTGCAGCCAACATAACTGTCCCAGCAGCAGCAGCAGCAACAGCAGCGGCGGCGGCAGCAGCAGTTGCAGCCGTAGCAGCAGCATCAGCGAGCAACAGCAGCAATAACATTCAAGGCCAATCTGTGATTCAAGCGACACCAACAATTGCATTTGCAGCGGTGGCTAAACACAACACATGTAACTATATTAAACTATATGTTAAGGCAAAGCCAGATTTATTCTAAATTTAATTTATAAATAACAGCACTACTGGAAAACGGACCTGTCTCGCAACAGCAGGCAACGGCGCCGACGGTGGCAGCCATTGTAAGCGCCAATGCACAGGCCCAGCAACAACAACAACAACAGCAGCAGCAACAACAGGCAGCGCAATTATCCAATCTTCAAACGAATTCCTCACACATGCAAAACGGTAATAGATTTTGGTCGAAATTAGCCAAGTGGCTTATTGTAATTCTAATTGATAGTAATCATTGTAAATGGCTTGATCTAAGCATATCAGTCTGTCGATACTAGGAATTAGAAACCTTAAAATTAACTACTCTATATAATATGGCCAATCGCTAAGCTTAGCGATGATTTGTTGATAGTTTTAGTAAGTGTAAATGATAGTATTCATTTTAAATGAATTGATCTACCCATATCAGTCTGTCGATACTAGGAATTATAAATTTTAGCATTAAGTACTCTATTTAATAGAGCCAATGGCTAAGCTTGGCAATGATTTATTTATAATTTTGTCGATTAGTAAGTGTAAATGATAGTATTGATAGTAAATGATATATTGTATATCTAAAACTAACGCTTCGCGATAAACACAGATGTTATTTTATAATCCATTTACAAAGGCTTTGAGCAATTAGACTGCAACCACACTGGCCATTTGGAGCTTGGCACAGAGTTTCACGCAGTTGTGAGCGCTCAACAAGTATAAATTTGCAGAGGGTATTTTAAATTTTTCAACAATAATGTTAATATCGGCTACTAACTAAACTGAGATTTTGTTGGCAATAGAGGCAATCACAATATCAAATGTTAATAATCAAAAAATACTTTAGTTAATGTTAATTTTTGTATAGAAATCAAGTGAATCTAGTTGGCAATCTCTATATACACCATACACTTATTAGTAAGGGTATTCAAACTTCGACGTCTTTGTAGTTAACAGTTCGGATTTTGTTTATTTTAAAACAATAATTGTTATTAATGTGTAATGCTTATGGCTTTTTGTTTCGTTTGCTTTTGCAGGTCTGCCCGTCTCACTCAGTAGTAGCAGCAGCGGCAGCAGCAACAGCAGCAGCAATAACAACAGTAATGCTGTCGATGCGATTTCATTGAAAACCATGGCACAGGAAGCCATTAATCGATCTGTGATCGAGCCCAATTCCCTAAATCAGCAGCAGGCAAGTAATATAGATACGAGACAGCAGCAGCAACAACAGCAACAACAGCAGCAGCAGCAACAGCAACAACAGCAGGCGCAGCAACAAGCAGCGCAGCAATCGCTGCTGCAACAGCATTTCAGCACCGAAACAACTGCCAACCAACAGCAACAGCAGCAGCAACAACAACAGCAGCAGCAGCAGCTCCAGCAACAACAACAAGCAGCGACAGCGGCAGCTGCAGCAGCAGCAGCAGCGCAACAACAGCAGCAACAAAACGCAGCAGCGGCAGCAGCAGCAGTTGCAGCAATTGGTACAATAGTAGCTGCTGCCAGCAATGGTCCCACAGCTGGCAGTGGACTCATGAATCTGGCGAATGCTGCTGGTCAGCCAACAGCCGTCAGCGGTGGTGTTGTAGTCGCAGCCAATGCCAAGACGCATACATCGCAACAACAGCAGCAGCAGCAGCAACAACAACAGCAGCAACAACAGCAGCAGCAGCAACAACAACAACAACAGCAGCAGCAGCAAATGGCCACAACGGAGGCGCACATACCACCGCTGTTAGGTGTCACGCCGCTGGGTCCAACGCCACTGCAAAAGGAACATCAGCTGCAGTTCCAAATGATGGAAGCCGCATATTATCACCTGCCACAGCCCATTGATACTGAGAAGCTGCAAACATATTTTCATCGCTCACCGGTGCAAACACCAGCGCACTATCCACAGGTGAGTCAGGTACATTGATTCAATTGTCATCCTACATGGCTACAATTGATGCATGTTTTTTTGTTTTCCATGCATGCATCGCAGGCCCAGCTGCCCATTTACGATACCGTTGAATTCTATCAACGGCTCTCGACGGAGACGCTCTTCTTTGTGTTCTACTATATGGAGGGCTCCAAGGCGCAATATCTCGCAGCGAAGGCGCTCAAAAAGCAAAGCTGGCGCTTCCACACCAAATACATGATGTGGTTTCAACGGCACGAAGAGCCCAAGATTATCAACGATGATTACGAACAGGTGAGTGTTTAATAATGTCAACAAATCATACCAATTATATCTAAGGGGAAGCTCAAATTAATTGGTATGAGAACCAGATTAGATTCATATATTTCTGTGGAAAGTATAGAAATGATCGAGGCAATGATTGGCGTAGGTAGAAAGCAATTCGAATGTCTCTTTCTGTATTCTGAACTCTGTTTCTGATTTAAAAGCCATGGAATACATAATATTTATAAACATTTGCTTTCAATATATATTTATTTATATTGATATTAATTTTATCAGATATAAATTTTTGTTGATCGCAAAAAAGAATCCCAAGGAAAATTAACTGCTTAGCCATTAACTAAAGTTTTAAATTCTTTAATATTACTTTTCATGAATATAAATGCATTATTAATATATTTTAAAATTAAATATATTAATTAAAATAAGTTTAAGTGCATTTTGGCCGCACCATCATCTGCATTGATTTGTATGAATATGTTGAGCCGCGCCATTCATACCAGCACATGCCTCTGGTTGCAAATTCACTGGAGTATTGACCGTTTAAGTACATTCCAAAAAGATTGCTGAAAAGGCCACAAATAAATATTATTAATATATAAATAATATATATATATAATGTTTGTGTGAACAGACCTATCTGTGCAGTCGTTGTACCACCAGGCACCCATTCGCTTGATTGGGCAATCCTTGGGAACGCCATCGTGTCTCTTATCAAATGTTAAGAACTTTTGGTTCAAATGATAGTTCAGCGAGTCTCCCGCATCTCCAGAATAACTACCTAACTTTTGTAGGGTATAAAACTCATTTTCACTGCTAATGACGAAATTATCATAGTGTGCATATCGTGTTGCTCCTTCAAAGTCCTCCAGATGTATGTACAGTTCGTGAGCCTGACTCTTGACCATTGCATGTACTCTTTCCATTCCGATAAAGAATTCACCTGATAGTTCGCCAAAGCCGTTTTTATAATTTGTCCAATTGCGATAGAAATTCACGCTGCCATCAAATCGACTCGCTATCACAGTCCAACCCAGTCCGGCCAAATGGGAATCACACAAAGCCGGGAAGGGTGCGAGGCCGGGCACTTCTATTGTGTAGACTCCATCCCATGGGGGGCAGGTAGAGGGATAGCTCATTTTATACCTCAGCTCATTTTCGATTTGTTGTGGATCGACACTATCTTTAAGCAGCTTTGCTTCCAGAGCCTGCTTCAACCTATCAACTTCTTCACCAATGCTGCCATTGATTATAAATGCAGTTGTTAGTAAAAATAATATTATTTTCATTTTAAAAAATATTCTTCACTCTGAGAATTGAACAGTTCGAAATCTGCACTGAAACTAGTTGAGCTCAGAAGTATTTTGGTCTTTTATATCAATTTAAAGGTTGAAAATTAAGTGATATTGATTCTGATTGCGAATTATCTTATAGATTACACATTGATTGCATTATCTTCTGAGTAGTTTAGTTGCCATATACAGTAGGAACTCCCTAATATGGATACATAGTTTACTGCCTGGAATTGTTACAGAGTTTTGACTATTTAAAATAAGATTTTTATATAATAAAACTGGTTTTTTTAATTACTTGACATAATTGTTAAAACTATAGAAGACATATGAGTATATATGCATAACTTCAAGTCTCTCGCTTCAATAGCGGCGAAATGGTTAACGTTCATACGGACAGACAGACGGACAGCGGGACGGAGATTGTAGAAAACCAATATACTCATTTCCCTTTCTTGAATGAGTATAAAAACTTTTGCTAGACTTAAAAGTAATATGTATTTACTTGGGAAACGAAACAGTTTTATAATGAAACTTTTACTTTTATTTCAATAATATATTCCTATATATAATATTATATTAATAATTTTTATTCCAGGGTACGTACATCTACTTCGATTATGAGAAATGGAGTCAGCGCAAAAAGGAGGGCTTCACCTTTGAATACAAGTACTTAGAAGACAAGGAGCTGAATTGAATTGAATGCTGCGTTGTTGTGATGCGGATGCGTCGGCTGTCTACGAGGAAATCAATCCATAACTACAATAATGAATCAATAGCATACAATAATCATACCATACACTCACCCACTCTCAACCATCGAACAGAATCAGAACACTCACACACACACACACACACACACACATAGAATCACAGCTAAACTCCATAAACTAATGAATCGGATGTGTAAGAGAAGCGATAAAGCAAAGCAAAGCAAAGCCGTAAGCATAAGTGAAAAGGAAGATTGAAACGGAAAACAAAACAAAAGAAAACAAAAAAAAGAAAGAAAGAAAACAATGAAGTATGATACTGATACTTGTTCGGAAAACGCATGTAAAAACATATGCTTTTTTATATAAATGTTTTATTGTTTATTATTTTTTTTTAAGAATTACTTTCCTACACAAAAAAAAAGATTTAAAAAAAAAGAAAAAAGAAAAGAAACTAAAACTATAAAAAAGTTATGCAAAATATGTGCAAAAAAAATTTGAATTTTCTGGCAGTTGTTCCTCAAGCCCCGCCCACGCAGCCGCTCCCGCCACGCCCCAAAAAAAAAAAAACAAAAAAAAACCTCCCATTTAGTATATCGCTTAGCGTTCTCTCATGCATTCAGCTCGAGCTGCCTCCGCCCCACGCCTCTGCCTCTGCCCCACCCCGCTCCGCCCCCCTCCTCATCCATCGCACTTGCATCATGTATAAAGAGCGCAGCAGTGTGCAGTAAATACTTTTAATTATAAACAAATTAGCGCACCGAATTTTTTTCAATGCGTTTGCGTAGAAACGTTAAAGAATAAAAGAAAAACAAAAAACAAAAAAATGAAAAACTCGTGAGAATAAAAGTAAACACTAATAAAACTTCAGCTGATCTTATTTAAATTTAATAATGTAATTACGATTACTAAGATCATTGATTAAGTTGAGCATGATAATGAATGGATGCCGCAAGGCAGACATACAAACAAACAAACAAAACAACAAATTAATGCGTAAAAATACCTTTTTTTTAAATGTAAGCAAAATAAAAACAAAACGTGAGTAAATAGTTGAAACATGTTTAGTGTTTTTTTTCCTTTGGTTTTATTTGATTCAATTTTATTTTAATTTTCTTTCCATTTAGCCTATTTGAAATCCTCTGATCGGTTGATCGTAAAAAAAAGAAAACAAAAACCAAAAAAAAAATGAAAGAAAATGTTAATAAGTCATATATAGTCAAATGGTATAAACAAATGCATTTTAGAATGTTTTTGCGTAAATATAGCATTTTTGCTAAACAAAAAAAGAACGAAATACATATTTAACAATTTTACAAGAATAGTTTTAAACAAAAAAACAAAAACAAAACACAAATGCATGCAAAAAAAAAAAACATTTTAAAAATTATTAAAAAAACAAACAAAAAATGCATTAAAATATACATACAATTATACGCCGCCCATTGCGTACTGCATTTTATTAAAAATACAATTATATGGATATTTCTGGTTAAATTTCAATTTACATTATTTTTTAATGGAAAAAGTAGACTCATAACTCTGCTATGTTGCCTGTCTTATACTAGCCAGATTTCAGCTTCTACTTATACTATTTACTTTTATATACTGTTGTGTATACTAAGCTGTGTTGGCAATTTAGCTATTTTCTCGTCAGTTCTGGTGTTCTTACAAACACAGAATGCGGACTGGCGGGAATTATAACTATATTGAATCATTGAATGGCTTATTTTTAGCTGGAGTGAAATGTGAGAAAATGTCGAAAAGTAATTTGGCTGCACTGATCATAGCTTGATGGGTTCTCTTATACCGAAACCAGCATAGTATGTATGTGTGTGTGTGTGTCCCTTATACCTAACTTATAATTACTACCTTATACTCTTCACTGCGTTTTGTATGAGTGATTTCTTATACGCTCTTCTCACTGAGCAAACTGTTGTCCTGGGTATGCGTGCATGAGTATAAGTGCAAATGTGCTCATCTACAACTGTGGATGTATGTGTGCAGTGGCTTTTGGTATTTTGAAGTGAGCAGACGTGCGTGTATTTGATTTTTGCTTATATTACAAAATTTATATATATTTACAAACTATTTACCAATCAAAATTTTAGTTTGTATATAATTTTTACTTCCTCTAATCTTTATTTGTTATCTGACAATGTTTTATTAGAAATTGTTTTCAACAAATTCTTATCGATGCAATATTATTTATAAGAAATCAAATTAAAACAAGTAATTGAGGTTTTTGGAAATGTCGATTCTTAGAAAGATTATTCTTCATTGGACTTTTACCTATTTACCAAAACATTTATATAGAATAAAATTGACGCCATGTCTGATTTAATTTTCCCCGAAATAAAAGTTCCATTCAAAATCTTACTTGATAGTTTTTAAAATAATTTCGCATTAATTATACTTATCAATTGGAACTTATGAATAGCGCTTTGATAGGCTTAATATTAGTAGAAGTAAAACAAAAATAGCAAAGATTATTTGATAATGTTGATAACGTATGGCTTCCCTCACAACAATTTGAAATGTCTCCCGTCTCACACTGTCAAAAGATAACACGTCCAATACATTTTCTATATGTGGCTATCAAATCTAAATAGAGCCAAATCAAAAATGGGTGTGTGCGCCATGACTAATCATTATGATATCTATGCAAGAATACCCCCAAGATAGACTGACCAAAACATTCAATTAGTCACACTCGAGTATGAGATATGCCAAGCGTATCAAACTGGGCACAATAAATCAATCAATAATCAGATTCATTTAAAAGTTCAGATTCAGATTCAGATATTGTTAATGTTCTAGTGGGACTTCAAAGTCCCAATTTATTGCTTTAATTGTCTCTAAGTTTTCTTCATATTAAAATTCAGTTCTTTGGACGCACCAACATCTTCATTACTTTATAGGAATAGTTGTTTCCACGCCACTTCTTCCAGTACATGCCCTTGCGGCTGAAGGCCTCGCTGTGTGCACCATTCAAGTACAAGCCAAAGAGATTGCTAATATTATAAAAGAAATGTTAATAGAGTAACTAGTATATAAATATCAATTCTAGTCCTACCCAAAGGCACAATCCGTGTACCACCAGCCACCCATCTGATGCATGGCACAATTGTCCCTGGAATAGTCATTGTCCGAATCGTACGTGGTGAACTTCATGCCCACATTGTAATAGAGTGAATCTCCTGCAGTTCCCGAATAGACACCAATGCTCTTCAACGGATACTTTTCCTCCTCGCTGCCAATCAAGAATTTATCGTAAACTGCATATCGGATCTCTCCCTCGAAGTCCTCAAGTTCAAATTTCACCTCATGATCTCCAGCGGCAGTTATTTCGTGTAGTTTCTCCAAGCCAAGGAAGAACTCCCCGCTCGAATCCTCGAAACCTTCCTTGTATTCCGCCCAGTTACGAAAGAAGTTCAAGTTGCCTTCGAATCTGTGGGCCACCAGTGTCCAGTCATCATCATCGGACCTCACCACGCCGCCAAGGCAGCAGCCGATGAGGCAGACAAAAGAAAGGACAACAAAGGATTTCAAGACTCTATGGGAATGATAAGTTCTAGGATTCACACTCCAACTGTAACTGCCTAAGTGATACGAAATTCCCACCTTATATTGTGTTTGAAGCACGTTTCTATCAATTGAAGATCGTCTGATACGTGTAGTTTGAAACTATTAAGCATTGATAATGCATTGAAATTTATTGTATCAGTCATATTTCACTCTCTATGCTGGCAGGCGTATCAAAGTTCCATTTGGCCTTATCAAAATCCTGATAATATGATTCTGAGAATGAATAACACCTGTCTTTAGCATCTAGCTGGACAGCTTAGACTTATGTATATTGAAAGTAAGAGTGGGAATATGCATTTAACATTACAGCTCTGATGATTCTTTAAAGTCAGGAAAAAACTAGCCGGGAGTGCCTGGCTAGTTTATACCCTAAGCCCTGCAGCTGTTTCAAGCATTCTAGACTTCTACTATTTGACATAATAATTGTTTAAACTTTGGGAAATAGAGACAGTTATCCAAAATTCATAATTAACAAAGTCTGAATATATATTTGTCTCTGGCTTGCATTATCTATAAGCGGACGAAGGGACAGACGGACATGGAGAGGACAACTTATCTCGCTGTCATGATCTGTGCTTTCTGTCTGTTAAATTCATTTAAAATATATATTAAAGGCAGAAGGAGGCTTGGCTCACCACAAAATGTCTATATATGTTCGAGAGCAGACTTCTAGTTTTTTTTTGCTTGTCTCTCTCTCTCTCTCTGTCTGTCTGTCTGACGACTTTGGAATGTATAAGAGTCAACAATTGAAAATTTGGCTGAGGAGGATTAATCATATCAATAGCGAATAGAAGAAAAGATTAAATAATATTATTATTAATATTATCTAGTCCTGTTCATATATCTGTTGGAGGCAATACATACATACATATGTGGAAATCGATCGAATAAAATTACTATATCAAATTGTTGTTATAGAACAAATTAAAATTTGTATATAAAAATGTTTTACTTTTTCAAAAAACTTAAGCTTTAAATAATATATTTTATATTTATTTTCAATTAACTAAAAAAGATTTTCTTCAATTAAAATATTTATAAATTTAAGTTCTAAGTTATGGACACAAGAAAGTAATATATATAGTCTTAATCAGAGTACCGAGCTATGTCTCTCCGTCCAGCTGTCTCTTCGTCTGCCTGTCTCTCTGTCCGTTCCATCTCTCGATAGACTCGCTAATATACTCCGCTCATTTCGTTAGCGAGCATAAAAACTAACTCATGAGCATGATTTGAGTGTTTAACTCTGAGTGGTATTCCTCCTTCTGTCAGCTATAAAAGGGCTGCCTAGCTGCCTTGCGTCTTCAGTCGTGTTGCTCAACTGGTGCTGGTCGGACGCAGGCGCAGAAGCAGACATTCTTCTTGAAATTAAAATTTATAATTGATTACTTTGTTAAAACTTCTTAAATATATAATATATAATTATTATATATAGTTATTATATAGTATAATCAAATCTAGACGGACCTATGCCAATTGGAATGCAAAATCTAATAAAAATCCTTGTAATAAGAATATATTTTAGTTATCTAAATTTCTAATGAGCTTTACTGTGGCTCTATCAGAAAAGAGCCTAGTTGGAACACTTCCAATTGGAACCCAATGATCTAATAAGTTGAATAGACAAAACACTTTGCTTTGATCAAGAATATATTTTATAATTCTGCGATGTTTTCTATAATGAATTACAACTTTAATGATAATCAGCCAACCGGAAATGAATTACCAAAAATAAATTTTCTAAAATAATTGACAAAGATTCTAATAGAAATGCATAAAATATAAATGTTTTACATATATATACATAATTTGTATACGCTCTGCGCCTGCGTATTGGAATTATTTGCATAGAATATATGTACAAAAATTGTACTCGAAAGTAAATATGCTAAGAAAAGAAAAAAAGAAATTAAAAATTTATAAATCTGGAAAGAGAAAGAATTAGCAATGGCAATGGCAATGACAATGATAATGACAATGACAATTAAACTAAAATGGAACAAGAAAAACGGCGGCAGATATGGACTTAAAATCGATAGATTATTGACAGCTTAACATAACTCTATTAGACATTGGTGGTCTCCGCATTGTTGCCCCAGACAACATCATCGTCCTCATCGTCATCATGGCCCCAGCCCTGATCTGCCTCGGCATCCGTTTCAGGGCCATTTGAGGCCGTCGCTGCGGCCGCAAAGCGACTCACATCGATTTGCACAATTTCTGGTTCGCTGCTGCTAGCGGCGACCTTTGTCTCGATCACCGGCTCCATGTCCTTGAAGAAGTCAAACTCAGCCGACTCTGTGGTATTGGCTGGCGTTGTCAACTGCACCTGTATGTCCAGTGCGCTGAGATCATCGATGAGCATGCGATTGGTCGGTGGAACGGAGGTCTTCGTAGCAGCGGCTGTGGTGGACAGGCTGGAGCAGGCGGTGCGGAATGAGTCGGTGAGCGAGGGTTGAGTGGCCTGTGTCGAGGTGTTGCTATTGGTTTCCAAATTGTTCAGATTCAGCTCATCCAATGTCTCCTGCTTGACATGCAGACGCTGCAGCTCATCCGTATTCTCCCAGTCGGACCACGCCTCCTCCTCGTCATTGACCAACGTCTGTTCGTGCGTGGAGCTGTTAGCATTGTCCGTGTTGCTGTCGCTACTGCTGCTGCTATGACTGAGCTCCAAGGGTTTCTCCCGCATATTCGTGATGCTCTTCTCGTCCTCGCCGCCATCGGGACTCAAACGCAAAGGCATCGGCGCCACATTGGTCTCCACGGGCAACGGACTGCCAGAGACCATATAGTCAACGGCATCCACAGCGCTGCCATTCATGAGCGGCGTTATCGAACGCGGCTCTGTCCACGGTGTGCTGCTGTCCGTGGAGACGGCAGCATGGGGTCGACCGTCCGAGAAGCAACGTCTACGATCTCCGCCCAGCACAGTGGCTGCACCCAGAATGGGCACCAGATCGGCGAGGCAGCGCAATGTCTTGGCCACGAGCACATCGTTGGTATCGTTCATGCCCAGCTGCAGATGCGGCAAAATTTCACTCTTCAGCTGCTCATCGCTCAACAGACGCACATACTCCATGAAGTAGTCCAGCAATATGAGTCGAATCTGAGCATCTCTCAGTCGAAACATTTTCAATATATGCGGCAGCAGATAATGCAAATATGTTTGTGGCGAGAAGAGAGCTGCGGTTCCGTTCTCTGTCTTTGTGCGCAGCACGTAGGGCGTGACGCAGTGCTGAGCGGTGGGATCCAGCAGTACCATGCGCGAGAGCAAGTCACTGGCCAGCTGAGAGGCAACCACTTGCTCGTCGAAGCTACGTAGACGTTCGATTAGATTGCTAAAGAACTGCTGACGCTCCTGCACCGACTTCAAGGGCAGCTCAAAGAGAAATGAATGTATTAAGACGAATTCGTGATTGAAATATGGATGCAAGAGCACGGCGGATAGTTTCGGACGCAGCTCAATGTTCAAATGCTTCAGGTGTGTGCTGCAATAGTCGCGAAATTCTTGTACATACGGCGTGCTCGTGGTCGCCTTGCACTTGTCCAGCACCTGTTCGCAGAGGGTGGCAAAGGCGAACTGTTCGAGGCCTAGTTCACTATTGGCCGAGTCTCTGGCCAACGGCTGGCGAAAGCTGTGCGCCAAATCTATCAGCTGTTTATTCAGATCCTTAGCCTTCCACACAAACTCAAAGCCGGCCAAGCGCCAGCTGCCCTTGTCCGTCACATAGATGGATTGTGTGCAAATATTGAGATGTCGTGCCATCGCCTTCTCAATCAGGAATATCAGACTGCAGAGTATGGTGCGCAGGCCCAGGCACACCTGTATATCGCTCTGCTGGGCCAGAACATCGCTCAACGGACGCACTCGCTCCGTGGCCAAATGCTTCTGACCCGATTCATCCCACGTTGACATATATTTCAATATATACGGATGGCGATAGATCATCAGATTCTATAGTACATATACATTGATTATAATTCGTTTTCGTACTTGTGGCACTTACCTTTATGGCCCGTTCCATTGGCCCTTGGGCCGCCCACAGCTGGCCTTTGACAAGCACTTCACCTTTGAATATCGAGAGTTCCTGGCCGCCGCCGCCCTCCTCGTTGCACGTTGTTGGCGATTCGGCATTGTAGAGTGCCCAAAAGTCATTCACTTCGACTGCGTTTTTATCAATAATCAGCCCTTTTAATTTGCTGCCTTCATTGCCCATTTTGTATAAACATTAATAAATAACGTTTATGTTAGGTCAACGTCTTGCACAACGTAAGTCTAACATTTTCGTAACGCAAAACACTGTTAACCGAGCTGTTAACGCAACAATTAGCATATGTTAAGCTAGAAAAACACTGTTAGCTGAACTGTTAGCAGTGTTGCAAAATGTCAATACCCACGATTGAGTTATAAAAGGTTATGCAAAGCGGTCCGTTAAGTTAACAGTGTGACGTCACTTTATCGAAAATTGGTGCAACTTTGACACTGTTATCTATCTTAAAGCTAGTAGACAAAATAAATAGCTTTAACTATAAATGCCAAGGCTTTAATTTGCAAAGCTAAATAGTATTAATAAGTAGTTTTTGTTTCCCATACATCCACATTTTTATTACTATCGCTTTCTATTATTATATTGAAAATCTAATAGGTAAAGCTGAAGTGCCGGACGTCAGCTTAAATGCCCGCCAAACTTCAGCTGGGATAACAGAGCACAAGCCGACAAATGTGATGTCACAAGAGGCATGTTAGTTAACATTAAAAGTAACTGAACTGCTCTTTGCTTAACCTGTGGTGTCTATGCCAGTGTTGCAAAATACCAATTCTGCGTATTTGCGTATTTTTTGCAGCACTGGCCACTATGCAGCAGCTCGAAGGCGAAAAGTTTTTGTTTTTCTATTGTTTGTAAATAATAGATAAAGAATATATACAAAATGGACTTGTACGATGATATAGATGCCAAGCCGCGCGCCAGCCAGATGGATGGCTGGTCGTCGGGCATCAAAATGCTGCAAACGCAGTTGGCAGTGAAGAAAGCCCAGCTGCCAAAACCCAAGGCGAGAGAACCAATTAAGAAACCGGTGAGTGAGAATTCCTTATACCACTTACACCTGCAATTATCATGCTAATTGTCATTTACAGCTCATGACACCTGTGGTGAATCTGCGCACTAAACGCACTGCTGACGCCGACAGTTTTGTGCCCGCCAAGCCAACTGTAACCAGCACCACAGTGGCGCCAGCGCCGGTGCTGGAGAGCATTAAGACAGACGATTGGGACTTTGTGGACGAATACGATCCGCAGTGGCCCAACGAGTATGAGAAGCTGAAGGATAAATCCAAATCCAATGACAAATCACGTAGCAGTGGCGGCAGCAGCAGCTCCAGTCGTGGTGAGGAACGCGATCGGGACAGAGATCGGGATCGTGATCGCAAGCGCAATCGTGGCGGCGGTGGACGCCGAGACACACACAATCACGACAGCTCCCCCCCGCCCAGCATGAAATTCAGTGGGTTCAGCCAGCGGCAGAGTGACGAGGACCGCTACAGTCCGCCAGCGCCAGGTTCGGTGTCCAAACAAGGTGGTGGTGCGGCCATAGCGCCGCCACCATCTCTCTCCATCGACAATGGCGATGGATCCTCGAATGTAACCATACCATACACAGCCAGCTCGGTGGCGGCAAAGATAATGGCCAAATACGGCTTTAAGGATGGCCAGGGCCTGGGCAAATCGGAGCAGGGCATGTCCGTGGCTCTGCAGGTGGAAAAAACATCAAAGCGCGGCGGTCGTATCATACATGAAAAGGATGTCTTTCTACCACCACCAGGGTCCACCTCACCACCTCTCTCTCAACTGCCTGCTGTAAACGCATCGCCATCAGTTTCGAGTCCAGGTCCAGCTCCAGCTGCTGCTCCTGCTGCTGCTGCTGCTCCAGCTGGCTCGATGCCACCGCCACCACTGCCAGGCGGTCCACCGACAGCAGCAGCCGCCGCCAGTGAGCCAGAGCCCAGTATAACCGAAATCATGAAGGCGCCCAGTAAAGTGGTGCTTCTGCGCAACATGGTCGGACCCGGCGACGTGGATGAGGAGCTCGAGCCCGAGGTCAAGGACGAGTGCAACACAAAGTACGGTGAAGTGAATAGTGTTATTATACACGAAGCCTTCGGTACGGTGCCAGAGGATGCGGTCAAAATATTTGTAGAGTTCAAGCGTATTGAGAGCGCTATCAAAGGTGAGTTTTTAATTGAAATTAATTAATAAATTAATTAATAATATATACTGCTTACAGCTGTTGTCGATTTGAATGGACGATTTTTTGGCGGACGTCAAGTGCGTGCTGGATTTTATAACTTTGATAAATTTAAAAGTTTTCAATTGAATTAAGTCAATAAAAATAATTTTATGTAAATTTATGTTATTTTATTTGTAATTTGAGCAAGAGCAGCTAGATTGGCAAAAAGTTAACTTAAAAAGAAAGCTATTTTATTTATTGTGCTTTAGTTCAAGTTCATTTAAACTTCCCGCAATCCGCTATTTTCGAATTAGTTCTTACTTAAAAAAACTAAATGACAGCTCTACTTGATATTGCCATACCAGAGTCGCTAGCGCTTGTTATCGATAAGTGGCAACTCTACTAAATGTAGTCAGTCATACACGCAACGACCAATCAGTTGGCAAATGGGCGTAATATAAATATGTAATTTATTAAATTACGTTTACAAATTGCTGGCTTAGCGACATTTAACTTTTCTGGCCAAGCAACCCTCTGTCCATTGCCAGCACAATCAAAGCAGGCCGTGTGTGATTATATTGTGACAGCTCACAATAGCTGGTTGTATCGTGTCTAGCACACATAGCTAGTGCCAGCAGAGGTTTGGTTTGAGAACTGAAAACAATTATCGCAAATATTATTCGCTTTCGCTGTGTGTGTTGCAAAATTGATTAACAAAAAACAACTTAAAAACCAAGGTGAGTTAACGGCGCGTATTCTAACAAGTTAATATTGATTGTGTGTGCGAGTTAATATACAAAACAACAAGCGCTAAGAAAAAAAAGTATTGTGTTTTGCTGTTTTTTTCATTCTCCTCTTGCGCGAATACATAAGCCAAAGCAAACGAACAGATAGCAGTGCAGAACGGTAAATTCTCCAAATGTCAACGACACAGAGTCGCACTTATAATTAAATTCAATTAAGCTGCAGCTTCTACTTAATTTGTGTATCAATTTTCATAAGTGCAAAAGAGAACAAAAAAAAAACAATACGAGACGAGCGAGACGCTGGCCGCACTCTCGCTGCCTCCCCCTCTTCCACGTTGAACTCGTGCCCAGCCAGCCACTGCCTCTGCAGATGTAGTAGTAGTTGTGTTTGTTGTTGTTGCTGGCGTGTAGCTGTAATAACTGCAATCAGTGCTGCCAATTTAGCTATTTTGCCGTCAGTTCTGGCGTTTCACAAACACAGAATGCGGAAGAAAATTGTGATCTAGCGGATTTAGGAAGAACCTAAAAAAAATTCAAATGAATGAAATGTTGACTAGTTTTAGTGTATCGTATGCCTGTCGATATCAAAAGAGCTTTTTCCTAGGCTTGTCAATTTGGTTTTCTAGCTATTTTTGGCTTTTTTGTGTAGTAGATCTGGCGTGTCGAAGTCCTGATATGTTGGCAGCACTGACGGCAACACACACACACACACACACGCATACAGACAAACGACGGCTGATCACATTTGTTGTGCTCTATGCCAATCAACAACAAAAGTTTTGCATTGTTCGCAGCTTTCCCCACTCCCACCGACGCCCAGCATAACAACAACATCAACGGCAACTGTTGTTGCCATATCCAATCCATCCAAGTTGTTGTTGTTTGAGGCCATGGGCCCGCTATCGCCGCTTTGTACTTGTGCTGCAAGGTAAGGGGGCAACTCCAACCCATTTGAGGGGTTTTGGCTACTACCACTGTTGTTGTTCTAACTCTCTCTTCACTCTCTCTCTGCACACTCAGTTTATTGCACTATTACTCAATATATATTGCACGCACATAAATACAAAATTATCTATGTATATTTCTGCTTCCTCCTCCTACTGCTTCTACTCGTTCCAAAGTGGAGCAGACGCGCCCCGATCGCCCGAGAGATGTGCACACACACACATATGTAAATACAAACAAACCGTTCTTTTTCGGCGTACCTCCCTCTCTCTCTCCCACACACTCACACACATGCGAGTACTCGCATTTGTTTGCTCGCTTCTTCAATTATATTTTTGAAAATAATCTATTTTTATATGCGAAACATTATTTTGCGCCTGGTACTCGTGAAGTATTTTCTTTTTCTTATTGTATATTCTATGGGCGCACATAGTGAAAAATTGAAGAACCAACAAAATGTGTGCATATATTGCCTCAGCCCTTCATAATTCCTGTGGGGCGGACTGTTTTGTTAGTTAACCACCGTTATTTATAGAGCTTTAAGCATAAATGTTCCATTTTGACTCCCAGTCCAGCTTTGTCCCAGAAAGAGCTTTGATATAAAAAGTAGCTGCATTTGTTTGATGATTGCCCAATTGTTCATGGAACTAGTTTAATGTGAATTTATGGATTAAAATATGTTTAATATTCCATGAAATTAACTTTTATGTATGATTTTGTCTATAATTATTTAATACACATTCTTATGCTTAGTTCATGGAACCAGTTCTATGAATCCCTGATTATTTTTACAGATAAGCATAAGTGATTATTAAGTTAATTCAAATAGAATTCTTTTTGCCAAATGTTTTACTTATAATAATGCTGAGAATGTTATATGAAACTTGATATATTTGCATTGAAAATGCATTAAGCATTTGCAATTTTTTTATAAATAGCTGCTGCGCTCACATGCGGTAATCTGAGATTCCATAAGAAATTTTATTCAAATTTTGTGGTTTTATTTTTATATAATGCAAATTTTATTCAAATTTTGTTTTGTTGTTTATTTATGATTTATTTATTTATTTATGATTTATTTATTTATTTATATATTTTTTTTTAAATATTTATTATTATTTTTTTTATATTAATTATGAGTTTTTTTTCTTTCAATTTTCTACTTTTTAAATCAACTTTAAAAACAGAATTGCTTTAATTTCAATTTCTAGCAAATGTTTAGATCGAATGTGCCTTGACTTGAAATTCATCAACTGACTGAGTCGGCCAACATTCGGGTCGGTCTGTTTAGTGCACAGAAATTTTGTAACACTCAATCAAATTCAACCTCTCCAGCTAAATACATTTTATCAGATATAGATTTTACTGTATGACTGTCTGTGCGCCTTTCACACTTTTCAGTTATGGTCTTGGTCAGCAACGAATGGCAGAGCAATAAGGATGACGAGCAAAAGCCCAGTGCGGCAGCAGCAGCACAAGCAGCAGCAGCAGCAGCAGCAGCTTCATCAACAATCTCAACAGCAGCCGTTGCAGCAGCAGTAGCATCATCAGCCGCAAATAACGGCATTGCCAACGTTATAACCACAAGCTCGACAACAATTGACCAAGATATAACCGCTAGACCAGTAGCTGTTGCCGGTGGTGTTGAATTGTCCAAGCGCCAGCAGCGCATCCATAAAAAGGCGCACAACATAATGGAGCTGAACAAGAAGGCCCAACAGGAGCAGCAGCATCAGCATCAGCAGCAGCAGCAACAGCAACAGCAACTGTTAATGCGCGAAAAGCACGAAAGCGAGATGTGTGAGCTGTCCTCAGAGAACAGCAACAGTAACAGCAACAGCAACAACAGCATCGACAACAACATTATTGGCATGAATGATGCTAACGACAATATGGAAAATCAGGAGAATAATAATACAACTGCGACAGAGACCTGTGATTCCAATACGAACACATTGATGCAGGTGATTAGTTACATTCACATTCACCTATTAAATACAGTTCATTAATCATTTCATATTCCATTTGCAGGGCCATCTGGCACAGAAGCAGGCGCAGCTACACATGGCCATGAATTCGGTGCTAAATGCCAATAATACAACGACGGGCGGTAATCTATTCAGCTCGATTGGTGCCTTACAATTGCCTAATGAGACAGCTAATCCGCTGCTTAATAATGCGCAGGACATGTCGCCCGGTGAGGCTAGAATTGTGCTGCAATGCGAGTTGAAGTCGCACAAGTTTGAGACGCGTAACATTTTGCTGGCTCCGGGGCAGGAGTGCAAGGTCGGACGTCTGATTGCCAAGAGCAAGGCGAGCGAAAGCAATGCCATATTCGATTGTAAAGTGTTGTCGCGCAATCATGCCATGCTCTGGTATACGACCGATGGTCGTTTCTGGGTGAAGGACACCAAGTCGAGCAACGGCACCTTCATCAACGACAACAAGCTGGGCAACGAGCCGGCCGAGCTGCACAATGGTGATACCGTCAAGTTTGGCGTTGAGGTGATTGAGAATACGCGTCAGGAGGTGCACGGCTGCATTATAGCGCGAGTTACATTGTTTTTGCCTGACGGCCGCGAGGCCATCTCAATAGAGTCGGAACAGTTGCAGTTGACTGGACCAAACCGGATTAGCTATGATGAGATACAGCGTCTGAATGCATTTCTACAGGAGGCCGCGCAGCGCGAGAAGATGCTGAAAGCGAAGCTCAGCAATCTACAGGGCGTGCTCGATTCGACGCGCAAAAACTCGGCAATGTGCTGGCAGAGCATGATCACCGAAGATCAGCTCTTGCACAAGATCAATCTGCTCGAGAAGAAGTTGCAAATGATGGAGAAGAATGTGCCCGAGAATACATTACGCAACGAGGTGAGAGAGGGTTGGGCTTAGGGAAGGTTAATGTAGCATATCTTTGAGGGCATTATTAGAGATGATCTTAACTTTCTGTTCTTATTCGCAGGTTGTTAAATTGCTTGAGGATAAGACCTCGTATCAGCTAACTGCCAAAGAGGCGCTGCGCAAGGTCTATCAGGATCGATGCGATGCCATGCAAATGCTGTCCAAAATGGAAATGGCCTACACAACGTCGGACAACGAGTGCAGCATATTGCGCGGTCAGATATTGAGTTCGAAGCAGACTTTACAGGACTTCAATGAACGATTGGAGCAGCTGCAAACGGAGTATATGGAATATAAGCAGGAAACGCTGCGCCAGCAGCAAGAGGCTAAGGAACTGGAGGAGCAACGACTTGTAGAGCATAAGGAGCAGCTAATCGTGCATGAGAGCGAAATGGAACGGATGCGCCAACAACTGATGCAGCTGCAGCAAACAATTGCTGATCATGACAGCGAGCAGGCGCTGCAGCAGCAACAGACGCTGGAGCAACTGAATGCGGCCATCGCTGTCGGCGAAGATGATGACGACGACGACGACGACGACGATGATGATGATGATGACGACGAGGACGTTGAGGATGCGGATGACGAAAAAGTCGACGATAATGATGACAACGATGATGACATCAAGGAGGATAACGAAAAGGGCGATCATGATAACTGCGCAGTTACTAAAGACGAATTTCAGGTGAATGAGGGTGCACAGATCGAAGAGCTGCACGACAAGGAACACAAGGCTACAATAGCCAGCAAAGCTAAAACTGTAAGTGAACTCCTTTACTTTGCGACTATTACTAAATGCCAATTCATTTTTGTAGAACAAGAAGAGCAAACGGCAACAGAAGGAAGAATTCGATTTGAAGCACAAGGTGATACGCAAGGGTACCATGATGAAGCTGCTCAAGAACTCGGATCTCAAGGGCGCAGATGGTGGCGATGTCTTGAAGGCCATATTTAATGCTGCCGACTCTGGCGATGATGATGAGGAGGAGGGGCGTCAATCAAAGAGGATGGATTCACCCGAGACATCGTCAATGGGTGGCAATACCTTTGCCGAATTTGCCTGTGATGAGTTCATACACAAATCACCCAAGCACACACGCCTCAATGGCATCGAAGAGGCGACCGAGGAGTCGTCGCACTCAGTCCACAAGCTAGAGACACAGGAGACGCTCGTGCGCAGCATCGATGGTGAACTGCCGCAAGAGCACGCTGTGGATATGCTGCACGAAGAGTGTATATTCTATAAGAAGAAATCAGCTAAGCTAACCAACGACATAAGCAATCTGGAGGATGAGATGAATAGCCTTAAGCAGCAGCTACAGTTTCTGCAAGAGCCACAAAACGCCGGCGCACAGGCACGCAGTTGCAGCGGTGCCGACGCGAAGGATGATGAGGAGAAGGCGCTGCTGTCCGAGAAGGACATCTATGCTGATCTCTCGAGTTGGCGCGAAGATGTCAACATCATGAACGATATGCAAGTGGAGCGTGAGGAGGAGCTGATCGTGTACAAGGAACGCCTGGAGCAGTCCGAAATGAGCAACATTGAATTGCGCAAAGAGATATCATCGCTGCGCCTCAAACAGCCAATGATCCATGATCATAATCTCCTATATCGTCGTGCTCTGCCCTTGGGCTGTGTGGCGTTGGCAGCGATCATCTACTTTTTGTCCATACGCTTTTAACACTACGCGGGAAATCAGCACAGCGAAAACGTCGTACCTACAGCAAAACGAGATTCAACAAACAAACATATATATATATATATAATACGATATACAACATCTTGTGGGGTGGGATTGGGGGGCATGCGAAGGCGCGTGTTGGATGCTGGATGTGCACTATAGGAAAAAAAAAACATCAAACAAACAAAGAAACAAAAATAATGGAAGTGGATGTAAAGTATGCAAATCGGATGGACGCGCAGTTATACAGTTACAATATTTATATATCTACACACACGTATATATATATATATATCTCCCTCTCTATAAAGATATATACATATATATATATATACATCTATCTATACAATCGAGCTTTACTCGCCATTTTCTATTCTGTTCTATTTTTCTCATATTTTGGACCACAAAATTTTTAGTTGTAAATTGAAATCGAAACGAACAAAAATTAACAAAAAATAATTAACCCACACAGGTGCGCACATACATATACACTATTCACACACATACCTATACACATATATACATACACCTACACACACACACACAGATGGTTAGTTAATTCGGAAGTAATTATATTTAAAGAAATTCCTCAGAAAATAACTGTTCTTTTGATATAAACCTTTTTTTTAATGGTGCGATTTAATTATATGAGAAACCTTCGAATTGTGTACAAATCTAGAAGAGCAGGAGGAGCAGCGGCGCCTGGAAATCGGATATTGGCGGCGAATCGATCATTAAGTTTAGCATTAAGTTGCAATTATTTACCATTACCAGCTATGTTTTATGAAACGCTATATTTACGTATGCTAAATGTTGATTTATGTACTATAATTTAGTTGATTTTTTATTGTCCGTCGTGTATAACATTTATATTTATATAAATATTCCGAAGTGAAACGAAACAAATTTTGAAAAATGCTTGCGATATCACAAAAAAAAACAAAACAAAACACTTAATGTATGCAAAAAAAAAAAAAAAATTAAAAAACGAATACAAATGAATAAACACACAACACTATAACGAAACGTTGGCATTTACAAATATTTTTCCACCTTTAAAGTAAAAATTTATACAAATAAACAATTTGAAAAACTATACCAAGTTTGAATTTGGCGCTTAAATTTTATATACCTGCGCAACATTATCGTCAACTTGTTATAGTACCTATCGAATATACTTATCGACTAGGAATACGGGCACACTGCGGCTTGTGGATTTTAGCAGTTGTTGAACGCAGTCACACGCAGCAGTCTGGTCGGTCGGGTTCTCTGTGGTGCGCACGGTCGTTTGAGCGGTGCATTTTTCCCCTTTATCTGTGGTATTTAATCAAATATATTAATTAAATGTGAATGTAATGTGAAAAACAGTTGTTTTACCAATAGCAGCCATATCGATTGTTTCAAGTGTTTGTTTCGCTCTGCAATTTTTGTTAGAAAACATTGCCAGACGCAAGAGCCAAGCTATTTGCAGTGGCCACTGGCCACTAGAGATGAGCGATTCTGTGATTTATGAAAAAGTCACTGTGTCAACTGTTCCTGTGACTGGAGTGTAACGCATCTGTAGCGAGAAAGAGATAGAGATGTCATGTGACGCTAGTCGAATGCCTTTTACTTTCAATTCTTAACGTAGTTGCAAAAAGTCACAGTTACACACACACACATACACATGCCAAATCGCTCATCTCTGGTGCGCTTATGTGAGGTGGGCGTGACGCTAGGCGGTTGCGGCAGCGGCAGCGGCAACGGCGACCGAAGCGCAGCCAAAGTGAAATGCAAAGAAAGACGGGATTAAATACAGTGAAATAAAAGCATTGCTAAAGCTTTCAGTATTGTTATTGTGATTGCAATATTGCATGTTCTTTCTCTTCTAGCTAAAGGCCAACAAAATCGCAAGTTGCGCTTGTGTGCGTGCGCGCGTGTGTCTGTGTGTGCCTGTGTGAGTGTGTGTGTTAAAAGAGTAAAACAGAAGCGGCAATAACCACAACGAGAGAGCGCAACTCTGTTTCTGCCTGCAGATGTGGAAATAACTAGCCGAAAAAATATAATAATAATAAGAAAGCAATAAGACAACGAAAACTGCCTTGCTGGCTTAACGGATTTACCAACGTCATTACGAAGAAAAAACAACACAAAAAGCAAGAAAAGGTAAGGCCCTGAATGCATATGAAATATTGCGACTTTTGACATTACTCTGCAGCAAAACAACAAATGTGTGAGTGTGCGGAAGTGCATGTGTGTGAGTATGTGTGTGCGTGAGTTTGTTTGAGTTTGTGCAAGAGTATGGCAGATAAGCCGCATTCTCTGATAATAACAGCTGAAGTTGCGTAGTCCAAGTCAGTGTGTCACATTGAGGAGTCAGCAGAAAGAAAGAGAAGAAAGGAAGCTATAAAAATAGCTCGAATTTCTGGAAGTATTTTGAGAGACTAAATAATACTATTTTGCCTAAAATAATTATTAGAAAAAAATCTGTTTTTTAACAAGGAGAAAAGCGAAAGAAATTTGGAAATATTGCACAAAAATTCGGGAAACCTTTTTTTCTTTTACGGCTCTTTAATCTTAAGTATTGGTATAAATAGCGATGTTTTTACCATTTAAATCAATATTAATATACCAAAATTCGGGAAAAAAGCGAAATTGGCGTCCCTTGGGAAGAGTAACACTGCTATATGAATGGAATTGCCTATCGGCTATCGGCTATCGCCAATCGATCTCTACTAGACTTAAGAATCAGCAGATGGAATCCCATCAATATATTTAACAATGTCGCATGACCAAATATCAACAAAGACTCGTTTTTGGTAACTAACTTGTTTTCGCCATAACAACGAAAAAAAAAACAACAACAAAAATACACAAAAAACCAAAATTTATTAATTTATTTAAGCTATCTTATTTGCAAAGCATATTACTTATAAATATTTTTTTTTTTGTTGCGCCACTTATCACAAGTAAACATTCGACACATTTATAATTCCATTGCTCTTTGCTGCCTATCGCTGCTCGCTCTCTCTAGTCTTCTGCTTCGCGCTTGTTGCTTATTTTTCTCGCTTTCCGCTTTTTGCCTATCTTCTAATTACACAGACAGCGCAAGTTAATGAATTCTTCGCTTAGTGTGTGCTTTTGCTGTACAGTTTGAAAGTTCTCCACAAATATGTGTGACTGATGATTCATAACGGTTAACACGCTTATTGCCGTTTGCCTTTTGGTTGTCGCCTTCAGTCGCTAGAATACGTGTGCTGGCAACATCTTACAGCTTGGCAACATTGTTGCGCAGCATCTTGTGGCCGCTGCCAATGAACTTTTCCACCAAATAAACAAACAACAAAAAAACTTTCACTTAGCGAGCCCATTGAAAGAGATAAATGGCATAAGATAGCCGCCGCCAATTGGCCAATATCCATGACGTGCCACGCACGCAGCCCCCAAATAATCCAAACAGTCAATTAAAAATGACAGCGCATCGATTGCGAAAAGTGAAAAGCAATCAAAAAAAATCAACAACAAAATATACAAAAAATACAATGAGACGAAGAAGAAATGAAAATAAAACACATAATTGCTTATAAAACACCCACGTTGCTCACACGCCGGCTGTGACGTCATGCGACAGCAAGCCTAAATTGGCAACTTGCCAGCCAGCCAGCCAGCAACACGCACATGTATCTATACATGCGATTATGGCGATCAGCTGGCAACATGTAGACCACATTATACTTTATTGCAACTTGTGGTTTTGCGTTAAATAACAGATGCCACACACAAATAACCATAAATAATTATACTGTGATAAATTAGCTAACTGTTTATTTGAATATGCCAAGCTTACAGCCAGCTGACGATGGAGATCAGATTACCAGACAGTCTCGTGTAAAATGTGTCATGCCATGCAACTCAGTGTGTGTCTGTGTGTGGGT
This sequence comes from Drosophila nigricruria, assembly GCA_037075265.1. NCBI lineage: Eukaryota > Metazoa > Arthropoda > Insecta > Diptera > Drosophilidae > Drosophila > Drosophila nigricruria. Next base: position 7,028,508 of record JBAMCI010000196.1, on the reverse strand, counting down.
GATAAGAAATGAGCAATATCAAGTCGAGCCACAAATGCACTTGCCAAGTGGGAGTTCATTATATGATTATATATCTGTATATGCCTATTTATGTACATAGATATACATATATTTAGCGTTAATCGTTATTGCCAATAAATCTGGCTTAATATTGTTTGATCTTTATATGAAAATTGAGATAAATTAAAATATAAAGTGGAAACTATAAGAAATCGTTATTAATATATTTGAAACTAGTTTTAATGTTACTTAACAGTTAAAACTTAACAGCACTGTTGCTTAACATTGTATATCTTCAATTGTTGCCGAACTGTTAAGGAAGCTATGTTGCTAAACATTTAAAGGAGCTGCCCATTTGCTGCATATAATAATGTTGCAATGTTGATAGCAACATACTAAAAACCACAAAGCTTCTATAACACTTAACAGACTGCATGACGTCACTGACCGCAGAAGGCAGTTCAATGGCTGTCGCCAAGCCCCAACTTGACGCTCCTTTATCATGTATATATAGACGTATAAATATATATATAACCATAATATATATATCTACAATAAAAACTATGACAAAGCGCTTAGCTCGTCGCGCACTTGAGCCGTGCATTAAAACCGAGCATCAAAAACCAAAACAAGTGAAACAAACAGTCATCAAACAATGCAAAAGTGACGCGACTTTTAGCATTGATTGTTTTTCGGCTTTTAACGGCAAGTTTTGTTTTCTTTTGTTGCTCCCCCCCCACTTGAAATTGCTCCTTTTTGCAGACTTTTTGTTTACAGAGCGAAAGAGCTTCAAATTTCAATGAGTTGCAACGGTTTTAATTTTTTGCTGTATGCAAGTACACTTAGAGAAAACACTTAAGACAGTTCTGCACAGCTTAACACAGCTTAGTTGCTTTGACTGAAAAAGCTAAGGGTGAATATTGATAATATATATTATATTATATTTACATTATAATATAAAAATTATATATGAAAAAAAATTATTTTTAAAAAAATAAAAGAATATTGAAATTATATATAAAAATAAATATATAATAGTATTAAAAAAATATATAAAAAATATATAAAAATATAAAAAATACAACAAAAAATATATAAAATAAAAAAATTTAGTTTGTTTTAATATGAGATTTCAATTTAATACCTTAAGTAACAATTTTGCCTAACTTTGAGAAGTCTTTTATAAATTCTATCCTTGGCATACCAAATTTTCTTTATAATTTACTTCTGATATTATATAAAGCTTATTTAAAAGCAAAATTAACTTGGAATTTGGTTACAGATAGCTGAATAGTAATTTGTAGAACCTAGCTTTCTTTCAGTGTATGCATAACAGCAATTTCAGTTGGTTTTCTTTTGGTGTAGTGCTCATGTTACAGTGAACACTCGAATATGTGGCCCGTGTCAACTTTCACTGTATTTGGTTTTTGAGTTTATTTCATCTGTGCTTTAATTAGACCCATTGCTTTGTTTTAATTTTATTAGTATTTTCCGTTGTTGTTATTGTTGCAAATTTTTGATAGCGCCTCGAGGCGGTCATCGCACAATTTAGTATATTTGAATTTCTCTGTTTTGCTTAGAAAGTTTAGCAAGACAAAGAAAGTCGAATGGGCATGCAAATCTGATTGAAATCCAGCTGAGCTGAGTTGAGCTTGGCTTAAATTAGAAATTCCAAAAGAATTCGGCATAGGAATTACCTATTAAAGTGGGCTACTGTTTGTTGTTGTTTTTGGTTTTGGTTTTTTTTTATTTTTACAAAAATTCCCCTCTTATCGCTTGTGCCATTTATTTCATTAAACATTGTCGAAGTGGTGAGTTTCCTTAACTTGTTTCTGTATTTGTTTTTGTTTTTTAATTATTTATTTAGGTGGCGTAGGTAAATATTGATAACAGGTAGCATTGGCTAACAAGTTCCGCTTAGTGACTTTGTTAATTAGAAAAAGTTTCTTCGTTTGTATCAATAAACTTAACTACTGGAATAACAAACTACTTTCTAGATGTAGTAAAACTTCCTTTGTTTATTTATAAAATTTTGCAATTTTCTTATATTTATTTTATATTTGATAATTGTTTTTTTGCGCAATATTGATGACACTATTTAATATTATAAATTTTGTTCATTTAATAAAAGCGCTAAATTTGATTTGTAGCTTTTTTTATAATTTATTATTTATTTATTTTTATCATTATATATAATGACATCATTCATTAACTGATATCTGATATTTATGGCGATTAAAATAATATTTATTTTCTCTGATTATAATTTATCTATATGTATATATGCATATATGTATATATTTATTTAAGCAAATATCATGTGTGGGCGTTGCCTAAAGTCGATCTTAATCTGCACTGCAGCAAGTTTGCTTGTTTATATTTGATAAAAATATATAATATATATAAAATATAATAATACAAAAAATACAAATTTATATATTTATAAACATGTATTTGCTGATAACAGAATTCAATAAAGTGGGAGTGAGAGAGAGGAAGAGGGAGAGGAACGGACTTCTGTTTGTTCTGTTAAATGTCAACTAGCGACGCTCACAGCTGTTATTCCACTTGCTGCAGTCTCCCTCGCTTTCTCTCTCTCTCTCTCTCTCTTCCACTCAGTTTCTCAGCGAGACTCATACTGCTTCCGTTTTGCTCAGCTTCTTTACCGGCATTTCGTATATGCTTTGTTCGCTTATCTTAAAGCACGCACACGCGCGCGTTTCTGTATAACAATAAACATTATTATTTATATTAATCTGCTTTGATATTCGGCTCAACTGAACAACTTTATTTGTCAGTATTTGACGACCTTGCGCTGAAACCACAAAAAACATGGCACTGCGAATTGGGAATTGAGAATAGGGAATTGGGGAATTGGGAGCTGGAAATGAATTCATTTGCTGTTCGCATTTGGTCTGCTAATGAATTAAACATGAAAAGCAGCCAAATCGATTTTCATTTGTTTAATAGGTCACGAAAGCAACAAAAACTACAACAACAGCAACAACAACACAGAACAACTTGAAGAAATGGCACTGAATATCAATGTGCAGATGACGAAGAGGCACGCACTTTTTGCAATTTGCCTTTTATGGCTATTTAGCATAGTTTCTTTCCACGTTTAACCCGCTTAGCATGCGCAACATGCGTCAGCAACATTTACACTTGCCATGCAACATTTTCATATGCATCTAAATAGAATATATGTATGGGTAAATGACGTGTATTGATCGCTGTTAACATTAACATATCTAACTGTTAGCTACATTTTGGTTGTAAAAGGTGACTTTTAAGTTAACAGTTACTATAACAGCATAATGTTATATATTATGACATATATTGATCGCTGTTAATATTAACATTTATCGCTGTTAGCAACATTTCGGCTGTAAAAGTTCAATTTTAAGTTAACAGTTACTATAACAGCATAATGTTAAATATTATGACATGTATTGATCGCTGTAACATTAACATTTGCCACTGTTAGCAGTAAAAGTTCAATTTAAAGTTAAAATGTACAATAACAGCATAATGTTATATATATTGTTATTAATATAACTGAGACTACTGTTAATCATTTGAAGATCTCTGCTAGCATTAACTACATAACAGCTAGCAACATTTTAATTACTCAGCAATATTTCTGCATAAACTTAACAGAACTCTCTTATAAATATAAAAAGAAATTAGTTTCTATGAACAACTTTTCAACAATATTGTCTGGGAAAAAGCATAAATCAATGACGCTGTGAAAAGTGGAAAAACAGCTTAAAATAGGAGCACACAAAAAATAAAAAAGACGAACATAAAAGAAGACCAAGAAACCGGCTTAGCAACTTGATTCAAAGTTCAAGGACATTTTTGCAGTCTGCGCAGTGCTGAAAACTTGCAAGTTGCGTGAATTGCGTTGGTTGTTGCAGTTGCAGTTGCAGTTGTTGTTGTTGTTGTTGCTGTTGCAATATTGTAGGCGACATGGCAAGTGGTTTTTGTGTGGAGCCAAGTGAAAACTGTCACATGGCAGCTAGGCACACCCAGAGGGGAACCACAAGCCACACAAGACACCCACTTCGCCTTCTAGAGTGCAAACATTTGTTCGCCCATTGTTGCGATTTGAGGGCGGTGGCCTCCAAAGTTGAACTTTTACTTTTTCTTAACATGATTTTACATGAGCATGAGCAGGCAATATAAAATGTGCATTTCGAGAGCAGAATGAATAGTGAATTAACTTTAAGTTGACCAATTTTAAATTATTTAGCTGAGAATTTCTTATAGATTTATTAATATTCAATTACAGTTTGCCTAGCGCCTTTCTCTGTGATTTTCAAAATCTCAGTGCAGTGGTTAGTTAATCAAAAAATGTTATTCATATTTTATAATCTTATTTATTTTTAAGTTACTTCTCGGCTATTCTCATTAAATCAAATGTTGCAAACTGGTTTTCATATTTCTCAGTATCATTTATCATTAAGTTGAAGCTATAAATAAAATATATTGTTTGAGTAATAAATTCAAATAGCTTAACAATTGAATGCAATAAAAATATGCATTTGATTGATTTATCAATTAATTCTTAATTGAAAGGCGTATTAAATGAGACTAAATGGAAGAAATAATACAAAATAAAAGAAAATAAATATAATAATAAAAAATTGTATATTTAGACATTTATTTAATAATAAAATAAAATGTGAAATAAATATAAAATATTTAATAACAAAATAATAAACGACAAATATTTTTTTAAATTTCTTGATAATAAAATAGAAATTTACAAAAGTATTTCTTGTATAAAAATAAAAAATTTTATAAATATTATTAAAAAAATATAATATTTAGATATATATTTAATCATAAAATGAAATGTAAATATTAATTGAAATAAATATAAAATATTTAATAATTAAATAAAAAATAGAAAAATATTTAAATAAACATATATTCAATATAACAATATATTCAAATATTTAAAAAAAAATATATTTATTTATAAAACTTTTTTAACAAACTATTGAAATATTCAAAAATGCAAATTGACAAGCTTCCACTTGTTCCACAGTGTGGAAACTAATGAGCAAGGCATATTAATAGATACATTGTTTCAACCCCGTCTGTGTGTGTATGTGTTAGTGTATGTGTGTATGCACTTTTGCGCTGTCAGGTGTTTCTATAAAACGAGCGAGCATTAGCTTTGTCTGCCTTTCTTTATGCAGATGTAAGTGTATGTCTGTCTGTGTCCGTGTGTGTTGGTGTGCGTGTTGATGTTTGTGTTTTTTGTGTGCGGCTTTTAACCCTTGGCCCTTAAGTCAGCAACCAGACAGCGAGGGTTGCTGCTGCTGTTGTTGTTTCTTCATTAGACTTGCCAGAGTAAAGCACGTACATAAATCTTCGCACAACTTGGCAGCTGGATGCTGGATGCTGTTTGTGTGCGCTGTGCGTCTCTATGCGCCGGATTACTTCCTTTGTGCCCAGTTCCGCATTTAAATGCCGGAGTTGAAGTGTCGACGCCACTTGAACACATGCCGTATTTGGGGAGTTGGATTCCAGAGACGCATTCCCTAGATGCCGCCTGCCGCCTGCTAGCTGCTGCTGCTGCTGATGCTGCTGCTGCTGCTGCTGCTGCTTCTTCCGCCTTACCAGCCCCCTTGTTGCAGGCCAGCCAGCTGTCACAACTGTCGGGTTGTCTGCGCGTATCTCTTTCGCCCTCGAGTCCGCCATTGCCAAGGGCAACTGTCACGTTGTAAACGCCTTTGCCGCCGCTTCCGCCCGCTGGGCTGCCTGTTAATATGGGCACCAGCTTTTCGTTTTGCTGGCCTAATCAGCATACTAAACACGTTTGCGGCTTTCTCAACAATCTACCGCTGCCCAATTTTTTATAACAACAATTACCTGAGCCCAAAACACTTCTCCAACATATTTGCTTCGGCTTGTCCTGTGTTTTCAATGGAACAAAGCACAGAGCATATATATATATATATTTTTATACTCATTCACAAAGTGAAATGAGTATATTGGTTTTGTGCAATGTCCGTCACGCTGTCCGTCCGTCTGTCCGTCTGTCCGTCTGTCCGTCTGTCCGTATGAACGCAAACCATTTGCACAGTTTTGAAGCTAGAGAGTTGAAATTTGGAATATATACTCGTGTATACCCTCGAATTATAAAGTGTCAAGATTTTCCCGATACGCCCACTAGGGGCGTGGCAAATCGGAAAATGCATTTGCCCATACCTCAGAAACACTACTTCTAGAAGTGCTAGAGAGTTGCAATTTGGAATGTAGACTTGTGTTGACAACTCAAGTTGAAAAAGCTATGGCGGATATATCTACGCCCATTGGGGGCGTGGCAAATCGGGTAAAACTGTATCTTCTACAGTTTTAAAGCTAAAACGCCCAAATTTGGCACGTAGGTTACTGATACGATCCTATGAAGATCGACCAAAAATCTATATATCCACGCCTACTAGGGGCGTGGCAAATCGGATCTGACTATATAGTGATTTTTCAAATTCTGTAATATTTTGAGCACTATTGATGCTAGAGACTTGAAACTTGGTATATATACTCGGGTTGACAACCCAAGTTGGAAAAGATATGGCGGATATATCTACGCCTATAGGGGGCGTGGCAAACCGCAAAAGTTTGTAGCTCCTACAGTTTTAGAGCTAGAAGCTTCAAAATTGGATGGTAAGTTACTGGTGAGCTCCTCTATCGATGATCCAAAAATAATTTTTACGCCCCTTATGGGGTATGCCCGGCTAAAAAATACCCTGTAATTTTCGCATTTTTGAGTGTAAGCATCCAAATTTCACACTTACGTTACCCTTCACTACTTCTAAGAACTGGCCAAAAATTATATGTCTACGCCTACTGGGGGCGTGGCAAATAGGGAAAAACTATACGTTTTTCCGATTCTCAGTGAGAAAATCAGAATTATATACAGATATTACTGCTGATCTCCTCTATTGATTTCCAAAAAATTATATATGTACAAACCAATTGTGGGCGTGGCAATGGGCGTGATCTGTGGGGGTGTGAATGAGTATCCCGCAGTCGGTAGCGCCCGACTGCAACGTTCTTACTTGTTTTTTCTGCTTCTTTTATTTACGTGCTTTGCCTTTAACTAGCTTTTCCTATTGATTAATTCGTTAACGTTGGCAGAAAGCAAAAAATATAATGTAAAACTGGTAGAAAATAAAACTGAATTATTTACATTTAATACTGAAGTGAACTGAACTGCATTCTCTCTTAAATCTAGATAAATATATATAAAATATATTTGCTTTTAATTTAAGTAAACATAATTTTTAGAATCGAAAGAATATGAAATATATTTAAAAATATTAAATATTAGTTAAATTTTGATTTTGATTCCGTAAATAAAAATAAATAAATAAAAAAAAAAGTAAATAAAATAAAAAATTAAATGAAAAAGTTAATAATAAAAAAATAAAATGTAAATAAAATAAAAAGAAAAATTAAATAAAAAAAATAAAAAATTTATTTAAATAACAACAAAAAGAAAATAAAATTAAAATTTTCTTTACAAATATTTAGATTTTACAAAAATATCTGTTAATAATAATGAATAAATAAATAAATAATAATGAGTAAAAAAATAAATAATAATAGCTAAAAATCCTAGACTTTTACGACCCAAATTCAGTTATGGAAAAATATATAACTAAATTATTTTTAGCTTCATGTATCAAAACTGAGTCAAACTGGTATATAAATTCCCATTTTAAACTGAATCATCTAAAACATTTTTGATTTTCTTTCATTCTAATACTCGGAACTATACAAAAAGTACTCAAAAAAGAAAACTATTTATAAAATTATATAGTTAATATCTCAGACAATATAAAGAAATATGACTCAATTTACACTGCGTAAAATGGATTCATTAACAGTCTGAATGGCATCTCATAATATTCATTTGTGTAACTATGATTTCGGTTTGTTTTATTGTTTTCTCTCGTATATGTGATTCAATTGTCAAGTATTGACAGTTAATCAAAGCTGTCAATGGGCATTGATATATGAATTGATTTTGTTATATTGTTGCTGCTTCAGTTGTTTTTATTCTCCCAAAGCAGTATTTCAATTAAAAGCAATAAAATAACAAGTAAGAAAGCTCTAGTTGGCGGTACCCGACTAGGAGATCCCCTGAACCCTGCGAAGAGCCGGTATTCCAAATATTCTATGCTTATTTAACATATGCATATATAAAAGCAATAATTGCACACACACATATACACGTACACATACGCATAAGAACGCGTTCTGCTGACTGCGCAGTTAGCGCAGCGACTGAGCGTGGGCTGCGCTCATAGGCTTTACTATGGGAAATGAAATATTTAATAACTTTTTTTGTAGATGGACATTCGTAATCAAACTTTCACAGCGTGATTATGTCATTCATATGTATGTATTTGCTAAAGCACAAGTCTCTAGTATTTGTAATACGGTTTTTACAAGTTTGGTGGGAAGGGAAGGAAAGGGGGGATGGTATCCAAAATGTGACAAAAATCAAAATTGTATAAACTCTATATCATGTTAAATACAAAATTTGGAAACTCTAGCTCTTAAGATGTGGGAGATATAAATTTATAACTGAGTTTCGATAACGTTTAAAATCGATAACTTTAAAACGATGAAATTTATCGATTTTTTGAAACAAACTCGATCTGCGCGTGCTATACACGGATCTACATAAAAAATTTCAAGTCTCTAGCTCTTATAGATTCTAAGATCGACGCGTTCAAACATACGGACAGACGGACGGACGGACGGACGGACGGACGGACGGACAGACGGACAGGGCTAAATCGACTCGGCTTGTCACCCTGATCAAGAATATATATACTTTATGGGGTCTGCCACGCCTTCTTCTGCCTGTTACATACATTTCAACAAAACCATTATACCCTGATTTCCCATTTTCAATGGGTTCAGGGTATAATAAAAAAAAATATTTTAATTAAATTGAAGAATTAAAGGTGAATTGTTTAGAAAGCGAAAAATGGATTGGAAATGAATAGAAATTAAACTTGATACTTGAAAGGAAAACTCATTATTGAAGGAAAATAATGTTACGTAATAATATATGTTGGTTGGGTTACGTAATGTAACTTAAATTTAGCTTAAGTTTAGTTTAGTATATGCTCTAAATTTTAAGTCTCTAGGCGGACGTTGCGAAGAGTCAATAGCCAACTCGGAGCACATGTATAGTAAACTATGTCTCGAGAGTTTGATTATAATGCTCAGGAAGACATCAGTTATTAACTTTTTAGAATCGAACTTCGCCTACATTTTGTATATGCAAAAAAAATCGATTCTTTTATTTAGGCCTCTTACAACAACAATAATAATAATAATAATATTACATTATAATTTTGTGGCTCGTTTCGATTGCGTGGCATTTTCGTTTTTCCAGCCGCGTTTTGTTTGTTTTTACTCGTCTTTTCCTCTATTTTGCTCGTGGCCCATTAATTTGACGCTTGAGTGCGTGTAAACCTTAATTAAACATTTATGAACTATGAATTTTGCAACAACAACAAAAACAGAAACTCGTAACTCTTATGACTCTCTTAGCAATTGTCTCTGTGTGTGTTGGCTTTTTACTTAATTTTTTTATTTTTTGCTTAGCTTTTTTTTGTTTCTTTTTTTTTGGGTGCAACAACCGAAGACAACGCGTTGTTTTGGGCGCACCTGTTCAACGGCCAGACTTGCCCCTGTCTAACCTCTCCCTCTCTCTATATGTCTCTCTCTCTGTCTCCCGTTCTGTCTATCTCTTACTATTTTTGGCACATGTGCCCACTATTATAATATTGTCAACCATTTAAGGCAATTCAAATTATATTTTATTTTGTAATCAAGTGAAATTTAATTATAAATGCAATTTTTATACTCATTTATTATTGGCTTCGTCTGGGTTCAATGGGCGCTGCTTCAATTGGTTAGATTCGCTCTGAAGTGTCTCTGTGTTCGCTTTGTGTTGGTGTTTCTCTGCGTGGGCAACTGATATGACAAGACCAATAACAACAACAACAACAGCAACAGCAACAATAACAACGAGAAGAGCAATCGTCGCCAACGCACATATTTCCTGTAGCCCGGCGGCTTATCGATTTTTAGTTTGACGTAGTAACGATTCTAGTTATTATTTCATTATATATATAGACACAGGGATGTTCATGCTATATGTAACAATTGTCAATATAACAATTTTCATATTCTATATGACATAGGGTATTATGGTCAAGTCTTTTGGGTATGTAACAAGCTGATAAAAGCATTTGAGAAGCTTAAAATAATGAGTATAGAGATAAAAAAGAGTATATATATATAAAGATAGATATATAGATATAGATATATAAGTCTATTTAGACATAGATACACATTAAGATATAGATAAATATATATTTATCGATAAGTAATTTGATCTCTTCTAATGAATGCATCAATCTCAGCTTTACATCTCACTCAACTGCAGCTGCAGGGTATTTCCTAGTCAATCACTTCCAACAATATCATCTATATTCGTTCGACGTGTCATTGTCAAGCTAATATACTGTTTCTTGGAAATTTACTACCAAATTTTTATTGGACAAATATCATTAAAAATAGACTGAGGGAACAGCTCGCACCGGGAAGTGCAAATTGTTCGCACTCTTAAGGTGAAAATCAATTAGAATCGTTTCAAAATAAACAATCAAAAAAAGAAACCTGAAAGAATGAGATTTCCGAAGAATTAACTATAGTATTTAAAGTGATAGTGGAATAATTTTTAAATAAACTTAATGATAGTTAACATAGATCATAGATCTATATCGTCATTTTATCAATTTTCATGTTTTTTTCATTTTTAAAATTTAAAAAAAAATTCTAGTGTAAACAACGACACATCCGAAATTTGTATATACATTAATGTAATTATTCCTTAAACAACTCTGTCTCTAGCTCTCTCTCTCCCACATTCTCCCCTCTCTGTCTCTCTCTTTGTTATCTGTCAGCACTTAAAAAATACAAATGTTTAGCGAATTGATAACAAATTTAGGGTTTTTCAATGAAAGTTTTCAATTAAAGCTGATAAAAAACTTAGTTGTTGGCATTTAATTAAGCCGCTAATAAATATTTAGTTGAAGTTTTCGAAAACTACACTTAAGTTGATTGTCAGAAGTATTTAGTTCTCTATTTAACAGAAAGTGTGAAAAATTGTTTCTCTCTTTGATTATCTTGACTTGATTGTGTTCCCACAATTGTTACTGATCTCTCCTCTCTCTCTCTTCCCCTCTTTCTTACTTGCCCAGCTTGAAGGTCTTTGCATAACTTAAGTTTACACAAGGCGTTAAGGTGTTTCATTTTTTTTTTTATGGCTCATTGCGTGCATACCCCTAATGTAGGTGACATTGGGTCTGTCATAGTTTTTCCATTGCATTTGCAAATGTCATCGTTTGGCTTCCATTTTGGTTTGTATTTCTATTTGGGCTAAGAGAAGAAGAGAGAGAGAGAGAGAGTGTGTATATATGTGTGTGTGAGAGAGAAAAAAAGGTCAAATGGTTTTTTGATTTCATCGTCGTCGGAGCAACAGCCAAACAAAATGCCAAATGTCATGCTCAATGGAACTTGGGAACCGTTGCACTTGCTTGGCCAGCAGTTCTGACCCACTTGGCAAGCATATTGGCAAAATCTGCGCCATTAGGCCAAACAAATACAAATACAAATAGAAAGAGAAAGAGGAACAATAACAACACCAACAACATGTGAAATTTCTCTACAATTCGCACTAATAAAGATGACGACAACCTCTTTGTGTGAAATGGCATTGGCTTCGCTCCTTGGAGGATTGGCAGCTGGCTGGACATTAATTAAGTTAATTACCTGTTCGCTTGCCTTTTGGTGTCTAAGTGGGCGCTGCCTATGGCAGTCCTAGGCACGCCTCAAATATGGCGGCACGATGGCTACCAAAAGGTGGCGTCATAATAGCGCTTGGTAATGAGGTAATGGAGCAGTCATAACTCCGGGCATAAATTTCCATTTGGCAGAGAGAAAGGCTATGCAGGCAGGCAGGCAAGCAGTCAGACAGGCATGAATGTTGCCGCAACATGTCACGGCAACATGAATACAACAACAACGTCAACAGCAAATACTCTTCATAACAAACCATACAAAATATCGTAATTCAAATTTATGGCTCGACACGCGAATCCCCTCGAAAAGCACAAAAACTGAGCGTCGATCAAGCTTAAAGTGCTTTCGTAGGGGTGTGGGAGATAATGGGGGGAGAGGTTGGGGGAGCTTAGTGGAGAAACCAACACACGTCTTGTATATAAAACAAAAGCTAAGTGAAAACAACAATGAATAAGGCTAAATACGAAGCTAGGTTACACTTAAAAAAATTATGATTTCGCTTAAGAATAAATGTTGTATATGAAATTTATTTATTTTATTGAAAAATTTTATTTTTTTATATTAAAAATAAATATTTTATATGAAGTTTAATTATTTTTAAAAAATTATTTTAAGAGTATATATTTTATATGAAATTTATTTATCTTATTGAAAATTTTTATTTTATTTAGATTTTTTAAAATAATTTAATGATATATTTCTATATAATTATTATAATTTTATTTATTATAATGTTATTTATTATTATTTATTTTATTTATTTAATATTTATTATAATTTCTTGCTGAAAAGCTTACTTTAAAAATTATTAATGAAGTACGAAATTACACGGAATAAATAATAAGAAAAATATATAAAGAGAAACAGCTGACAACTGCTTTCTACACAAAGCTTCAGTTTCTCATGCTCCGTTCGATAGCTGAAACCAAAGAATACCATTATTACAGAATTCATGATAAAGTTATTGAAGCCATGGCTGAAAGGGTATTCAGACAAAACTTAAATTCAGAAAGCTTGCAACGATGGGCAGACAATGGCCAAGTGAAACGTGCCTGTGAAGAATAAAAATTATGATGGAAAAAAAATGGATATAAAAAATTATAAACGAGCTTCAATCAGCGGCACGGCCACTGCTGTGAGGGCGAGTGAGAGATTGCCAATGCTCAGCCAAATGCAAGAGTGTGAGAGTGAGAGGCAGCTATGCATACTCATAGCAACGGTCTGACATAACCCACGTTCGGCTTTAGGCGAAGGAGCAGGCGACGCAAGAGGACAGCTGACTCATTGAACGGTTATGCACGAGGATGGCATATACTGTAAGGGAAAGGGAGAGCGAGGGAGAAAGGGAGAGGGCTATAGTAGCGGAGGAGAGAAGAGGCAAAGTAGGCATTCAATTGGCAATGATCGCTTAATGACAACAATTTCAATAATTTGCACAGACTGTGACGTGAAACATGGAATGTCGAATGTGAAAAATGGATTGTGGAATGTGGCATGTGTGGTGGTGCGGTGCTAGAGTGCTTAAATGAACTTGACAGTAGAAGAGTTAACTGATTGCTCTCGCAACTATATGGCGTGACAGTTAGTTATCCAATTGCCCGATATGCCAAGTGGCGCAGCTCTTTTGATTCCTAGCTAGTGACACCTGTTAGCCAGACGGCAAAGAAGGTTTCAAGTAAATGTTATAAAAGTCTCGTACTTAATTATTTTATAATAGTTTAAGTCACAGGCAGTTAATTAAATAATATTGTATTAATTACACTGAGTACACAGCATTATTTAGCATGACAAATATAAAAACAAGTTTTTTTTAAGTCAATAAAATTTAATTTCCCTTGGTTAACTGCGTTAAAAATGTTAAATGAATATTTTTAGTTTTAATGGCAGCGTAGAATTTAGATTTTCGACTCGCTGTTGCAGAAACTTTAATGGGGGTTCACACGAATGTTTATTTTATATATATTTTGTTTACAATTTAATCAAAATTTCAAGTTTAAATATTCTTTTGATAATTCTTTAGATTTCTTGAGATTTTTTAAATATTATTTTTTAGATTTATTTACTATAAATATTTCTTTAACTTTGTTTAATTGATTCTGCGATCAGCCTTTAAAAAAACAAACGTTTTATTTGAATTAGAATTTTTAAAAATTATTAGATTTATTTACTAAAGATATTATTTCTTAGATTTTCCTTAATTAGTTTTGCGATTAGCCTTCTTAAGTCATAATTTTACTCTACAATCTTTTATGATTTTTATTAATGGGAAATCTTTAAAAATTAGCTCGTTTTAATAAATTTTCTATATATAAGTATTATATATTTTTATATTTTTTTATATCCATATTTATATTTATATATTAAAAAAAAATATATATATATATGTATATATTATAAGGAAATAATATTTATATAATATAAACAAACTAAATCCAACATGTGCTTGAACAGCTCTTAAGTCGCACCATTTAACTTATGATTTGATAAGTTAAGATAGTCTTAAAAGGCCATATCAAGTTTCGACCACGTTTAAAGCTTTGTTTAATAAATTCTAATTGGATTATGCTAAATATGGTCTAGTTGCAGTGTGGTGACAGCTTTCATTATGAAAATGACTAAGAAAACTAAGACAGCTTGAACTAAATGTGGATATGGATACGGATACGGACTCGGTCACGAGATACTTCCGTTAATGTCCTGGGTGTGTCTGCTAGTTGCGCCGCTGTCGATATGAATCATCGGCAGGAATTTGGTGGCACGACCTGGTTTTGCGGTGTCAGCAAGTTGCTGTTACTGTTGTTATTGTTGTTAACGGTAAATCGGTCAACGTCGTGGGGTCATCATTGGAATCTAGTGCAGCAAGTCAGCGAGCGAGTCAGACAAAGCACCGAGCAGCACTTGGCTGGAAAATATGTGGTTGCAAACAATTTACGTAAATTAGCGCAATTACAGCTGGCATTCTTTTTTTTCCATTTTTATTTTTTTTTATTTTTGCTGCATGTATCCGTCAGATACTTTCTAGTCTGAACAAACGGAGCCATTGAAACCGGTTTCAGACTTAAATATTTCTTTTTTTAAAGAGTTTCTGTTTACAGTGAGTGTTTCTACTGTTTTGTAGTGTTTACTGTTGTATGTTGTATGTTGAATGTTATTTATTGTTGTGTTTGCTAGAAACGTCAGCAGCACTAAATAATCAACATACAGTAGTCAGGGTTGTTGTTGCAATAGAGAGAGAGAGAGACAGAGAGAAACATTTTGTAGACGAACACATGATAGAGACAGCAGTAGCAAGAGCAATAATCAGAAAACGCAGTTCAACAAAAATATGATGCAAAATACATATATTTTAACAATATCAAGAGCGAAGCCTACAAAGCAAAGACGACGCAATCGAATGTATGCCAAATCCCAAAGTTTTATCAAAATTATAATCAAAATTCCAGTAAGAACAACTCACTAATTCTACCTCTCTTTCTGTCTCTTCCTTTCACTCTCCTATTTAGCATGGAAGTTCAAACGGTAAACAATATGCACAGCACCGCCGCCCTGTTGTCGTCGCTGCAAGGTGGCAACAGCGCCAGTCCGACTGCTACACCCAAGAAGAGCGCCGCCGCCAATGCCGGCGCTGGTTCGTCCAAGAAAACCTCAACAGAAGTCGCCATCCTCGAGCAGCTAAACAAGAAGCAACAGCAGCTCGATCAACAGGCCGCCGCCGCCGCCGCCGCCAATCACAGTCGCGACTGCGACAGTCCGGCCAGCTCCAATTCGGAACTGGAGAAGGATTTCCATGAGTTGCGCGATATGAACGGCTCTCTCACAGGCAGCGGCAGCGTTGGAAAGTCGAATGGTTCGCTTAGCGGTGCCTCATCCACCAATTCGGCGCCACCGGGCGCTAATGGACGCATTGCCGGCGGCGGTGTGGGTGGAGGTGCAGGTGATTGTGGTGGCAACTTGAGCGCCAGCTCAAGTGATCCAGCAACGAATGGTAACGCCTTGCTGCCTTGCGCTGCTGGCGCGGCACATTTGATAAAGAAACGCATCTCGAGCAGCCGAACGCCCACACGCAAGGCGCATCGCATTAAGTTCTATCGCAACGGGGATCGCTTCTATCCAGGCATCACCATACCCGTCTCCAATGAGCGCTATCGTTCCTTTGAAAGCCTGTACGAGGACCTGACGCGTCTGCTCGAGGAGAATGTCAAGATACCAGGTGCTGTGCGCGCCATCTACAATATGGGCGGCAAAAAGGTGTGTAAAATCATCTTAAATATATTAGAAACTCCGATTAACTTTCTCTATTTATAGATCACTGCATTGGATGAACTGGAGGATGGCCAGAGCTACGTTTGTTCCTGCAATAACGAGAATTTCAAGAAGGTGGAATATAATACCAGCTCACAGCCCTTGGCCAATTTGACGCTGGCGAACAATAGTCGCTCCTCGAATCATCGTTTGGCCAAGCTGCAGCGTCCCGCCTCGCCGCTCAAGAATGGCGCCCTGATCAGCAGCACAGGCAGCAACAATGCGCCGGCGTCGAACGGTGGAGCTGGCGCCACAAATGGCAGTCCGCTGAACAGCTCGCGTTTCAGTGAACGGAACAGTGTGGTGCATCCGAGAATTGTGACATTGATTAGGAACGGGACAAAGCCGCGTCGGATAATGCGGCTGCTGTTGAATAAGCGTAACAGTCCCAGCTTCGAGCATGTGTTGACGGCTATTACACAGGTCGTGCGACTGGATACTGGCTATGTGCGCAAGGTGTTCACCTTGTCGGGCGGATCGGTGGCACAGCTGGCGGATTTCTTTGGGCCGGAGGATGTGTTCTTCGCCTATGGCACAGAGCGTGTAAATACCGCCGAGGACTTTAAACTGGAAGCAGATGAGCAGCGGGCCATCAATGCCATACGAAAGACACTGCGTACAGCAGGCACCACATGCAAGGGACCGAAGCCCAAGATGCCTGTTAAGAGCAAAAAGGTTTATCCGGCCGAGTCGGCAAGGGCGCGTGACGCTGGCGAATCAGCCGCCACACAAGAGGACGAGCAGGCGGCGCTACTTAAGAGTACGGGTGTTGAGATTAGTGATCTGCCCGCAACCATACGAGACAATTATACGCTGGGCAAGATGATCGGCGATGGCAACTTTGCCATTGTGCTTAAGATCAAAGATCGACAGACGGGCTTACCGTTTGCCCTTAAGATCATTGACAAGAGCAAGTGCAAGGGCAAGGAGCACTACATCGATGCCGAGGTGCGTGTCATGAAGAAGCTCGAGCATCCGCATATCATATCGCTCATCATGGATGTCGATCAAGTAACCAACATGTACCTGGTCCTCGAGTATGTTAGTGGTAAGTTCGAATTTGAGTGGAAAGAGTGCACGAAACAAGTGGGAATGGAACTATTTCATACTCCAATTGGAATTTAATGATTCGTATAAGCATGAATGTGATTAGAGAACAGAGTTAAAAACTAATTTTTAAAATATTCTAATTGGAATTCAATCTTTACTCTATTTTCAGGCGGCGATCTATTCGATGCTATTACACAGGTTACACGCTTTTCGGAAAGCCAATCTCGCATTATGATACGGCATTTAGGCTCGGCCATGTCTTATTTACATTCCATGAGCATTGTGCATAGGGATATTAAGCCGGAAAATCTTCTGGTAAGTTAGCTAGTTCCAACTGCCAAATCAAATCTTTCTTTAATTATGTTTTTCGTACCACAGGTGGAACTAGACGAGTATGGCAATGTTGTGCAGCTTAAACTGGCCGACTTTGGCTTGGCCTGCGAGGTAACCGAACCGCTGTTCGCTGTCTGTGGCACGCCTACCTATGTGTCGCCCGAAATATTGCTGGAAGTGGGTTATGGCTTAAAGGTAACGACTTCACATGCCGTTTCTCCTAGAAAATGTTTGTAATACTTCATTATCCTTTGATTAGATTGATGTCTGGGCTGCTGGCATCATATTGTATATATTGCTCTGCGGCTTTCCGCCCTTTGTTGCGCCTGATAATCAGCAGGAGCCGCTGTTTGATGCCATCATCTCGGGCGTATATGAATTTCCCGATCCTTACTGGTCGGACATCGGTGATGGTGTGCGCGATCTAATCGCCAATATGCTGCAGTCAGATCCGGATGTTCGTTTCACCAGCGAAGACATTCTCGATCATTATTGGACAATGGGCAGCGAGGACAACGGTTGCAGCGGCGGTGTAGACGGTGGCGAGTTTAGTAGATGAATCATGGCCGTTTGGGGTGTGTAAGCAGTCTAGTTACACTCACTCAGAAGCCGTCATCTAGTAGTTTTTGTATTATGTAATTTAGAGCTATTCTATAGGCCTTAATTTATTATTTATACATATTAACACATAAACTACACACATTGCCGTTAAGAAAGAATAGTAACAACAAAGCAACAACAACAACAACAGCTGCAACAACAGAATTAGAGAACATAATAATTTTAACGTGACCGGCGCTGAATAATGTTGCGGACAGTTTTCTGAAATTCCAATTTCCAAACCGTATACGGTTCGCTACTTGATTTTCTTTTAACGCATATATATTTTTTAAAGAAAGGTACATATACATATACATACATACATATACATATATATTTTATTGGTATTTTTAAAAGTGTTTTTAATTAGTATTTTAATTGATTATAAATTATGAATAAATGCATGTTGTGTATATTTTCATAAATTGTTAATTATGTTTTCGGATGCTTTTGCTTTGTTTTACGTATATGTATGTTTTGCTAGCACTTGTAATGTAAACGATAAACGCGATAAAAAACAAACAACAAAAAACAAAAACATACAATAAATAAGCGCATTTATATAAAACACCAATAAAACTTTAGAAATATATATACTGATATATAAAAAGAAAGTATTAACCATGAATTACAAATGCAGAAGAACTTTTAATAGTTGGGCGGGTAGCTGTTTTATTATCGATAGTCATAAGTTTGTTTGCTTGTGGGTGTATACAAAAGAATCGATAAATAGTGTGCAGAGTTACTTTGAAGTCCAATGGGTGGGCGAATGGCAAAAACAGCTGTTGAATGCAGAATGCGGTCACACTTTAGCTTAAAGATGTCTTGATAAGAAAGCAAATCCCAGCGAAAAAGCTTAGAAAAATGGCTGATACTTTGCCAATTAATAGCGTAAGTGCCTTATAAACATTTGCTTAGCCATTTCAAATGAGAGCTGACTACTCCTTAGGACTCCGGCACCGATGAGGAGGAGGAGATGGAACCAAAGTTCAAGTACCAACGCATTGGGAACGATCTCAGGAATATACTCAACACGGACGTTGTTACCTGCAGTGCCGTCCATGCGAAGGTAATCTTTGGCTGGTTCTTGAAGTATTAAAGCTGAGATTTCGATTGCATTGTAGTTTCTCATATTTGGCACATTCCGAGGGCGCGTTTACCTGCTGGATCACCAAGGCAACTCAGTGGACTCGAACCTGAGCAGCGGCGATCGCCACACACACTCTGTGGCTGTTAATCACATTGATGTGGACCCTAAGGGCGAATATGTGGCAACATGCTCCGACGACGGTCGCGTGAGTCAACGACAAAGCATTTTATAAAAATGAGGGCACTATACAATGATGATTTGCAATTGTAGGTGAATATTACGGGCTTGTTCAGCTGCGAGAACAATCAAAACCTCAGTTATGGCAAGTTTATAAAAACTGTGGCACTCGATCCCGAAGTTAAAACGGGTGTGCGACGATTTATAGTTGGTAAGATAAAAACCAGAAAGAGATATTCTCTATATTTTATACTTACTGATATATTTTAGGTGACGACAAGCTCACGCTCTACGAGCGCACTTTGCTCAAGAAACTGAAGCCTAGCGAATTGTGTTCGGTGGAGGGCAACGTTTTGGCTATTTGCTGGCAGGGCAACTTTGTTGCGTGGGCCAGCCATTTGGGTGTGCGCGTGTATGATCTAAGCGAGAAATGCTCATTAGGCCTTATGAAATGGGAGGTGCCGGCACAGGCACGTCTCGAAAACTTTCGTTGTCACCTGCGCTGGTCCAATGCCAATACGCTGCTCATCGGCTGGGTGGACACCATACGAATTTGTGTGATACGCAAGCGCAACAGCATCGAAGCATCATCTAGCAATCTGCCCGGTTTCGTTGTAGATCCAAGTGCGTAGTGAATATCTTTATCTAACTATTCTGTATGTTTAAACTTTTACTTTCTTTCAGTCTCCACATTTCAAACCACATTCTACATTTGCGGCCTGGCCCCGCTTGCTGCCAGCCAGCTGGTTGTGCTGGGCTACCGGAAAGATCGCAGTCCCAACTACAAGGCTCAGCGGCCAGTGCTGTGCGTCATCGAGTACAAAATGAATACCTCCGAAGAGGTGTGCACAGACAGCCTCACCTTACGCGGCTTTGAGGAGTATACAGTCAATGACTATAATCTCGGCTGCATCATTGAGGAGAATCGTTACTACATTGTAGCACCCAAAGATATTGTCGTAGCCAGCCTGATTGAAACAGACGACCGTGTGGAGTGGCTGATCAAGCATAAGTAAGTTAATGAATTATATATATTATTATTATATAAGTACCTAACGAGTTTTAGGCTAGTTTAGACGTTGCTTAAAGTTCTCGTAGACGCAAGCAAATTCAGTAAAATTTTTAGGTATAGTTCAGTCCGATATTAGTTATATTAATGAAGCTCAATTCCCCATTCTAATAACCCTTTGAGCTCTCAGCTCAACATTCAATTCCCTTTAAATCCTCTAGCTTTCTAATACTGCTGCCACAGGAGCAATTCATTTATTAATCTCTATATAAATTATCTTAAAAATCATAAAACTTAATTTCTAACTTTGGCAATGGAAGGGAAGTCAATTCTTGAGCAATCAAGCTACAATGCTGTCGCAGCACTTGTCCGCCGGCTTTGTCCAATCGTAATAGTAGGAAACAAATACCCGCTGGCCGGGTATCTCGTGGGTGCACAGTTTGTTTGCATAGAGATCATGCATTTGGCGCTGATTGCGCTTGTGCAGCACCAGATGATAGGGACGACACTTGCTGGGCGTGTAGGCCGTGTCGAAGCGTGGATCATGCCAGCGGTAGACGTGCCGCATAGGCGCCAACCAGGTGCCCAGCGAAGCATCTTCCGAGACATACGTTGACAATAGATAGGAATTGTTGGAAACATGCTCGCACAGCTTACGGGAGAGTACATAGCCGCCGCCTAGGGCATAGTTGATGTAATTCTTGCTTAAATAATAATTTGTTTCGCGCCAATGTCCTTTGGTCTTGATGGTAGCTCGTCCATTGAAATAGCCCCAATAGAGCTCGGGTAGCGGTTCATGTCCATAGTCCTCTCGGTTCCTTAAGAGCTTGCGGTCGTAGGAGACGAGCTCGTTGAGCAGATTGTCCAGCTTCACATAGGTGTCATCGTCCACCTTGAGCAAGTAGGAGAATTCATAATGTTGTGTCAGCGCATCCAGCGACTGAATCAGCTTCTCTGTCAGATTCATATAGTCATCGTGCAGTCGTGGTAGCAGCAACAGATCCTTATGCTGCTGCTGCTCATGCTCCAGTTCGGCACGCAGTGTGGCACTCATTTGCAGCGTGCCGATGGCAAACAGATGCTTAAACTTGATGTTGCGATGCACACGTGGTTGGTCCAACTGTGGCAGCTGCTGTTGCCAGTTGATGTACTGCTGCAGCCGCTGCGCCTGCGTTGCAACCGTTTCCATTTGTAAATGCCCGCCGGCTCCACTATAGCTGGGCAGATAGATCAACTCTTCGGGAAAGTAGGTTTGCTTTAGTGGCTGGCCCAGACGCAGCCAAGTCTCGCGCATGCCTTCCCGCAGCTCGGCATTGCCCGGTGCACTGAACACGAGTATTACTAAAAATAAATCCGGATGCGGCTCAAGTTTGGCAACGCCGCTGCGTTGTGCGGGACATTTGTCGACGGCGGTTAGAAGGCGAGTGATAAAGCTGCCAAAGAAGAACGCTGTTATGGCCGTAAAAAGCGTAACCAGGTTATTCATGCGACGCATTTTGCAGAGGTAAATAAAATTGTTTCCAATTAGCCGAGACGAATGCAAAACTTGCGAATTAGATAAACAGCTGAGCGCGATACTTATGTAGGGCTATCGATACTTGCAAAAGGTATTGCGGCATAAGCAGATTGTGGCTGAGTTATCGATACTTTTAAAAAGTATCGTTAACAGCGGTTATTTTGAAATATGATAAAATATTTTGTTATTTTTATTTATTTATTCATATTAAATTAAATGCAGCAAATTCGAAGAAGCCATGGAGATATGCACACATGGAGGCACGCTGCCAATGCTCTCTGTAGCTAGGTAAGGAATTAATGAAACTTAATAAAAATCACATAATGTTAACCTATAATTTTTTACAGACTGTATATAAACCATTTGCTGACCATGAAACAGTACGAAGATGCAGCCAAGCTGTGTCTTCGTGTGCTGGGCAACAATAAAGCTCTGTGGGAGGAAGAGGTCTTCAAGTTTGTCAAGTGTCAGCAATTGCGTTGCGTGAGCGCCTATTTACCCACCTCGGATGATTGCAAACTGGATCCACATGTCTACGAAATGGTACTTTATGAGTTCCTCAAGTTCGATGTGCATGGCTTTTTAAATCTGATCAAGGAGTGGCCGCCAAAGCTGTACGATGGCCTGGCAGTCATAAATGCCATACACGATCATTTTCGTAAACAGAATGCAAACGAGCTACTCGAGTCCTTGGCGCTGCTCTACTCCTACCAAGGCGACTATGAGAGTGCTCTACGCATGTACTTGAAGTAAGTCATGGAACAGATTATACTTTAATTGTATGTTCTAACTACCCTACTCTCTCTCTCTCTTACAGACTGCAGAACAAGGACGTATTTGAGCTAATACGTCGCTTTGAGCTGTACGATGTTATCTCTAAACTAATCATTCCACTCATACAACTGGATCGCGAACGTGCCTTTAAAATCTTATTGGATAAGAATAAAATAAAACCAGAAGTGGTTGTACATCAATTGGAACAAAATCAGGAATACCTTTACTGGGTAAGTAGTAGACACAAAGCCGGGTCGATCTGTGCAAAGCTAAACTCTACTCTTCTGCAGTATCTGGATGCGCTGGACAAGATTAGCAGTCAGGGCACATTCCATCAGAGACTAGTTGCCCTGTATGCCAAATATGATCGAACCAAATTGCTGCCCTTTCTGCGCCGTTCTAATGACTATGTCATACAAGAGGCGCTGGCGATATGCAAACGTGAAGAATTTCATCCAGAAATGGTCTATTTGCTGGGTCGCATGGGCAGCATCGTGGAGGCACTCAACATAATCATCCACAGCGTAAGTCTAAGATTCACAATATGGCATTTCTTTAACCCATTTGCCGTTGCAGATAAAAGACATTGAGATGGCCATAGAGTTTTGCAAGGAGCACAATGATGAGGATCTTTGGAACATTCTCATCGAAGAGTCCACAAAGCAGCCTGAAATAGTAACCAAAGTACTGGATGGGATTGTGGGTAAGTGGTTCGTTTAAGCCTTAACATAATCAATTAACTAACTTATTAATCTTCGTTTGCAGATTATGTGAATCCCGTGTTAGTGGTCAACAAGATCAAGCTTGGCCAGACAATACCGAATCTTCATCAATCTGTCGTTAAGATGCTCTGGCATTACAATATCGAGGAGGAAATACACACAATTGCCCATCGAATCCAATTGACCGACTACTTTGATACTCACGCCGAGGTGGTGGCCTTGCAGCGACGTGGGCGTCAGGTCACCTATGATAAATTATGTCCCAAATGCAGTCGTTCAGTGATCATTAAGGACACAGCTCCTCCCAACGGCCTTACCATATTCAACTGTGGCCACATCTACCACAACAACTGCGTGACAATCGACAATCGTTGCGACCAATGCCTGGACTGGGATAGCATATTGGAGGACGACGACTAATCATCAGTGAAAGACACAAGACACAAACTACTGTGAATGGAAAAAGTCTGAAAGCGGCTTAGGACCACGTATTATGCGACAGCCAGCAACAATATTATGTATCGTTTCCATGCAATGTGTAAATTTTGATTGATAGCTTTAAGCTTTGCTTTTATGTATATGTTTATTTATTTATTGATTTCATACAAAATAAAGTCCAGTAAAAGAGAATTTAGATTGTAAGCGCTTCGGTAATATGGTTATTGTCTCACATGTTTTTTGCTTACAAATGCCTTCAAAATTTGGGCAAAAACACAAAGTCCTGCATAACTCTGAAAGTAACAGGACAATGTTAATGTGCTTTGACCCATTGGTAGTCTAGCCTGTCAGCTATCATTTGTTGTCACTATCTTGCGTATCCTTCAAAGGACTTCAAAGTTATAACACATTTTTGTTATGGGTATATCCGGAAATCTCTTGCATTTAAAGGACTATCACCAAAAGGAATACATATTCTGAATGCTTAAGACAGGCCTAATCTAACTACAAAAGGATATCAAGACTGTCCTTCAAATGGCTGAGATACAGTTGATTTTCGAAATTTTGACTTTTTTCTGAGCTAGGCTCTTATAAATT
Source organism: Drosophila nigricruria (assembly GCA_037075265.1). NCBI lineage: Eukaryota > Metazoa > Arthropoda > Insecta > Diptera > Drosophilidae > Drosophila > Drosophila nigricruria. The sequence goes on along the minus strand of JBAMCI010000196.1, from coordinate 7,003,990 downwards.
TTCGCTGGTAGTTTTCGGGTTTACATGTTTGATTGTGGATCGAAGCCATTCCAAGGTAGCAGCTTAGAAAAGTGTGCTTCATGTTATATTAATTATAAAATATAATTAATTTTATTCTAAAAGTAAAAAATCCATTTTCTCTGATACTATTGAGAGCGATAGAAAAGAGTCAAACAAAAAAAATGACGAAGAAAAGAATGGGGGGGGGGGGTTGTATTATTTGCTGAGAATTCAGTTTGAATTTCGCAGTACTACTCTCTTTACATATATATGATTGTTGGAAGGAGAGAAGTAAAGTTCGAAAGAGATGTGGTGACTGGAACAATGCATGTTATTAATACTCTTCTTATTCTAAACAGCTGTGGAGCGCCACATTCTTCCCCCTACTCTTAGAGAGAGTAGTAGTTATTCTACTGCTGTTGTTGCCGTGATTCGAACCTGGGGTCACCAAACATCACTCCCTTCTTCTCTCCATCGACCGAGTACGCATGTCCACTGCACCACCATAGGACCTTTAAGTAAGTAGTATTCAAACTCCTAATATATACCATTTATTTAACATCAAGACACTGACTGGGGCTTGAACCTAACACATCTTGCTTAGTAGACATGTACTTCTGCCATTGCACCACCGTAGCTTATTAATAGCGAGTTCCTAATTGGCAGCTCTGCATCCGCTCTCTTCTACATTTATTTTAAAAATTGATCTCGTGACCCAGGCTCGGAACCTTGGATCTTATTCTTGTGCACTATTCAGCGGCTTAATACCTTTTAAGCACCTACTGAAAGAAGCTCTTCAACGAACTCAGGGGAATATCGAGAAATAATGACAATCCAGATCCAGTTAAAGTAAATTACTTTTAATGGAATTTTTTAACTTCACTACTGACGCAAAAACTATTCTAACAGAGCGAATATAGAAATACATCTGAAATGCATAACCTAAATACGTCGTACACCCTTTCAAGGACATAATAAATAAGTAAAAAAAAGTTCTTGTTTAATAGAAACTTACAAGTTATGCATGACATATTGGCAATTGTTTTTTATTACAACTGTTTGTGTTTATTTCTTCTTTCACCCCCAATACACACACTCGAAACGGTAGTCAAATGCACTTATGCATCAGTCTCGGACTGAAGCTTAGCCACATAGGCGGCCTTGTGGGCAGCGACCTTGGTCTTGCGTTCCTCATTCGTCAGTTTCTTGGCGTTCCACCTCTTCTTAACTGGAGCCGACTTCTTGGCGACCTTCTTCGGGGTAGGATCGTTGCGAATGGACTGATGGGCCTTCTTGTAGATGTCCTCAATCTGCCAACAGATAAATTAAATATATTAAAATAAGGTCAATTAAAATATATATCAATATATAGCGTTATACATAGGATTGTGCATCCGCAAACAGAAAATTCAACCCATTTAGAGGGATGAACTACGAACATAGGTTACTTAGTTTACTGTAGTCCATCCTTGGCACAGCCAGCGTCGTTGGTTACAAAACGCAGCAGTAATTTTGAAAATGGACGTCTAGCAATAGCTTATATCAAATACTTAATATATGGAATGAGAATGTGCAACCGCAAACAGAAATTTCAACCCAATTAGAGGAGGAAGAACTACGAACATAGGTTACTATGTTTACTGTGGTCCATCCTTGGCACAGCCAGCGTCGTTGGTTACAAAACGCAGCAGTAATTTTGAAAATGGACGTCTAGCAATAGCTTATATCAAATACATACTATTATAGAATAGGAATGTGCAACCGCAAACAGAAATTTCAACCCAATTAGAGGGGGAAGAACTACGAACATAGGTTACTTAAGTTCACTGTGGTCCACATTTGGCACAGCCAGCGTCGTTGGTTACAAAACGCAGCAGTAATATAAATTATGGACGTCTAGCATTAGCTCATATCAAATCATTTCACTTACGTTGTCAGCGCGGATGCCCAACTTAATGTAACGGCTGAACTGACGCTTGAAAGCCTCCTCATCCTCCTCCTCCAGAGTACGCATATAATCAGCCACATGTTGGCCGAAGATATGGGCACGGTGCACATCGGCGTTGAAGCTCTTGGTCTCGCCAGAGTAGCCTGGGAAACGCTTCACCGAATGGGGGATGTTCAAACCACCATCGACGGCACCCTTCATGGCGCCGAACACACGGGCACCGGTGGTGGTGCGAGCCAAACCCACATCCAAGTAGCAACGGAATGCGCCTGGTCCCTCATCGACGGGCTCAACGTTGTATTCCTCACCGGTGACCTCGGTGCAGCCAGCGTACAGAGAGTCCAAGCCCAATTTGTTGAGCAGACGACGGGCAACGAGCAGGCCAGTGCAGTAGGCAGCGGCATAGTTGGTCAAACCCACCTGTAAATATTGCAAGTAAACATTAGATTGCAGCTCGCATTACATATTATAACAATTTTAATGAATTTACCTGGATACCATAGTTGGGCAGCTCGTGCGAGTAAGCAGAGCAGACAACACGATCGCCTTCAATGCGAGCATAGGCGATTTGGGCGGTGATGTCCTTGTTGGACAGACGCACAATCAAACGGTACTTGGGCGTGTTGTACTTGTTCTTGTCCTGGAAAGTCAGACGCTTTCTGGCATAGTAATCGGTTTTGCCCTCACGACGCCTGCGGAACTTAACCTGGTAGCGCTTGAAGTACTGCTTGTTCTTGACTACCTTGACGAAACCCTGTAAACCACAAACACACACAACACAAAATAATATTGGTTATTAGTTTTGGCATGAAACCCACAAGCTTAATCTCTCAATTAAAGCTGCATCAGTGGCTGCTTTTATATTATTTGACATATTTTCACTTGCCAGCACTTTAATTGAGACGTTTGTTGCATTATTTCATTGATTGTGCTCACCATTTTTCACTTTTTAATGAAAATCAAACACCGACGCAAAATACGCGATGTCTTCACACGTAGGTGAAAAAGAAAAAGGAAGAAGCTGACAGGCCGCTTAGATGCAGGGTCGTATTTTTCGAGTTTGACGTTTCACGCGCAGCTAACTTTGCTTACGTCTGAAAAATGCGCCAGATGGCGTGTTGGTGCTAAAATAATACATGCGGGCGCAATTGATAATTCAAAAGTCTGGTGAATTTAAAAAACAGTATTACGCAGTGTATTATATTTAAGTAACAATGACTCTAAATGTATTTGGGCATTAACTTCAAACTCCTCATCAGCATATTGCGTGCCATAAAATCGATCAATTTCATGTTGAAATTTCTGTGAAGAAGGAGTTTTTAGTTTAATTAAATAAATGGGTAAGTTTTTTTTTTGCATAGTTACCAAAACTTTTAAGTGCGCCGCTTCGTCTGGCGCTGCAGGCTCATAGTCTGGATCTATATTTAGTAATAAATGCTGCTTGATATGATATAGTGCTGTAATATCTTCTGTTTGTATGGTTAAAACGGGTTTGCCCTCCTCTATGCAGCTAGAAATGCTTAATTTACTGTCTATAAAGTAGATCTCAAGGATATTATTTTCAATTCTGCCATTGGCATTGCAAATATCAGCAATTTGCTCTAAACTGAGGCAACCAGGTGATATTAGCTTTTGTTCAACTTTAGGTTTCTTTCTATTGGTATTTGTTTTTGGTAGAATATCTGATAATTTAGGTTTATTATACAGATTTAGGGCACAAAGTTGTCCACTAAATAAAGCGCGATATGTATCGCTGTGCTCCTGTAGCTGAAATGGTAGCAGCACTGCGCTCAGTTGTGTGTTTAGTTCCAGAAAGGCAACAAGTTTGACTGTAAACTCAGGCAAACGTTCCTCAAATTCCTTTTTCAATGGTATAATGATTCTACATTTGCGACTCAACAGTAAATCCGTGGGCACACGATGCACATGGGCTTCATGTCCATGATATACAAGCAATTGCCAGTGACTGCAGTAAAGCAACTTTTGACAGTCCTTAAACCTCAACTCCAATATGGCATAAATGCCAATGCTATCAAGTTGCACCTGCCTGGCCGTATGCAGTAGCAACACGTCAGCTCCATAGACTGGCAGTTGCCTACGATACTCTAGTGTTGACTCCAAACAGCCCTCAAAGCTGGCCTCGTTGCGTGCCACTGCCACCAGTTGCTGCTTCTCATGCTCCCGCTGTATGGCTGCCAGGAGTTCATTCGGCTGATTCTCGTATTGCTGCAGAGCTTGAGCATTGCTACGCAGTTGATCCATGGCTGCTGGAGTTAGGTCAGTTAACCCGTCCTCATCATTAGCTTCATCCTTGTCTGTTAACTGCTCCACACTAAATGCTATGCGATAGAAAATATTATTGTCGCTGAGGCAGACGAGCTGCTCAATGTGCTGCACCCAGGCGCAGGCTTGCATGCCGGGTACCGACTTCACACAACGCTGCACCTGGCAATCATCCAGCTGGGCATCGTATTGGAATCTCAAGCGTACCAGCTGCTGCCCATCTGTATAGTAGAAGTCGCCATTATCGCTGCTGGCATCAAAGTCCAACCACTCGCTTCCCGTATAGTGCATCTGGCGCTGTTTTATGCCCAGCAATTGGGACATGTACCAAATGTCCACGGTGCCGCAGCTTAGGTAGACCATGCACAGATTCTGTGCGGGTAGCAAACGCATAAAGTTAACAGATGTGGTATATATGCATATCAGCTCAATGTGGTATGCCTGCTCCAAATCAGTATCTCCATCTTCATCCGGCTCTTGTGGAGTCAGTGCAAATATGTGACCCGCAATACTGAAGATGTGTATTTGCTTATCGACAGTTGCCGCTGCCCCAAACAGGCACTGCATGAACTTCTCGTGCTCCTGGGCAACGGTAAATGTCAGCAAGGTATAGGAATCGCTCCGCCAGTCGCACTGGAACACGTTCTGCTCGTCGTAGGTGATGTCGTAGCTGTGCTGCAACGTGCTCTCGCCCTTGCCCAAACTGGGCAAATCCACATAGACTTGCAGCAGCAACTTTTGCGTATCCTCATCGTAGCGTACCACGCTGAATCCTTCATGGGTGCGCGCAAAGGCACGCACGCCTTTCAGCCAGGCTATGAGATGCAGGGATTTGATCGAACCAAAACAATGAACTCGTCCGTCCGACATCAGCAGCAGCGTATTGTATTCTAGCATGTGTATGCTGCGCAGATGACTGCCCTTTGGCAGTGGTATGCGCACCTTCGTCATTTCCATTCTATTTGTTTTCTTCGATTTCTTGAAGCGATAATTCAGCAAATAATATTCATTCCAGGTGACGAACACGGACTTTGTTTTGTTGTTGCTGGATGAGGAGTGACATATGAGACCGCATGGCTGGAACAATGTATCATCTTCAATGGACCAAAGTACATCATCGTCACACTCCGCATTAGCAGACTCAATCTCTTCGTCTATATCCATGATTTAATTTCTTAAGGTGAATAATATTCAAATTAAGTGTACCACAATAATAAATACACGCACAGTGTGACCAACAAAATAAAAGACAAAATGGTGTTTAAAAATCGCGCTGACTGCTGCATTTAAATATCGCCAATTGTGCGGTAGAACATGTATTTATAATAAAAAAGTTTTTTTTTTAATTCATGTTTTATTTGCAATTTATTAACTAAACATTAAGCAAATTGACTAAAATAAGTGCATGTACTGCAAAGTATACTTAAAGTTTTTTTAAGCCGATGAGTTTCGTCACATGTATACATACATACATATATATACATGTATGTTTAGTGGTTTCGTATTTATTTATTTATGCGTTTACATATCGGCTGCCCTATCGGTAACTTTTACACATCACTATTTGACGAGCTGGGCAACGTAACGATTTAAAAGTTTTTGAAAGTGAAGCAAAAGGTGTTTTTGAAGTAGCTGGTTACTTATCGGGCAGCCATGGCTTTATTCCTGCGCCTTTGTCGGCGCAGCTATTCAACAAAGCTTAAGGATCATCAGGCGGCATTGATGGCGCGCAGTTTGCCCAAGCGGCAATCACTGCCCGGCGTGAACAACATAATTGTCGTAGCCTCTGGAAAGGGTGGCGTAGGCAAGAGCACTGTGGCAGGTTAGTGCTTAACTAGTATTTTAAATGAAAATAATATAATCCATGCAGCACGTTCATTACAGCAAACTTTGCTTGCAGTCTGGCCAAGTTAGGAGCGCGAGTTGGGCTATTGGACGGCGATATATTTGGACCCAGTATTCCACTGATGATGAACCTGCACAGCGAACCTCGCGTCAATGACAAGAATCTAATAATACCGCCACAGAACTACAATGTAAAGTGCCTTTCCATGGGCATGCTTACTCCACCAGATGGTGCGATCATATGGCGCGGCCCGCTGGTCATGTCCGCCATACAGCGCCTGCTCAAGGGCGCCGAGTGGAGTCCATTGGATGTGCTGGTCATAGATACGCCGCCTGGCACTGGCGATGTGCATCTCTCCTTAACACAACACACGCCCATCACGGGCGTACTGCTAGTCAGCACCCCGCACAAGGCGGCCATCGATGTAACAATTCGTGGCGCTGAAATGTACCACAAACTGAAGGTGCCCATCCTTGGTCTGGTCGAAAATATGCGTTACTCCATCTGTGACAATTGCAGTCATCGCATTGAGTTTTTCAAGAAAGGATCTGCACACCCGAAGCTGCCAGAGACACTCATCTCATTGCCACTAGACTCACACATAGCCGATTGCGGCGAGTCGGGCACACCTGTTGTCATCAAGCATCCAGACTCTGAGCACGCAAAGCTCTTCAATAAGCTTGCTGCTCAGATTTGGAGTGCTTTGCAGGAGAGACAAGAGACAAGTGAAACAGCTAATGATACGAAAATAAAATAATATTTGAATATTGATTGCCTTCCGAGTGTCTTGGAGCATGCCGGGGCGGAAGGATAGACGATCCTCTTTGGATATATAACAGAAACTATAATATATATTCGATGACTGACACGTTGCCTGCCTCATCAACAGCTTTAAAATACAATTGTCAACAAGTTTCCTTTATTTGTGCTTCTTCAGTTTCTTCATTTTCTTCATGGCCTTGCGATGGGCGTATTTATCTGTGCGCTTGATCACCTCCTTATACTTTCGTTTGTTAAAGCTTTGGAAGGCCTCATCCGCTAGCAGCTCATCCACCAGTGACTTCTTGGTCTTGCGCGTATGCTTCTCATCATAGTGATCCAAAGGCGAGTGCTGGACTGTGCCGATTTGGAAGTATTTCGGCAGCACCTTCAGGTCATTCTTCTTGTAGAAGTGCTTAGGATCCAACACCGAACGCATTTGTATGATCTTCAGTTCATTGCGCATCTCATCTGTAACTTCTGTAGCCGGCAAATCAAACCAGCCGCTGCCCTTGGTCTTGGCACGTTCAGCCTAGAGTTAAAAAATAGGTTTATATACAGGAAAAGGACATAATTTGCTGCAATTCATTTGCTAGAAGGGACGAAGCACTCAGATTACTAAAGACGTCATCAATGTGGCAACAGCGTCTGCCTCGGCCACTGCTGTGTTTTGGGGGCGACAATAACACTATGTTTCATTGATTATTGAAAGTTGTGCGCCCACGCCTAAATCATTTGCCTTGGACTCGACGGCAAACAACAGTCTAGCGTTTGAGGGCATTACTGTTCCGTTGGCCTTACAGCTACCGCCACATGCTCCGAGGCGGCCGCTAAGATTACAACGGACGAAACTGTGTGGCTATTGTCTATGAGTGAGTCTACAGCAGTTGCCTCAAGCGGCAGGCGTGTGCGCTTGCCACGCCCATGGGCGCAGCTTCGGTTGTCGAATATGTCATCATTGTTGCTTCTCCCATAATAATTCAGATCAAGAGTCTTACTCTGTTACTTACTCTGTTTAGTATGGGCTGCTTGCGCCTGGAGACTGTGGGCAATGCCTTCTGCTGCTCTATGCTGTTCAAATGCTTCGTATTTTGCATATCCTTTTCGAGATTTGTTTTTCGCACTTTTATATCCTCGCTCGTCTCGCTGTTGATCTCTGTGACCCGCTGACGTTTTTGTAACTTGTGTGTTCCAGCATTTTGCACAGCTTCCTTTACCTTCTCAGTTACTTCAGCTAGTTGCATGGCCACTTTGGATGGCACTCGGCTGGTAGTTTCCTGTGATTCAGCAATAGCTTTGCTAACTTCTTTGCACTTTAACTTGACGCCAAAGAATTCCACTTCAGCTTCATCCTGCTCATCGCCCTCTTCGCTGTCCTCCTGATCAACAGCCAGTTGCTGACCCTTGCTGATCTCATTATACAATACAGCAGCATTCTGTTGACCATCTTCATTGAATAATTGCTGGTCGCCAGCAGTGTCCAGCATAAACAACGACGCCATTATTAAAATTTCTGTCACAAACAATATTTAGGCGCAAAACATGCGGAGTCAACTACTAATGTCTTCGTCTCGTTGTGACTGGCAAAACATGCAGTCCGCAAATATGTATAAACAAAACTTGGTCACACTGCAATTATCCCACACGTGTTTTGATTTCAGCTGCGAGCGTACGTTAGCAAAATCGTTTCGAGAAGCATTGAAATACCCAAATATAATGCCAGTTATCTCAAATACAAACCTTGCTAATTATTTTCGTAGTTATTTAACATATAAAACGTAGAAAGACAACAAACACTCGGCAAACAAGCTCAGCTAGTTCTAAACAGTTGATTTGGTCTTTGTCGGACGCGCAATTGCGTATTATTAGGAAATAATACTTAAAAAAAAAACTGAAGAACAGTTTTTCGTGCAATGTCTGTCTACAGCAGTAAAACGACCAACACATCCATACTGAAGTCCTTCTCCAGTGCGGATCGTGAGCGCGTCAAGACAGCGGCCCTCAACAAGGTGCGCTTCGTGACGCCCAAGGAGAAGGGCATCGTTGAGTCGGTGCGTGTGGCATTGGAGGACAAGAATTTTCATTTGATACAGGAGTTTACATACTTTCTACGCGAAGCTGATCTCAGTGTAAGTAAAATCAAGTATTATTGCATAATTAAGGTTAATTGTGTTTGCATCATTAGGATGAGGAAGTCGTGCAAATTATGAAGGATGCTCGGAAAATAGTGCACAGCTTGACGCCGGACTTTGCCAATCTTGTCGAGGCTCTGCTGTCGCTTAACTGGAAGAAGCATAGCCCGGATGCCATTCAAGCCTATACAGAATTCAGCATTGATGTCATGATTGCCCACAATTCGTATATACATATTGGCATAGCCAAGTTAATTGTAAACTGGATACCCAATGATCAGGAAGCCGCGGAATGGCTGAATGGTTGTCCATCGGAACGTGTCAAGGCTGAACTGGAAACTGTGCACAATTTACTCAATCGTATTCTTACCGCTGTGCCCATGGCTTTCGATGTGGTCATCGATACGATTGCCTCAAAGTTTCCCTACTTCAAAAAGCCAGCTCATGTCACAGCTGGCTATTTGCACAATGTGCTGTGGCTAATGGATTACAAGCCGGTGTTCGAGGAGCTGCTGCTGCAGCTGGTTCTGCAAAAGTAAGCCATTATTTGTGATGACTTATATGAAAGGCATTTGACTCATTCAATTTTTTTTGGCAGGTTGCTCATACTGGACGTGAATGCGCCACGCGATGAAATCGAAGCACTCAAAGAGGAAACCGATGACGAAGATGATAAGATGGAAGATGAGGCCATCTTTCAAATGGATGATGTGAGCGCTCCGCCGAAACCTCCACAATCGTTGGAGCATCCCATTGGCCAAATGCTGGACATATGCCTAATGAAGCTTTTCAAGTTCCTCGACGACAAATGCCGTCCGCAACCTGGTTGCACCGATGATCAGCGTATTGTCAAAACTCGATTCTTCAAGACGCTGGTTCACATATTCGATGAAGTGTTGCTGCCCAGCCACAACACTCATCACGTTCAGTTCGTCATCTTTCATGCATGCAGCATTCGTCCAGCCTATACAGAGATCTTTCTTAGCGCTCTGTGGCAAAAGGTGCAGAATCCAAATGTCTCCTCAATCATTCGCCATGCAGCTGTTAGCTATATTGCCAGCTTTCTGGCACGTGCCAAATTTGTGTCTCTGAGGTGGGTCCTCTCTTTATTCTGCTGTTTACAAATATATATATACTAACTGCCATTGACTTTGCAGCACCATCACTTACTATCTGAAGGAGCTGAGCAACTGGGCAAACACCTACATCAATGACTCGGATGAGTTTAGCAGCAAAAACTGTTCTCTCAAAGCTAACATGGTTTTCTTCTCCGTTTGCCAGGCCATGTTCTATTTAATCGCTTTTCGTGCGCGTGATTTGACGATTAATCATAAAAGTAAGTAACTGAAATACTTATTTACTATTTGATATTAACTCGATAGTTTCTTCCCCAGATTTGAGCTTGCTGAATACACTGCAGTTGTCTCGGTTGGCCATGTGCCACTTTAATCCCTTGCGTTACTGCCTGCCGCCGGTGGCCACGGCCTTTGCAGGCGTCACACGAACCCACCAATTGGCATATTGTCACACTGTACTGGAGCGCAATGCTCGTCGCAAGCTGGCTACCATCTATGGCCATGATAAGCTGATGCCGGAGGAAACGCTGGAGACGTTCTTTCCCTTTGATCCATACATTCTACCACTGTAAGTTGGTTAAATAATTGCCAAATGAATTCAACTAATATCTGATTATCTGATTTGACAGGTCCAATAAATACATAGAACCAAGTTATCTAGTCTATAGAGTAGTTGAGCTGGAGGAGTCTACGGAGAATGTTGCAATTGAGACAATGCGTCGCAAGCGTGGCGATTCCGAAATGATAGAGGACGACGACTTCATACTGGCGGATAAGCGACAAAAGCTCAACGAACTGTCCAAAAGCCAACAGTTTGATAAACAATTTTACTATGGTGCTTCACCTGGTTTTAACCAATAAGTTGTGGGGGACATAGATGTAATAGCAATTGGTATTTATGAAATAAAGACTTTTATATATTATATTAAAACTTAATCAAAGAATGAGTGCATTGGACGTTGCATGCTTATGCCGCTCGGCTCGCATATGCTCCAGTCTGTGTCCGGATGTACGAAAAGTTTCCCCACATATTTCACATTTAAAGGGCCGTTCGCCGGTGTGCAAACGCAGATGCAGCTGCAGTGACGTTTTGCAGGCATAGCTCCTGCCGCACACCTGACAATTAACGCTGCTGCGCTGTGGCTGATGCGTCTCCAGATGCCTCGCCAATGTGGACTTCAGGGTAAAGCGTCTGTGACAGACGTGACATATGTGTAGCTTAAGCTTGGAATGTGTTAACAAATGCCGGGCCAAATCGTTGGGTCGCTTGAAGTGCTTGCCACATTGCAGACAACTGTGCTTCAGCTGCTTTGCATTCATCAAGCGCCTCAGGTGCTGCAGCATGTGTGTTCGGCAATTGAATTTGCGTTGGAATTGCTTTGCACAGTAGATGCACTTGTAGCTGCGCTGCGATAGCACTGGCTGCGGCAAGATTTCCATGAGTTTGGCTCTGCTTGGATCTGTTGCCAGTTTCGTATGCGCCTCACAGGCTGATTTTGTGTGAAAGCTGCGACTGCAGTGCGTGCAGCTATAAACTGTAAAGGGATGTGCCTCAGCCAAGTGTTTGTGTAGTTGATTCCTGGAGCTAAAGCTGGCGATGCACTCGCTGCAGGCATGTTTTTTCACAGACTCATGCACTCGCTTGTAATGCTCATTCAGCTTGCTCTGCGTGGCAAAGCGCTTGAGGCACTGATGGCATGGATAGGGCGTCTCTTTGGTGTGAGAACGACGATGCCTGGCGAGCAGAGTTCGCTTAGTTCGTGAGACATCTCTTAATTGCCAATCTTACCTGATCAGATCGTAACTCTTGACGAATTCTTTAGCGCAATATTCACACACATAGTAGCATCTATTGGGCTGCTGTCGCAGTATGCGCTGTGTGATGAGCATGTGGACTTCACCAGCCGGATTGAGTGTGTCTCTTAATTCTATTACAGCACAAGCTGATGCTGCCTCCTCGAGAGTGTCGCGTGGAGCTGCTGTTATCTTATGGTCTACAATTGCTTTATCTACATTCCCATGGCTGCCTTGCAGCAGCTTCAGGGCAGCCAGCGCATGTTGCGCCACATCAGAGTCGTCGCCAACGCACTCCCTGGCCACACCATGTTTGCTGCGCATGTGACGTTGCAGTGAACTTTTCTGAGAGAAACGACTGCAGCAGCTGTCGCACTGCAATAAATTGACATAAGCATAAAAGCCCAAGAGCACATGGCACAACTTACTGGAAAAGCCTTTTCCGTGCTATGCACAGCCAGATGGCGACGCAGTAAAGCTGGCTTGGCAAAGCACTTGCCGCATGTCTCACAACTATTTAAACTATTATATTTCTCAACATTTTTCATTTTTTCCTCTCACAAATTTCTCTTTTTCATGTGACCGAATAACTGTAGAGAAGAATGGCGATCACAGCTGTTTATGCCGTTATTTCAATAGCAACCCTGCATTTGCATACACCCCGTTAAAAAAAGAAACAGTTAACTGATTGTGTACGGCAATCATATAGAAAATCAATTCTATTTAAAACTTAGTTCAGAATTAACCAATCTACACAGTTACATATCGTAAACAAACACATCTCTCTATACTTGGACTCGGCTTAGGCAACGAATTCATATGGAATTGGCGCCAGGGCGATGGGTTCTTCCAATTTCTTGACGAAATGCGCCTTCTTTGGCTGCTCGGGCTGACGCTTGAGGTTCACCCATTTGCCGTCCTTCTTGGCTGCCTTGAGCAGACGCTCGTTCTCCTTGACGCGACGCAGGAAATCCTCACGGCACTTGGAGTGATGGACGTGCTCAATGCGCACATTGATGCGCTTGGCTAGTACCTTGCCGCGCACACGTTTGTTTACAATGACACCAACGGCGTGCTGTGTGACATTGAAGATGCGGCCAGTCTTGCCGTGGTAGGCCTTGTAGGGCATACCCTTCTGAACGGCACCGTGTCCCTTGATGTCAACGATGTCGCCGTTCTTGAAGACGCGCATGTATGTGGACAGGGGAATGACACCATGCTTGCGGAAGGGGCGAGAGAACATGTCTCTGGTGCCGCGACGGTAACCCTTTGAGTTGGTCATTTTGTTGGCTGTGGTTCCCTGCAATAAACAAACACTTTTAGCAACATTTCACAGAATGTACATGTGCACGGCACACGCGAGCACATTTTAACGCGCGTTTCAATTGCATTTTATTGTTTTTTAATGCAATTTGTTCAAAATATTCGCTAACCTTTTACGTATCGACGTCCACGCGGTCGTGAAGTTGGGGAAAGAAAGAAAGATGGCTACCCGTTTGGCGTTGCCACACTCATTCTGATTTGACGTTTTTGCAGGGCTGCCAGTGCTGTGTATCCCTGGTCAGAGCTGCGTTTCCGATATATTTTGAATTTTTTCCGATTTGAAATCATTTCTCGCACAAATCGTGTTTTTCGTGCTGGCACGAGTTTGATTTGAATTGAATTAGGCGCTAATTAAGTATTTCATTTTATTGAGTTAAAAAAGTTTTACAAATTCAACAGAAAACTAATTAATATTACATTTTTGCTTAAGTTTGAGCACTTTGGTACACACACACATAATAGTAAATGTCATTTTAATATCTCGTTTACATTTTTAATTTATATTTTAACTATCATATATATATGTATATATAAATGTGTTATATAGGCATATATTTGTTTATATAACTTGTCCGTTTGTGTTCACTAGTATTAATTTCTTCACAAAAACTCTAAGAATGTGGCGTCATTTCATTTTGTAATTATTACATGATTGGAATATCAAAGCACAAACTATTAGTAAGTTATTTGCGGGCATTTTTGTCAAATATATAATAGGATATATATATATATATATCTATATATACATATATAAGTATATATAATATGTGTATATTTAGCTTATGCTTATGCTTATGCATGTGGTACGTATATATAATAAATATTGTAAATAATTTCATAAATATATATGTAACCCATATAAGCATGTGTATACCAATATATATATGTATATATATATATAAATATATATGAACAGTACATACATTTTGACTTCCACAGATCGATGTAAACATAAGATTTAACATTAAGTGTTGCCTTTATATTAAATAATAATTAGTTTAATAGGTTATACTTGTTTCGTTTCGTTTGGTTGGTTGGTTGATTGGTTGTTTTGCTTCTCTCATCCACTGTCCTTATTTAAGTTCTCTTCAGTTATATTATATTATATTATATATTTATATATATGTATTTGTGTGTATATTATTGGCTGTTGTTTTTTTGGATTTCATAAATCCCACTACAAAAGCAGTCTCTCAAAACAAATCCACAGCTTCTCACTGCAGTGGTCATGCTTCACGTTCCATTTTCCATTCGATGTCCGATTTCCATTGTCAATATGTTAATGCCTAAGCGTTATCCTTTTTGTTGTGCCCATTTTCCAGCGGTCTTTTTGCCCCACTGGCACAGTTGCAGTTGTTGTCGTCCTTGGGCAGTGTCGGCTGATGCTGCTGCAGTTTCTGCTCCAGCCGAGTTTTGTACGTGTACAATGACTGTAGCGGCACATGCAGTAGTTCCACAATCTCCGTGAAATTTAGCTCTACAAGTAAAATATTAGATCAGAAAAAGCTAAGGAGACTATACTCTATACATCCATACCTTTCTCGGCTGTTATGTAGCCATGTCGTATCAAGAAATCGATAACCACGGGCGCCGATGTCGTCTTGAAATCCGGCGTAAATACGCGCTCCATACACTCGTTGGCTGGAAGCAGCTCGAATGCCTGCACCTCGCCATCGGCGTTATGTGGCACAAAGTTTACTGGCAGCTCCAAATCAAACACATATTCAGTATTGGGGAACAGACCCTGATCGCTCTCAAAAAAGAACGAGACACAGCCGGCTGAAACCAGATTCTTGACGAGATCACTTGGAATGGATGCCTCCTCGGCGGCCTCTTTCATGGCCGTCTCCATAATGCCATAGCCAACGGATAGACCTCCACCCACCATATTGTCCCATTTGCCAGGCCAGGTTTCTTTGGTGTTGGAGCGCTGCTGCAGCCAAATGCACAAGCCGAGCTGTGGATGCCTCACATAGCCATTGATGTCTACGCCGTATTTGCGTACGCCGAACAGCGGCGTCGCCGCTCGCTCCATCTTCAGCAGTGCCTTGTGCTCGAACTTCACCTCGAAGCATTCATCCCGCCAGCCTTGCAAGGCCGAGAACAAACCATCGCTGCGCAGATTACGTAATACTTTCTCCAGGTGTACGGTACGTTCATTATAGTCCCGGAATGCCGGATTCAACTCCACCAGACCCTGCCAAACATTATAATATATTTATTAGGTACATACACTTAAGATTGAACTGTGGCTATTTTTGGTTAATATTCACCTGCTTTGTATATTGACAGTCACGTATGCAGAACACTTCAGGAAACTTGAGCAGCTGCTTGTAGACGTCCGCTTTAATGAGACCGACTTGTTGTCCCTCAACCAGAAATGGACGTATGTCATCCTTATGAAAACCTGTGACACAATTAACGTTAATTAGTCAAAGCAGAAATTGCAATTGATATGACCCTGACGCATGCAGATAGCAAGCTAATTGTATTGTGGCTAACAAAGAAATATCTGAGATTCGATTTGTAATTTCACTTAAATATACCCTATAACTAATGGAATTGCATCTGAAGTGTGTAAGTGTGTGCATGTGTGTATGTAAGAGTAAATTATCCTTGAGATGCAAAAGTATCTGTCAGATACAAAAGTATTTGTGAGATACTAAAGTATCTATACGAAGCAAAAGTATCTGTAAGATATAAAAGTATCTGTAAGATACAACAGTATCCGTAAGATACAAAAGTATCTGTAAGATACAACAGTATCTGAAAGATACAAAAAGTATCGGTCAGATACAAAAGTATCCGTGAGATACTAAAGTATCTATACGAAGCAAAAGTATCTGCAAGATCTAAAAGTATCTTTATGAAGCAAAATTAGTTGTAAGATACAAAACAATCTGTAAGATAGAAAAGTATCTGTAAGATACAAAAATATGTGTAAGATACTAAAGTATCTATGTGAAGCCAAAGCATCTGTAGGATACAAGAATATGTGTAAGATACTAAAAGTATCTGTACGAAGCAAAAGTATATCTAAGCTACAAAAGTAAGTGTAAGATACTTAAGTATCTATACGAAGCAAAAGTATCTATAAGATACATAAATATCTGTAAGAAACAAAAGTACTTTTAAGAACCAACAGAATCTGAAGGAGTTTCCAGATTCAGTAAGATGCAAAAGTATTTGAGACATAATGAAGATTCAACAGAATCTATAAGCTCGTAAAAAATCTGTATTATAATAAAGTATCTGTGAGATGCAAAAGTATCTATAATACACATAAGATGAAGAACGACCTGGCAGAAGCCTGACTCATACGTAACGTAAATAAGCGATTATAATTGACTCACATCCGAGGACTTGTGACTGCCAAAGATTATTAATCAAAGTATAAATACTCACATTTAGTCTTATTATATTAAAATATTTATAAAATAATCGTAATATGCAAACTATATCAAGAGAAAACACTTTTATGAGAAGTAATAATTTATAAATAATATCTAAAACTTGACCTTAATCATACTAAAGTTAAAAGATATATAGATTCAGAATAGAATCTAGACAATACCTAGACAAATATATTCATCTGTAGGCTAGACATAAATTTGAGACTCGCTTATCATCAAAACATGCATACGTTTATTACTATATAATTATGATAAGCCGTCTAATATTTAATGCTCGATCGGTCTTTCCGGCTGAAATTTGTTCAAAGTTTCATTAGCAGGCAAAACGTTTTGCCAGTGTGGAAATTTTAAAGTTCATTTGGATTCAATTGGAAGCAAACAGCACGCGCTATTTGATTAGATAAGTCGAAAGACCGAAAAGCTAATAGAAATAATAGGCAACTAATTAGTCTTAAGTATTATTTGTTTGAATTCAATACGAAAAAGGGCTTAAAATAGGTTATATTTTAATTTATTAAATATATATTGAATATGTAAATATATTATATATTTTTATATAATAAATATTTATAAAATATATTATATATATATATATTTATATGCATATTAAATATTTATAAAATATATATCATATAAGTCAAGGTGGTTGAACTGTATAAGCGCCTGAATGAGGTTGGTAAAAATCTATAAAGCCTAATAATTGCTTTATAAATATGAGATTTATTTAATTTTGCTTTGTATATACATATATGTATATTAGATAGGGTATCTCAAAATACAGCACAAACAAAGCAATACAAACAAATCTGAACAGCTGGCATTTTTATGGATCACATTTATTATATACAAATATAGATGTATAACTATATGGCTCTAATTTGCAGTTATTATCAGCAGTAGATAATCGAAAAGAGATTTTTAATTAGCAACTGTTATAATTGCCTGCATTTGTATATCTATTTAGAAGTGGATTACTTTTTTTTTCAATATTAATTTAATTGATATTTAGCAGTAATCGCCTGCACACAATCATCAACACTCATTATAAATAAAAACCAATATTGGCAATATATTTTTGTTTTTATCAAATTGTGTTTAGTCACAAATATTGCAGATAATGAAATCAATATACTAGTTTGTGCCGGTCGGCGAGATCGTCGCTGGCTAAGCTCTCAATTATTGCGTCACTAGACTAGCGAATGTGTAGAAAAAAAAAACAAGAAAAATAGCGAACAAAACATAAACAATGAATGCCAATTTACTTTTCGCTTTAAAATCTATAGATAAACAGCTTGAAATACGAAAAAGTAGTTAAAGCAAAACATAAACAGAGAAGATAATTCTGAAAACATTGTTGTGATACCCTGTAATTTGTGGCAATGTGAGAAGGCAATCAGAAATTTAAGTATGCTAATCAGATTAAAAAGTAAAAGCAATTACGTAATGGCGATTACGTATGACATGAGACTGGGAGAGACTAATGAGAGCACATGCATGTGTGCCAATTGGAATTTATTTATGATACAGTCCAATTGGTGTGCTAAAGAAGACATGAAGTCGTGCAATAAGTGTTCCAATTTGAATATGTTTCTCGTACATTCCAATTGGTTTACTAAAGAAGACCTGAACATCTTTGATCGCAGCTAATTGGACATTAAATTTACCGTACCACATATGCCCAACTGTCAAAGAGTATGCGAAAAAAAATAAAATGGACATAAAAAAAAAACGGCAACACATTAAATTGAAATTCGTTTTGAGATTCATAGCAAAACAAGTTGGAAATAGTTGAAAGCAAAACAAAAAGCATGCCGAATAGCAGAAAGCGCGCATGCCGCTTATCAGCAAAGTTAGAGAGCTAAAGAGTGGTAAATAGAGAAGAATAGAGGGAGAGCGCCAGAGAGAGAGAGAGAGAGTGAGTGGGAAAGACAGAGGAAAAGAGAACGGTTCTATACCAATTAAGTGAGCATATGCAGAGGTGTGTGCGTGTGTGTGTGTTTGTCACTTTTTTTGCACTTAATCAAGCCATAAACATCTATCTCTAAATATATATATCTGATTTTTATAGCAAGTGTTTGTGTGTGTGTATGAGATGCTTCAGCTGTTGCTGCATATTTTGTTGTCGCTGAAAATGCTAAAAGTTGCCCTCAAGGTGATGCGATAAAAATCTGGTTACAAGACCAAATCACTGGCAAATAATTTGTAAAATTGTTGCGATCGAAACACACACACATGCAGACAGAAATACATACATACATACATGCATAAGTGTAAGTGGTTGAAAAAAGCTGTGGAACTTTTTTTTGTTGATTTTGTAGTTTTTAAATTTTATAAAATGTTTGAAAAATATTTAAAAAATCAATGAATTCATATTGTATAAGTTAAGGCATTAGACTAGCAACTGACATTTTAATTTTTTTGATATCTCCTTTAGTTTTGATTTTATAGACGCCTAAATTTTGTTTTAGCTGTTGCTTGAAAAAAGCTGTGAACCACTGTATATATATATATATTTATATTTTCATGTATACACATACATATATAGTTGTATATATAAATATATTGTTGACTAGCTTAGTCATCTTATATACAAAAAAAACTGATTTATATTCATATTTACTAAGCTTGATAAAACTGATCTTGCATAAGAGCTGCTTGTTTATTTAGCATTTTGTTTAATTGCAATTAAGGTCTAAGGAGAATTGTGAAGTGAAATCGGATAGGGCACAGCTGTAGCTGTTGTTTATTACTGCGAAAACCTGGACGGACAGCCACGACCAAATAATTGAGTGCTATCATCGGATTACCAGCGTCAGCGCAACAGGTGAACTTATCGAACGGAAGTGGCTAGATCGATAACACTCATTAAATTATATATACAGCACATTAGTTATAAGTACCAAAATTTTGCGCAATTGCTAGTCATAAAAATAGCCAAAATAGCCAAAAGGAAATTAATTTCAATGTCAATCCGACAATTCTGATTGGATGCTGTGAAACGAAATGGCAATGAGACATTTGCTGGCGACAGCAGCAGTCGCCGCAGCAGCTGCACACACACATTCGCAAACGCACACACACTTGCATGCACACGCACGCACACTTGCAAAGACAAGTAAACAAACTAATCGATAATTTGCACTCTTTTGCTCTCGCTCTTACTGCAATTGCAGTAAACGGTAAATGCTGCGCCCATTGTATTGGCGCCCAAGCCGCCCACAATGTGAGCTAGTGTGTTTAGCGTGTGCGTGTGTATGTGTGTATATACAGGGTCAGTGGCGGCCAAACCCATTTTCATGGCCGAAAGGCGAACGGCAAGCGGCGAACGGTAGCGGAGAGCCAAACCCAAAACAACAACAAAGACAATAAAGACGCTGACGAATTTAGCTGTATTTAGCTGTACTCACCTGTCAAATAGAAATTATTAAACTTTTGCGCTAGTCCCAGCAGACGCGACAGGTTCACCTCCTTGGACGACATTGTACAGCAAGCTCGGCAAGCCAAAGTAAATACAAATACACTTCAAATGCCGGCTACCTTTGCTCCCACCACTCCGTTACTTCCAACTCTCACACCAACAACAACAACAGCAGCAGCAGTAGCAACGATAACACTCGCTTTAGTTATTTTTTGGGCTGTTTTTTGTTGTTGTTGTAATTGTGTGTTGTCCTCGGTAATGACGGCCTTTGCTATTATTATTATTAATTTTCTCTATTTCAATTAGGTATAATGGACAACCAACCAACTACATAAAAGCCAACCATCAAAACACAACCGCACGCAACGAAAACCACAGCCGTAGTGCTGCAAAATGCGCGCTCAGCTCGATGACGACAACGATAAACTTTTCGTGAGTGTTGCAAAGAGCTGCAAGCAACAGCTGATTGGTTAAACAGCTGTTGGGTACTGCGCACTGCGTACTGCCCTTGGCAAAACTGTATAGAAAAAGTAGAATTTCTGTAAAACACACATAATCTCGTATAGTGTTGAACAACACACGTGCGATACAAATGTCACGCTGACAAGAGTACAAAGTTAGAAAAAGTTAGAAACATATGCCAGAGCACGGGAAACGCATTCGTTTCCCATTTGTGTTGTAAGCTTCAATAAATTGACATCTGATTGATCGTAAATTAGTAACTAACCTTGGCAAGGCAAGCGATAAAATTCCAAAATGAGTGACGACTACTTAAGGAAACCGTTTTCATTAGCTCCCTCACCAGCCGGTAAGCTAAACGACCGTCGCCCCGCCCCCAGCCGGGCGCATCCCCATTACGCAATTTGACGAAGATGTTACGCGAATGAATGTGTTTTTTTGAATGAATTGTGTTTTACTTGTGCATTGCAGTTGACGATACACAGACAACGGCAACAACGGCCTACACACCGGCAGCGAGCACATTCAGTAATGCTCCCGTCTCGCCATACCTCAACTATGATTCACGATTCCTGCAACAGGCGCAGCCAGAGTTTATATTCCCCGAGGGCGCCAACAAGCAGCGTGGACGCTTTGAGTTGGCCTTCTCACAAATTGGCACATCTGTGATGATCGGCGGTGGCATTGGCGGTCTGGCGGGCGTCTACAATGGCATCAAAGTTACTAATGCGCTCAATCAGACGGGGAAGCTGCGTCGTACCCAGTAAGTGATTTGGAATGCAGAGTGCAGAGCCATTCCACTTGCTTTCTGTTATATATGTATATATATTAACGTCTGTTTTATTTTTGCAGATTAATCAATCACATCATGAAACAGGGTTCCGGCACAGCGAATACATTAGGTACGTTGGCTGTTCTGTACTCGGCGTGTGGTGTGTTGCTGCAGTATGTGCGCGATCAGGATGATAATGTAAACACCATTATAGCCGGTTCTGCCACAGGCCTGCTATACAAATCGACAGGTGATTTGGCTACCCTTATGATTATACATATATATTAATATATTTATTCATATTCTATATATACAGCTGGCCTGCGAAAGTGTGCTCTGGGTGGAGCTATTGGTTTGGGCATATCATCGCTCTATTGCTTATACCTGTTGGCGCAAGAGAGCAACAACACAAACTCAAGTCCAAAATTCCTGTAGGTGAGACGGCGGCGTAGTCCTTCAAAAAATGAGTGAACAGCTAGCTATATAGCTGCCAACCCCCAATTGTGGCTTATGGCGCCGACATACAAACACATGCGTAATTGTGTTAGACAAAACGCTTCGAAGCGCTTAACCGTCAAATATATAGTTTTGTTTTATATTATAAATACCTATATATATATATGTATATATATTTATATATATATTTATATGTATTTAGATTTATCTGGACAGAATATAAGAATTACCATTTTAGTTTCAATGTTCAAATCGACATTAGGCACACCAAAATTCTTGTTGCGGATAACCAAAAAAATCATGTAAATCAAATCGAGCTAATAAAGTGGTATGCTTTAAATGCAACTTGCCATCAAATGAAAAGCTTTATTGTAATAAATGCGCCAAGACACTGTACCACTACTACCAATACTACTACTCTTACTACTCCAATGTCATCCATAAGCCCTTAATAGTCCAGCGCACCGGTGTCGTCATTGGTTAAGGCTAAGACCTTAACGCTCTTGCGCTCGTCCACATCATTGTTGGCTGGCGCCTCGCAGCTAGTGTCTTCTGTGGAGCAAGTGTGGCAATGGCAATTAACGGCTTCCATATAGTTGTATTGGCGAATGCTATCATCTGCCTCGGGATGACAGTTCTTCAGCGTAGCCATCGATGGCTGACGTTGCGCATGCACACAGACCGGATGGAAGGAGCGCTTGTAGGGGAACTTCCAATCGGATATCTCGCTGGAATCGCAACGACCCCAACAGCTCCAGACGCTCACGAAATCCCAGCACTCGCGTCCCTGCAAATCCGACTGCGTCACACGGTACGTGTACAGACGTCGATGGCAGCCAAGTGGAGCAACTGTCGGTCCCGTGTACACGGGCTGCAGGTCGACCAATTGGGCGCTGGCAGCACGCAGCAAAGGCGAGGCCAAAAAAACCAACGGCAGCCTGAATATATATATAACAGTCGAATGTATGACAGTTAGCAACGTTTCAAATGAATGTGACTTACAACACTGCAAGCATTTCGTAGTTTCCAATTGGAGTGCTTATTGGAGTTGCTGTTAGATGCGTGCTGCTTGCGTCCGCAGCTGGCTGCGTTCTGTTAAATGCTCTCAGCAGCTATACGTATTTATAGTCCAATATGTGGATGCTGCTGCTGCTGGGTCGTGGCGTCTGCGCATTGCTCGCTCACTCCTTAACTTTCAAATCGCTGGCCTAAAAATAAACTGGATAATGAATTCCAATTGCAAGCATTTGCCCGTTGACAATTTGAATTCAAATTGGAGAGAAAGATCGTTAATATTACTATTAATATTCTGCATTTTATTGTGTATGATGCAAAGAATTTTGTAATACCATGAGAAATTTGGATAACGGAATTTTCTTAATGAAATGTCGAAATGTTATTATATATTCTGGCAACAAAACCTTTTTTGCGCCTTATGTTATGCAATTATAATTTGTTAGTTGAGTTGCCAAGAATTTGTGTGAGAACTATCCGAAAGGGGAATAAAAAAAAAACGGTTTCTATGGACGTGGGCCATGCTGCGAATTTCTGCACCAGAATACCTTTACCCACGCTAACGCATCCTCTAGTGTTGTTGTTGTGTGTGTTTACGTACGCCGCCTCCAAACATATTCGTCGGGCAGATTCGCCGGTGGTTATTATCATCATCTCAGTGGGGTCACAGCCGGTTTTTGGGGGAGTAAGGGATGAGAACAGGAACAGGTGCCTGTTCAGAATGTGGTTAGTTTAATGCTGGCTACCATGACGCGAGCGACGCCTACGACCGACGACGTATCTCATGATGCGAGCCATAGCGCTGATTACGCAGCTGCACCCGAAAGCGCCGATTATTGTCGGGGCCTCGATCCTCTGCCTGGCGATTGAGGTTGGCGGCGGCGGGCAGGACGGCTGCATCGATAGCAGCAGCAGCTGCGGCTGCAGGCGGTATGCCAGGCGCTGGCAGCGGTAAGGCCACCTGCTGCGGCAACTGCAGCTCCTCACCATCGGCATCCTCATTGGGACTCTCATCATCTAAATCATCTAGGGCCGGATCATTGTTGTCCACCATCGACTGCGAACGGTTCGTGCTGCCAACATCTTCACGCGCCATTGCCGTGGCCATTAAACGCTGACGTCGCTCCTCCATCAAACGATCACGCTCCTTGTGTATGTAGTCGCGCTTGTTGGGTAGCCCAGCCACATTGTTGGCCGATAGCGCCGAACGTACAATGTTCATATCCGTTGCCTCCATCCATTCGTCCGTTTCGGCCACATAGCATTCCGTGTGCGAGATGGTGGAGACACCGTTGAAGCCACCAATTGCAAAGATCATATCATCGATTATCTCCAAACCGAAATTGCTGCGCGAATGATTCATTTGGCGTATGAAATGCCACGATTGGGATTCTGGGTCAAATCTCTCGCCAGTGGATAGTCTGGATGTCCCATTGAAACCGCCAATGACATAGAGCTGATCCCTGAACGCTACACAGCTAACGCCGGAGCGGCGATGATTCATATTGGGTATGCGCGTCCAGACATTGGTCAACGGGTCATAATATTCGGCACTATCCAGGCATTCCTGACCATTGAATCCACCCGTTGCATAGATGCGTCCATGCAGCGTACAAGCGCTCGCATCGGACCGTTGCATGTTCATGGGTGGAATGATTGACCACTGATTCGTCTTCGGATTATAACGCTCGACGGTGTTGAGGCGATTGTGTCCATCATAGCCGCCAATGGCATAGATCATGCCATTGAGTTCCGCTACGCTGACATAGCAGCGCCGGCAGTGCATGGGCGCGATCTCGTTCCACTTCTTTTTGACGGCATCGAAGACACGGCAGGTGTTGAAGTATTCGACGCCGTCGTAACCACCTATGGAATAGATTTTGAACCCGAGCACGGCGGTGCCGTGGTAGGCGCGTGGTCCAGCTGGATCCTCGGCATTGATATTGACCCAACGATCGGCACGCGTATCATAGGTCTCGATGCAACCCTTCGAAGTGCCACCACTCCAGCCACCAATTGCGAAGATGACCTCGTGCGGCAGTCGGGGCATCGCCAGCGGTGGTGTCGTTAGCTTGGGTTGAAAGGGCAAATCAAATGGCACGTATAAGTTGCTGCTGCAGGAGCAGAGGGGGTGTTAGCATTACCTCTTCGGCTTGTGGGTTAAGAAAGTCCAGATCATACATGAATTTAAAGGTATCGACTATCAGCGGTTTGGCAGCCTCGCATTGAATGACATAGGGATGCTCCTTGACCTCCTCCATGAAGCACTAAAGGATTTAACATTTTCTATTTATTTATATTTTTTTTTTAGATTGATGCATTTGATATGTTGTGTTACCTTGGGTGTCATCAGACCAAGGCGTACGCCCGTCATCAGATGCGCCACATGCTGTTTACGATTCTCGGGATCTCGGTCAATCCATTTGACGCACAGCTTCCAAACGTAATCCTCTTCACGTGTATTCAGCTCGTCATCACTAATAATGCTGTAAAAGTCCTTAATGTTCAAGTCTAGTATGTCTGTATTCCGGGCTGCCACATCTGTGAAGTACCTAAGCGTATAATTGCGCGCCTTCTGGTACAAGTCCTCGAGAAAGCGAAAACTGTAAAACGGAAAATGGGAAATGGGAAATGCGAAAGGCCAATCAAAGAGGATAATAATTTCTGCATGCGAAAGTCAATTAGATGAGATTAGAATCGAGGGTGGTCAATAGAAAAGGAAAGTTGAATAAAAAGTTTTTTTTTTAACGTAAGGCAAATGACGTAAAGCGAAAGTGGATTAAGCTGAGCCCGTAACTCATACTGACCGCGCAAATCCCATGATACTGACACAGTTCTCCGGGCTGAGTGTACGGCTGAGATAGTCTTTGCACTGTTTGACCAGCCCCACCATACCCACATAGTCCGCACAAATTAGCAGCTCGTGCACGTTATCGTCGCTGATGTTGGTCTTGCGCAGGTAGGCGTATTGTATCACACAGTTCATTATGGACGCACTGATTCCTGGTATATGCACGACACGGCTCTCATCATTTCCCGCACCGGTGCGGCTATTAAACCCCGTAAACTGTGCGCTGCCGGAAAACAGTTAAATGGAAGCAGCCAAAAAAAAAAGAGTAAGATACAAAATAAATTAGCTTTTAGAGTTATTGGTAGTGTCGAAAAGTTGGAAAGCAACTAATATGCCTCAACATACACTTACATTCACCGAAATACAAATTGGCTGATTAAATACATATTTTAATCTTCTAATTACACGTAAACGTAAATTAACACATACTTATGCGATTCCTCTTCACGCTTATTCATGCTTGTGTTGTGAGTTGAATACTACAATTCATAATGGCATTTAAGCTATGAATTGTGTTAGTAGAAGCGAGAGGCATATAACTGCAGTGAGGTGGATATTGCAAGCTCACCATGATCTACTGCATTTGGATGTGTGTGCTGATGGCAGTAAGTTTGCTAAAAATTAATGTTTAATTATTTGTCGTTTTAAATAACAAATCAAACAAAATTCTCGCTGTGAAACTCAAACTGACTGATTATTGAAGTATTAAATTTCAACTGCTTTCTTAAATAAACATAAATAATTGCGTATGCGTATTTACATATGGCTGCGCGAATGTATACCTTTATGTAGGTATGTTTGTATGTGTGTAGCTAGCATATCAAGTTGAGTAAAGTAGTGCGTGTGGTGTGGTAGATATTGTAATTCATTATGATATTAAAGCCATGCGAGATGCACACAAGTGAAGTGAGATGGGTATTGCAATTTCACCATAGGTTGCATGCGTAGCTATCATAGAAAGTTGAGTAGTGTGTGTAGTAGTAGTGGTAGATATTGTAATGCATTATGATATTTAAGCTATGTGTTAAGTAAGTTAAAGCGAGATGCACACAAGTGAGGTGGATAAAGACATAGCACCATGGACCATGTGTGTAATATTCGGGCATTAAGTTCGCTTCTATTCTGTTTGTGTTGCCTTTTGGCAAGTGGAAAATATTACATTTTAAATTTATGTTTATGTATATGTTTTTAATATTGCCTAAATAGTAAGCATCATTTGTTCACTCACCGAAAATATGAGCTGCACGAACACATGATGGCACGGTGCACATTGAAGGACTGCTCACCCACCGAGATCTGCGCGTCGCACAGTAGATTCGCTTCGCGCAGCTCGTTGAGCACGTTGAGAGCATGATCGCTGACAATCGGTGATAGGGATTTCGTGGATGGCTTCTGTGTGGGACTATTTTCGAGTTCATCCCCTTGATAGCTGCCGTCCATATCCACGTCCACCATTTCGATCGGTGCCAGTTCCAGTTGGCCCTCATTCATGCCATGTAAATGATTACCGTTTTGCCGATTCATAGCGTTAGCGAGCCAGCGATTTTTTTCTCGGTTGGGTCTGAAATCCTGGTCCTTGTCTAGATCGGTAACATTCGAGTTTATTGTGGGAAGGAAGCAGATTTGGAAAATTGATTTACAATAATTGCATATGGATGCGACGATAGTCGAATGAATGGTATCCTACCAAGCGAAACGCGTTTTGTTGATATTTTGTATTTTTTGTGGGCTGTTTTTAGGGAGAGATCTCTCCGTATTTAACAATAGGAACAGAAATAATGTTCGATAAATAATCAACAACAACGAGACAGTTCTCGTAACGCACGAAATGGGACTACTAAGTGAGAACTAAAAACTGACAGCACCCTGAGCAGGTTTTTCCCAATGTGCCAAAGCCTCTGGCTCCCACCTATGGCCCCAACAACAATCCACTCACCCACTCTTTCTGCTTTCCACACTTTTTGGCTACGCAGCTGAGTACCATAAGCCAGGCTAAGGCATAGGCTGAGTTCGAAATTGTTCAGATTGCCTTGGTTTTCTGAACTTAACACAAGCTTTCTAGACATATGCCGCAAAGCCTAAGAGAATCATTTTCATGAGTATTCCTTTTTAAAAAAACGTTTTTTAGTTCCATTTTCTAGGATTTCTAGTTCCTCTCTTAAATATATAGATATATTTGGATTGTTATTAGTTTCTTGACCATAATTTTTACTTTTTAACCAGAGTTCTGCTCTAATAAACAAATTATGGTTTTTAGTTGACTCACATATCCTTGGTTATGATATTCCATTGATATAGTCCTAGTAAACTTAAATAAACATGTTCGAAAACTATGTATGCTTTTTATTTCAGTTGACCCAATGCCCCTTAGTTGGTGCCTAGTTGACTAAAATATTCTTGGCTAACCGTTTTTATGATAACAGTATGTTAACGAACATAATTATGTTAATAATCTGTTAAGTAGCATTAATTATGTCAATATAATGTTATTTAACAGTACTATGTTAACCGAACTGTTAACTAATACATTTCACCCCAGTGCTGATTTCTCTTCGCCTGGTAGATCAGCACATTTGACATTGGTAAACAAAACGGCAGCAGCGTCTGCCCCTTAAGGTATGCAACGATATGGCTAACTAACAAAAATACATGCTACCTGGTAAGGTAAAGCATGCATAATTTGCAATTCAGTCTGTGCGAATTTTGCCCAGATGTTCATTTATATATAGGTTTCTAGGACTATATTAATGATATTGTAAAACCAAGGATATTTAGGGCAACTGGGTGTCATCTGGTAGAAAATTATGTAGTGTTTTTGAAGCAGCTGAAAGAAAAGGCATTCATATCTTGAACCATATTTTCATATATTTTGAGATAAATCATGTTCGTGTGCCAACTTTTAGGTTTACAGGACTATATCTATGGTATGGTATAACCAATGATATATGGGGTCGACTATGAACCATTCTGTTAAAGGTGTGTTGAAAAAAATCATCCGATTCGCAGGATTTTTAATTTTTTGGTTTGATACGACTATATCAAAGCCCAAGGATTTATGGGGTCAACTAGAAACCAACAATTAAAATAGAATTATATTAAAAGTTATTTTTGAATAAACTATATAAATAAATTATGAATACATTTGCTTTCTTGATTTTTTTTATAGTATTTAAGTAGTTTGTCTTTCTAGAAAGTATCCTTTTTGCATGTCTGACAAGTTTCTTAAGCTCATTTGAAAAATTCTGCAATCAAACCGTTTATATTTAGAATATTTAAATAATGGATATGATTGTTTTTAGAAATTTCTTTCTTGGTATATATTAAGAATAAGAATATGCAAACATTCTTTTTATGCATGAATATTTTAGGCAAGCAATAGCCCCACTCCCCTTGCATTACCCTTCATTAAGTGCAGCCCATTGGCCACGACGAAATATGCCGTTCGTCCTTTGCGCAAGCGTCGTCTTCGCCTTTTGCCGGAATAAAATGGAGCCGTAGCTGCGACTCGGACAACAGTTCGCATTGAGCTACGGCCGAGATGAAGTCGCTAACGCTATTGGCTTTTGTCTTCTGGCTGCTCTGTTCGTGTTTCCTGGCTGCCGACAGCAGTCTGGCCACAGGCAAGGATGCGTGGCTGCGTCCTGGCTGTCATAAGATGGGCAACACGCGTAAGATCTCCATACCAGATTGTGTCGAGTTTACGATTACGACAAACGCTTGTCGTGGCTTCTGTGAATCCTACGCGGTGCCATCGGTACCATCTGTGTTGGCGGGCGTGTTCAGACCACCCAAGCCAGTCGTGTCCGTTGGTCAATGCTGTAATATGATGAAATCCGAAGAGGTGAGTGAGTGACAGAGATTGCCCACGGAGTAGCCATCTAAATTCATAAATTTATCTACTCAGATACAACGTCGAGTGCTTTGCATCGAGGGCATACGCAATGTGACCTTTAAGAGCGCCGTCTCCTGCAGCTGCTATCACTGCAAAAAGGACTAGAGAAACCATTTGATATTTAAAAAAAAAAATTATATATATTTAAATTTGATGCCTGAGCCACTGAATTTTTCCATTCTTTAACCTGTTTTTGTTCGATAGATACAAATAATAAAACAGAAGAATTCTGATAAGCCCTCAATTTTGCGTGCGATCACTGTCAGATGCCTGACAAATGCCCGAATCCATAATCAGATGTCCCATGTCGGCTAGCGCCGATTCGATTGCCATGCCAAAATTGGAGACCGAAATCTGCGGATAGTGATTCCACGCCGAAATGGTAAACGTAATGTCATTGTCACGCAAATTGTAGCAACAGCCGTAACCGTCCGAGTTGAGCGGTCCGTAAACCATGAACGAGTCATGCGGTGTCATCAGCTGGGAGCTGAGTATGCGAAAGTCTTTCGATTTCAAATAGCCTTCCGATTGAAAGAACTCAGGCAAGGCTTTCCCATGCTCATGCGCCATCTGTTCCAAGCCAAACAAATGTCGATCTATGCCGCGTCCCCTAAGCGCCATCATCGCCTGCTGTCGATGGTAATCAACAGCGGCTTTCAAGGCAAACAAACGATTTTGAATTGTGGTCTCTTCCGACACCATGGCACGCACAAATTTCAGAGATTCAGTGCTGGTTGATCGTATAATTTCGCTACGTCCGAATTTAAAAATGCGCAAGTGTGCCGTCTCCAGCTGAGCGGGCAACTCCCTGTGCAGCCTGTAAAACGCCAGCTGCAATGCCATCTGTATGAAGCTATCCGGTTCCAGCTGCTGCGCATTCAGCAGTCTCTTGCCATAGCAATCGAATCGGTGTGCGTGCAATTGCAAGCGACTACTGAGTTCATTCACTGTCCGAGTGGCAGTCGCCAGCCAGAAGCTGGCGCACTCATCCACCTCATCAAAGTAGAGCCACTCTAATGGCTCGTTCTTGAACGAGCCCTTGGTATCCTTACCATAGGTCGGATTGGGACTGAAAAGGAAAGCGAATGCTGTTCAGAATTCGAATTAGAATTAGTTTACTTACACATGCTTTAGTATATAGTCCATGATACTCGCCGCCGGCTGGGGCTCGGCGGGTGAGTGCTCACAGCAGAGACCGGCTAGGCCACTCGGATTGACAATCAGCTGCAGCGTCTTGTCCATCCATCGATTGCCGCTGTTTACATGCGGACCACCGCCATGCATGAGCTGAGCCGCCAGCAAAGTACGCTCCTCGCCAGCGGGCACAGGTATATCATCATCCAGAGAGACAGTAAAGAGAGATTGTTCAATGCATTCAATTGTCTTCGCATTCACGTTCTTGCGACACAGCATCTCGTGTCCCTCGGCCCAATGTTCGCGCTTATCGTGAGTGAGCAGACCAATTGCTGGACCCAGCAGCCGGCCAGATTTGATAACTTTCAGTAGTTGCTTACGAAGATGAAGCACATTGAAGATTCGCTTATCCACAGCATCGAAAACAGGCAGCTTATAGAACTACACAAAGAAATGGGAGGAGTTAGTACTGCCATTAGTATTTAGTACATATTCAAGGATCTCTTACATTATTCTTGTGTATGACAACAACATAGTTCGACGTGCATTGCTGCAGGACATCACATGAACGCTGTGGTATGCGCACCGTACCATATACATTGTGGAACTGGCTATTGTCTAGGTCGAAGCCTTCCAGTTTGTGTACGGGCAGTTGATTGTTCTCCACAATTCTATGGAATTCGCACATGGCATGTATAGCCTTAGCTGTAAAGTCCAAATAGGCTAAGCTATTGCGAAAATTTTGCTTGGGGAACGCTATGCAGGAACTGGAAAATATTGTGAGGGGTGCTCGATAGCGTAAGTAGCTGACGTCGGTCCAGCGATCGGTGAGCCAATTGGCATTTAATTCTCCAGCTTCTTGTAGCAGCGACTGCAGCTCATAGCCCTGATTTCGCAAGAAATCCACTGCTAAATCCTCCTCTTTTTCCATGACGTGATTGTTGACTAGCGGCTGTACGCTTTCCAAGTAACGGGTGAGCGTCTCCTGCAGCGGCTGAACCGGGTACTTGAGTAAATCCTTTGGTACTCGATTCGCCCGTCGACGCATCAGAATGTTGCTCATTTGATGATTGTCCACTGAAATAACCTTGCCCAGCTGCTCTCGAGTGGAGTCATAGGCGGGCATAGGCAGTGCCCCGGTTTCAGGAACATAGTTTGCTCTCATTTCTGGAGCGGAATTTGAATAATACGCTGTTTGGGATACATCTGACCGATTGCCGCTATAGTAAGTTCCGTGTACTGATTTCATTGAATGACTTGTGGCAGCTGATATTCTCTTGATTTTCGGACACCTCTCATCCTCCTCTTTGTTCTGTTCGCTATTGCCTTCAATCTGTTTGGTTTGAAACTGTTCTGGTTTACCCCACGTCATCACATACTCCACAATTTTCGCCACCAACGGCTTTTCGTTTGTTGATTTAGATCTGGTTGACGTTCGTGAATACCTCGACTGATGGTTGGAACAGTTAAGCCGATCAACAATCATTTGATAATGGCATACTCACTTTGCCCAGGAAAGGTTCAGTAGTGATTAATGCACGCATTATTAAATTTAGAGAAGAATCGAAAGATTATACAAATTTAGAAGCTAGACAATATATCTAACGCTAATGTGATATGTATATGTGTTAAACTTACTGAGTTCATATTTGTTGATATTTTAATCAGTATCTGGCTGGCGTATAAAGAAAAAGAGCCAGTCTTTCGTCAAACTTAAAATTTAATCAACATTATTAGACATAATTTATAAAGGCACTACAACTTGGACTTCTTAGGTTCCTTGTCGAGAACAGCCTGCATTTCTAGGAAAGCTTTCGAAATCGCCGAGGCGTACTTGTTGGGGTCTGTTTCGTGATTCGAACTCCACGCTGAGATGGCCAGGATAATATCACATTCGCGTGGATTATAACAGCAGGCATAGCCGTCTTCGGTGGACGGGCCGTAGCCCATGAAAGCATCGTACACGGTGGCCACTTGTGATGTAGACACACGGAAGTGCATCGACTTCGTGTAGCCCAATGATGAATAGAACGCGGGCACTGGCAAGTTGTTTTCCAGGGCCATCAACTTCAGACCCAGCAGATGACGATCTACGCCGCGACCCTGCAGCGCCAGTCTTGTGTATGCCTGATGACCACTGACAGCTGCTCGCAACGTCTTAGCACGTTCCTCAATTGAGGTACCTCCTGTGGTCATCGCTTTGCAAAAAGCGAGTGACTCATTCGAGCAGGAGCGTATGGTCTCAGTGCGTCCATTGGCAAAAATACGCAAATGCGCTGATTCGTATTGAGCAGTCGGTTCCTGGTGCAATCTACAAAATATTTCCATTAGATATTTAAGTATAGAATTTTCGTATAAATTCTATATACTTGTAGAAAGCCAATTGTAAAGCCATCTGCACGAAGCTATCGGGTCCCAACTTCACTTCCTTAATGTATGCCTTGCCATAAGACTTAAACTTCAGCACTTTCATTTGCAGATTTTTGACCAGCTTATCGATATTCGTCGACGAAAAGAACAGCAATTGATCAATGCATGGTGTCGTCTCAGCGAATTTGAGCTTCTCTGGCTGTTGGCACATATCATCGGAACCGTTTGCACCATACTTCTTGTCCGCCTCCCTAGAAATTGAAAAATACAATTTAGAAACACGAAAATAAAATTCATTTTGATGCAACCCACATTTTCTTCACCACGTAGTCCATCATCATAGCAATAGGCTGACCCTCAGCTGGTGAATGCTCATAGGTGAAGCCAACGTTTCCATTTGGATTGACCACCAGTTGAATGGTTTTGTCCATCCAGCGATTGCCGCTATTCAATTTGCTACCTCCACCATGGATCAGCCCCAGGATCAATTCCTTGGCACGTTCACCGGGCTCGCACGGCGTATTCTCGTCCAATGAAACAGTGAAGAGTGATGTCTGTATAGTCTTCATGGTCTTACAATTGAGGGATGATTTACTCAGTGCCTCATACGCCTCTGCCCAATTGTCGCGCGAGTCTGTGGTGAAAATGCCAAAAGGTATACCACACTCTGTTTCCGCTTCCACAATTGTGGCCAATTGTTTGGCTAGCGCAGTAGCCGATAATGCTTTATCGTCCTGGTCGTACACTGTCACCTTGTAGAACTGTTGGATGATAAGCAATTATGTTAAGGGTAATCAAAGATAATCAAGTCATTGAAACCTACATGATTTTTGTAGATGACCACAATGTGCTTGGAGCACGGATTATATGTTAGCTCATCCGTGATGCGTACGGGTATACGACAGGTGCCAAAGACCTTGCCAAACTGACTGTTGTCCAGCTCATTTTTGCCCATTTTGACAATTGGTATCTTGCCAGCATCGACAATGCCCTTAAACTCAAGTAGGCCAAAGATTACTTTGGCCGTATAGTTAATAAATTCGCTTTGATTTTTAAAGTTCTCCTCGGGATATGTCATGCCGGGGCTAACGTAAACCGTAACGGGATCACGATATTGCAGATAGGCTACCTTTTTCCAACGCTCTGCCAGCCAGTTACAATCGTCCTTGGCAGCACTCTCGAGCAGTTCCTGGAGCTTATCGCCTTCTTTATCCTGAAAAGCTGCTGTTATTTCCTGCTGTTTCTTGAACTCCTCGGGCGTGAGCAGCGGCTGAACGGTGGTCATAAAACGATCCAAGGTCTCTTTAAGTGGCAGAACAGGATACTTCAAGAGAGTTTGCTTCGGTGGACCACTGCCCTTCTTATCCTCCGACGACTCGGAACTTTTGCTGCCATAGCTGGCAGGCATCAGCTTGACAAGAACATCCGATGCTTCCTTGGCGTTAATGGAACCTTTGGTCTGTTGGGGAATATATGTTAACATGCATTTGCTTATATATTATACGAAATTGGTATTACCAATTACTTACCAAATTCCAAAAAGCTCTTCCGTTCTTCAATATTCTCATTGTGGATTTACCGTTTTCAACGCCTGTCTCAACTTGGGAGCTGCCATTAAAAATATATATTAGAGTAATCCAAAGGTTACATTATTTATTTCTCTGTGTGCGTGTGTGTTTGTGTATTCTTCACCTTTGGTTACTGAGCATAATCGTAAGAAGAAATTGCGATAAGCAGCGCGTTAAGATTAACGCTAGTGACGACGCAAGGCAGCGACTTGACACTGGCCAAATGAACGATATTAAAGCAAAAGTTTAATATCTGTCGTTCCACGTAGGCAAAAGTGCAGTTATCTTAGCAAACACGACCGGTTTCTTTTTAACCAATATTATAACTGTGCCCGCTGTCGCAGTCGCCGCCCATCGTCGTCGTCGAACCTGTTGTGTTATCGCTGCCAACGTTGGCGTCGATGTCGCCGCCGGCGTCGGCATCGGCATCGACTTCGGCATCGAAAGTGAGAGCCTTTTGCCAATTGTTGCGCTTTGTTGTTATGGCTGGTCGGGTCCAAAGTCTGTTTACATCTTTTCTTACCCTGCGTCTTCTGTGCGTATTCGCGCGGCTGCCTTTCTACTTTTGATTGTTTTGGATGTTATAGGTCCGAAATATATAGTGACATATTTTTTGTAAATAAATATGCTGTACAAATTAGTCAAACTGTTTATCCAAAAAAGATATAACTTTTCGCAATAGTGGTGGTCCACTAACGATAGTATCGTGCGGAAAATACTATAACGCTGCACGCACGCTGCTTACGTTTTGCATATCTATTGACCAACGAGTACTTGAGTACATGCTGTTAACGTAAGAGCTAATTCTGTTAGCTGGTGGAGTAATTCTGTAAAGTTAACATGAATCTTCGAAGGCGCCAAATTTAAATACAAGCAATGCCTTCAATAAATTAAAAACACAATTTCTTACTTAATTTGTTAAGCATACTTTAATGGCATACATTTTGAAATGTAATTTTGAGTAATATATTGTTAAATAAAAGGTGTTTGCTTTTGTTTTATGTATTTTAATTAATGCATTTATTGCAGTTTAAATGGTACAATTACATCGTCTAAGGCTAAGATATTTAATTTGTTGTGCAAACGCCTCGCTTTGCGCATAAATTCTGCTTCAAATACAAAAATCACAGCAATTCTTAGCATAGATTATGAACTTGAACTACAATTGTGTTGTGCTTATTTCTCTTATTCATATTTTTCATTCATAATTTGCTTTAATTCAAATTTAAATTCAAATCATTTTTTGGCACCTCATGGAGGTGACTTGTTAACTAAAATTAAAGCGAAAGTTAACTTATAAATTAAACTAAACTCGATATATAAATAATTCCATAC
Source organism: Drosophila nigricruria (assembly GCA_037075265.1). NCBI lineage: Eukaryota > Metazoa > Arthropoda > Insecta > Diptera > Drosophilidae > Drosophila > Drosophila nigricruria. Next base: position 6,968,147 of record JBAMCI010000196.1, on the reverse strand, counting down.
AAATTTTTAGTTTTTTTTTTTTTTTGTGTTTTTTGTTTGTTTTTGTTTTTTGTAAAAAGCCGCATTCAGCACTTCGTGTGCTGTTTGTGTTTGGTATACACGGATAGAGGATATACATACATCGTTCTTTTGTTGTTTAAAGCTATCACAGTATTTGAAAAGAAAAAAAAAAGCCAGCACTTGGCTTTCCATATTATTTACACTATCCAAAAAAAAGAAAAGAAAAATGCTATATAAAACCAAAAGCGGCGATGCCAATGCCCAACCAAACTAGCTAACTACATCATCTATATGGATATACCGACAACCTAAACTAAATACTAAACTGGTGGCTTATAAGCTAGACGTGCGTCGTCCCATCGAACTTCTCGGGATGTGCATAGGGTGTCCAGCTGGAGCTGGAGCTGGAGCTGGAGCTGGAGTTGCTCGAGGCGGGCGACGAAGCAAAGCCGCTGCTGGCCAAACTAACGCCCAACTGTAAATAAAAAGAAAGCATATATTGGTTTAATTAACATATCAAGTGTATGCAAATCCCCTGAGAAGAATCAACACGCGTGAACATTTTTTTTAACTGCCCCGAAAACGAGTTTATCGCCTGTTGCCGACTGCCGAATGTCGTCGACTGTTGATTTTAAACCTAATCAATTCCATTTAACACACCCGTAAATTTTGCCCATAACAATTAAGAGTGCTCCAGTCGGAGACTGCTTGACTGGGAGATTCCCTGAACACTGCGAAGTGCCGATATGCCAAACACTCTAACAAAAGTTTTAAGTCTCTAGCTCTTATAGTTACTGAGATCGATGCGTTCATGCATACGGACGGACGGACAGACGGTCGGACGGACAGGGCTAAATTGACTCAGCTTGTCGCCCTGATCAAGAATATATATATACTTTATGGTATCAGGCACGCCTCCTTCTGCATGTAACATACATTTTAACAGAACCAATATACCCTGATTTCCCAATTTCTATGTGTTCAGGGTATAACTAACAGCCGCAACCTAATGAACAGTCGGAGCAGACACGTTAGACAGCTTGGCGACGATTTCCTTTTGCTTACACTTAGATCAAGCTTACCCCCCGCTGATATAACCATTTACAGATTAGCTCGTCTTACCTGTTGCTTCGCGCCTGCTTTGCTCGAACTGGCTGCATCCACAGTCACATCCAAGCCGTTGTCATCGAAGCAATCTATGCAAATATCATCGTCATCATGCTCCACTTCTATGCACGAACTGGATGTGGTTGAGTTGCGGCTAAGCGTCACAGTGTCGCTCTCATTGCCCTCGTCGCTGCTCTCCGCATCGGAGAGCGCCGGTTCCAGCTCAAGAGCGTATGCCGACTGTCGTCGCTCCTGATACGCCGCCTCATCACTGTTGTTGCCACGTATTATAACATGTTTCTTTGCCGCTGGCACATCATCCAACAGCTTCAGTTCACACGGACTGTACACCTGATTGCCGCCGCCGCCGCCGCTGCCAATCATGCCGCCGCTGCCCGTTAGATTCTGCAAGAGATTCGCCCGAGCATATTTGCCATCCGATATGTTGGTGGCCTGGCGCGTAAAGCTGGACATGTGCAGGGTGGCGCGTGTTATGGCATAGACCAGCAGGCCTACGCCCAGCACCAGAGCACCCCAGAAGCCCAGCGGATTGACCAGCGGCAACAGATTCAAATAGAAATTGAAGCGCGTATCAAGCTCATCCGGAAGCTTAGGCATCATCTAGAAAACATAAGAATTTAGCTGTATTATATATATGCCAGTATAGCAAGGCCAGGTGTCTATCACTTACGATCTCGAACCACAGCATTGGAGCAGTCAGATGACTAAACTGTGAGACTTGCGGATAGTTATGCAGATCCTTGAAGTGCATGTTGATTTGGACTTTTACGGAGAGCGAGAGCGGCAGACCGGATTCCTGAAAGTGCGCGCAAATATGTAATTAGTTTATGAACTAACCGGGTAGTAAAGTGTTAGTTATTTGCTGCCCAAGTACGACACCATTTCGGCTATGCTTGACCTAATTTCATTTAATTACTTAAATATAGGCCTGGTTGCGCCAGTTGTCCTTAGCTTTAATATGCTTTTTTTTTGCGCGCTTTTTCATTGAAATATATATAGCTGCTTCTATTGACATAGTGATTGATTTCACGTTCGCATGACAATTATATTTTATACATTTAAATATTTTATAATTTCTGCGCTTTAAATAATCACTAAAAGCATTTAAGTGTGAGCTGCAATTAGTGATGTGGGCGGTCTTCAGGAATTATCGAATTCGCAACGATAAGTCTATGACTTAGAGTATTGTGAATTGTGTGCATGCGAAATGAAGGTTAAATTTGAAAACAATCAGTGTTGCAGGCGGTCTTCAAGGACTATCGAATTCGCAACTGATGCAACGATAAGTCTATCGACTATTGTAAAGTGTTTGCAAGCGAAATGAAGGTTAAATTTGAAAATTGCAATTAGTGTTGCAGGCGCTTTTCAAGAATTATCGAATTCGAAATTCATGCAACGATAAGTCTATCGAATTGTATAAATTTAAAATGCGCTTGCATTCAAAATGAAGGTTAAGCAGCGGATATCTTGTCAATCAAATTCCAATTCCGTTAGCTTAACTGGCGCGAACTTCAAATAGTATTTCCTTTCCTGTTATACATAAATTTAATACAACTGATCAGCTTAGTCGTGACTAGCTATATTTACGGTTAACTTAATTAGCCGGAAATGTAAATATTGCAAACGGCAGCTAATATATAAATTTCAATAATAAACAATTAATTTTCGTGCGATTACACTCCGATCGGAAGGTAAGCAAACAAATTAAGCATAAAAACTACTGACAGCAATTGTCGACAGCGGCAATAACAACAACAACAACAAGTTTAGCATGATTAAGTCGAATATTATTTTGAACGAGCTAATTGTTACACTTAATGTGGTGAATGTTTAATTAAATATTGCCTATAGAATCTCGTAAATTTCGTTAAACGTGCGACTTGAAAGTTGTCACAAGGCAACATTTTAGTTTTTGATATATTTTTTTGTGAACTGGCAAGGTTACTACTTACAGGTTGTATGACAAATGCCGTTGAGTGCTTTTCAGGATCTGGTTGCATGCCCGTAATATTCTCCACCAGGCCAACGTCGCCATTCATAAAATGTGGGAAGCTGAGAGAGATGGGGAAGCCATAATAGCAGTCCGTGACGTCAATCAGGCCAACCGGCTGGCAATCACCTGCAAGAAGAAGCAATTGCAATATTATTATTATCAGTTTTCTGCTGCTTCTTCTTTTAAGTCTATAGTAACGAAAGAGGGAATAACATGTTATTGAACGCCCCCCTGCCATATAAGGCTGCCCATTGCGTGTCTCAAAATTCTGACGCACGACTTTATCTAGATACTTTCATTACAAACAATAAACAAAAAAACAAAACAAAGCGACAATAATACGAAATAAATGTTTCGAAACATGCGAAACGCGTTGGCGCTTTGTCGCGCTGCTCGTTTGCGTCAGAGCTTTAATATTATGGAATATTTTGGAGACAGCCCCATTGGAACAGCATAGAGTCGAGTCGAGCTAACAGGCCGTAAACTTGAACAACAACAAAAATTATTCCATACCAGCTGATAAACGGAACACTCTGAGGGGGATATCAATTAGCTAGAGCAAGCGGAGGTACGTTTAAAAAAACAAGAATTATTTGCGCTTTGTACTGGGCAATTAAATATATATATCAACTACGTCGATCGTAAGGAATGAGACTAAGCCTGACTTGTTATAATTCTAGACACAACAGCATTACAAATTAAAATGCAATGAAGTAATAGTTCCAGAAAGATTTTTTTATAATCGTTGCGACACTTAACTAGAAATGTGACCGGTGGAAAATATGATGTAAGACTAGTTGAACTAATTGCAGGGCATTTAAAATTGACTTTGAATGGGACTTACCATGGCGACAGAAGCATTTATTGGCCTCATTGATGGCACCGTTGTCAAAGGCATTCTCCTCAAAGACATAGTTATAGCCCTTCAGACTGCCAAAAGTGCGCTCCTCACCATCTCGATACTAAGAATAGACTCAATTAATATCTAAATCAGGACTTAAAACTGTTGTGACTTACCAGATTAATGGGCCTGCACATGCTCTTGCGGAAGAACTTGACTGTATCGTTGGGCTGGATGAAACTCTTGAATTTCGTGCCATCGGAGGCATACTCAATGTTGCTGCAGTGATCTCCCTCCCATTGGGGCAGTGTTGTCTCGCCACGGTATGTGGCATATAGACCTGATATGGCCGGATCTGGCACGCCCGTATGGAACGTCTCATAGTCCGTTGCGAAATCGTACATGCGATCTATCAAGCCCACCTTCTCGAACGATATCCAATTGGGCAGCAGCGTATTGCCCAGCGTCGCCAATGTCGATGGGAAGCCAAACATGAACTCTTTGGCCGTCATACGGACAATCGGCTCCGATTTGGTGCTGGCAAAAAGTCCTTGCATTGGCAAGCGTACAAAGAAATAGTTGCGATCGGCAGTTAAGTGAGAAATGGCCTGGAAGGAAAAGAAGGAAAATATAAGAAAATGTTAATAATAATGAAAATATTAAAAGTAATTGAAAATAGGTATTATTATATTATTATTTCATTGTACAGGAACTTAAAGACAATACAAGCATAGTACAGCTTTCGATTATCGATAATAATCGATATTTTAACCTGAATCTTTAGACATAAGTTGCAGATCATTCAGGCTAGAGAGCCCAAGTTCCCAATCTTCCCTTTTCCTATTCTTATTCAAATTTCTCATTTTCGATGCCTTTCTTCCCAAAATTTCTCCAAAGTCGTAGTCGCTGACTTCCGATTAGAGCATTCTCATTTGATTTCAATTAGATGTTAGGGAAAACCCACTTGATGACTGGTGTGCTAATTGCGCGTCATGTCAGGATCTATCAGAGCTGTGCGTGCCACATTAACAGCTGCTCAACGGCTCGTTATCGTCATAGATAGATAAATGGATCAATTAATGCACAATAATTACGTACTTCCTGTGCAGCAGGTAATATTTATTATAGGTGCGACAGACACTTGTCAGATTGAAATGCATTATTCAACATTTGGGGTCCACATTGCACCCGGATGCTAAATGAACTCGAAACAAATCAAATTCTTCTTCTACTTCTTCTTCTTCATCATCGTCATCATTATCACTATCATCATCATCATCGATTGATTGACATCAGAGAATCGAAGCTAAATGGGCATTTGTGCGCGACACAAAAAGTGTTTTGGCATAAATTAAGCAACTGCAGCGGGCAACTATGTTAATTTTTAAGTTTTAATTGAAACATCATAAAGTCAACAATTAATTACAGATCAAATGTGCATAAATATCTACATATATATCTATTGATTGAATGTACGTAAATGCTGTTTTGATTTGTTTACGATATTAAAATACGATATCGTCATTAATCAGTGAAAATTGCTGACAATAACAAACACGCCCACAGACAGCGCCAATAGTAATTATTGTAATAAAAGCAACTACAAAACTGAGTGAGTGAGCGAGTGTGTGTGTGTGCGAGCGAGATAGTTACATGTATGTAATAGTTAACGGTAGCTATTCTCATGACGCGTCGCGACGCCCGCTGCTGCTGGCAGTGCTGCTCGCCAGATCCACTACTCAAAAAAAGCCAGAAATAGCTAGAACATAATTGGAAGCTCTAGAAAAACGGCTATTTATGATTTTAAGGAAATTTTTTGTATGGATTTTGATATTGACAGGCATAAAATACACCGAAATCAGTCAATATTGTATAAATTTGGATTTTTTTAGGCTGTTGTTCCTTAATCCTTAATTCAAGTCGCATAGAAATACAGCTAGATCAAAATTTTCTCCCGCATTCTGTGTTTTTGGATAGCTAAGCTCTCAGCACTGGCAGCAGCAGTTGCTCACTCATTTACACTATTGCCATCCCTTTTGCACACGCTCCCACACTACCAGCAAATGCTCATTGTGTGCAAATTAATTGCCCATCATTTAGTTAAACATGCTGGCAATTTTTGACGCCACGGTAAAGTACTGTATTGTTGTTGCTGCTGTTGTTGTTGCTAGTGTTAAAATGTAACGTTTATTGACCTAAACGTGTGTCGCGCCTTCTGTTAATGTTTTTGCTGTTGTTACTGTTGTTGTTGTTGCTGTTTGCATTTCACAGCTGACTTTTTTTCAATTTCATTGTTGTTGTTGTTGTTGCTTTTGTTTTCGTCATGTGCGCGGCACGCGATTTTTATTGTTATTGTCGTAGCAGACTTAACGGTTAATTATGTAGTTATTTTCCGTGACAAATTACCCGCGATTATATCGCATAAAGTCGATAGTCAATAATCTGTCATCAGATTGCATCAGATCAAATCAATTGACCGGCTTTGTATGCGGTCGAACAATTTCATTGTAATTGCAAGAGTTTAGGCATGGAATAAAACTAATAAGTATATATATATATTATATATATACATATATATATATATCTATTTTGTTTTAATAAATAGGAATTTTCTTTTAGCTTGTTATTTGCAATTAGCATTTTGAATATATTATTATAGGCGTAATAGTTTTTCCTACTCTGTCTTATCCGTTACGATGTTTTGAAATATTATAGAGAGAAAAGTTGCATTTATATTGCTTTTAAGATAAATAAATATTTATTGAATAAAACAATATTTTTCTCTATTTTTAAAAGAATTTGTTTAAGGAACTTTCTAATTTGATTTTTTTTTGTTTTCATTTTTATATTCAGAATACTTTAGGAAGTTAAGCTTAAGAGGTTGTATTTAAAATACTTTAATGATATACTATATTAATTGATTGAAAACATAATAGAAAATATATTCTTAAAAACTGATAAAAATATAACTAAATACATAAATATTATAAAAAATACATTTCATTAAGAATGTGCACAAAAAAAGAATATTATTAGAATATATCATGTTTAAAAACTTATTAGATGTAATTTATTATAATAATATTATCTTTTTCATGAAAATTCTTAAAGATTTGTATTCTTTATAATATTCATATATTTAGTTAAAGAATTATCATTCTAAAAGGATTTATTATAATGTATTTTATCTATATTTATGAATACACCCATTAAATTACTCACCAGCATAGCTATGTTCAGCATGATGACCTCGTCGTCCTCCCGGCGACCTTCGGATAGATGCTCCTGCCAGACCAGTGGATGGCTAGGATTTGTGGACATGGTGTTGTTGTCATTGAATGTGATATTCTCATGTGTCATGAGCTCTCTGCAAAACATAAATAATTCAAAATGAGTTTCCAATTGGATAAATGCTTTCTTTATCTAACTTACTTGTACACATAGGGACCCACTTGTTCCACCTGCAGCTTTTCGCGACCCGCTAGAAAGGCCTCCGCGTTGGTGATGTTGAATAAATATATTTTGATATACAGATCGACTGGTGGCTTGGCCCACAGATTGAAGATTTCACCATTCTCGGCCATTACCAATTTCTGCAAGATCAAATTAGAAATATATTAGATATATATAAATATATTTAGATATATCGAATACAGATGAATATGGTGCTTTCAATGGCGGGCCAAATTGCAAGCACCAAAAACGGACTGCAGCCGAGAAACTATGTATTCGTATATCTGAGGTACGTGTCTGTGTGTCGAAGGCAAGAGAATCGTTAATAGCGCATTATGATCGTCGGTTGACCATTTGGCAAAGGCTAAGGCTGAGGCAGTTAAATAAAAAGCTTTAGTTTCTGTTTATTGGACTTACCCATTTGAATATCAAATCGTAGGGTTGAAATACTTTAACCAGCACCGCCGCTGTTATGGCCAAAAATCCAATGGCCAGCAACAAAAAAGCGCCTGCAAAAAACAAAACAACAACAAAAACAAACAAATATTATAAATAGCCAATATATATATATATATGTATTGAAATAAGTTGATAAGTTGCGTCGAGTACATATAAATGACCTCATTAAGTTAATTAAGACACGATTAATTATGCATAAATAGGCAGCGTGTGCGACACGTAAAAATGAAAATTCAGAATTGAATTGAGAGAGGAACAAAAAAATATGAAATATGAAATATGAACACAATTTATGAAATTTGCATATATACAAAAAATGATATTGTAATAAATTCCGGCGACACAAATTTGAATATTGAAAAATATTTGAAAATTATGAAAAGTTCGCTCATGCGCGGTGCGGCTTACAGAACTCTCCACTCTTTGCCCATGTGAACTGGGTAACGCGTGTGGCAATTACAATGCTAATTGGAATATTTACAGCATATCTTATTGGATATGAGTAGACACTGAAGAGGATTATAGGAATAAAAAAGAGAATTACTAATTATTCTATCTCATTAGATATGAGAAGGCATTAAAGAGGATCATAGGAACGAGAAAAATGTACTTAATATTCTAATTAAGTAAGTAATTTATTTAACAGATATTATACGAGTCATACAATTGACCCTGAAATGTTAGCCGGTCTTAACTATTCCATAGTGTCTGAGCTCCATTGCCATTGTCTGATGTAAATTATGTTAATCGCTATGGCAAGCATTATGTCTGAACAAGACAGAATCGCGACAATATGCCGACAGCTACAGCTAGGCGCCTGAACAGTTGAGTTATCGTTCGAGTCAGCCGAGTTCCTCGTGAGACTCTCTTGACAAGTGCTCAATGTAAGCTGTTTGAGGTGAGTGAGTGTGGGTCTTCAATCATTTGACGTAGCGCTCGCCCCGCCCTTATTTATATATGCGTGCATACAAATCTCTTCATTAAGGCAGCAAATAAGAACAAAAGTTGAACTGTTAACAGTGTTGTGTGTGCGAGCGTGTTAACTGTGGCCAACGACCAGAGTTGTTGGCAACTTGTTTTTGTCAACGTTGTTGCAAATCGCTAAGGAATTTCATCGAACGATGCGTGGCAAAGACACGTGCATGAGCTGTTGCTGCTGCTTTTGCTGATGGCAAACAGATTGGGATTGGGATTGGGAGAGATGGCAGCCAGAGAACGGGTTTGCAATTATCAGCCAGCAGGCAAGAGCCATCAGCATTCAAATATACGACTATGCTTTAAACAGAAGAATTAAGAATATACATAAACTTTTGCTTTTCTATAGATCTATACACATATATGCAAATGTATATATGTATGTTGAGCTGCTCAGCTTGCATCTGCCAAGGAATAGAGTCGAGCCAGCAACAGAGCCCCATATAGCCATGACTTGTTTGGCTCTTAATGGGTTTACTATTAAAATGCACAGTCAATGCTATTTCATGGGGCATATGACAAATGATGTATATAAATAGCTATAGGATATATCAAAGAGAATATAGGTAAGCGATTTTATAGCTGTATAATATAGTTCTTAGAAGAAATTATTCATGAATTTCTAAGAATATTTTATATGCTCTGATATTCTATACAAAAATCTTGAAAGTTTTCCTATGACAGTACTTTCTAAAAATCAAAAACTTTGGGCTGACCTTCTTTAGCAAAGTCGCTGATTTATATATATAAGATCTGGCAGACGATAAACTAACTGAAAACGTGATCTGAACTAATGATCCTCTAGATCAAGTCTTTTGTTGGATATATATTAAATATATAAGAAATTCTAATATTGAAAGCTGATCTTCATTATTATTGAAAGTCTTATCTACTTATCTTCCCTGACAGTCTTATGCACTCAATATCTGTCTCATAAATTTATTGATCTAGATCAGTCTAGATCTCTAGATCAGTCCAATAAGAAAACCCACATGTTGTTAATCGATCAAGCTGAACTCGCACTCTGTCGTTACGTGATCAACTAATAAGAATTCCATATTGATTTGTTTTTAAAGTTGATGCAGATTCAACTCAACTCAACTCAACTCACACTTAGCTATATAATTTGTATAACAATTAAAAAGATCAAGCCGATTAGCTGATCTTCAATATTAAGTAACACTTATTAAGTCAGCACAGCTTTTAGCAGTCAGCAAATCAATTCAGTTATATATATATAGATATATATGTGTATGATATATATATATTGCTTTTTCACACCAACCCAACTGATCTTCGGACTAGATCGCACCGGTTCATACATATATGCACACAAAAAGATCGCGTATAATTCCAAATGGAATGAATCACATTAAAACCGATCTTGATCTTGAGCTTAGGCTTTAGGATTTAGCCTCTTAGAGCATATCGTATTCGTGGCGACCTTGGGCTTTGATCTGGTCGAGCTGTGTGTATTTATATTGAACTTGTTCTCTCTCTCCCTGTGTCTTCTTGTGTCAGTGGCCCGTTTAGATCCTGTTGTCTCACGCGCAACCAGTTTGAAAGGGATTTTTCCCTTTCAGCCAATTGGTATTCTATAGTTGGCAGCCCTTCTTTTTTTTTTAATGATCACAAGAGAGATCAGAGCCATATAAAAACTTTTTTTGTATTGAGCTGCAGTAGTAGTGCACAGGCATCATGTGGTTATCACATTCCTAACCACTAACCGCTAGTTTATGACATAATGCTAGTTAATTACAGTTATTAAACAGTCTCTGATTGGCTTACACATCAATTGCCGGCGATTCTGTAATTGCTGAAAGTGACGCAGCTTCTCCAGCGAGAAGCGGCGATGCGAATAGAGTGCACCCAGAAAATCCTTGAGCGACTGACGTCGCAACCGACGACGCACCACGGTCATAATGAGTGTATATCGATATGCTTGTTACTGTTATTTAACTATATACAATGTACACGAGTTTATACATAAATATATTTGTAATTATATTTGATGTGTTCGTTGCAAAGTCAAAGCCAAACTAAAAGTCGTTGTATTGTCAAGGGTCCGATGTACCCTCGGCTACTTTCATTTCAAGCTCGGCAAATTATTAATTGCTTTTGATGCGCTCACAAGGGGTATAGCATAATTATCATGCAGTATGTCGCATATATATATAGTTTGATTTTAGGAAGTGAATTTTCAAATATATTTCATGAAAATTTAGTTCAATAAAAATTAATTAATATAATTCAAACTAAATGAAATAAATAAATATAAGTAGTAGAACGAAGAAATCACTTGAAAGACTTTAAGAATTTTTTATCAGAATAAAAAGAAAAGCCAAAATTTAATTGATTTAAAAAAAATTATAAAGTAAAAAAAAATTTAATGTACTAAATATATATTTTTTTTAAATTTGATTTAAATTAAATTTATATATAATTAATATTCAGAACTAAAAAATAACTTTGAAGACTTCAAGAATTTTTAGCTAAAAGAAAAAGCTAAAGCTAAGATTAAATTTAATTTTCTTTAAATTAATAAATAAATTTCAAGAATTTTAAATATTAAATATATTTAAAGATTTAAAATGTATTTAAATGAAAAATTAATATGCAGAACTAAGATATAACTTTAAAAAAGAATTTCAAGATATTTAAATAAATTGATTAAAATATATAAATTAAAATTTAATTATTAAATATATATATTTTTATTATATATTAAAAAACTTTTTATGTTTAGCTAAGCTCTCGCTCTCTCTAACTTCAATAAAAAATCTCAGTTAATCAAATGCCTCTCATCTAGACAACAGAAAAGTTAGTGTATTTGCTGTCCCGACTTGTTGTGTTTGCTTAACTTCAAACGTTTCATCATTTTCGATTGGCTTTTAATAAATCGTTTTGTATGCATTGGCGGTGCCTGAGTTTAGTGGTTAGGTGCAAACGACAAAGTTATGAACAAAGAACGCTTGGCTATATTTAAATAATGAAATCTTGATTTGCCTCGCGTTTGTTGTGTTCAAATTGAAAGTTGCCAAAAATCAAAAAACCGAATTAGATGCAAAGCAAAAAAAAAAAAAAAAAGAAGAAGCAAGCAAGCAAGCACTGCATATATTCAAATAATGTTGATACGTTGTTTGTTTGATTACTTTGTTTGTTACTCAAAAAATGTATTTATAAATTTATTGATGTGCGGCACGTTCGGCAGGTGCGCTTGCCACCCACAAAGATTTGGCAAAGAATTCGTGGGAATGGGCCATCAATTTGCAGTTGGAGCACGCAACGCACGCGTTCAACAACAACAACAGCGGCAAGACAACATGTGCTCGCGAAAAAAACAAACACATTTGCGAAGTGCTACCACGTTCGTGTCTTAAGTCTTTTGTTTGCTTATCAATAAATTGCGCCTGTCAACACAGAAACGAAATCGAACTGAGAAAAAAAAAGGTGAAAAAACAACAACAACAAACTAATTCTACAGCAACTGCCTCTGTTACATCATTTGTATAGGGATCCGAAAAAGGGGGCGTGGCTTACGCTCACACAGCTACTGTGTGTATGTGTATAATAAAACTATATAAAATGTTTGTTTTTTCCATTTTGTTTCATCTTCTCTGATGTGATTTTCAATTAAGATTGCGTCGTATCAGACGATCGATCGCATAGCCTGTAGGGCAGGTTAATTTTTGTTAAACTAATCGTTAGCTGAATATCGGCATTGATTTATAGTTATGTCTTATGGAGAACAATTGCGTTGTCAGCATTCGGAAACCTGATCTGATACACGACATGACGTCAGGCGCTTGCTTGAAGAGGTGACTGACCAAAATGAAGTTTCAAACTGGGCAAAACTTTAACTATCGGTGCTATCAACCAATAAACGAGACAACTAGGAATATCCCATAGAAAGTGCCAAGTTGCCTTTTTTTCACTCTTTAAGTTAACCCAATTATTTGTTTGTTTATGACACTCAACAGCAGATTCCATTCAGCAGATTCTCTCAGCTGATGTACTCATGGAGCAGTATGAATCACAATCAGCATTAGCCGAATTTCGCTTACTCTCGATGAATTGGCAAGTTTCGAGTATTTTGAGCTGGCAAGCAGAGAGGGGGAATTACCCAAAAAAAAATAGTATTATTAATACGGAAAATATGTGAACAGCTTCTATTAGACCATTCGGAATGTTGACAAGTGTACACAAAGCTGACGCAAAAATTGATTAGACGATGATTGGACGGGCATAGAGGGCGCCCAAAGCCACGCCAAGCAATTACACGTACTGCACGTACTGTCAGCCTATTGCAACATTTCATCTGTTGCAGCAACATGTTGCTGGGGCTATAACTGCAAGCAAACATTTTTAATGAGTTTTATTTGCTTTTTTCTTGTAATTTTTTTTCTTCGATTTTTGCGCAAAAATGCATTAACCAAAAGAGAGGTAAAAGCCTAACGCCTACCTCGTCTGCCCTCTGTTGCAAGAGCTGCATTCAAAACTATTTAAGTCTACTGGCGTACATGATGGCTGCGGCATGGCAGCCGCAAGACATCAGATATTATGGCAACAGCTCGCTGGCAATCTAAGAGAATTTCATTACAAAACATTTATAAATATTGATGATGATAGGGAACATGAGCTGCATTTTGAATCAATGTCTTGATTTGATTTTGAGCGCACAAATGACAGAAACGGAAAACTTACTTCAAACTAAATCATGTTTGGAAATGTAAGCCAAATATAAGTAAGCCTTAATTTATGTTTTATGTGTATTTTGTTTTTCTCATAGATTTTAATTGAAAATTTATTTTATTTTTATTTTTATTTTTTTTATTTAATATTTATTTTTAATTTAAAATATAAATATATTTTTAAAATATATTTTTAAAAAATATTTGTTAATTTTTTTTGTCAGCTCTTAAATTTAATTTTAAATTAAATTAAATTTTTTTTTAAATTTGTAGACATAAATTATATCTTTTTTAATTTTTAACACATTTTTTAATGGGCAAGCTATTTTAAAAATATATTCAATTTTATTTATATATAAATTTATATTTTTTATATTTTTTTAAATGTGGCTTTACTTTTTTTTATATTTCTTGCAATTTATAGAAATAATTATTTTTTAAATGATTAAATATTAATTTTGTTAAACAAATTTGGCGTAATTATTTTAAATATAAAATCAATTGAATTAATTAATTTAAATATATAAATGCTTTTAATTTCGTTTCTTCTCAAGTCTATATCTCTTTTAAATATTCTACAAACTTTAAGGAACAAATTTTGTTTTAGTCATTTCGTATTTAATGAACCATAAATTTTGGTTCATGGACTATTTCTTAGATAAAAATTAATTTAGGCTCTAAAATTCTTGAACGATAAAAAAAAACGCGCTTTTATTAGCCGCATTTGCGATCGAAACGCATATTGGCATAGAGAGTTATGCAAAGATGTTGTCGGATCATTCATTGAAATGTTGGATGAGCTAAATGGAATACAGCGAATTATAAGCAGATGCTTTAAACTAGTTTTGGCACTTAACTCAGCCAAAACTTCGGGTTTACAAACAGCCAAAAATCATCAAAAGAAGAAGAAGAAGAAGCTGAGATCTCCTGCCAAAATCGAAGTCAACGCATCAGCAACGCGTGTGTTCAGTTTGATGCGGTTTTTGATTTTATTTACTTTTTGGCGAAATATGTGGAATGCCAGTGGGTTGGCTTCTATTTATTTATTATCAGCAATGAACCGCTTTTTTGCATAAATAATTTTTTGCACAAAAACAAAAATAAAAAAAAAAAAGTGGAAAGAAGCAGAAGAAGCAGAAACGAAAAACAACAGCAAATGTGTATAAAAATACATAAACGTTAACAATCCTGTTTGGCCATGAGCAGGCACTTTTATTGTAATTATTTATTTATTTATTTTTTTTGCCTCTTTCAGTGTCGATGTTTTTCTTAAACACATGTGTCTATATACATATATATAGATATGTATATATATTTGGCAGGCCACATTTGGGAGCAATTTATTCGAGCAGAGTGTGAAACTTGTTCAAATCTTGTTTCCAGCCAGAGAGGGGGTGTATTGACACCTAATGAATAACTGTGAAACAATCGATTTGCTAATTCCTTTGGCAATGCTCTGCCTGGTTTGGGCACTTTTTTTTTCAAATGTCAATAAGCAAGTACAGACGTTCTTACATAGTATACGTATTTGAATTGAGTTTGAAAACATTTTTGAAATGTTCTCGGATGTGTATAAACATGCATATACATATATATATTTTTATTTATATTCTTTCATCTATTGTTTTCAAACACTTTATTTGATTTTTATTTGAATAGCTTAAAGCTCGCTCTGAATGCGTAATGAACTATGCTTTGTTTTGATTTATGATACAATCATAAACAAATCACTTGCTTATTAATAAGTTCGCCTTTCGTATTTGTATTTGTTTGTATTTTGGGTTTTTTTTTGTTTTTTTTTTTTTGGTTTGCGCGTGGCTCTAATTAGAATTACCAATATGCTTGAGACTTTCACCTGTTCAGAGGCGACAGCTCTATTAACAACTTGCGATTTTTTTGTGCTACTATCTTTGCAACTGCCAGAGTTCAACCCGTTCAATTAGACGCCCATAGCGTACAAATATTTATTTTTGAAATGCATGACTAATCAAGATAGCACTGCATCGAATACACTGCATTTGACAATGTTAAGTCATATTTTGTCATTGTATAACAGATCGAAGTATATTTCGATGTACTTATATCATCAAACAATGCAATAAATTCAAATGAAAGTACATTGCTTAAAGTATGTGAACATTAGATAGATAGATGCATGAAGTCATGCCAGCTAGCGCATTCTCATACAAACACTTTACGTATTTATACTGTTTCACTAGTTATTTAATAACTATAATTTATATTGTGATATTTAAAAATATTTTTATTTTAATTTTATTTTTTTATAACACACATTTTTAAATAAAAACAAATATTGAAATGAAAAAACTGCCGCACATTTTTTTTATATTAAATAATTACCAAAAAATAGCAACACAAAATAAGTATTTCACACAAAAACCAAATAATAATAAAAATATGAATATTTATATATATTTTAATAAATATTTATTTAATTAAAAATAAATATTCTACACAATTTGTAGTTTGATCTTTGATTAAAATAGCTTGTTTGTCTTCCTTTTATTTTTTTGGTAGTTATTAAATAATAAAAAAGGACAATTTTTTTTTAAATTTAAAAAAATATACACCATATTTTATTTAATATTTGATTTGTTTTTTTTTTTTTTTTTAATATATTTTTATTCTACGAATTATTTTTATTTATTTATTTTTTATTTTTTCTTTTTATTTATAATATTTTAATTCTTTTTATATATATATATTTTTTATTAATTTATAATTTTCTAATTCTTTTAATTTATATATTTTTTTATTTATAAATTTGTTATTCTTTTTATTTATATATATATATTTTTATTATTTTATTTATAATTGAAGTTTATTAAAAAATTCTCTCTATTTTAAAGAACTTTATCATAACCTCAATCATAAATTTGTTTGTTTATAATTTGTTAAAAACAGGAAATATTTTACTGTTCACTTTTATATAAACTAGCATATATTTTTATATAATTTCATTCTCACTCTGTAGTTTTCACTCACTTTTAAACAAATTTTTATTTTCGATTCACTTCTTAAATTTAGTTTAAATTAAATCAATTTTAACTAACTTTTTATAAAGAAAACTTTAGAATCTTTAGCACACTGCCCTCTAAGCAGATCATATACTCTCTCTACAAATATATATATATATAAAATACTTTTCATTTATCTATAAATCTTAAAAGTCAACTTTTATTTATTTTGTATTTAGCTTTGTCTAAAATTTAATTTTTCTTTGCACTCACAATTCACATATGAAAAAGCATTTAATATTTTATAGTTTTATTTATTTCTATTCGAAAATTTGCTGCTCATAATTATATTGCCGACATTTATAAGGAAGTAAATATTCAACTAATTGCGTTCAATTGTTTTTTTTTTTTGTTATTAAATTTTTATTATTATTATTTTTAGCTCTTCGCAACGAATTCTGATTTATTTGTTTATTTTTATTTGGGAATAGAGCTACCACAACAACAACAGCAACAACAACTTTGTATTTAACATGCTCAAGAAGAGCTTCTGTGATTTTTTGACAACGTCTTCGTAGATATCTTCCACTTTTCGTTTAATTTGCTGTGTAAATAAACGCAGCAAACGAAAAATGTGCGAATTCGTGTTGTTCTTGACTTTTGAAAGAAACGCGCGCGAGTTTTTCAGCGTATTTTCAACATATATAAATATATATATTATATATACATTTATATAAATATATATGGCTAGATGAAGGTGACAACAAAAATGTTATCTTGAGGTCACAATGTGGAATAGAAGCCGTTACTTGTCAACTACCTCGAATGCAACCGCTGAAATTCGCGCGCGTTTTAAAACGCTCGCAAACCGCTTAGCAACTGCAACATGTATATACAAACAGAAACTTGTATTGCCCGCTTGGCTCGGCTTCTAGGCTTTTATGGCAAGCATATGGTCAAGTTCAGGGTCAAAATGATGCCTGGCCAGCTAGCGTGCATTGGCCAAGTGCACGACGCGTTTTGGGCGCGTTTTGCTTATTGTTTTCTTTGTTTTTATCTATTGGGGGACTACAACGAGATTATCGCCGAAGACTTTTGAAATCAAAAGATGAAAAAAAACTGTGTCAGTGTCAAAGAGTTGCTTATTTAATCAGCAACGAGTAGAAAAAACAACAAAACATAAAGTGCTATGTTAAACAGCATCGAAATGTTTGTTCCGTATGGCGTTTTTTTGTGACGCGTTTTTAAACGCGGCAGCAAAATTTTCATAATTAATGCAGACCAGACCAAAGCGATGCGAAGCGACAAAAGATGCGTTCAGCCGGTTTTATTTTTAAACCGATTGATGATTGATGAATATGATAATTTTTGGAAACTTCGAGAAGCTCTTAGACAAATACTTTTGCACTTTATCTCATAATTGTTTTAACACTTTTTCGATTGGATTAACTTTTGTGTTTTGTTTTGGTTGTCTGAACTTACGTGTGGGCGAGCGTGCATTGTGCTTGCCATGCTGGCGCTCATCGAAGAAGCTGCCCAATATGTCCATGGGCTTCATGGAGCGATTTGCCTTGAGGCTCTTGCGGCGCTGGGCGCGCTGTAGCGCCGCCAGCGCCGCTGCGGCTGTGGCAGGATCGGCTTCTGGCAAGGATGTGGCTGCAGCTGGCATTTGAGTTTGAGTTGAACTTGGATGTGGCTTTGGTATTGTGGCGGCTGCATTTGTCGCCATTTGATTTGGCTGATTCGCATTCACGCCCGCCTCCTCGTCGCTAACACAGACGGCACTATAGCGACGCGAGAACATTCTGCCAAAGTCCTTCATAATAATTGCATAGGCATATAAATAATAGTAAAATGTTTATAGATTTGTACACTTTCGTACACTTGAGACACACTTTTTGTGTTTCGGCTTTTGGCACTTAAAAACTTGTTGCTTTTGCTGCGTTAGCTCCTTGGAATCAATTACCACTTGCTTGCTTAATATATATACTAACTTTAAATAACATTGATAGACTTTTGCATTGAAAACTTAATTCTTTCTAAGTGTGTCCCAGCTGGATGTTGGCCAAAGCGCGTTTGCGTCCGTTCGCTGGCGTTGCTCGCTTATGAATGAAAACCCGGACGTGCGATCGTCGCACCAGGTAAAGTTACGGCTTTAAGTTTTGATATTTTTTTTTCTCGAATTTTGTATTTGTTTTGTGTGTTTTCATTTTTTTTGCTTTTGCTTTTTCGTTTTTGCAGTACGAGTTTTTAGTACGAACGTTTACCTGTCCGCCAACTACAAAATAGTGTCGTTCGTTCTCTCGCACGCTCTCCGCACGCTCTTCGGTCTAGGGTGTGCGCTCTCTCGCCAGCTGGTTTTACGTTACGTTAGCGTTAGCGCGCTTACGTGACGTTACAGATCACGTTTAGCACGCGCTCAGCTGTTGCTTTGTTGTGAGCCGGTCTGCTGAGGCGATTGTGACGACGGCGGCGACGGCGGCGTTAACTGCTGTTGCTTCTTTAGCTTCGACGCTGCTGATCTAAAGCCCGAAATGTTGTAAACCAGTTTCGCATTCACTTGCGCGCCGTTTCGCATTTTGGGGAAATACCATTGGCTGGCTGGTACATAAAGGCACACACATTACTCATACGGCGCGTGGTACGCCGCAGCAGCAGAGCAGCAACACCAGCAGCAGCAGCAGCAGCAGCATTATGGAAAACTTTTAGATATTTTACATGCGCACTTTGTGCCATCAGTGAAATACGCATTTTGAATCCAGTTTATGTTTCGCTTGTAACAATCAGCATCAGCATCGATCGGACAGTCGGCAGACACAGCGTTTTTTTCTTGTTGTTGTGGGTTTTGTTGTTATTTTTTTAAATTTTATTTTTTTGTATTTTATTTTTTATTTTTTATCTTGGGGCATTCACTAAAAACCCAATCACCTTCAATTTTGCATGCAAGCGTCAACATTTTTTTTTTGGGCATTTTGATTTTTTTGTTAAGAGTTCAACACAATATCAAGTCAATATATTTTTTTTTTGCTCTTTGGTTCGCCTCGCCGTTTAGAAATTTCTCGAACGGTTATTGTCGTCAGTTAATAACACGCGAATAAATTCGCGTTATTAATTTGGTTTCATTTGAAACACGCCCATGCGAACAGTTACTCTTGGCAAATATTTAAGTGGCATTCATTTGCATTGCTATTTGCGCTTGGGCAGGAGGCACGACATGGCGCATACCTAAGCTTTGATTGAGGGTTTCCAGAGATTAGCGAGTTAGCTAATAGAAGACTTGCATCGAAAACAAAAAAAAAACAAAACAAATCAGGCGATGCTTCCTGTTTTGCCAATAGTTCTTGCCTAATATACCTAATATTATTTATTAATTATCTAATAATAGTCGATGAGAACAACAACAGCAATAAAGTTCAGCTAATGTGGGAATTTCATAAGATTTAATCTATTTGTTTGTCGATGTAACACATAAATTAGCAACTTTTATCAAAACAAGTTCTTAAAGTTGCTAAAAATAAATTTTGGGTTTTATGGCAAAGTTAATAAGAAATAGTTAGATATAGAAACTTGATATAGTCTTAGATGAGTTCTTCAGTAAATAGAAATATATATTTATTTGTTGCATACTTTTGAGGAAACTATTAGCTATGGACTTCTAATATTAAGTTTATAGCGTTATAGAATCTAAGACAATAAATTGCAACGAATTGTCAATAATAAAAAAACTTACTAAAAGAAATATTCAATGTCAAATCATATAGATTTAGGATCAACCAGAATTTATATATAAATAATATATATAAATAATGCCTTTTCATTCTAATTTAATACTTTTCTGTCCTGCTCTCCATTCCTGGACAAACTGCCTTTTCAGACACCTTCTGTCAGACTCCCTATTTCTAGTCGCATACTCTTCGTTTATCGAAATCATAGCGGCACTATACGAAGGGCAATAGTAGCCCTCTCGCTTTCACTCAGCAGCATCCGGGACTACGCTCAGCTACAACAGCTACAAGTTGCCTCCCTCTCAGTGAGAATAAAAGTATACAGAATAGAGATGCATACAACTAAAAGACAAATACAAGCAGTCTGCCTCTCTCCAATACTATTGCAACAGTAGGAGGGCAATCAGCGACTCTCAACATCAAAGCGATCGATTAACGGAACATACGAACAAACTCTTCTGCTCTATGCACCAATTACTCACCGAGGCAAACCATGGGCATAGGCAAAAGTATTAGTAAGAATATGAAACAGAAGACGTCGTTCTTCGGAGTCAGTTTGTCACCCTGAGCGGAGTGTATGGCCGCTTTTGCTGCTGGTTACCTACTTAAATAACCACCTCTCTCTCTCTCTCTCTCTCTCTCTCTCTCTCTCTCTCTCTCTCTCTCTCTCTCTCTCTCTCTCTCTCGAGTTTCCCCTGCTTTGGTTCAGGGTGTTATCTTACACTTTACCCTTCTATTTGCTCTAGCTGAGCTCTGTGCTTAATGCTCCTGCAATGGTAATAGTATTTACAATCAATATGATAATGATAATGCTTTACACAATGATAATGATATAGATATAGAAGATTTAGATATATATATATATATAAAGAAAATCTTTAAAATATTAAACGAAAATATCTGAAAGAATATCATTATCTCTATATCTATATATATATATATATATATATATATATATATATATAAGATAATGATATTCTTTCAGATATTTTCGTTTAATATTTTAAAGATTTTCTTTCATGTTTCTACTAAATTTTTAAAATATATATAAATATTTTTAATTTATTTATATATATTTAAAAAATTTTGTAAAAACATGAAAGATAAGATGCATATAATGAACATATATAAATATTTTTAAATAATTTTTAATTAACTAAAATATTTATATATACACTTTCATATGAGAAACATAGAAATCCATCTAATCTAATTAAATAAATAATACTTGATCTAATTACTATTCAAATTTAATTGGCACTTAAAAACGGAAGCTTTCCGGCAGCTGTTCAAGTTTTTCTAAGGCCCATTCTGAAAATCCGTCAATCGATTAGAGCAAAAAAAAAAATATATATATTTTGAATGTCAGCAAATCTATATATAAATTGCATTCAATACAGTTATTGAATGTCGGCGAATGCAATTTTTGATTGCATGCAAAATAATGTCATTGAACTTGACGTTGCAATTTCCAAACTATAATTATTATTTATTTTTTCATTTATATGCAACATTTTGCTGATTTCCTTTATCAATAATTCGCAAAAAAGCAAAACAATAAAATATAATATTTTTTTTATTTGATTTTTTTCGTATGTCTGCGCGCTGGGATGCTTTATCAATTTCCGCATTGACAATTCATTTGCCGTTAATCTTTGACTCATATGGCAACAATAGCCGTAAGTTAACTTTTGTTGAGAGCACCCAAAGAGATGTCAACTCATTCCCATTGTGCGCTTAGCCAGATGACCTTGCCAAAGGCCGCTGAACTCACACTTTGACACAACAGCGACACACAGAATACACGGACAGACAAAGCAGACACCAAACACACAAAAAAAAAACTTTCAAAATATATATATATTAAAAATAAATAAAACATAATATTTGGAAACGGTTTTCAGGTAGATGTTGGAGTTGATGAATGACTATGAATACCCTGCAATTGGTCAGAAAGCTCTATAATATCTCTTCTGCATGTTCTCTTTAACGGATCTCTGTTCAATTATTTCCCACGCTCAATTTAATTATGACCTCTCTATGCAATTCTCATAAATTCAAGTACAATTGCGCTTTGATTACATGTTAAGTGCCATGTTAATAACTTGTATTTCTATGTAATTAATATATTGATAGCCATGTTAACATATTCAAAAAAAACAATAATAAAAATCAATTTGATTGATTTTGTATAATGGAAATGTATTGATTTCCGTATTTGAACAGTGGCGGTGGGCTTATCATAAAATTTTGAAAAAATTTATATTTAATGGGCTCAATATAATTGGCGTAATTTCCTAGAATTGTTTACAGTTTAACAACTTTGAGCCTAGACGCAGTCATTAGTGTTAGGCAAACGTCGAAATGCAATCTGTTATTGATAGGAACTGGCGCTAATTGGCCAACAAGTTGGCCAGATCGCAATAGATCCGCACGTCAATTCCGTAATTAGCGCACTTGCTGGCTAATTCGCACTTGGTAATCATAGTTAGGTTTTCACTTTGATTAATTACAAATTACATGCGAAGCGAATGGTATGCGCGACTGCATCATCGATCGGGTTCAGCTGGGGTCATCAGTTATTAGCAATTGTATAAATATGTAATATATCTGATAGAATTATATATATATCTTATATATATATATCCATTACAATTTGCCAGCTGCGGCCCAGAAACAATTTGCTTGGCTGTACCTTCTGGAGCTCCGAAATTCTGTGTCGCAATTTACGTTTTGAGCGCAGCTCATGTTTTATGGATGGCCAAAGAGACTTTGTCATCAATAAGCAATAGTTGCAGGTTTAGTTCGGTTTAGCGGCCCAAGCCGAAAACCAAAGTAAAATTCCATTTAATTCGGGCACCAAAATAGACAAGAGTTCAATTGTTCATTTGAAAGTGTTAAGCAGACAAGTGCAATTTAAATTGGGACACAGCTGACAAAAATAAATACATTTAAAAAGTTGAAGAGCAAAAAAGAAGAAAACAGTGAAGGCAATCAAAACATTGGATATATGTAGATATATATATAGTATATATAATTACATGCTTTGAGGCAACTTTCTATATTTAGAATGTGTTTACAAAATGTATTTAAAACTTTTGTGTATTAATAATAAAGCTGGACATATCCTATTATATCTACATCATTTCAGAATCAGAAAAAGGAAATTTGTATTGCCTAGATATTTTTAAGAAAATATTTAAATATTTATTTAAATATATTAATTACACAAATTGTATAGCAGATGCTAATATTTCTTTTAAAAAAATATTTAAATATTTTGTATAAATATTATATAATTTTTATAGCAGAATTTAATATTATATTTTTAAAAATATTTCAAAAATTTGTACATATATTATATCACTTTTAAAGCAGACGCCAATATTTAATTTTAGCACATTATTTATTTTCAGGCATCTAAAAAAAAGTCAAATGAAACGTCGAAAAAAAAGTGGGTCCCAATAAAATGCTTAGTAATTACAGCCAAGTGCCTTTCTTTGGCTTTGCTGCTTGAATCTGGTTTTCACATTAAGAAAGTCAGGTTTTAAAAACAACTTGGTTTGTTATACAAGAGTATTTGGATTTTGCGCCAGATTTTTGTTTTGATTTGGCTAAATATTTTTTTGATATTTTTTTTTTTTTAATCTCATATATTTACAAACTCAATTTCAACTCGAGCCATATATGGATCTACCAAATATATCAAAGTCTTCAGCACAAGTTTTATTTATACATTGAGTCATTCTAATTTTATAGAGTTTTTTTTCGGTCTTGTGCGGTTTTGCGTTAATTTATTTAACTTTTTTTATTTTTATTATTTTTGTCTTTAATTTTTGGAATTTTTGATTTGAAGCGGGTTTTATTAAAAGTTGTACAAGTATAAAATCGATCTACTAGTCTGCGTAAATAATATATATATTTATATTATATATTTAAAATCGTAAAAAATGATTACTAGATTATTTATTATTAAAAAAAATTAATAAAAATTGGGATTAAGTAATAAATTTTATGTATATATAATATTTAATATATGTACATATTTATTTTTAGTATTTATATAATATAAATATTCATATTTTTACACTAATCGCTTAAAATATCCAATAAAATCAAGTTTTCTTAACTTTAGCTTAAATTTATATTTAAACAAAAAAATTAAAAATTTCTTTAAAATTCACAGATAATTTCAACCCATTAAATTGTCTTAATCAAGCTTTCTTTACTGAGAATAATATACAAAAATAATATATTTAATAATTTCAAAATATCTGCCTAATAAATCTACCCCTAAATCAAGTTATCTTAACTTATAAAGGTTAAAATTTATATTCATATATATTTATAATTCTAGTAACTTTCAGATTTCCTTAGCAATCTCCTGGTACATTTATCATTTGCTATATTCTAAACTTTTAGCTGATTCAGCGAATGAAGATCTTTGTGAATTGCATTAGAGAGAACTCGTTTGCCAATTGCCAGTTTGATTTATGATTGAAGCAAGCCAACGATGATTTGACGATAATGATAATAATGATGATGAAGATGATGTTATGATATAGGGAATTTTGATGAAATAGCTATAAAAGTGCGAACTTTGTGCAATGCAATAAACATTGCTAGTTAATGATACCTAATGTGTTGTTATAACCAAATATCAAAGGGACAGAGAGAGGGAGAGATAGAGAGAGAGAGAGAGAGAGAGAGATAGAGAGAGGGGGAGAGTGAGATATATGATACAACATCAATTTTGACCTTTGCATTGGGCGCACGTGCTACTAATACAACTGGGAACAACGCCAATTGCAATTATCGATCGACTGACGTTCGATTTCTATATCGATTCTTGATTTCCTCATGTCGGGTAATTAGAAAAACAAATCTGACATAGTTGTCAGGCGGTGATTTTTTTATACCCTGAACCCATTGAAAATGGGAAAACAGGGTATAATGGTTTTGTTAAAATGTATGTAACAGGCAGAAGGAGGCGTGGCAGACCCCATAAAGTATATATATTCTTGATCAGCTCGACGAACTGAGTCGATATAGCCATGTCCGTCTGTCCGTCTGTCCGTCTGTCCGTCTGTCCGTCTGTCCGTCCGTCCGTCCGTCCGTCTGTCCGTATGTATGAACGCGTCGATCTCAGAATCTATAAGAGCTAGAGACTTGAAATTTTTTATGTAGATCCGTGTATAGCACGCGCAGATCGAGTTTGTTTCAAAAAATCGATAAATTTGATCGTTTTAAAGTTATCGATTTAAAACGTTATCGAAATGCAGTTATAAATTTATATCTCCTACATCTTTAAAGCTAAAGTCTCCAAATTTTATATTTAGTATAATGTAGAGTTTATACAATTTTGGTTTTTGTCACATTTTGGATACCATCCCCCCTTTCCTTCCCTTACCCCCAAACTTGTAAAAGCCGTATTTCAAATACTAGAGACTTGTGCTTTGGCAAATACATACATATAATTGACATTATTACGCTGTAAAAGTTTGATTAAAAAAGTCCATATACAAAAGAAGTTATTAAACATTTAATTTCCCATACAATAGGCATATTGCAGCCCAAGCGCAGTCGCTGCGTTGACTGCGCAGTCAGCAGAGCGCGTGCTTATGCGTGCGTGCGTATGTGTGTGTGTGCATGTGTTGATTGTATATATATGTTAAATAAGCGTAGAATGTTTGAAATATCGGCTCTTCCCAGGGTTCAGGGGATCTCCTAGTCGGGTACCGCCGACTAGAGCTTTCTTACTTGTTTTTTTTTTCTATTTCTATTTAACAAGTCCAAGTTGAAGTTTAAGTAATGCCTGAATGATGACTGAACTGTTCCGGTTTGTTGGGACTGTAACTCCCCGTCTTAGCTAGACTATGCGTAATGGCTAATCTAAAATATGATTTATGCTAAATGTAACTATGTAAGTATAACAGTTACAGGGGCAACAACTTTTATCTTTAACTATTCGTGTATGTGTGTGTTTGTGTGTGGCTAATTAGTCAGACCGATTTCACGTGCTCTTGTAACCTTCAATATAAATGTCGAACGTATCATGTCCATGCAATTGTATTTTAATTGATTTAACTCAACTGGCATGTTTACACAGACTCACATAAAGAGATATATCATAATATCTGCCTCGTCATGCCGGTGCGAAAGAACCTGAACCCAGATACAGGCTTAAGAGACAACTGAATTTTGTATTGGGGCATGATTGACTACGGGATGCCCTGTGTGCAGTAGTGGAACTTTCTTAATCATATATGAGAATAGGTTCTAAGTTGGCTTTATTACGACAAAAATACAAAATAATATAAATAAGATAAGTAGTTAAGATATAAGAGAAATTTTATATAGAAAATATGATATATATGTAATTATGTTTATTCAAAGTTTGAGAGAAAGATTGGAGAAAAGAGTTAGGCACTTGAAATCAAAAGAGTTTATATATATTTCTAGATTAACATGAGTTTAATAAATAGAAGAAAATCCTAAGTAAAACAAAAATGATATTGAATAAAGCAAAAGATATAATATCTGCTGATCTCAGAGAAAAGTAAGCTATGGACTAAGGCTCGAGCCTATTTATGTTAAAGAAATGTTAAATAAGGATAAGCACAAATGATATAATGAAGGTTGTAAAGTAAAATATGGATAAAGCAGAAAATATCTAAGAAAGTTGAAGTATTACATGGTAGATAAAGATATAACTACCATATAACAGATAAAGATATAACTACCATATAACAGATAAAGATATATCTACCATATATCGACCACATAACAGCTCAACTTTCCTAGCTTTTCTATCCAACGCTAGAAGACTTAAATTGTAGCTCAGGGAATATTTTAGAATATTTCCTTTACTTAGAATATAATAATAATAATTTTTAATTTTAAAATTTAAGTGTTAGACTCAAAGATCAAGACAAAACTAATAAAGAAATTTGAAATATTGTTAAATGCACAGGAGCTGCGATATTTAATGTCATTAATTATAAGAAGAAGCTTGTCCATATAATACATTATATCAAAGGGTATTTCATCATCAGCTAGCCAAAGACAGTCACAGCCTTGTTTATTTTTCCATTCTTCCAGAAACAGGGTATAATTAGGTAATCAGCGAAGAAGAAGGAGGAAAGATAAACAACAACAAATGAGAATAACAACGACAAATTGCATTGGAATTTCACAAAATACGCCAAATTCGCGTTTGAAGCTTG
This sequence comes from Drosophila nigricruria, assembly GCA_037075265.1. NCBI lineage: Eukaryota > Metazoa > Arthropoda > Insecta > Diptera > Drosophilidae > Drosophila > Drosophila nigricruria. The sequence continues at coordinate 6,940,678 of JBAMCI010000196.1, read as the reverse complement.
TTCGTTGAATTCCTCTTTATTTATTTAATTTAATTTTATTTTTTATTTATTTATTTTTTGGACTTGGTTTTTTTTTATTATCTTTTGCCTCATAAGATCGGACTCTGACCAGGCGGCGTCATGAGCTATTCGACTCCGTTGAGTCAGCGATTTCTGTCAACAGCTCCGAAAGTGTTTTTCGCATTTGTAATTTGTGGTTTATTTGCCATTTATAAGTGGCTCGTGCAAAGAATTTTGACATATTGGCTTAGCAAATTAAGAAATCATAGAGTAGCCTATATATACTTGACAATATATATATCTTTATTTGAATATATATATATAAATGTTCTAATAACTTTGGCAATCTATAAATCCCATCAGATTTTAGCCACTTACGCTTGATTAAAACTGAAGCAAATGATTAATGATCACTCTTAATGTAAGCTCATTTGTAGCTTAAAAGAAAACTTCACGAAATAAGTGCAGTCAGCATATGAAAGATTAATGATCTTTAAACAGTAACTTAGTTAAAATAAATCTTTTTTAAAAATCTGCCTGAGCTCCAAGTGATGTAATAAACAAAAGCAGAAGAAGACTACGACTAGCTGTACCTTGACAAGGGCAATACAAATCGAAGGGTATTTAAAAATAAATAAATTTAAAAAAAATATATATATATATTCAGAAATAAAAATAATATAAATGTATTTTTGAGTATAACTTATAAATGGATTCATGAAGTAAATAAATATTGTTGTACATAAATTTAAAAAGATATTAATTAATTTGTAATTTCAGGGCATAAGGCATAAGTATTTTGACAACTAAGAAAACAAAGTTTGAAATTTAGCCAAAATGTCCTATATACAGTGCTGCCTAACATAGGGTGAACAGGCCTCAGGCCATTCCGGGACGGTCGAGGACTTTGTTGCTAAAAACTGCTTATCTGCGCTGCTTTCCTCAAAAAAAATCTTCACTTGTCTTGACAAAAGCGGAACATGTCCCGGAATTCCAGGACGTATGGTCACCCTAGCCTAACAGAATAGGTTAAAATTTGGCCAAAGTTTGATATATTATAATTCTTCTACGAAAATTGCGTTTTGAATGAAATAAATTTGGTTCTATAAAAAAATTAGTCAATTATGATGAAGAAATGTTTCTAGTCAGCAAATTTCTATTTTATAAGACTTAAATTATTTTTTTAAGAAATTATAAAAAATGCTTTTGCTCATCTGAATAGTGTGGCTCTTTGGCTACTATTTAACCAAAAAATTATATCAAGTAAAATATCAAGGTACTGGATAGCTTAAACCATTAAGGACACTATTTTTGCTTTTTTTAGTATTTAGTATTTTCTCCATTAATCTTATTAATATCAATTAAACGCGTTAATAAACAACTGAAATATTTTCCAATTTTACTTAGTGAAATTGTTAATCAATCATTATACCCTGAACCCATTTAAAGTGGGCAATCAGGGTTTATACCCTGTTTTTTCTTTAATTGATTAAACTATTGATTGCTGAGTGTATTTATTATAATTATTTATATATATATATATATATATATTGAACTTGAAATATAAATATCAATCTTCCCACGACCCCAGAGATGCCTTCGCCAAAAACTAAAAATTATTAATATTATTATTATAATTATTAAAAAAATTACAATAAGCAATAAACGACGCATTTCTGAAGCACAATTGGGCGAAAGCCCCACAGAAACAAGCTTTAAACGAAAATTTCGGCAGCTAATCATGAATTGGCACAAATTGAGCTGGACTCGGGAAACGGGCGCTACTGGTTTTATATACATATATATAATTTGTTTTTGTTTTTTTTTTTTGTTGTATTTCTTGAATAAATTTAGCTGCGTCGCAAATTAAAAAAAAAACTGCGAAGAGCGCCAGCAACCAAAACAAAAACTAAATAAAATTTAGTTACATACATAAATGATGATGTATATGTATGTATGTATATGGCGTAGCTGGAAGTGTTGTATGTAATACATACTATAAACATACATATTATATACATATATACATGCATGCATGTGTATATATATATATATATTTATGCCAGACGAGCCCCGAAACCTTGTAACACTTTTATCCACATCATCGTCGCCGTTGCCGTCGCCGTCGCCGTCGCCGCCGTCATCGAATTTCTCATGAACAAAATAAAATGTTTAATACACTTACTCCATAGCCAGTGTTGTTATTATTATAGCTTATAAATCTATCTGTTTTTATACACGCCCAAGTTCAAGTTCAGCCTCAAGTACAAAGGCTTACAGCATGTCCCTCCCTCTCTGCCTACCTCTCTTCCTCCCCTCTCTCTCTTTCTCTCTCTATATACCTATAGATACACGCTTACTCAATTACGACTACAATCAAAATTTATTTAATGCCCAACATGCAATTTACAAGCAATTAAAACCACATAACCAATCATAAAGCTCGCACAAACAAATTTTGTATTTATATATAATTAAGTTAAGTAAAATATAAACGAAAAGCACAACAAATAAAATGTTCGACATAATGAAGACATTTGAGCTGAGTTAAAGGCGTGCGAAGTCATAAAAACAGAAACTATATAGAAATCTGCTCTAATTATATGGGCCGGACGTTAGGCCGCGCCCCATTAACATTTTTACACATTAGTTACACGAATTAAGTAGGCTATTAAATTAGCATGAAACTGTGACGAATGACAGCCTAAAAAACTATATGTTTCTATTGTATAGTTTGATCATATATCTAATATTGAGATTAAAAGATAAAAGTTTTAAGTCAATGAACTGGCTAAGAGCAGTTGAGTTTGATGAGAATTTGATTTAAGACAGGGGAAGTTATATATGAATAGAGAGAAAGAGAGAGAGAGAGAGAGAGACAGAGAGATATTGGCTATGGTCAGGTATATTTAGTAAGGATAAGAATTATAATTTTCACAAGAAAAAGAAAGAAAATAAGAAAATATTTTAGGTATATGCAAAGAAGTTTTTTTTATAAATAAAAGAAATTAAATGAGCATAAACAAAATAAATGTTTATAGCTAAAAATATGTAGTATAAATGAAATATTTAAAAAAAAAACAAGTTAGAATGCTGCAGACCAGCTGCATAACTTTAATTTATGGCAATAAAAACAGAATAAACTTCAATAATATTTTCAATATTTTTTCAGATTTAAGACATCCGAAAAGATGGCCTGTATAATTTATAGATCTATCTATGAAGCAGCTGAACAACTACAACAATTTGATGATTTTAACTAAAAAGCTCAAGAATATTAAGGTTTTTTTTTACGCTAGCCCAGGCCTCCAATAGGCGTGAACTTATCATTTTTAGCCCATCCCAATAGGGAGTCTGCAGTAACTTTGATGAGCAAAAATATATCAAAATATATATATAATATATCAAAATATATCATATACATATTTATATACAAATTGCCTTAATTTTAAATTTTAAATAAAATTTATAAAAATATTAACATTATATCATATTAATAATAGCCCACTTAATAATATTATATAAAATATAAATTAAAATATTTTTAAAAAAATATTATTCACTTTTTAAGCACAGCATGTGTCTTAAAAATAATTGCTATAAATAATTGCTAGTTTTTAAGAACTTTTTATAGAGCTGTTGAAGCATTGCTGATTAGATAAGCTCATTATTTATAGTTTCCCCTTTTAATGGCTTTTGTTTGACTAAATCGTAATCGAATTGACCTTCTCTTTAAGTCCAAGAATTATGAGATCATATGAAATTTAATTACCTGCTATTACTTATCTAAGTACAATTAAAAAAAAATATTAAAAATTTTACAAGCTTTGCACATTATATGAGCAGTAAACACGCTCTCTACAAAAGTCCAATTGGAGATAGTAGTTAACACCTTTTTAATTGGCATTATTAACTTTATTTAATTAGCATAAATTTTGTTTTTTTTTTTTGTAATATTTTCCCAACGATTCAAATCTTGAGTTAGATCAGTGAGATTTGTATTTCAATAATGTGTTAGTAATTAATTACACCTTCCGGGTTGTGTTTGCCCATAAAGAAAACAAATTATTTTTAAGTACATAATTTAACATTATTTATTTGTGAAGAGCGATCAGGCAGACGCCGTGTTTACACTGAGCGTTGCGATTTATTTATGCAAATTCTGTTTGACAGCTTTGATTGATGCATTCAGCTTGTTTCAATGTATGCAAATATAAATTTATATAAATACATATAAATATATATTACTGATTTTTTCGGGTTAACTTGGGTCAGCACTGATACGTGTTATACAACTGCATCGGCGCGCAGAAATAGAGATTATTAGGATTGTCTAGAGATCAATGCACTGATAGATTTCTTTTTAATGGGTTTGTGCTAATTGCATATAATTGGAAATTGAAAAAAATAAAATAAAATAATTGAAAAATAATTAATGTCACAAAAGATAGTAAGATTCGTAATCTATATATTTTTGTTAGCTAGGTTCTGTTTTTAAGCGATGTAAAACAATTTGAAATTGATTTAAACTGTTTAATATAATTGCAATAAATTTGTGATAAGGTTTTTACTAGAAAGCAGCGTGAAATTAACGTGATTTATATATAACATATATATTAAAAAATATATATATATTAGCAAATAATCTGCATTTTTTTAACAAAATATATATATTTGCCAAATATATATATGTTTAATTTATAAATTCCTATGACAATAAATTCTAAATAAGATGTGATCTTCTCGAAACAAACACTAGGAGTAGAGTCTAGATCTTTGTTAACTTTCACAAAAATTGTACGAATTGTAATGCAATTATTAAAAAACTTTTCATGTACAAATCTACTTTGAGCTTAAAAGGACGCTTGAAAAATCTTTAAGGCCACAATGTCAAGACTTTGAAAAAGACAGATAATATACTAAGTAAGGGTGTATTCCATAAAACCCTAATAAATCTTTGAATGCACAATATCCTTTATATTATATATTATGATCATTATTAATTATATGATGTATGAAATAAAAGCTTATTAATATATATGTTTACACTACACAAAATTACCTTAAAACTTTTTACACTTTTTACAACATTTTTTTTTTAAATAAATGTGATAATAAATAAATTTTTTTTTACTTTAAAAAGATTTTATGTTCATTTGAAAGCAACACTTAAAAAATTTAAAAATAAAAGTGATAATATATTAATATTTTTTTTAAACTTTTTTTTAAATTAAATTAAAATTTTTTATTTATTTTTTTCAATATTTAGCTTTAAAAAGATTTTTTGTTCATATCAATATAAAATTTCAAGTACATTGAATAACAGTCTTTATATATTAATTTATAATCACATTTACATCTATATCTATAAAAGGTATAATAGATGTGCATTTTTACTTACTTTTGGGTTTTGAAAACATTTTCCTTTTTTTTTAAGGATTTTTACGTAATTTTTAAAGTAATTTTTTGGTTTGGTATATATATTACTATATATATAATTTATATATAATTTTACTGCGATTTATTTAATTTTTATATAATTTTGAACATGCACTGCCTACGCAAGCTTTAAGCGTATTATAGTCTCATCGCAGGAGCAATTCCATATAATGCGGAAACTCAGCCCAAAAAAAAAAAAACTGTCTATATCAGCTGGCAACTGCCAGCAAACGAATGAATTTGAATTTAAATGAACCAGAGCACTACTCGAATGATTGAAATGTTTTATTTGCTATATACAATAATATTAAGCGATCTATATTGTGTATGCATGCCAGATTATACATATAAGACTATATATGCATAATCTACATGTGAAATAAGAGCTTTTGGAGCATCCAATTGGAACGTCACAAGTCTTATCAGAGTCGAGAGCACTCGAAACAGACTGACAATCGGACAGGCAGACAGACAGACACAGGTGTCAGTTTTTTATATTTTTGGATTTTTTTTTTTAATTTTGATCAGCTAGGCCAACAGCTGTTCAGGCTAAGATATCGAATAGACGTTTCATAATTTACCACACTGCGAGCCCTAATTGGGTCAGTTTTAGTTGTTGGTAATCAGCTTATTGCACTTTTGTATTCAATTGGTTTGGTTTCTTTGTGTCATGCTGCTCAGCTCGCATTAAGTCCGAGACGTTCGTTGGTCCAATTAGCCGAAGCCCTGAACTATATTTGTTATTCCATTGATTTTACTCCGTATACAAATGTATTTATATAGCAAGTCTTTCGATTTAGCACCGCACACTAAACACTTTTCTATTTGCCTTTCGATGGGGGGAGCTCGATGAGAGCGACTAAGCTAAAGCGAAACGAAATCTCTAATCAAAATAAAATACCCAGCTGAAGAAGTCGTTGAACGTAGCGACAACAAAGAAGGCACCGAATACAATACAAGAAGAAATCCACACTCACACACATATACACACGCACACTCACACGCACACCCACGCACACTCATATGACGACTGGAAACTGGAAAGTGCGATAGCAGCAGAGATCAGCAAAAGAGCGTGTGCCCCCACCACAGCTGCCGAGCACATATCAAAGAAGTAACTGTAAATATGTCGCATTTGGCTCAACATTCCAATGGAAGTACAAAAATTGCCTACATGCTCCAGGAAGTTATGTATGTTGACTAACTAAATACGCTCTCTAAAAAATTGCTGAAAGTCTGTCAGAGAATCTAATTGAAATTAAATAAATATTAATTATTATTATATTCAAAATATATTTTTATTTTTGAAATATTGTGTGTTAAAAAATAAATAAAGGAAATATATTTAAAAATAAAAATAATAAATAATAATATAATATATAATGCTCGAAATAAATCAGTATTCAGTAAAGTAATAAAATAATGATGATTATAATAATGCTGATAATTATATTAACAAAATGATATGAAATGAAATAAACAATAAGAAATTAAATAAATAATTTTAAAATTTTATGTAAAATATATATGTATGTTATAAAATTCTTAAGAAAAATATATATTAGTCCAACCAAATACTTATTATTATAAAAAATACTTACTTAAAATTATAAAAAATATTTAATATGTATTTTTCTTTAATTTTTAATAAATAAAAAAATAATTAAATAAATAAATAAGATAGAAAATCTAAAATAAATACATTTATGAAAGAGAAAGAAGAGAAAACTATATATATAAATATATATACTCTATTTTATTATAACTATATAAATTTGTTTTTTTGTTAATTATTGCCGATTTTTTTTACATATCTTTACAAAATTTTTAGTATACGTAAAAAAATTATAAAATTTTGATTATATACAATATTTATATTCAGAAGCACTTTTATAGATTTTAAAAATTTAAGTTTATTTTAATACAAATTTTGATTATATTTTATTATATATATTTTGTATATATCTATAAAAACTATATATACATGTATATATTTGTACATTATAAAAGGAAACTTTTTAATATTTTAGTATCTTTATAAAAAAAAATTATAAAATATTTAAATAAACTAATAATAAATAATAACGAATTTTAGAAATTCTAAAAATTTTATTTATATAAGTATTATTTATACAAAAATTGTATTTAAATTAATTTTTAGTTTTTTTAGCTAATTTAGTTTTAGTGAAATTTTTAGTTTAGTTTTATAGAAATCTATAAAAGTATTTATAAATATAAATATTTTTATTTAATTTATTTTATATTGAAATAATATGCCTTAAGCGATATATTATTTTCCATAAGCTCTATCTTCATTTATTTTAGTTTTTTAGTTTCTAAGATCTTCAAAGACTCCTATCGCGGGTTGAACGGATGCCAACAGTAACTACCCAACCCGACCCTAAAGACTGATAAAATGAATAAATATATATAATATTCATATATATTATATATTTATATATATATTTATTCATTCACTCATTCAACTATTTGATTCTAGATTCTATTGTTGTGACCAAAGAGAGGAGTTGTCAACTGAGATAGTTAGTTGGCATAGTTGGACATACTTGGGCATGGTATGAGGGTAGATGATTAACTATAATTAACTATCGTTAAAGGGGTTCAATAACACGTATTCTAATCGCATTTAAATTGGTTATATAATCTAAGAGTAACGCCCACATTATAAGCCTAATACAAGAGATATATACTATGTATATATGAATAGTTTTGCATCGTATATATCTGGTTGCCTGGCCGTTAAGGTTTTTATTGCTACCTGCAATTAAGGCAAATCAAGTGCGGCTATATGCTGTTATTAACAATTATACAGGTCAGCTCGCAGCTCGCAGCTCACAGCTCACAGCTCACAGCTCACAGCTCGCAAGTGACGCAAATGCCCAGGAAAGTGAAGGGAATTTTGCTACCTATACACATGCACATTAAGAATTCAGATATAAGATAAAAAATACAGAAAAAAAAATTATAACGAAGACGCTACAATCGAACACCAAAATGCATTTCCGCATCTTGAAACCTGTGTAAGAGGCCGACTCTTTTTTTTCCAGTTGCTGCTTCGATTGGAAGGTCACGTTATTGTTACGCCCCTCTGGCAACCCTAATTTCACACTTCCAATCTACACACGTGAGACGTGAATCGCCTCTGACTTCGGTCTTGGCGCCAAAGCTCCTTCCAAGCGCCTCAGTTGCCCTCGAGAGATTTACGCGCACAGAAACGAAGCCCAGAAGCCACCAAATTTTGTTTGTCCTCAGTGTTATTTTTTTTTTTTAATTGAAACTTTTCTTTAGGAGCGAGCACGCGGCTTAAAAGTTCTTATTATTATTAATATTATAACTATTTTTTGTTTTCAAAAATATTATTTTAATTTCGAAAAAAGAGAGACTTTATTTTACTTGTATTTGTTTAAAAATTATTTTCGCATCGATAAGTTAATAAGCTAGAAACAAATATTGATTTTGTTTAATTAATATAAGTTTTTTTTTTAAAACGATTCCGAGCTTGGCTGCTTTTTATTTCATTTCTGGGTTTTCCGCTGCACACGTGAGTATATGAACAAAATTACAGTGGTACGAAAGTGATTCAATAGAATTTTAATTGCCTGCTCAACGGAAACACGTGCATTCCAATAAATTATAGCATTTGTGTAATTTAATTAAACGTTAAGGTGAAAAATGATTTGCGGAATAAATAATTAGAAGCTGCAGCATGCCTATCTTTATAGTTTCTCAATTCTCTATTTCCAATATCATTCTTTTCTATTTTAAAAATATATTCTTAGTATTTATTAATATATTCTTTTATATATCAAATTGTATTTAGTCAAATAATTGCATTAAAATACAATAATTTAGCAATTTTAAACATTTGTATTGCTATACAGGGTATTATCTACTCTTATATGCCCAATTTCTAATACCCAATTCTCGCTCAACTATTAAATTATTCCATTAAAAGTGAGTCAATCAATCTAATGCGACTCAGCATGTATTCTGATTTAATTTCAATTACAAATTAATCTCGTCACACTGTATAGAGCTAACTGTATTCATATACAGTTAGCCCCCCATGGCAAACTGTCACACTAAACTTAAGTTTCGTATAATTGAAAAAAAATGCACTCGATCTCTCTATCTCTACCTTTTCTTTGCATTGCAATTGCCCTTCTCTCACTCGCCCTCTCTCGCTCTCTCCCTCTCTCTCTCTCTCTTTCTCTTTCTGTTTCATCTTTGCACTGTGTTGACATTGGCTGTTTAATTAACACCATAAAGCCGGTTATTTATTCCATTTTAGTTGAGCGTATTTCATATTTTTATTGAAAATAATAATCTTTTTATTGATGTGCCTGAGTAAATTGTTTCATTTCAACAGTTTTATTGTATAAATTAAATTTTATATTCGTAGAATTTATTTAATAAAAAAAAAATACTCTGTAATAATGTGAGAATAAGTGATTGAGGTAGAACTGAGCGCGAAAGCAGAGATTCATTAAATAACTAAAATATTTTTTAGCTCGGTAGACTAAATATGCTGCTGTGTCTGGGCTCTTCTGCTCTCAGAGTCATATTTACCAGGTCCAACAAAAATCTCATTGACATTCCTTAAAGAACTTAAATATTTCTTAGGTAGGTAGACTAAACACGCTTATGTGTCTGGGCTCTTTTGCTCTCAGAGTCATATTTACCAGTTCCAACAAAAATCCTATTAGATTAACATTGACATGATAGCAATTGGATTTTTTAAATACTCTCTTAGCTCTTTGCTTAGAGGCTGATTATCTAGTCTCTTATGCTTGAAGAGTCAAAATCCAACCAAATTCTTATTGGACTCACCTTGACTTGATAGCAATTGGATTTTTGTAATTTTCTTTGTAAGGTTTCTTATATATTGCGTCAGCATTTCATGAAGCAGATGTTTAACATATCATAAAATATATCATAAAAAATCATCCTCTTCATTATTATGACCATAATCATCATTGCCATCATCTTTATCACAATAAACATCAAGTTTTAATCATACAAATAATAAGAGTAAATCAAACTAAAACTCTACCAACATTCCTCTCTTCAATCCCACGATATTTTCTAGTCCAACAAACTCTCTCACTCAAAGAATCATTTCCAGGGTATTTGCTAGTCAATTACACTCGCCCACTTGTTCAATCTGACAAGTTTTAATTGATGTGCCTATGCAAATTGTATCGTGTTAACTCTTTTATTGATCTCTACAGTCGCTGAGAATTAATGAAATAGATTAAATGTTTTGCATTTTGCTTTGATTTAAATTAGAACTGGAACTAGAACCAGAGATGGAACGCATAATTCCACATGCATATAAATATAATTCAATTATTCGGGATTTTCTATTTGTGCTTTAAAATTCCAGAGAAAAACAGCAAGTGCCAAGCACCGGCATCGATTACAACTTTGAGCTGCCCGCAAACATAAGTCCCAAGAGGCAAAGATTACAATTCCAATTCCAGTTTCGACCAGAAGCTATACGACATGACCGAACGTTTGTACAGGTAAGTACTACTTAGTAACAGTGATTTTACCTGTAAAGGGCACACTTGTTTACAATATTAAATTGATCTATGTGACTAATGTCGTAAACGTACTTATTCTATGTTCTACATAATATTTGTTGTTCTTAAAAGATATAAACTTAGAGCCAGCAAAGGGTATTAAAGTTTTAACTTAATTGGCATTACATTCCACTGTAAGCTGATTGGGAATATGTAATTTATGATGAGTATTTTGATATTGTTATTGAAATTTGTTTTTTTTTCTCAAAATTTATGCTATCTGTAAAGTTGACAGGAAGAAGAGTATTAAGAAAAAAATAGAAAAATATATAATTATTAAATATAAATTAACTATAAATTTAATTGACTTTCAGAAGAAAACATTCAATTCTTGAGAGTTCGTTAAAGATAAGAAAAATTTAATTTCATATAAAAAAAAACTTAAGATTAAATATAATTTAATTTAAATGTAAATTATAAAAATTATAAAATAATAAAAATTTAAATAATATAAAATAAAATTTTAAATATAAAGTAATAACAGTTCCCAAATATGTAATTTCATATATCACTATTGTATTGAGAATATAGAGAATCGAATAGAAGGGCGCATTGTCTTTGAGCAGGATTCTAAAGGCAAAGCAATTAAATTGTGCCGAACAACAGAAGTCATACTTGAAAATCGCATAGAAAGGCACTTCATAGCAAGAGTAACTAAATAACAGCGCAGATTTGCTGTTTTCTTCATACTTCTTACTTCTCCAATAAGACATATACGTATTCTGCTCATTTCTTTCAATAACTCTGTCATTTCCTTCATCAACTCTCCCACTCTCTCATTCTACCCCACTCAATCTCTCACTCTCCCGCTCAGCTGGCCCGGTGATGCTGGCACCGAGAATCCAGCCGCTGCCTACTATGCAGCTCAATCGCAGCTCTATCCAACGGCTTTGCCGCCGACCACTGCTCTGTGCGCGGACTACAATAACAATGCCGGAGTTGGTGGTTTGCGTTATTTCAATGGCCTGCCTGGCTATACACCGCCGCCGGGCTTGCTGCCGCACAAGTACTCGGGTGGACCGCCCATGCACAGCCAGCTGGAGGTGTGTCAGTATGCGCATGCGAATGGCAGCGCCAGTTGCTACAATCGCAATCGCTATATGCCCTACAATCATAATCGCGCATGCGCAGCAGCTGCTGCTATGGCAGCAGTGACTGGACATCCACTGATGACGATGGCGCAACCACATCATCAGCAACAGCAGCAGCAGGGCTTGGGCTTAGGTCTAGGCAATGCTGGTGGTGTCGGTCCAGCTGCAACTGCAGCTCCAACTGCTTTTGGCGGCAGCTATCCGCCCGCCTTTGCGCCCATTTATCAGCAGACAACACCATTGGCCACGCCCACCAGCAGTGGTCCATCAATGACGCCCACCGTGAGCGTGGCAGCTAGCAGCACAGCTGCTGTCGCTGCCACAACTGTAGATTATTCGTATGGCAATGGCTTGATCAATACCATGGCACCCAGCATGGTGCCAATGTCCTGTTCGGGCGCCTCGACCATGTCCACCAATAGCTGTGCCAGCAGCTCCAACGGCGAGGCTAGTGGCCCAACTCATACTTTTGCCAGTGTGACCGATCCTAGCGATGCGGTCACACTGCAAATTACCAATCTGGATTACTCGCTGGATGAGACCAGCTTGCGTAATTTCCTCATGAATCAGCTGAAGCCCATTACGCCGGTTGTCTCGCTTAACTTTGAGGCGAGCAGCTATGCCAAGGTCACTGTGCCGGATCTCTATGTAAGTGTTAGATGATGTCCTTAAGTATCGACTTGGAGTATAACTGTGAATTCCCCTTCCAGTTCGCCAAGCAGGTGGTATCCAATTTGCATCGCAAGAAGATTGGCCACAAACGCATGCTGGTTAGCTACACACGCGACTCTTCCTTGACGGAGGTCAATACGCTGCGCTGCCAGGTCGCTGGTCTGCTGAAGGTTGGTATTTATATGAAGTAGACTTTATGGGATCTCGATTATTCATTTATAATATTTTTATTTAACTTTAATTGCATTCATTAAGCGCCAGGCATTTTCTATACTTTTTATGTATTTCCTTAAATTTTGCTTGACTTTTTTTTCAACTTCCCAAAATATCTTCCTTAAGTTGTTATCTTTAGCATCAATTCCTTCATTTTAATTTTCTTATAGGCTTTTAATATCTTTATTGTTGATTTTTATGTAATTTTATATAATATGTGTAAAATATCAGAGAGTATATATAGAATGTGAGAAGTCCAACTATATTGAGTTCCCAGTTCTTCATTCTATATAATTCTGAATGCTTCACTCATTGTTATTATTATTATATATATACATTTTGTTAATGACTTTTATAACTTAATATTCAGTCACTACCAATTGAATTCATTCCCGAAATCCCCTTGAAAATGGCACAGTTTCTCGCAGGACTCCGGATATTTGCTCGTCGGATACTCCCCCACTAGAGCCATCTAACTTGTTCTTTATATCATTATATTTTTAGTTCCTGATAGAATATTTGCTTAATCTAACTTCTCTTATATGTATTAATTCTTCCATTAATCACTTCTCATTTAAAATTTTGCTATTACTTCTACCTAACATCACGCAACTCACTCTGTTTTCTCCGTAGGATGTTCCGTATTATACATTGCCCATGTATAAGTTCCGTGAGCTCTTTCAGTCGCGCTTCAAGACCTCAATCAGTGTCCTGGATTTGTACAAAATGCAGGATATCTGCACCATCAATGCAGGCGCTAATGAAGATAAGTTCATTAGCCTACAGCCGGAGCTGGTCAATACGCTGGAGAGTTCACCCCTGATGGAGGGACTGCAGCATAGCGTGCCCTATTGCACGATTCACTTTAAACGGGAACAGCACAAGGGCTGGGCCGAGCAGGAAATCGAACCGTTGCCCAATGTGTGCATGACCATAGCCGAGATACAACAGCTGATCTATCCGCTGTTGAAGCACCATCCGGGCGACATACCCGTCGCGACGCTGCTGCACTGCATCGAGGGCCAGCTGAAGGTGCAGATTGCTGCCAATGAGAGTGGCGTCAATCTGGAGCATCTGGTCTGCTGTGTCCAGGGCATACAGATACAGGTGAACAATTTTGGCATCAAGATTCTCGGTTGGCTGGAGCTCAACAAGGAGCTTTCAACAGGCGGCAGCAGCAGCACCAGCAGCAGCAGCAACACCAACATGGCTAATGTCAGCTTGAATGGCAGCGAGCGTGGAAATGGAAATGGAAACGGCGGCTCTAGTGGCTACTTCAAGAACTCTGTGGCCGATCCACTCTTTCAGATCTCACGCGAGGTCATCGAACTGGTGAAGATGTCACCCAAGTCCACGATGAAGTTCAATCGCTTCATACCGGCCTATCACAATCATTTTGGCAAGCAATGCCGTGTCGCCGACTATGGCTATACCAAGCTGATCGAACTGTTCGAGGCGCTGTCCTCAGTGGTTCAGATCATGGGCGATGGCGAGAATCGTCAGATAACGCTCACTCATCGCACTCAGATCCGGCGATTCACTTCGGATTTGTTGCGTGTTCTGCGCGCCAATGGCAACAATTCGGTTTTGTTATCCCAATTGCCTGGCATCTTTGCTCAGACTCAGAATCGCAACTTTGATGTTACAGACTATGGCGTCTGCGACATTGTGGACATCTTGGATGGCCTGGTCAATAGCAATATAGTTGTGATCAGCACTGTGCAGCAGGGCAAAGATATACTCATCTCGATGCCGAAACGTAAGCAGACCAACGCTGAGCTGGAGAAGACTTCTGTCTTTGCTGGCGAGATGGTCGAGCTGTTCCAGAACGCACTCCAATATACCATAACATTCCAGAAATTTGTGCGCTCCTATCACTATCACTTCGCGTATCAGTGTCGCCTGAGCGACTTTGGATTCGTGAAGCTGGCCGATCTCATGGACGCCATACACGGCGTTGTCGAGCTAGAGCTGTCCAGCGATGAGGACAAGAAGATTGTGCTCTCGCCCAAGATGGCCAGACGTGTGTTTGCCGAACAATGCGAAGATCTCATACGCAACGTAACGGGCAACTCAACCAATTGCATGAAACTCGAGCAGGTGCTCAAGTTGCATAAGAAGAAATTTGGTTATCAAATACTGCCGCAAACGCTGGGCGCCACCGACATAGCCAGCGCCATTGAGCTGCTGCCCTATGTGGAGCTGGTCAACAAGGAGCAGGCCACCTGGCTGATTTGTCACAATGACGATGTGGAATTCCGACAGCTGTGCTATCGTGCCTGCAAGCAGTTGCTGCAGCGCGAGACAGCACCCAAAACTGGAGAGTCCACAACACCCAAGCTGGAGCCACTCAGTCAGGAGCGATTCCTAAGCGATTTCAATGCCAAGCATAAGGTGCAGTTGACTGAATCTGCGCTGCATGCCATGCGACATGCCATAGAGGTAAGCCAAGTAGACTATATAACAGTTGGACTGAAAAATTTGTGGACTAAAATAGAAAATTGTTTTTTAATCAAATTTGATTTTTATATTTAATACGATACCTTCAAGGGCGATACAAAAATTATAACGGTTATACAATTTTTCGATCATTTTTGTAATACGATTTTCCTTTAGCCTCAAAATAGGCCTCAGTTTCGGCAATTACAGCTAAATTATATTCCAAAGTGCACTTTCCTGGGGTCTGAGCAGAGGAAAAGGTCGCTGGGGGGCCAGATTTGGAGAGTACGGTGGATGCGGCAGCAATTTGAAGTCCAATTCATGCAATTTTGCCTTCTTTTTCATTGATTTGGGACACGGTGCATTTGGTACACTCATGGCTCATGCGGCAGACTCGTTGTACAGAGATTTTGCATACCCAAATATTCATGCACGATATATCCAAAATGTTTCTCAGATATCTTATTCATCTTCTTCAAACTAACAAAAGTTGCTTCATTCAAAATGCTTTATCTTCCAACCAAATAGTCCGACAGGAGTAGGTCTAACTAAAAGTCATATGAGTTAATCCATACTAGCAGCGCCATTTGTATATCAGCTTACGAACTTTTCAGCCCATCTGTTATGCCTATAAATATATAACATATATATAATTATACTCTTTAGATCTATGTCGAGGCGGATCAGTCTTGCGTGCGACTTACCGCTTTTATGCGCTTCCTGGTGTCCATTGTGCGTCTCTTAGAGCAGCGACCCAGCATGTATTTGTACGAGCTGAAGAGCAGCTTGGATTGTGGCTTAAGCAGCACCTTTGAATATGGTTTTCCCAATTTATATTCGATAATTGTGGCGCACGATGATCTCTTTACAATTAATATGGGTGCCACGCAGGAGCGCAGCGATGTGGCCTTAAATGTGAATTGCGAGTGTGAGTGGAGAACTAAATGAAATAATTAAATTAAAATTTATTATATATATTTGTGTATATGTATCGCTTACAGTACGCCTTGGCTCTGGTGCCACGCATCAGCATCTGTTTGGCTCCTTGAAGCTGCCCTATGCCAAGCACAAGGCTCAACGCAGCAATCGCACGCCGCTGGGCGAGCACAATCGTCCGCCGCCGGCACAGGCCCCACCACCGCACAAGACTCGAGCCATTGCCAATGAGTATGCGAGCAGCGTGTGCAATGGCGCCTATAAGCCTCAAGTATCCGTTAATAGCTTCCAAGCATATCAGGAGCAATTGGCAGCCAACTCCAAGTGCTCGCCGCCCAGTGCCAACAGCTCGGTGCTGTCGTCCACCATGTTGAATAGCTCGTTGTGCAGCAATTGCAGCAACAAGGAGAATTCCTTAAACAACTCGCAGCAATTCTTTCAAAACAGCAACAGCAGCAGCGGTGGCAGCAGCAGCAGCAGCAACAGCAACAGCAACAGCTCCTTCAATACATCCTGTGAGCTCAACAGCAGCCTCTGCCCAGCCGATGTGACCTCCAGCACGGCCATCACACAAGCCTTGCCGTATGCACAGGCGGGCAAGCTTTGGTATCGTCGCCAGGCAAGCTTCTATCAGCAGCAGCAGCTGCAGCAGCAACAGCAACAGCGCCAACGTCAACAGCAGCAACAGCAGCAGCAGATGTCGACATTGTTGCCACATCAGCTGGACTCGGGACGAGATCTTTATGATTTAAATATGCCGCCCATTAGTGCCAGCTATGACCCACCCAAGCCCGATACGCCGCCATCGGAGGTAAGCTTTATAGAAAACAATATCATAACTATATATAGAGCATATATAATTTTATGCTATTTTGCTCCAGAAACTGCCCTTCTGGATCGATCCCATTTGGAGCAATCAGTCGCAGCAGCCCAAGCAAAATTTGCTCAACATTCGTCTGCCGGAGCTCAAAGCGCTCAATGTCTTGCCCATGCTCCTATCGCCATATACCATATCCAAGCATGTGAATATGAAGCGACAGATGTTTAACTTTGATAATCATGATCGTAAGATAGCCTAAGGAGCAACGTAGATCTTAAGTACCAAGTGGAATACTAAGACTTCCACTTTCTCATTTAAACAGGTTCCCGGTGAGCCTTAAAATTGTTACAATTTGATAAACAAAATTTTGTCTCTATAAAAAAAAAATCCTTTAGCTGTAGCGCAATTGTTAATGCCATTCTATTGATACTACAAGAATAACGAGGATATATCATAAGATTGCTTTCTTTTATAAATTTGTTACACGGATCACAATCTATACACTTTGTATTTTAGTTTTAAGCTAAAACTTGTAAATTGCTCAAAATTGTTGAGCCAAAAAATTAGAAAAATATATATATTTTTTTGATCGATTTATCGAAAAGAGGAAGAGTTCTTGTATTGCTTATTGATGTGGAGACTCGGGCTCTAGTTTCTGTACGCATAGATGCAAACTATGCAATTTGTGTTCAGGGTATCTATAGACTAGACTATTCTTACTAGACTGATCTAAATTTTTAACTCTCATTGATGAAATTCCCAACATTTATTCACAAACTTAATTTGATATTTAAAATTTATTTAACAATATTATTTAAATTAAGATTGGATGAACTTAATTTAAAATAAAAATTGCATTAAAAATTTATGTATAAAGTCTTAAAAATTTGGCGCGACTTGACGAAAGATTGCGTTGGCTAACTCGATGCCAAAGAAGGTCGCCGCATTGGCCGGAAAGGCACGAAGTATAACGGGTGTAAAGCCACTGAAAGCGTTAACAAATGTTGTTATATGAACCAATAAAAGTCAGTTAATAGAAGCAAAGACTAACCGATATAATGCACTGATACCATCATTTTTCTTTAGATCTTTAAAAACTGCCCTTATGCCATCGAACTTCCCCTCGGGCGCTAATTGATCAGATTTCGATTAGAACAAACTACAAAACTAATCTACTACGACTACTACTACTACTACTACTACTATTGACGGAACTACTCTCCAGGCTTACCAGATTGTAAACGACTTTTCAGCACATCCGCCGGCATACCGCCAATCCAATAGAATATGCCCGCCAAGCCACCTGCTACAATAGCCGGAATTAGATCGACATTTGGCCGATCAAAGCGACGCTTGTACTCGTCCGTCAAGATCTCATAACTTAGAAAGTACAGCCCATTTGCGGGTATATCTGAAAACGAATATATAGTTAAAATATATACACATATATATACATATAGTTTAAGTCGCATGTAAACGAAATTATCGCGTCATACTCGTCGCATAGTAGTAGCCAGCCAATATAATTGCCATGTGCTCGTTGCGCTTATGATGTGTGTTAATAACGTGTCGGTGTCGATTAGATTACAATTCACTTTACTGTATAATATAGATATGCATTTAATGCAATCCAATTAATGTGCACTAATTGCTAGTGCTACACGAGTCGAAGACAACACGCGCTGCCATAGTAGACAGTGGCTGTTCAACTGAATTCTTGCCTCTCAAACTTTTGTTAAATTTCTTATCAATTTAAAATTGATTCGAGTTTAACATAAAATTGCTTAAGTCTTAAAGCAGCACAGTGTTTGCTTAAAGTACACTGCAGCTGCTTCACAATGAAACGTTTATGTGCTACAATTTAAGCCATAATTTTTTCAATTTCAGTTTATCAAATATATTATTTGATTTAACATTTAACTTAAGACTTGTTTGTATATATATTAAATATTTATAATTGTATACAATCATTCCTAGTTTGACTCCTTTTGAACTCTTTAAGAACAATTGATCAAACAGCTTGAAAGCAATGAAGATTTTGCTTGAAACATATCAAAGCAAGCAGAGCAAACAGTTAAAACTGTCTTACATATAATTATATAGATCTATATACACATAAAATATATATCCGATCTGAGCTTAATGCTAATCCTAACTTAAATATAAACTATTTTCTATACACATCTCATTATGCATACTTAACAATTTGAGTACATTATAAACATTCATATTTAAAAACAATTTGCATTTTATTTAATTTACATAATAATATTGCATTAACAAAGACTAAACTGACACTTAACTTTTAGCTTGAACATTAATAAGAAAGTAAGCCCTGGGTCTACCTGAAATTTGGGAAATAATAACAATTAGCTAATAATCTGTTTACTAGAAATTTGGTGCAACCAAATTGAAGAAGTTATTCGCCAGCTCAATGCCAAAGAAACAGGCAGCATTGGCTGGGAAGGCGCGTATCATAATGGGCGTAACGCCGCGATACAGAGCCAATGGACCATCCTTGACAATCAAATCCTTGAACACGCTGCGCACGCCATGCTTATAGGTGCCCTCGGGTGCTGCAAGAAATTTGATGCATTAAAACGAAATTAGGTTGGAATATATAGGACTTACCTGATTGCAGTCGACTCTTGAGCACATCGGCGGGCATGCCCAAAATCCAATAGGCCATGCCTGCGGCGCCGCCCGCAAATATGGTTGAGGCAGTGTTGATTTCGCCCGTCTTCGAGTGGGCCTTGGCCACATCCTGTATGTACTCATAGACCAGGAAATATAGCCCATTGGCAGGCAGATCTACAAAAACATATTAAACAACTTTTTAGTAATCGAATATATGAAATACAAATATATATATATATATATAATTATAGACTTTATCTAGCTACTTAAATTGCAGTTATTGCTTACTTACAGCTTTGTTTATGTTATTTGAAATTTCTTAATTCTTGATTCTTGATTCTTGCTTGACTTAATGTTCTGGAACTATGATAGAAGCTGTGAGAAATTTTTTATATCTTGCTATGAGAATCGGGCGGCGACATCAACGGCGCCATAAATATCTTGTTTATTGCAATATAGTAAATCCGAGTGAACTATATACTACAATAATTACAAACAAACACACACAGACACACAAACACATAGACACACATTAGTTCGCACATTGTGCAAAGAAAAACATAAACAAGTTACAGTGGGTTCGATTTGTAAGCAAAACGCATTTCAATTTAAATAACAAAGAGATTAAAAAAAAAATCAGAAATTAATTAAATCAATATTAAATAGAAAATAGTTTTGTTTGCTTAAATATTTAAATTTAAAAGACAAGTTTTTTATAATAAAATATAACAAAAGAATATATTATATAATTTATAATTAGTTATTTATTTATTAATATACCATCTTTTGTTATATATTTTTTGTTTACCTAAATATTTAAATTAACAAAGCAAATATTACAGAATTACAAGTAAACAAAAGAATATAAATAAGTAAATAAATTATTTATTTATTTATATTTTTTATTAAAATTTTACTATACAATTTTTATTTATTTATTTATATATTTTGTTATTAATTCCAAATAAATAATTTTGGTTTTAAATTTATTTATATTCTTTTGTTACAAATTTTTAATTTGTTCATAATATATAATAAATTAGTTTTTTTTAATATTTTTTTGTTATATTTAAATTTTCAAACTTTAACAAGCAATTTGTATTTTATTATATATTTTATATGTTTGTTATTGATTTTCAAAAAATAATAGATTTAGAATATTTTTAACAGGTTTCATACATATATTTTTTTTTCAACAAGAATGCGTAGTTTTTAATGGACTGCTAAATATTTATATATTTCAATTTAATTTATATTAAAAAAAAAAAAACTATATAATTTGCTTTATTTGTATTCATAGAAATCTAACAACCTAATCTATAAATCTAACAACCAGATTAATCTAAGATATTATAATATGAGATTTAAATAATTTTTATTGAAAATGTAATTAGATATTTATTTAATTATTCAATAATGTTTTTTTATTTATAGACTAATTCCGATTTAATTTTATTTTAAGCATTTATGCATATTGGATTGTTTTATACACATTTATATAGCCAACTAAAAGCAATTTAACCTCAGAATTTTAATAGATCAAAAATATACATCGATTATATATATATACAAAATATACATATTCATATACCAAATCAATTTCCCACAACGAATAGCACAAAACAAATATTTCATATTATTCCAGTAATATAAGAAGTATCTATTCCCAAAACTAATTCCAAATATTGCAGACCATATTATCATATATCATATCATAGATCATATTATATATTAGATCAGGTATATATATATCAAAGTACCTATATTAGCATAAATTTAACTTTAACTAAAATACTTTCACATCTTTCATTAGTTTCGTAAATTTGACATTCTAATTACATTCTAATAGCTAAATATTTTATATCCAAATTAGTTTTAGGTATTTTTATAGATTCATCCCTTTACATAGTAGATAAAATACCAAAAGTAACTATCTCTGGTTACTAAGCCAAATTTTCATTAATAATTTGTCGAATTCCAAATATTTAGTACAAAAGAGGAAGAAAAATAGAGAGAGAAATACGGGTTGTTATAGAATTTGTTTCAGCACACAAACACGACCTTGTGCTCATTGGAAGACGTGGAGAAACTTCTCAAACCGACGCCCATTATATACATACATACATATCTACGATATATACATACACACACACTCACACCCACATATATATATGCATATATATATAAGTAAAGCTTTATCGAAGGATGTCACAATCAGAAATATGTATTTCCGTTAAAGCGAAAATTATACTGGAATACATAAAAAATGTGTATATATGGAATTACAATAACAATAGGAGTTCAAATCTGTTTTCGCTCTCAGTCTGATGGGAACCATGAGGCTGCGTTTTAGTATATGAACGGAATTCGAGGCAAGTGTACCTGCTTGGTTCGAGGAATAGAGAAGTCTACGCGCCAGTGCTTGCCAAACTGTGCGACAAACGATTGAGATGTTGTCGGTGACGAGTCTGATAAAAGTGCTAATCGTGCTGCTGCTAGTGAGTGACCTCCGAGCAATACTTATACGATATGATATGAAATGAAATGAAATGATATATATATATATATATGGTTAAACTCTGCCTACAATAGCGCTGCCAGCTACAGTCAGCCCTGCCACAGCTGGACCAGCAGCCGGAGGCAACTGTGGAACTGGATGTACTGAGCTGCCCCTCGAGCTGTGTCTGCCAGTATGCCGCCTTCAATGAGCTGCCCATCGCACGCTGGGTGAATCACATGACCAATGTGGATGCCTCGGATGATTCCGACTTCCTTTTGACTACACACATCAAGCTGGCAACGTGTCTGCTGCAGGAAGAGAGCGAGACGCAGACGCTGTTCAGCGCTTTACCCATGGACCTGCAGGCTCTTATCCTGATGCATACGGGCAGCCCGGGTAGCCAGCTGACAGGTGAGTCTTAGCTTTATTAATCAATTACTAAAGCTATCTTTAAATTTGATTAACAATATAGTTGTTTAGTCACAAAATATATTCAGCAAAACTTTCGAATTTGAAACTCAAACATTTCAGTCAAGCTTTATTTATTTTTGACGCAGCTTTAATGAGCTTAAAAAGCTTTGTATAAAATATTAAGCATTCATAAGACTAATCTATCGCTTAGAGACTGTTAAACAAAAGCTATGTATGCAGACAAAGCTTTAGTGTATTTTAAAAAGAATTTTATCAAAGCTAAGCTTTTACACAAGACAAAGCTTCAATGAGCTTTACAAGCTTTATATTACATTTAAACATGGATAAGAATAAGTTTCGAATTTAGAGTCTGATAGTTAAAATTGATGTATGTAAACAAAGCTTTAGAGATTAAACATAAGCTTTGAGAAGAATAAGTTGAGATAAGTTAAGATAACCACTCAAACTTTAAATACTAGGGCAAAGCTTTGTCTAAATATATACCACTTCGATTGTTAATCTCGATTGATAATCTTAAGTGACAAAAGGCTTTTTCAGTGTAATAGTAATAGAAAGCTTTCTACATCACAAATTATATTGCTATATAGAGTTCCGGATTAATCAAAAGCCAAAGCAAATGTTAACACACAATAATAATATACGATTGCAGTGAATACGAGCAGCTTGCGTGCCCTCAACCAGCTGAGCACACTGGAAATACGCGGCTCCGGCACCACCACACTGAACATCGATGAACCGCTCGAGTTTTTGCAGAATGCCAACTTTGAGCAGGTGACGTTGCAGGCGAGCGAACGTTTGGAGCGTCCGCAACACTCAAAGCTGCCGAGTGATGATTACGAGTACAAGCCGCCCAGCGATGTAGCTGGCAACGAGGCCACGCCCAAATACCAACTGCAATTCGAGGCGGATGCCGCCGTGGAGATCATGAGCTATGAACAGCATGTGGAGCGACTGAAGCAGACGCGCATGCCTAGCTTTTGGGGCTGGACACAGCTCGAAGTGCTGCGCATACACAATTGCCAGCTGAACGAGCTGCACTGGCAGATGTTCGATGGACTGACGCAGTTGCATCACTTGAGTCTCGAACGCAACGGCATCGAGGAGTTGCAACCGTTTGCCTTCAGCGGAGCGCCGCATCTGAAGAGCCTCTCGCTGGCACACAATACAGTCGCACGTCTTTACTACTTGGGTCTGGCTGGACTATTGGAACTCGAGACACTCAATCTGGCTGACAATCATTTGGAGCGTTTGAGTGAATCGAGTTTTCCGCCTCTGCCACGACTGCTAAAAGCTGATCTGAGAGAGAATCCCATTATGTATATATTGCCGGCGACGTTTTGGGTGATGAACGATACGCGTGAACTGCTGCTGGGCAGCGAGCTGGCAGCACTGGAGCTGCGCAGCTGGAATAGCTATGGACAGTTCGATTCGCTGCACAAATTGCGCAAGTTGAGTCTGGGCAATGTGAGCACGACCAGCTTGGAGCAGGGGGTGTTTAAGGTAAGGCAATTGATGAGGCTAAAGCTAACTTTCACTTTGATTTTCTCATGTGAAAGCAGAGTATCAAGAGTAATGCTTATAATAGTCCAATCTTCTCTCTCTCTCTCATCTTCTTATCTCTTGGAATCCCTCATCTAAAAGCAGACTATCAAGAGTAGTCCTTATATCCATCTAATCTTCTCTCTATCTCTCTCTCTCATCTTCTCATCTCTTTGAATCCCTCATCTGATAGCAGCGTATCAACAGAGTAATCCTTATACATCTAATCTTCTCTCTCTCTCATCTTCAGGGTCTTCATGCACTGGAACAGCTCACTCTTCATGGAAACGTAGGCAGCGTGCAGTTCGATGCCTTCGCTGGCATGGAACAGCTGCGTGAGCTGGACCTCAGTCATTGCGGCATTGTGGAGTTATCCATGGATGCACTACTAGGTCTCAAGCGGTTGGAGTTGCTCAATTTGGCGCATAACAATCTGACACATATACCGAATGGTCTGCTCGACGATCAGCTGCAGCTGGAGGTGGTGCAGCTGCAGGACAATCAACTGCGCACGCTGCCCACCACCTTCTTTCAGCAGCCGCGTTTGCGCGTGGCGCGCCTCGATCAGAATCCCTGGCAGTGTGACTGCGACATGAGCAATTGGCTGCCAAGGCTGACGAATGTGATGCGCGGCCCCAGCGTCGAGAGTTGTGTGCGCGACATTAATGGAGAGCCAATGCTCTGCCGGCATGTGGTCAGCTATGAGACGGACAAGAAGCTGGTGCCACGCTGTGCCAACTATAATGGACGCAGCGTATACTATGTGCTGCGCAGGCAGCTGCACTGTGGCGCCTTGCCCATATTGGCGACATCAAAGGGCGGCAGCACGCGTGGCCTGCCCCATTGGCGGAAATTGGAGCTGCAACAGCAGCAGCAACAACACAAACTGGGCGCCAAGAAGAAGCAGCATCCGCACAAGAAACAACGCAAATCACATTTGGCGCAAAGAAACAATTTGGAGCACATATTGAAGGAACAGCAAAAGCAACAAAACGAGGTAGACTCGGCTCAAACTGATGGCCAGCAAATGTCCAATGAGATTTAATAACAACAAACACACACACGCACACACACACACAAACACACACACACTCGCACTTAGTTTAGCCTTAAGTTGAATTTCAATAATTATGAATGTTTAATACGCCAACAACAACTAATTAGAATTAATAAAATAAATGATTAAGTACACATCGACTGAAACTAAACTGAGACGATTGCGCGATGGAAAGTTCAGCTTTACGAAAACAGGAAATCAATTTAGAATGGACTTAACATTACGGGAAGCGATCAGAGAAATATACTATAGAGAAGTTTTTAAAGGAAATAACAGTTATGGAAGTCTTTAAAGGCTGGTATACATAGCACTTAGAATTACTTCTAACCGAGAGCCACGAACACGTTTATAGGATTCTGTTTGATTTGAAATGGGTTTCTCTATTAGATCAATATGTTATACTATTTTGCTTTACATATCTATCTTTCAGTGGTCAGAGCTGAGCCTAAGCACATAGAGGCAGAGCAGAGCCAGTGAAGCCTAAACAGAGCCTAAACAGAGCCACAGGCTGAAGCAGAGCAGAACCAGAGCAGAGTCAGTAGCCAGACTTAAGCCAGAGAAGAGTTATTGGTAGAGCCATAAGCAGACCCATAGGCAGAGCCAGAGCAGAGGCAGAGCACAGCCAATGGGCACAGATCTATAGGCAGAGCCAGAGCAGAGCTAATGGCCAGAGTTGAGCCTAAGCAGAGCCATAGGCAGAGCCAGAGCAGAGGCAGAGCAGAGCCAGTGACCAGAGATGAGCCTAAGCAAAGCCATAGGCTGAAGCAGAGCAGAACCAGAGCAGAGCCAGTGGCCAGAGTAAAGTCTAAG
Source organism: Drosophila nigricruria (assembly GCA_037075265.1). Taxonomy (NCBI): domain Eukaryota; kingdom Metazoa; phylum Arthropoda; class Insecta; order Diptera; family Drosophilidae; genus Drosophila; species Drosophila nigricruria. The sequence goes on along the minus strand of JBAMCI010000196.1, from coordinate 6,914,487 downwards.
CAGAGCCATACTCACAGCCAATGGCCAGAGTTGAGCCTAAGCAGATTTATAGGCAGAGCCTAAGCAGAGCCATAGGCAAAGCGAGTGGCAGAGCCATAGGCAGAGCGAGTGGCAGAGCCAGCGCAGAGCCAATGGCCAGAATTGAGCCTAAGCATAGCCATAGGCAGAGCCAGAGCAGAGGCAGAGCACAGCCAATGGCCAGAGTTGAGCCTAAGCAGAGCCATAGGCAGAGCGAGTAGCAGCGTTGAGCCTAAGCAGAGCAATAGGCAGAGCCAGAGCAGAGGCAGTGCCTAAGCAAAGCCATAGGCTGAAGCAGAGCAGAACCAGAGCAGAGCCAGTGGCCAGAGTAAAGTCTAAGCAGAGCCATACTCACAGCCAATGGCCAGAGTTGAGCCTAAGCAGATTTAGATGCAGAGCCTAAGCAGAGCCATAGGCAGAGCGAGTGGCAGAGCCATAGGCAGAGCGAGTGGCAGAGCCATAGGCAGAGCGAGTGGCAGAGCCATAGGCAGAGCCATAGGCAGAGCCATAGGCAGAGCCATAGGCAGAGTCATAGGCATAGCCATAGGCAGAGCCATAGGCAGAGCCATAGGCAGAGCCATAGGCAGAGCCATAGGCAGAGTCATAGGCAGAGCCAGCGCAGAGCCAGCGCAGAGCCAACCGCCAGAGTTGAGCCTAAGCAGAGCCATAGGCAGAAGCAGAGCAGAGCCAGTGGCCAGAGTAAAGTCTAAGCAGAGGCAGAGCAGAGCCAATGGCCAGACTTGAGCCTAAGCATAGCCTAAGCAGAGCCTAAGCAGAGCCATAGGCAGAGCGAGTGGCAGAGCCAGAGCAGAGTCTGTGGACAGTGTTGAGCCTTAGAGATAGGCAGAGCGAGTGGCAGAGCCAGCGCAGAGCCAAGGCAGAGCCAGGGCAGAGCCAGTGGATAGAGTAAAGGCTAAGCAGAGGCATAGGCACAGCCAATGGCCAGAGTTGAGCCTAAGCAGGGCCATAGGCAGGGCCAGTGGCGAGTTTAGCCTAAGTTGAGCCTAAGTAGAACCACAGGCAGAGCCAATGGCCATAGGGATAGCCAGTATATACGACTATAGCGCAATATAGAAAGATTATATAATATAGAGAATATTATATAAATATACTTCTTCCTACTAACTATGCTATGAATATATCTAACTTTCAGTCTCACTTACCTCTCAGCATCGTTGCGCAGCTGCCTTTGAAGACACTGCGCAGACCGCCCTCCTTATACAGCTTGCCAGCGCAGTCGATCATGCCGGTGTATTTCTTTTCGCCCCCTGGTCCAGTGCCCTGGGTTTGCAGCAAAACTTTGATGCGCTCACCGGGCGCCATGATAAACGTGGAGAAGAGGCCAGAGAACGAGCCGGCGACAAATATTTGCGGATATGTAAGCTTTGAGTCCTCGCCGCGCTGCTGCAACCGTTTGCCCAGTGCATAGCCAGCAAAGCACATGGCAAAAATGGGCGCTACGCCCGTCAGCGGTGCCGACATGCCCTTGTACAGGCCCCGAAAGCCCTCGTTGCGTATGGTCTTGGTGGCGCAGTCTAAGGTGCCAGTGTACAAGGGCTGCTCCCCAGGCGCTGGCCGTGGCATCGTTTGCAGGCGCACCTGGGCAAGAGATGTTAGTTAGCTAATTTCCTTTTCGTGTCACAGTCAACTCACCTTAATCGTATCGAGCGGATGGCCGGAGAGTACATTGCATATGCCGCCAAAGCCGCCGGTGATGAAGGACTTAAGCGGATTAGCTTTGCGTTCTGCTGGCGCATTATCAATCTTCTCAACAGATGCCATTGCTTAGATATTTATGAGGCTGTAAATGGGGAGTATTATATTAGATTTTAGTTATATACAGTTTAAGTGCTCTCCTGCATATAGCAAGAGGTTTGGTATATTATAATATATAAATTTAATTGCTAAGATACCGAATTTAAATGGCATGAATTCAATAATAATTAATAATAATAAAAAATATTTTTTTAAATAAATAAAATATTAATAAAATAAATTAAAAAAAAAAAAAATAATAAGAAATATTTTTAAATAATAAAATTTAAAAAAAATAATAATTAAATAATTAAAACAATAATAATAACAAAATTAAAAAAATAAATATACAAAATTTAAAAAATAATAAATTAATTTTAAAAATATTATTTAAAAAAAAAATAATAAAAATTAAAAAAATAATAAAAAAATTTTTTAAAATATATAAAATAACAACAAATAAATAATTTAAATAATTTAAAATTATAGTAAACAAATTTAGGAAAATAAAATAAAATATAAAAGTTATATACAGCGTAAGCTTGGTCAAACTACAATATTAACATCATATCTCTTATATCTTCGAACAGTATATAATTGTATATTATATATATTTATATATAGTTTTTTATAAGTTTAAGTATGTGCATATTTAAGCCAATCAGACATGGGTATGTTTTATCTATAGGGTTTAGAGAGCCTAAACTTATTCAAAACATTAACAAAATGTCAGAGGTCAGCTATAGTATTCTATATAAGCTTTTGCTATATGTAAACTATATAGAGATAATTATATATACAAGGCTATGAGCCTGAATAGCTGTGATATATGTATATAGAGGCTTATCACCTATACATAAACCCAACTAGATACAGACACGTATGTAATCATATACAAATTTCAATATTCCAATATTTCGTAAAGGCTTAACTGGAATTTGCACTCTGTCTGCCAATCAGATTGCTTAATCTCTGCTGGTCATTGTACTAAAGCTGATAAGAATTAGAGTAAATTAATGTGCAAAGCCCACAAATGTGCAAAGCCAACAGCTAAAGATCCAATAAGGAGTCTATCCTGCCTGTCTGACTTACCTGATCAGATATACAAATAAATGTGCTCAAAAATATCGTCGTGGCGGCTAGGTGGCAGTGAGTGCGAGCGAGCGCGAATGAGTAGAGGCGCAGGCAGAACCTGTTGCGGGCAGCACAACAAGATGTCGACTGTTTTCACTTGAGAGAGCGGCGCCTGTGTGGGTAGTAATGGATTGGCTATGTTATCAACATTGCTCATGTCTTGCGGAGCGAGACACACATTGTGTTTTGGTTACGTACCTGGGAGTACTAAAAATTTGCTTAACTAAAGCTGCATTGCCGGCAACGAGGTTCAAAGTCCGCTATCGCTTGGCAATTTGAACCACAATCGCGTTTATTTGTGTTCAAGCATCGGCGACCTTTTCTATTGCAGACAGTCTAATCGCTGCATGGAATTTGTTTACTTTCTAATCATAAAAAATTCCGTTTTGTTTCTGTTTTTAATTCACCAAAATGTCGACGGTTTGTAATTTTGTTTTCTGTAATTGAATCTAGAGATGAGCTGGCCGAAAACTACACGGCCAGTTATGTGTGTGTGAAAGAAGCTATGTCAAAAAATTATTTTTATTTGAATAATTCAATGTCAAATAATTATATAAATGGTCTATTTAACACTATTTAGTTAAGAATGGATATATTTTTTTAATTAATTTATGATTAAATATCATATATTGACACACGCTGTAATATTGACACGCCGATGAAAAGCACGAACTGGTTACATCTCTATTTGCATGCTCTCAACAGGGTGCTGCCAACTCGTGCTAATGTTTACTCAGCTGTTAGCAGCTGCGCGGCAAATTACAAAAATTTCTATGTACTCTATCAAAATCTATACATTTAATTACATAATTTGTAAACTTATACAATAGTAAAATATATATATAGCATCTGTGTGGCCAAACCCTCAATATCTAAAATGTTAACAAATCATTGGCCAGCTCAACGCCAATAAATACCGCAGCGGTCGAGGGAAAAGCACGTATTAATATAGGCAGAACGCCGCGATATAAGGCCTTGGGTCCCTCCTTGGCCATCAATTCCTTGAAAACGCTGCGTATGCCATGCTGATAACGGCCCTCGGGTGCTGGATAAGAGAAGTGAGAGTTAGTATGCTTTTTGGAGATATATGCTATGGTCAACTAACCCGATTGCAGTCGACTTTTAAGTACATCAAAGGGCACCGCCAAGGACCAAAAGGCAATGCCCGCCATGCCGCCCGCAAAGATGGTCGATGTGGGCGATATGCTGCCCGTTGTTGAGTGTCGTCTAGCGAAATCCTGCAGGGCCTCGTAAACCACAAAATAGACGCCAGTCGGTGAATCTGTAAGGGATTAAGGTTAGCATATACAGCCTTTGTCCAGAAAGTAATAGGACTGATTTTTGTTTTCGCCGTGACTGTACGCAGGACAGCGCACGCGTGCCGACGGGCCCACTCCGGACTTTCCTTTGTTTCCTCGCCTGAATAGACCGACGAAAGGAAAGAATTTTGAAACGACATAGCGGATCAATGCAGCTTAAAGGCTACTCCGGAGCATGTCTACCGTAACGCAGGAATCAGTCCTATTACTTGCCGGACAAACCCTATACATTTACAGTAAATAATCAACTTTCGCTCACCTCGCAGCACGCACGCACAGGTGCCCTTGAACAGACTCCGCATGCCGCCTTGCCTATAAAGCTTTATAGCCGTATCCGTTAGGCCATGGTACATGGCGGGACCTGTCACCGGTTGTGTTTGCAGCAATACCTTAATACGATCCGTTGGCACCGTAACCAGAGCCGAACATATGCCCGCCCCCACGCCGGCCATAAATATCTGTGAATAGGTGAGCTTAACGTGTTCGTCCGTCTGAAAGAGCCGCTTGCCCGCCGCATAGACAGCAAAGTCCACGGCATAAATGGGCGTAACACCTACTAAAGGTGCTGAAATGCCTCTATAAAAGCCACGAACGCCCTCATGACTGAACGTCTTCACGGTACAATCGATGATACCTTTGTACTTGGGCGGCTGCCCGGCGGCAGGTAAGGGCATTGTCTGCAGGCGCACCTGAGAGTGAATGGAAATTTGTGAAAATAAATTTTAAATGTACTATTTCCAACTCACCTTGATCGTATCCAGCGGATAGCCTGTTAGCACACTGCATATGCCACCAAAGCCGCCAGCTATGAACGACTTAACGGGATTCGCTTTGGGATCGCTTGCCGTCGGTAACGCCATAGCGGAACTTGCGGTACTATTTACGTAAACGCAGCCAAAATGTCGTCAGTGCCAGTGAGTCTTAGAGATTGATACATGCACGTGTGTTGAGTATTGTTTGGGTTATGTTATCAGTGAACTGGACTGCTGATGCTGCTGCTGCCTAATAATGCTAATCGATTTGTGGATTTCTTCGGCTAGCTCAATTTCCATTTCGAAGTTACAGCAGCGCTCGTCCAGATGTTATCAACTAAAACCATATGTTTCAATGGCAAGCATTTACATACTGCTAAAATGTTATTAACAGTGGACATGCAACTTATGCTGTTAACAATAGTTTACTCGTAGTGCACTGTTATGAAATGTCTGGAATTTTATGACTGAAGTTTGGATATAAATGGGTTTATAAATAAGTAAGCGGTATAAGAGTATAAAACTGATAAAAACCAAAACTTACAGCTCTCTCTGGCTTTTATCTCTTGCAAACAGACGTGACAAGTCCCAAGGCTTAATAGTCATCGTTTGTTGCTTGTAACTAATTTATGTTTACATGTTTTAAAAACAACAACAATTTTGATACAATAAAAATTAGGAATAAATGTTTGCCTTTTCAGTTTGGCATTTTCTTTAAAGATTATCTTTGCATAGGTCATTTGTATAATTTATATATACAGTTGACAGCTTTAAATATATAACAATATTTTTTTATTCAATACATAAATTGGTCTAACACATATAATTGATAAACCGGCCGTATTGCTGCTTCTATCAGAAGCGTTAAGAAATTTGATTTTGAATAACATTTTTAAAAAACGTTTGTTAAAGCCTATCGATAAATCTAAAAAAAAATCAACATTCACAACGACTATCGTTGTTTAGCCTAAATACTTAAAATGAACGATCATAACAACGATATGCTGCTAATGCTTATCGATAATTCTAAAAAAAATCAACATTCATTCTTAATACTTAAGATGAAATTTTATAAAAATAAACTTAATAAATGCATAAAAAAACATTTTAAAATTAAGTCTTCATTCATTTGTGCATTTATGATTAATTACATCAACCATCGATTTGGTTGTTGTCAAGTGCCTATCGAGTACTCCACAAGCAGGGCTGCCAGAGTGAGCTAAAAATTGTTGCGTATGCGTGTGCAAAGCATATGCATAGCAAATTTTATTGTTTAAAACAAACATTTTGTGCAAAAAATTGTGCAAAAGCATATGTAGAACTTATGTCTGATACAAGTGCTCTCGAATTATGTATCAGTTGTAGTGCGAGCTGCAGTAGCAGGCGCAAAAGAAGAAAGTGAAGCAGCTACAACAACAACAACAGCAATAGGAGCAGCAGCAGCAACAACAACAACAACAACAAATTTTGTAAAAGCGAAAAAGGAAAAAATATATATACATACATATATTTGTACACAACATCGAAACGCACACAGCAACGTGCTCGCCCCCATAATTATTTCAAGGAACAACAAAACACAGCGTTTGCAATGTCCAATGGTGACGATGTGCTAGACAATTGGGAAGAAATCGACGAGGCAGGCGTGAGTATACAAATGACATTACAACAACAACAACAACAAATACAAACAACAACAACAAAACATACAAAAATGCTCTGTCGAATCTCTTCTAGCTTTGCATGACGCTGCAAACGAAACTGCAAACAGGCAACGACGACGACGAGGACAATAGCAGCAGCAATTTCAAGCCCGCCTCTAGCCTCTCAGCAACCTCCTCTAGCAAAATGAAATTACTTCAACGGCCGCAGGAGAGCACTGGACAATCGGCAACAGTCGTTGCGCTGGCAGCGCCCAAACAAATCATGATTGCCAAGAAGCCAGCATTGGATGATGAGTCGACGTGTGCGCCGCCCGTCATGATGGTACTGCACAAGTCGAGCAGCGAGTATGATGCTGTCAATTATGCCACGCCCATTAGCACTCAAACGGTCAAGATACTGCGCCGACCCGCACAGGCCGAAGAGCGTCGCGATACGAACGGCATGCGGCCCAAGCAACCCATCAAGACGCTGCAGCAGCGTGAACAGGAATACGCACAGGCACGTCTACGCATACTGGGCAGCGCCAAGAATCCCGAGGACGATAAACCGTTAGTATCTGAAGTATATAATGTGACGTTTGATACTGCCCAAGCTCTTATTTGCAGATATCTATATAGATTGTGTCTTTGATGCTGACATTTCATATTGCATATATAGTTGCTCCTAAAGCTCATGCAGCTTGAGTGACTCATACTCTCTAAGAGCGCTCTGCTGCCATATTGTATATAGCAACAGCTGGGCATCAATAGATTATAGCAGATAAAGTCATATACGTGCGTTAGCTATATATATATAGTTATATGCCTATTGAAACACAATTCTATTATATCAGCTATTTTATGTTCAGTTTGATAACCTAGATAAAGATAAGATATACTATAGCTGTCATAGAAACAATCGAATGATTTAATGATGCAATTTGTATAAGCAAGGAAAACTTCAATAGGCTGCATGCTAAGAGAGCTATTTCGACTTGATCCAGATAAAACTATCTATATACAATACCTTACCTGAACTATACCACTATAGCTGTCATAGAAACAATCCAGTCTGTATGAGCAATGACAACTTTAAAAGAATTCCTGCTATGGCATTACCAAGGCTGCAATGTCCATTTGATCTATATAGTTTAAGATATAGCTGCAATACCTTCCTTAAACTAACTTTCTATACAAACCATCTGTTACCTTTTGATCATTCAAAAACTAATCTGTAATCTCTCTTGCAGTGCTGCAACGGCCGCAACGCTCGTGGTGCTATCTACCCAAGTGCAGCCGGAGGTGACGACGACGACAGCGCCGGCATTTAACTTCAATAACAACAACAATAATAACAACAGTGGCATTCAGTCAGTTGGCAGCAATGCACCGGGTATGCATCGCTCCACATCGGCGCCAAAGATGTCACAGACGGCGCCCATTTACAACAACTACAACAATTACTATCAGCCGCCGCCAAATACAGCTGCCATGGGCTATTTCTATCAGCAGACACCGTCAATGCATCAGGCACACCAACAACAACAGCAGCAGCAGCATCATCAGCATCAGCATCAGCAGCAAACGTCACCACAATCGCTGGCGCATTACAATCAACGCTTGTCGCAGTACATGACGGGCGCCACTGTGACAGCAGCAGCGGCGGCGGCGGCAGCGGCAGCAACGGCCAATCCTCAACAGAGCTGGTCACCGGTTGTGGGCGGCAGCGTTTCGGCGGCGCTGTTGCGTCAGCAATCGTTGCATACGCCCTCGTTGCAACAGCATCAGGGACAGCCACCGCCGCCACAATATGCACATCCATACAATGATAATGTTCTACGGCTGCCCCGTGGTCCGTGCCCCAACGGCACCATCGGATTTCAGATGCGTCGGTAACAGGCAACTGGCAACTGGCTGGATGCAACCGAATTATCTATTATTTCAATTATCCCATGCCAATTGAACGCATGCATTCAAAATTGTCATTTCTGAGATTGCATTAAGTAATTTGTTTTGCTTTATATATATATATATATACATATTTATTCATTCTTTTACATGTGACGCATTTGAGCGCTGCAGTCAACCAACTATGTAAACAAATTTATGACGGAGTTTGGTAGTTATCTTGTAAATTTACAAACAAAAAACAACAACAACAACAAAAGAGAAACATTACAATTTTTTAATGCCTACTAATAATTATAACAAAACAAAAATACAACAAAAAAAAACCGAAAGAAAAATACATATTTTACAAAACAAGAAAAGGCTACTTGATTGCGAGTCAATTTGAGTTCGAATTCGAAATCAAATTTGTTTATAAAGATAAACAAATATGATATGATTATATTATAGATCAAAGAGATTATCAGATCTTTAATATAATAAATATTATTTTTGTATATCTTTATTAACAAATTTGATAATATATTTAATATTTTATTATTCTAAGACACAAATAAAGATTATATTATTGTATTATAGCTCAGGTAAGTATTGCTAAAGAGCTGGTTTAAATTGCAAATTCTAGTATAGTAAAACTAGTTTGTATTATAGATCAGTTGGGTATTTTAAGGCTTTTTTAAAAAGCTATCTAGTTATATAGATTAGATTAGATTATTGCCATTTTGGTCAGGTAAGTATCGATATAGAGCCTGCTAATACTATAAATTATAGTATCAAAAGACTTAATCAAAAGATGATAATAAATAAAATCGCATTTAGAAATTATCTGAATTACAAAAAATCTTTTGAAATATTTCAAAAAACTTCTTTAAGCTGCCTAGATTTGAGTCATAGTATTAACAAATAGACACAATTATATGTTCAAAAGCATTTTAAACCAAAGTTTTTAATGGGACTATAGATCCAGTAAGTATTAATTTATTTGAAAAAAAATGTATATGCTTAAAAATTCAGAATAATCTCTGGAATTATTTAGAAAAATTCAAAACTTAAAAACCCAAAAGGATTATGAATCCAGTAAGTATTAATATATTTAAAAAATATATAAGTTATAAGCCTTAGCATATTGCATTTATCTAGGAATAATCTATGGAATTCAAAAATTTTTAAAAATATCCAAGCTCAAAAAACGTAAAAAAAAAGAGTTTTAATATACAAATTTCTTATGAGATTATGGATCCTGTAATATATTTAAAAATTGTATATATTATATGCTAAAAATCTGTGAATAATCTTTAGAATTAAAAAGTTAAAAAGCAATTAAAATCTTAAAAACCAAACAAAAAAATTAAAAATGTTTTCAAATACGGTTTTTTTATTGGATTGTGAATCCAGTAAGTATTAATATATTTAAAAAAATAATAAGATAAATATATTATACGATAAAAATCAAGGAATAATTGATGGAATTGAAAAATTTTGCAAATTAAAATTCTAAAAATCCCAAAAAGAATTTTTAAAAGATTTTAATGGGATTATGGGTTTAGTATATGTATATTAAAAGTAATTATGGATATTATATGTTCAAAATCTAAAAAAAAAATCTTTGGAATTAAAATTAAAAAAAAAAAAAAAAAAATTCTATAAACCATACAACAAATCTAAAGGTTTTTTTTTAATGGGACTATGAATCTAGTAAGTATTAATATATTTCAAAAAATATTTATGTTATGTTAAAAAATTCGCAAATAATCTTTGAAACTCAAAAATTAAAAAAAAAAACAAAACCAAATATATCAAATATCAAATATGTTTACACATTTTCAAGTTTCAAAATTATTTTTAGAAACTTTTCAAATTGGGAATTTCAAGTCATGAATCACGAATTACTTTGCAGTTAATATATCAAAAAATGTAATTTAAAGTATTAACAAATTGACGAAAAAGTAAAAACATGTGTACACATTTATACACACACGATCAATAATGAATAAATGAAATTTTGTTGTTTAATTCAGTGCATTGATCTCAGATTATATGTATTTATTTCCTTGACTGATACTGGGCCATAAATTTTTGCTTGGATGATCAACAAAAATCCGTTGATCGCAGCTTAAATATGAATTTGATTTTATTAAATACTTAAACAATATCATCCAGTTTAGCGAAATTTCACACTTTTGGAGAGTTCCTTATAATTAGAAATGCATAAAATATATATATATATGTAAATAAAAAGTTGAAAAAATGTGTTTTATTTAATGAAAAACGTCAAAAAGCTGCGCTGATTGCTGCAACTGCACTTACCCCCACGTTCTCTACGGTTAAGGCCTCACGAAAAGGTTATCATTGTATTTTTTGTTATTTTCCAAACGGTTTCTTATTGGACAATAACAAAAACAAGAGAGTGAAGTGCAGTTAGAGAGCGACGCTAACGACTTTCCAGTCAGAGTGTCTTATCAGCGCGCAGCAACGTCAAATACAAGGTGAGGTGAGAGTGTGAGTGAGAGAGAGCAGTGTTGGCAATTTAGCTATTTTCCCGTCAGCTGTGACGTTTTACAAACACAGAGTGCGGAAAGAATTGGGATATAGCGGGACGGGAATTTGAGCTATATTTAATGGCTTCTTTTTAGCGTGAACAACTATAAAAAAAAGCTTCTCATAACAAAGAGATCGTAATAGCTTTTTCTGGCAGATCTGGCTTGCCGACTTGCCAACACTGACAGAGAGCGAGAAGAGAGTAACATAATCAACTCGGCGTCGCGACGAATTCGCATTGCGGGATCAACTTACCTAGCTAGGCCTGGCTACTATTTTCGCTTTTTTATTTTTTTGCCTACACATAAAGTATTTAATGCAATCCAGTTTCAGTTGAAAACGCGGCGTCGTGCGGTGAGGTCTATTATTTGCAAAGAACGGCGAAAGCAGCATAAGAAGCATAGCTGAAAAGAGATTTTGCAAAAGCCACGCTCTCTCTCACACACACTCTCTCGCTCAATTCGCTCTTTGTTGGTCGTGAGTGCGTGCCAAAAAATCGGCACAGATCGCAACACGTGGGCGCGCGGCAAGCAGCAAACAGAACAAGAAACAAGAGAAAAGAGAAAAAAACAACGAAAACAATTTAATAACATTTCGCGTGATTAAAACGTGCACAGTTCTCTGATTTGTTATTATTGTGCTTTGATATTAGCAAAGAGCGAAAATGTCAAATCGCGTGCTGGTCATCGGTAGCGGTGGGCGTGAGCACGCCATCTGTTGGAAGCTACAGCAGTCGCCGTTAGTTTCGCAAATCTATGCGCTGCCGGGTAGCTTTGGCATTGGGCAGCTGGGCGCCAAGTGCCAGAATCTTGGCGCCGACGCTTTGGATGCGAAGGATTTTGAGGTGAGTGAGTGAGTGCAGCGTACGCTACGGAGGTTCGTCGTGGTTTGCAGTGTCAGCACTGTGCGCATTGTCCTTCACTTAACTTTCGAGCCGGGCTTAAAGTTACAGTGCGGCGCTGCTGCGACGGATGCAGCAAGCGCGATGAGCTGCAAATTTATCAACATTTTATTGCTATTTGTTTTTTTATATGCCTGCTTTTGACATTTTCTTTTATGGTACTCCGTTAATTTGATTTTAATGTTAAACGGGGCTCGTAAACGGATCCAATCATAACCGTAACAGTGGCCAATCTTTGCATTCTCTAACTGTATGCATGTGGCTATGTGTGAGTGTGTGCGTGTGTGTGTGTGTGTGTGAGTGCGTGCGAGAGTCTGCCTATAAATATTTAACCCTTAAGCGGCACAGTGTGCTAAAGCGGACATTTTTTGCTTAGCCTTGAGGCAACTGAAATCTAGTGTTTTAATTAAAAATAATTAATTAAAATGATAATTAAACTTTTTGTTTTTATATTTATTTATTTTTTTTAATTTTATTTTTAAAGATGAAACTTTCTTTTCTTGCCAGAATCTAAGTTTAACTACATTTTAAATTATCAGCAAATGTCTGCTTCCTGCATGGTGTAAGAAAAATTCTTACTTACGTCATGGAAATTATTTCCTTTTCATTACAAATATATATAAATACATGTGTTTATTGATAGATTTCTTGATAATATAATATATTTAATGGGCTACAAAGCATTACATATTGGCTATCAATTCGCTATCAGCTTCTGAAGGTGCATTTGCAAAAAAATAAATGAAATATAGTAAATAAGTCAGTATTTAATATATTTTAATCGAATCATCTGGAAACTAGGTGAAAAATTATGTTAAAATATATTTTTAAAATAAAAATCTACAATAGATGGCGCTTTGTTAAATAATATATCATATTATTCTCTATAGTGTAACTGAAATTGTGTATATATTTCATAGTTAGATTGAGCCAAAAAACAATAACCGTATATTTATATCTTTATCTATTTATGTATATCTCTAAGATATACTCAAATTGAAAGATTAATAGCCCAATCATTAATTAATCAATAAGGATTCGACTTTAACCCTTAAGTCAGCACACTTGCATTCGAACTGCAATTTGTTCGCCTATTCTAATTTAATATTGGTTTATTTATTTTTGTTTTATATTTTTTTCCGTCAATTTGAAATCTCGCTTTCAATTTGGTCATAAATTCCGTTGCCTATTAGCGGCTCCATTTATAATGTCCCTCTGCGCATTAGCGTCTGCTCGCTTGGCGCCTGAGACGGAGCTCGAATATAAACAATTCTATTTGTTTCATATTTCTTTTTGTATATTTTTTGTTTTTTATTTTTATTTTTTTTGTCTTAACACTTCTATTAATTAATTGTTTAGATCAAATTCACAGTTTGCGTTTGGCTTGTCTGCTACAGTTGCCATTTTCCCTGCCCGCCCCGAAACCATCCTTATCCCATCATCCGTCACGGATCATGCGATCGTCCTCAGCGATGCGTTGGTGGCGCATGTGTCAGATGCACCACTTTGGGCGTAATGCTGGGTCGAGTACGCGGCGTAGTAGGCTCTTGTATATTGCGCTCGTACACCTTAAAGGCCTCGGCATCGTGAGCCACAGTCTTGAGCTCGCCCGTATAGTAGTCCCTTATCTGATAGGGATGTGTGCGTATATAGGCCAATGAACGCAAAATATAGTCGGGCACCTTAGGTATATGATCGCCAATGGGATAATAGCCCTTCTCATCGGCTACATAGCTAATGCTAATGGGTGTGCCCTCCGGCGAAATATAACTCGAACCACCTTGCACGGCAATGCCGCCCAGTCCGGACTGTTCGCCCGTAATGCCGTTGGATGTTTCATAAGCATACCGATAGCTGCCATCCGGATCCACATTTAGTTCGTTTTGCAGGGTTTGCGTATTGCGATCCGAATCGGGTATATATGCTGCCTGGATCAGAGCTATCACGCACACGAGTTGTATCTATAAAGCACACATTTTTATTAATTGAAATCCAATTGGAATTGGAATTTGAGTTGAAATATCTTACAAGCAAATTGAGCTGCATTTTTTTGCACATTTTTTAATTGAAAAAAATTAATTTAAAATATTTTTAAAATTTTTTTTTAAATTTTAAATTTTTTAATATTATTTGGTAAACTCGAAATCTCGTCGCGGTTGTTCGTTCTAGCGCTTTAAATCAACGACTGTTTGGTTGCTTTTGGCATGCTTTCGTTTTTATATCCAATTCGCTTGCCGTGAATTTTTGTATTTTCGTTGTTTTTTTTTTTTTTTTGGGGATTGGAAACCCAGTTGCGAGAGCGAAGGCGTCGTCTGTAGCCGTCGTCTCCAGCCGCTTCGTCATATCATCATCTCAAGCGGCAGTCATAAATTAAATGATTTTATTTGGCTTAAGCTCGGCTACATGATTTTTTTTTTACCATTTTTTCCTCTTTTTGTTTATAATAATTATTTTATATATGATCGCCAAATGGTTGGAGTTCTTAAAGTTTTGTGGGCCGGCTAAAAATCATTTATTGCTCTCGATATCATATGCCCTATTCGAAGGTTATATGGCACTTAAAATTTGATATATTTATATAAATATATATATTCATATATATATATATTAATTGTTGTTGATCTTGAACACAATTATTGCCTTGCATTCCATAATTTTTAGTTCATTTTTATTTGTTGCAAGAAAAATATTTAAGAGATCGTTGAACCGCTCGTAAATGTAGTTCGATTAAGGTTTCTTTTTTTTAACGGGGCTCGTTTACGTAACTGAACTTAAGTAAAGAGATATCTTAACCAGTTTATAAATATTTCTGCACATTTTTAATATAACAATGAATTGTTTTTATTTGTTTATTCATTTACTATTTGGAATTGTTCTTAAACGATTATTTTAACGAATATATTTTTAATTGATTTGTCTCCTTAAATGGCTTTTTCTAATTTATTACGATTGTTTTTTATTTATTTTTGATTAAATCTGTATGCTAATTTGGGGGCGGGACAGGTTGATGAATTATAAACAGGTCTTAAGCAAAGAAAGCTCGTAATTCTACTTTATTGTGAAATAATACATAAAAATGTCATTTGTATAAAGGCACATGAGTTAACTGTGAAAATTGCAGAGATAGGCGATATTACGAATATAAATTTAAAGTGAGAGAAGGGTAATAAGAAAGGAAACGTAGAGAAGATGTTAAGGATAAAGAGTAAGGGAGAGAGAGAGAGAGAGAAACACAAAAAGTATAGAGACATTGACAAAGAGAAAGAAAGCGATAACACAAAGAGGGAAAGAGAGAGACAGGAAAATATAGAAAAAGAGAGGGGTGGAGAGCAAAGAAAGAGAATGAGCGAACAATGGAAACGGAGAGAAAGAGAGTGAGGAAGAGAGACAAAGATATAGAGAGAAAGATGGAGAGATAATGAGATAAAGAGAGAGTCGATGATATAAACAGAGAGATGAAGAGATAAAGAGAGAGATAGAAAAAAAGGGACAATGAGCTTGGAAGAAAAAAGGATAGAGATAGAGAGGCGAATAGAGAATTAGAGAGGGAGGCAAATAGAAAATTGGAGAGACACAGAGAAACAAACATAGAGCATCGGAGAAATAGGAAACAGGAGAAAGAGAGAGAGGATAGAGCCAGAGAGAGAGGATAGAGCCAGAGAGAGAGAGAGAAAGCACAAAAGACAGATAAAGAGAGACAAAGAAGTACAGAGTAATTGGCTATCAGAGTAGAAGAGAAAGAGAGCTGAAGAAAGAGCCGAATAATGAAAGCAAAAAGAGAATAGAGAACTCATGTAGATAAGGACCCTGTGAGCAAACGGCAATAATAAAAGGTTATAAACAACATACTCAACAAACAAAATTCATCGACTCTCATCTTTCATATAAATATTTTTCAATTACTCGTTCTTTATATACACAGAGTTTCCAGTTTTAAGCTGAGAACTATAAAATTCTATCTAGCTTAATTCCTGCTCTTTCCAAAGCAACAAACCGTAACTAATCTATCACATTTGTTGGCCAAAAGCTGAGATTAGTTATTCCTCATTTGCATACAGTATGCAATATAGTAAATTATGTGGAGCTAAAGAATAAAAGCAGTTCTTGGCCAAGTTTGGAAAGTGGTCAGAAATTCCGAGACGTTGTTTGGGAAATGGAAACCTTGGCCGGATTGCCATAAATGGCGCCATGAAATTGCGAAATGTGAAGACGTCACATTTTAGCAGCTGACTTGGAGCAGACGGTGGGCTATGAACGTACTTGAACCCCAAATGTGGGAGGTTAGCAGGGAGAGGGAATGGGGGTTGGGGGCTAGGACTGTGTTAAATAGTCTGGAACGCAGTTGCACTTTGTGGCTTCTCCGTTTGGGACTGGCGCCAAATCGATTAGAACCGAGACGAAGACGTAGCGCATCAGTCACGTTCATCTCAAACCGGATGAGCAGGCTCCGGATTTTTGTCGATCTTGTTGTTCGGCAGGCATAGCTCTTAACTGAGTCAGTACATCTCTTAGTCGCTGTTGTTGCTATAATTATTATTCATTTAATTTTGTTTATTATTTGTTTTTTTTTTTTTTTTTTTTTGTAATAACGACATTCACCAATGTGACAATGCACCCAGTTTAATGGCAAAACAATTAGGAAGGAATTTTCGTCGTGGCGACAAATTGTTTTCGATGCAGAACCGGCTATAATTTATTAGTTTCCAGCATTCTGGGCTTGCCCTGAATTAAGAAATTAACATTTAAAATGGTTATACCCAATGGGGGGGTACACAAAAGGGTAGCATAGGTTTGTGAATATGTACAGGCTAAGAAATATAATGCCATAGACTTGATAGGTAGAGTTCATAGACGTGATAGATAAGCTTTTATTTAAGTCGAGTTATATGATATTATAAGGATTACATTTACCAGTGTACAGAGTCTACAGAGAAATTTAGACCTTTGATTGATTTGAGGCCAATACTGGGTAACTTATAGTCGGATAAACTCTATATAAATTTGAACTTGCTTACATTCCAAGCTTATTGCAATTGTTCTTTCATTCTTTTCATCAACATATCAATTCAAATCATACAATTTATTTAGGATTAAACATTCCCGAGATCTAGAATGAAGTATAAAATTCCGGAGGGTATCTCAAAGTCAAGTATTTGCCATTTAAATTACATTTAACTTGCTTATATTCCAATTTGCTTACTGATAAGTGGATAAGTCATATAACTTATCACTCATACAACTTATTGAGGATTAAACATTCCTGAGATCTAGAAAGAAGTATAAAATGCTGGAGGGTATCTCAAAGTCAAGCATATACCATTTAAATTATATTTAACTCGCCTAAATTCAAATTTGCTTTCTCTTAAGTGAACAAGTAAACCGTGTGGAGTTTTTGACTGAAAATTCGCCTTTTGTATTATTACAGGGTATATCATAGTCTTTCAAACTTAACCCATACCAATATGGTTTACCATTGCTCGTATATATAACATAAATCACATAACTTATTTCTAATTATGTCTTTAAAGCTTCATTTTAGATTACAGGGCATCTTATAGTCTGTCATACTCTACATAAGTACTCCCGTTTTTGTTTACAAACCCAACAGTTTGCATTAGTTTGAACATAAAAACATAACACTTATTAGTAGCCCTTCAATATAGGTTACAGGGTATCTCATAGTCGGGTGCATTCCATTCAAGCTCTCTGGAACTTGTTTACAAGCTTACGTTAAGTATATAAACATAAAATGTATTTATAAAACAATATTTCACAACATATGTTGACAAATTACAGGGCATCTCTTAGTCTGTCACACATACACAAGCCAGGCCCTCTCTCTCGCTCTAACTTGTTTCCATTCAAAATTCTTTGCATTTGATCTTTTGCCAGGCCATTGCCAAGTGGTGCCAGCTAAACAAGATCTCGCTGGTGGTGATTGGGCCCGAAGATCCGTTGGCTTTAGGTCTGGGCGATGTGCTGCAGAAGGCGGGCATCGCATGCTTTGGGCCCGGCAAGCAGGGCGCCCAGATCGAGGCGGATAAGAAGTGGGCCAAAGACTTTATGCTGCGCCATGGCATACCGACGGCACGGTACGAGAGCTTCACGGATGTGAACAAGGCCAAAAAGTTTATACGCAGGTAAAGTCGAAAAGTAATTAAATTTAATTAAATTAAAATAAATGAATTAATAAATTAATAATTCCCGCTTTTGCTTTGACAGTGCACCATATGCCGCTCTGGTGGTGAAGGCCGCTGGCTTAGCAGCAGGCAAGGGCGTTGTGGTAGCTGCCAATGTGGATGAGGCCTGCCAGGCTGTTGACGAGATACTTGGCCAGCTCAAGTACGGCCAAGCAGGCGCCACACTTGTCGTGGAGGAGCTGCTCGAGGGCGAAGAGGTCTCCGTGTTGGCCTTTACCGATGGCAAAACCATTCAGGCCATGCTGCCCGCCCAGGATCACAAGCGTTTGGGCAATGGCGATACTGGACCCAATACTGGCGGCATGGGTGCCTATTGTCCCTGCCCATTGATCAGTAAACAGGCCTTGGAGCTGGTACAGCGCGCTGTGCTGGAACGTGCCATCAAAGGACTGCAACAGGAGCGCATTGCCTATCAGGGCGTGCTCTATGCCGGCCTCATGCTAACACGCGATGGTCCACGCGTACTCGAGTTCAATTGTCGCTTCGGTGATCCAGAAACTCAAGTTATACTTCCACTCCTCGACTCCGACTTGTTTGAGGTAATGCAAGCGTGCTGCCAAGGGGAACTGGAGCAGCTCACCTTGCAGTGGCGCAGCAGCTTGAGTGCTGTCGGTGTGATCATGGCCAGCGCTGGATATCCGGAAACTTCTACAAAGGGTTGCGTCATTACAGGTGAGTAGCCTAGTCTTTATATAACGGAAATTCCCTTTTTTTGTATGCGGGGAAAGTCACAAAATAATTCACATATATTAAGATCAAAGTTGAGATTTTAGTATCCGGCTAAGTGAGTTAGGCCTGTAGCTACATATATAGATATATAGGCATATGATTCAAACCTGCTAACTGAATGCCCAAAAAGATAATGAATCTACCTAGAAGCGTTAGTCAGGCTTGATTTATGGAATATGGTACTAGAGATCGATTAGAGACTATGTTTAGATTCAGGACTTCCTTACAGTGTCCTAGAAATCGAATAGCATATATAAGAGATATCAAGCCATAGGGCTTAGGGCTTCGGTACGAAACCAAAGACTAAGTAAAGCTGTCCTAGCAGAGAGACGAATAGGCTTAAATGAAGGACTGACAGGCAGTGGATATATAGGATGGTCAGTAGGAAGGACAAATGGGCATAGCCTAAGGACACATAGGCTTATTCTAACGCCTCATTAGACAGAGTTATATCTAAGATCTTTAGAGTTATATCAAATATATATTGCTTATATTAACAATTCTTTATTACCTTCAGGTCTGCCCGCTGCCAATACAGACACTCAACTCATCTTTCACAGTGGCTTGGCCGTCAATGCCCAGCAAGAACCACTGACAAATGGTGGTCGAGTGCTCATTGCCATTGCCCTGGACGCGAGTCTAAGGCAGGCTGCTGCTCGTGCCACCAAATTGGCGGCTGGCATCACTTTTGCTGGAGCTGGAGCACAATATCGCACGGATATAGCACAGAAGGCGTTCAAAATGTAAATCAAATAAGACAAAAGTCAAATGAAGAAGTTATATGGATATTTACAAAGGGATCTTTAAACTATTAAGAGATCTGTAAGATCTAGGCTCGCCATTGAGGATCATTCGTGTTTGTCTTTCTCCTTTTCATACGAACTCACTCTAACTCTGCTTCCTTCTCTATTATCACCCCAGGGCTCCCGTTCCTTCGCTCAGCTACAAGGACAGCGGCGTAGACATCGATGCTGGCGATGCTTTGGTGCAACGTATCAAACCCCTATCGCGTGGCACCCAACGCCCTGGAGTCATGGGTGGTCTGGGCGGCTTTGGTGGTCTGTTTCGCATCAAGGATCTCAGTTATCAGCGGCCAGTTATCGCTGAGGCTACTCATGGTGTGGGCGCCAAAATACAGCTAGCTCTTCAGAATGAACTCTACGATCACATTGGCTACGATCTCTTTGCCATGTGCGCCAATGAGCTGTTGGAGCTGGGCGCAGAGCCAGTTGCATTTCTGGATTATATTGCCTGTGGCAAGCTGCAAGTGCCACTCGCCGCACAGCTGGTCAAGGGCATGGCCGATGGCTGCCGTGATGCACGCTGCGCTCTAGTTGGTGAGTTGAAAGTGTGATCGAGGATGAACTATGATGATCGAGATGAGGTATAATTGGTTATTGATTTGAGTATTGAAATGTTTAGAGGTTGATCCTATATGATCCTTGCTTGGCTTTTAATTGAAAGCTGTGATCGTTGCATTGGCATTAGTCTCATTGCGATCGGTGATCAGTGAGTAATTTACTGATCAAGGGCTTAATTGATCTTTCTATATTTTAACTGAGATCAGGTGTCTTCTCTTCTGTCTCTTCTGCCAACTGATCAACTGCTGGATCAATCCTCTTAGCTATGATCACTACTTGAGTCTATATTCACTTAGGACTCAATCAATATTCATTGCTTAGAAAGATCTTTAGCTGATGCTCAAGCAATACTTGACTCTATCATTGCAAATTCACTCATATAATATCCTACTCTTTTCCACTCTCCTCTCTTACTTACTGCCTTACACTCTCTTCTGTCTGTATTCTCACAGGTGGTGAAACCGCAGAGATGCCCTCACTATACGCAATCGGTCAATATGACATGGCTGGCTACTGTGTGGGTCTGGTGGAGGAGTCGCGTGTCTTGCCCCGCTTCGACTCCTATCAGGCTGGGGATTTGCTTGTCGGCTTGCCCTCCTCTGGCCTCCACTGTTCGGGCTTCAATGAGCTGCTCACTCAACTGACGGCGGCTGGTGTAAATCTCAAGGAACGTTCGCCTGTGGGCGGCGATCATGGACTGAGTTTGGCTCAGGTGTTGGGCACGCCGACACGACTCTATGTCCAGCAATTGTTGCCACATCTACAGGCGGGTGAAATAAAGGGCGTGGCACATGTGACACACGGACTGCTGCACGATGTGGACCGCCTGCTGCCCGCTGCATACGAAGTGGTACTCGACTTTGGCGCTGTGCCCGTGCCTGAGGTGTTTGGCTGGCTAGCCGGACAGCTGCAGCTGACGCCGCAGACATTGCTGGAGAACCACAATTGCGGCATTGGCATGCTGCTGGTGCTGCCCCAAGGCAGTCAGCTGTGGCGAACAGCGCTGTCCGGTGCGAAGGTCCTGGGTATTCTGCAACCACGTGATGAGAATGGAAACGGACTCCGTATCCAAGTGCGCAACTTTGAGGAGCAGCTGGAAAGGTTGGCTAGACCATTCGGCGGCTTGGGCAGCAAACAGTTACCCTCGGAGGTGGTGCAGGCGGACCAGCTGCCTGCTGCTGCTGCTGCACGCGAGGATTGCTTTGAAAATGCCAGCGGGCGTCGGCTGACACGTCTGCCCGCCCACTATATGGATCCCATTCTGATCCTAGGCACCGATGGCGTCGGCACCAAACTAAAGATTGCCCAGGAAACGGGTCGTAATGGCAGCGTTGGCATCGATCTGGTCGCCATGTGTGTCAACGATATACTCTGCAATGGCGCCGAGCCTTTTAGCTTTTCCAGCTACTATGCCTGCGGCAAGTGGCAGCCGAAGTTGGCCGCCGAGGTGGCGTCGGGCGTGCACGAAGGTGCGAGACAGGCGAACAGCAGCTTTATAGGTGAGTATAAGGTAGCTTGACAGACTGTGGGAGAGATCTTAGCTCTCTCTCTCTCTCTCTTCGATTTGATTGGTCTAACAGTTGTCTTCTCCACTTAACTCTACCCACTTTCCTTCATCTTTTAGATGCTCACTTGGCTGCCCTGCCGCTGCTCTACGAACCGCAGGTCTACGATCTCGCTGGCTTTGCTTTGGGCATAGCCGAGCGAGCTGCCATATTGCCACACCTGGATGACATACAGCCGGGCGATGTGCTGATTGGATTGCCCTCCTCTGGCGTGCACAGCAATGGCTTTAGCCTGGTGCACAAAGTGCTCCAGCGGGCGGGCTTAGGCTTGGCGGATCGAGCGCCGTTCAGTGAGCGCACGTTGGGTGAGGAGCTGCTCGTGCCGACTCGGATCTATGTGCAGGCCTTGGCTCCACTGCTCGCCCAGGCCAATCATGGCATCAAGGCTCTCGCACACATCACAGGCGGCGGCCTAAGCGAGAATATACCGCGTGTGCTGCGCAAAGAGCTGGCCGTGCGCCTCGATGCGAATCGTTTCCAATTGCCTCCAGTCTTCGCCTGGTTGGCCCAGGCTGGTAACATTGCGCCAGCCGAACTGCAGCGCACCTACAACTGCGGCCTGGGTCTGATCTTGGTGGTCGGTCCACAGCAGGTGGAGCAGGTGATGCAACAGCTGCGCTACACCCAACGCGCTGTGGTTGTGGGTGAAGTCGTCGCACGCAAGGATGCCCGGAAGCCGCAGGTGGTGGTGCAGCACTTTGAAACGCTGCTGGCGCGCAGTCAGCAGCTGTTGTCGGTGCCACGTCGACGCGTCGCTGTACTCATCTCAGGCACCGGCAGCAATCTCCAAGCGCTGATCGATGCCTCGCGTGACTCCGCCCAGGCGCTGCACGCCGACATCCAGCTAGTGATTAGCAACAAGGCGGGCGTCTTGGGTCTGGAACGTGCCAGCCAGGCGGGCATACCATCGCTCGTTATCTCACACAAGGATTTCGCCAATCGTGAGGATTATGATGCGGAGCTGACGCGTCACTTGGTCGCCGCTCGCATCGATATCGTTTGCTTGGCTGGCTTTATGCGTGTGTTGAGCGCGCCGTTTGTACGCCATTGGCGTGGACGTCTCATTAATATCCATCCGTCGCTCTTGCCCAAGTATCCGGGCTTGCACGTCCAACTGCAGGCGCTCGAAGCGGGCGATAAGGAATCCGGCTGCACCGTGCACTTTGTGGACGAGGGCGTCGACACGGGCGCCATACTCCTGCAGGCGCCAGTGCCCATACTCAAGGGCGACACTGTGGATAGCTTGACTGAGCGCATTCATGTGGCTGAGCATTGGGCGTATCCACGCGCCTTGGCCTTGCTAGCCAACGGTTCGATTGCTCTCAGCGCGGAGGGCAAATGCGTCTCGAAGACCAACTAAATTTTGTTAACTGAATGCTAAGGGAATTCCTGATAAGAGAGTTCTTAAAATAAACAACTTCTATATGCTTGGTATACGATAATAATAATACATATATTTAAGTACTATAATATATATATCTTTTGTCATTAATAAATTTATGTTTTAAATAAATTAAAGGGAAAATTTGAAACAGAAGTAATTAATGGGAGATTATGTTGTATAAGAAAGAAAGAAGAAAGAAAAATCAGGATTTTGGCATATAACAAAAATGTAATGAACAAGTAAGAGTGCGAATGTGGGGAGTATCCGACTGAGAAGTATCCGGAGAACTCCAAAAAGCTAATATTTAAATCATTCGAATGATATAATAAGTTAAAAGTTTCAATAATTAATTAAGTTTAAATTTTTAAGCAATTTTGCTTAAGCGAAAGCGACTTGAGGCTGAATAACGCCCGACCGTCTCGAGCTTCCATCTAAGAATGCCTTAAGTCAGTAATGAAGCGCATTAAGAAAACATAGAGAGAGGGAGTATAAGGTAGAGCGAGTATAGGGTGAGCGAGCACAGGCGGAGAGAGCACAGTGAGAGCGATCATATGGAGAGCGAGTATAGGGAGAGCGGGTAATGGAAGAGTGAGTATAGGCACATCGAGCATACAGAGGGGGAGCACAGGGAGAGCAATTTTCCCGCTCTTACAATTACAACTTAAAATGCTCTCTAGCTTCAGTGGTTTACGAGATCGCTGCGTTTATACGAAAAGACAGACACTCAGACGAATGGAGAGACGGACGGGTAGACAGACTGACGGAGGCACAGTCGGACATACGCACTAGATCGACTCAGCTCATCGTATAGGGAGCGCAACATTACCGCTCATACAACTTTACGAGTATGATGCGTGCATACGGACAAACAGACAGTCAGACAGAAGGAC
The DNA here is from genome assembly GCA_037075265.1 of Drosophila nigricruria. NCBI lineage: Eukaryota > Metazoa > Arthropoda > Insecta > Diptera > Drosophilidae > Drosophila > Drosophila nigricruria. The sequence continues at coordinate 6,890,390 of JBAMCI010000196.1, read as the reverse complement.
TGACGGATGAATGTACAGAGGGACGAATGGCCAGACGGATGGATGTACAGAGGGACGCAGGCACAGACTGGCTGTTGGACAGACAGACAGACTGACAGAGGCACAGAAGGACAGATACACTTGGCAAGATCAACTCAGCTCGTTCTCCTGATCAAGAATATATGTACTTCATGGAGATTGCCTCACCTTCTTCTGCTTGTTACATACATTTTTACCGTTTTCCAATGGGTTCAGGGTATACGAAATTGACTTTCCTTTTGGATTAGACGCCCTCCGAGGTTAAGCAGTGCCAAGACATTTTTAAAAATCTATTGACCTTATCTAAAAGGGAATTGAACTTTAAATTTCTCTACAGAAAGTCAACTACTTAAGCTAAAGGTTTATTTTAGCCTTACTATACTAATATAGAAAGGATAGATTATTTAAATATGAGCAAAAATATCATATTGACCACAATTCTCTTCAATTCAGGTTCTTCTTTGGCTCTCAATTTATTTACATATCACGTTCCATATCACGATTTTCTCTAAGCTAAAATATCACCAAATTCCATTCCAAATCTCAATCCATTGCCTCACAGAAACATAGAGAAGAGATTCACCATGAAACCGCGCTCAGTGCTTCCCTCCGTCTTGGGCTTGACCTGTTGGACTCGCTTCACATTGCGCTGTAGTTCGGGTTCCTTGAACACACGTTCCGCCAGCTTGTCCAGCGTGAGGCGAAAGTATTGATTCTCCAGTATGGGCACAATCAGATTGTATTTATCAATGGTTTTATTGAGCTGCTGCACATCATCCGCATGGCGCTGGGCGAACTTTTGCCAGGCTGCCTGTTCCTCGACTGTGGCCAGTGGCCATTCGCCGTAGTAGCAGCGCTCACTGCGCAGCTGTTGCTTCAGCTTGGCTACGGCTTCGCGTATGTCACGGCTTAGGGTTATCCATTCCGGCGTAAAGCCATTGTCCAGCATTATTTTGTTGAGTTTGTGCGTGGTAAAGTCCAAATAGGGATTCTGGGTTTGGGCAAGCGACAGGGGTTTCCCAGCGCCATTTAGATTGTTGAAGTCACCCTTGGACATGGCCTCCTGGATGAGATCCTCCACTACACGATCGATGCCGTATTTGGTTTTTATGGCATGTTTGCCGTAATAGCTGCCGCCGCCGCCTTTGCGCATGAGCGCATGCTCTCCGGCTGCCGCCTTCTCCACCCGGTGCTCCAGCACACGCTCCTGTGCCTTCATCGCACGCACCTGTTGGTATTGCTTCTGGCGCTGGAAGGGCGTGCCCACGCCGATGCCTTCGTTGGAGAGATACTGCCGATGCTGCGGCGCCGTGTGGCGGATATCGAACTCCAGCTCCTCTTCCATATCCTCTCTGATGTTGCGACGACTCTTGGCGAACTTCTCTTGCAGAGTTTTGAAGGCCTCGTCCACCTGCTGGAAGCGCTCGCTGCTCGCCTCGTCGCTGTCGGCGTCGGGATGGACGCGCTTCACCAGATCCAAATAGGCGCGACGCACTGTCTCCTGGTCGGCGGACTCATGGACGCCGAGGATGCGAAAGCATTGCTAAAGGGAAGAGAGAGCAATGACTTCATATAACTCTTTGTCTTAAGCTGCTATCCCACTCACCTGGTACAGCTCACGTTTCTTCATGTGGACGGCGCGCCGGCAGCTGGCGCTCAGCGGATTTATTAAATTACTCAAAATGTTTACAGTTGGCAACATTTTTGTATTATTATTATAATTTCTGACATTTGTAGCTAGTGAGAGAGTAATTTGCCAGCTTACTTTACATTTAACAGTTAAATTTGATTAAATATTTGTTATTCAATCGGTGGCAAGCGACCAAAACAAAAGCAAAAAGCAAAACAAAACAAAATAAGAAACTAACAGAATCTTAACAGCTGTTGCTGTAATGACCGCTGTTAAGCTGGCTAATAAATCTTTAACACCGTGCCGTTGCTGTAATTGCAGCTGTTAAGCTGGCTGAGCAAATGCATATGGAAATATTTTTTTTTTTAAATTAAATGAATGCATAAATAATATTTGCTTGCACACAACTTGTTTTACTTACCTCTTATAGAAGTAAACTACACTCAAATAAATATATATAATTTCTAGTAGCATTATGGAGCAGCATACTCTGCTTGGCGCCAATCAACTGTTGCTTTGCAATTCAAATTTAAGCGCTGTTAGCTGTGTTAGCTCTCTTTCCCATACACTGTTAACATGCAGGCCGCACATAACATCACTAAAAACAGCCGCTTTACTCAAAATGGCACTGCTCTCCGTATATTTGCCATAAATAGTTATCAACTTTAAGTAAGACCATTTTATGGATTTTTAACAGTTATTATGTGGCCAGATTTTAGCACCGAAAACAGCTGTTGAATTTTTGGCACGCTTCGGTCACACAGTACCAAAAAAAAACTCGTTGCACACAACAGCAAAACACGCAACAAAAAATTTATATTAATTCGATTTAATACAAAACGCATTACAATTACAAACTAAACAATAATTGCCAGCCAAGTGCCTCAACTGGCCGAACCATGTGCCGTGCAATAAGCAATACAAATTGTTTAATTTAGAGCCAACACACACACACATATAATAAAAATTAAAAAAAAAAAGAAATATTTTTTCGTAAGTGTCGCAGAATTTACTAGTTGCTGTGTGTGCGTGCCCCACTCATGTGTGTGTGCGTGTGTGTGTGATTGTGACTATGTGTGTGTGTGTATGATATACGTACGAGTGTGTGCCTGTGTGAATGCGTGCGTGTGTGTGTGTGACTTTGACTGCAGTTTACGTACGATTTATTTGTTGATTAAAAATGTAATAAAAAAAAAAAAGTACACTAATTAAATGTGGCATAGCCAACAGCCGCGCCAATCACAACAACAACAAAACATTTTGCTGCTATTAAAAAAAGAGAAACACCAAAAATAATAAAAAAAAAGCCTAACAGCATGTCGCGTCGTTGTGTGTGTGTGTCGTCGTCGTCTCGTCACAGTCTGTGTGTGTGTGTGTGTTCATTAGTATTTGTGTTAAATAATGTTTAAACATTTTTTTAATTCGCACAAACTTTTATGCGTTGCAGTTCAACGAAAGGTGAGTCTAATGTCATGTCAATAATTATAAACAAAAGCCTGTGGCCAAGTCAAAAGTTCGTCAACAGTCGCCCCCCTGCACCCCCCTCCCCCTCACACACACATACATGCTCTACCTCTCTCGCTCTCTAGTGTAACCACGCTCTCTCTCTCAATTTCGTTCAGCGCTTAGGCAAGCGCGCGCTCTCTTAATTTCATTGCGCTTTGTTTTTAAGTGTCATTTTTGTAGTTGGCTTCTATTTTTTTTTCTTCTTTTTTTAATTTTAATTTGCTATGCGCGCTTCGCGCGCTTATTGTGACTGCGCAAAACACACAAACAAACGTCAAATGTCAGACAAGCCGCTCTCTCTCTCTCTCTCTCTCTCGCTGTTATGTGCTAACTCTCCCTTGCGCGCTCTTTTGCTACTGTATGTGTGTGTGTGTGAGTTTGATTTGTTTTTGTCTAATTTACTTTTTACTTTGAAATGCCTAAAACTAACACATTTAACTGTGCTGCCTCAATGTATTTTTATTAGCTTCACCTTTTTTTTTTGCATTCTTTTTTGATTTGATTAGATGTGCCTCACACACACACGCAAGCACACACACACACACACATGCACATCGGCAACTCGCATTCTGATAAGATTTTAATTGTTTGAAACGGACATGCCAATAATAACTGTATGTTGATATGAGAGAGCAGAGCATAGCCATTTAGCTCAACTTTAACATGTGGAAAAATGTTAAAGTTGCAAATATCATTGCAGAAAAGATCGATGAGCGAAAAAAACAATAGAAATTTCATAATTATCGAAAATCGATATTTGTTATTGCTGTTAAATGAGGGTTTTTTGTCAAATATTTATATAAATATAGACAAAATAAATATTAAAATATAAATATATAAAAGATTTAAATATATAAAATATAAATATATAAGTAATAAAAATATATACAATATAAATATATAAATTATAAATACATAAAAATAAAGTCAGTTTCTTTTACTACCTTCTAACAATTACTATTCAAATCTTTCATTCAATTAAATTTATAAATATAAATTTTAAATTATATTTAAATTTAAAATATTTAACTTTACCCATGTTTAATTATAAATTATTTAAAGTGCTAATTGGAAATACCTTAAAAAAAATTCATTAAAAACAAATATCTTTTGTTTATTTAATTATATTTATACAAGCAAGAAACTTATTACAAAACAACAATTAAAGTAAAGTGACAGCAATAACAAGTAAACAAACAGACAAACAAACAAACATGCATAACAGAGGGCGAACATTTGTTGTTGATTTTCGCACGGTTTCAAATTCCAATGCATTGGCAACACTAACGCTAACTAGCAACAACAAACACAGATACGCGCACACACAAACGCACAAAAAACACACACACACATGCACGCGCTTTATAGCTAGCAAAAGTAACAACAAACAACAGGCGAAAACGTCAGGCGGTCTCTCGCTCTCTTTCTCTCACACTCTCAAACATTCATTCACAATTTAGCTATAACAGTCAAAGCCGAAAGAGCGCAGCAAATGGAATGCGCGTTTATATATAAAGCAAACATATGTTGTGCTTACAAACATTGCAAAGCTACTTTTCTGCTATAAGTAATTAAGTCGATGAAATAAGAGATAAATGAAAAACGAACTTTACCGAATGATCATTGTTAACAGTTAACAGTCTATGTTAACATTTGGTGTTTAATTGCACTCTCTCGTTCTCTCTCAGTCAAGGTAAATTTAACAGCGCGCGAGCGCCACCTGTTAACTAACAGTTGTCTTAACATGCACAATTTGAGTCGAACATACGTGCTCTCTCTCTCTCTCTGGCAACGTAACAGACCCGGTTAGCAGTTGGCGCCAGTGTAAGCAGTTTTTTATTAACAGTAACAGTACGTCGCCGCGCCGGATAAGATGTAAAAGCGAATAGCGAAAATCGTGAAATTTTTTCCCAACTACACGCGCGCGCCCGTCGCACCAAACGCCATGCTAAATAAATAAAAAAATATATATAAATATATATTATATATTTAAAGAAAATTATAGCAATTGTTAAACAAGTGCAATAAGTGAAAAGTTCATGCAAAGCAAATAGCAAATTAAAAGCAAAATCAAATGCAAAAGCAAAAGCAAATATAATACGTAAGTTTGTGTTTATTAATTATTTATTAGAAAATCAAAAACAACAACAAAACAAGAAACAACGCGTCACAATTGCCTTCTTCGTAGCGTCGTCGCCGTCGTCTTCGTCTTCTCTGTCGCCGCAAGTAGAGCAACGCCGCGTTACCGTCGCCGCGCCGCCCCTGTTGACCAACACACACACATAAACAGACACACATACATATATATCAATGCGAATTATTAGCTCTCTCGCTCTCGTCAGACTCTTTCTCTCTCTCTCGATCTGTGGCGCCTGCAAATGTTATGCAAATTAATTAAAGCAATAGAAACAACAACAACAATTAATGAAATCAATAGCAAAATACAAATTTCGCTTTCGCAAAAGACAAACACAACAACAACAACAGCAACAGCAGAAAAACGGTACAGAAAAAGTGAAATGCGCATTGACTTCAAAGCTGATTTGTTGTTGTTGTAACGGCACTTGGCGCTCAATCGCGGGCTCGCTCTCGCTCGCGCGTAACGGAACTGCCGCCAAGGCATTCGTGCTGTTGTTGTTGTTGTTGCTGTTAGGCAGCGACAAGCACAAAAGCAAACGCCAAAAAAAAAAACGGTTATGCGTGCGTTGCCCTTTGGGCTGCCTATGCCTACAACAACAACAACTGTTCGTAACATAATGAATGAAATGCTACATAGACAACTCTCTGTACTCACACACACACACATACATATGCATGCCTAACTGCACATAGCTACAAAATTATTATGTTATTTGTCTTGTAAGGCGCATCTGCCATGTTGTTGTTCTTATTAAGTGTGTATGTACTTATGTTTTTCTTGATTTTTATTTAACACCTGCTTTTTTCCATCAGCGCGCACTCGTATAAAGTCGCAGCTGCTGTAACAAAAAAAAAAGGTTGGCAACTCTGTCCCATGCAAATGCAATTGCGATCAACAGCTGAACAGCAGAAAAATAACATGCTCACATGTACATGTGTGTGTGTGTGTGTGAGAGAGAGCAGCTATGGTTGGCAACACTGTTGCGTATATTAATATGCTTAACAGCTGTTGAGAGAGTAAGAGAGGGAGAGAGAGAGAGAGTGCCAAAGAGTGTAGAGATCGTATGTGAGAGCGTTTATTGTCCTTGGGTATTTGAATAATTGTTGTTGTGTTTTTTTTTTACAATTGGTTATGATGAACTTTTGAGCATTTGGTCACACTTGATAACTTTAAATAATTTCAAATCTCTAAAATAATCAATTTCAATTTGCAGCCCTAAAACAAAATAAAACGAAAACAAAGAAAAAAAAAACTAAAAGCGCCTCAACAAAAAGCAATAAATGAATAAATAAATGAATTATTATATATAAAATACAAAAATAAGTTGAAAAGTTAAATAAATATAAAAAAAAAGAAAAATGAAAATTTGTAGCCATTAGCTTTAAAACAAAAAATAACAAACAAACGCATAACATTTTATGAGCAGAAAAATTCATAAAGCCTATACAAGTACGCCTTCCAATAGTTATATATACACATTATATACCGTTATATATACACCACAAATATGCATGCATTATATAGCAGATGATGAAGCTAAACGAAAATCATCTTAATTAGTTGATAGAAAAGTGCGTTAATTCGAACGATGCAATCAAATCTTTAAATATTAACATATTAAAATCGTATATATATATATATACATATATATATATTACTTATGAATATATATATACATACTTGCATACATATATTTCTTATAACAACGAAAACAATTAGTAATTAAAAGAAAATTTAAAAATAAATTATCAGCTTGCTTACAAAAAAAAAAAAAAAAACAAAAAAGAAAAAAAATCCATGCAATTACTTTAGCAAATTTACTTTAATAAAAAACAAAAATTTATCAAAAACAAAAAAAAAAAAACATTTAAAAGCAGTGCAAATTCTAAACTTAAAAATAAGAGAAAAAAAACACATTTTTTATATGCGCCCCAAGTGCTTAAACAACAACAACAACAAAAGGAAATACCCAATAACAACAACAACAATGTAAAACATACAACCATAACCTCAATCAATACAGCAAATCGAGCAATATTACGGATAACAAAACATATATAAAACAAAAAAAAAATTTATTAAACTTAATTGTTAAATGTTAACTAAAGAAAAACACCAACAAACAAAACAACGCCAGCAACCTGCCAGGAACAACAACAACAACAACAACTCATGCGGTGCCCAACAGCCCCAACAACAACTAGAGAAGAAGAAGAAGCAGCAGCAGCAACAACAAAAACAACAACAACAACAGCAGCAGAAGCAACAGCAACAAAACAACAACAGCGAGAGCAACGCCTCTCAACAAATTCTCAGGCGTTGCTGTTGCCACTTGCAGCATTAACATTGGATTAGTCCCCACCCCCCCAGCAATTCCCAAAGAAAAACATCCCCAAAAACCAAATTGAGGCACTCATGTAGGGTCATTCGAAAGTGAATGGGGAACGACACCAACACCAACACCACCAACACCAACACCAACAACAACAGCAACATCGACATCGACAGCAACGGGACATGGATATACATATGAAAAAATTAACTAAACCACGGTGAGTACTAAAAGCAGAAAATACAAATATTTTTATTCATTTTTAGTGAGCAAACAATTTGAACTGATTTTTAAATCTTTGAAATTCTAATAAGATTCCATTAGAATAATTCTAAGCAATTTGGTTTCTTATTGGTTTGATATACTTCTCTATAAACATATCGCCTTAAAATCATCAAAAACAAATGATATATTTATAGTATATTTACAATAATTAAAAAAAATATATATATTATTAAAGGAATATTATTCATTCATGAACACAACTGTATATCTATATATGTACATGGACAAGAGTAGATTTCCGGATCTAATATATAGAAGTAATTGAACTCGAACGGAGATCGATACCAAGTTAAAGTTGGACTGACTTCTATCTATCTTAAGCTTAGATAAAGCTTTGCGCCAACACAACATTTTGTTGCACTACAACAACAGCAAGGAAAAACTAGTTTAGTTGAATGTGCTTTTGCACAAAGCTCGATGTGTAAATAGTTTTGACTTCCTCTATATATGTATATGATTGCACAAATTATTTGTATCGAATATTTCTTAGGAACATTTTTGATCGACATTTAGGAATTCTAGAATTGAACTTTTGAAAGAAAGTTATCAGAAAATAAATATGCTTTATATCTTACTGTTCTTTGAGTATGCAAAAACTAGAATTCTGAAGTTGGTTTTAATATTTAATACAGCTTTTGTTTACATATATTATATGCATTGACCTAGAAAAAAATTTAAAGTTGCAAGTTTTGTTTCTATTAAAATATCCATGAGTGTTACCAACACTTACTTTAAGATCTGTTGTCTTTTATAATGGAGATAAATAACATTTTGCCAATGCTTTGTTCACTCTATGCCTAACCCTCAATGCTTTTGAGTTGAAGTAATAAACAAATTAATATATATATATATATATATATATATATATATATATATATATATATATATATTTATTAATATAATGTATATATATTATACAAATATAACTATATATGTGTGTCATAATATATCTGTATATACTACAAATATATCCTATATATGCATTTGCTATATCGTTGCTCATTCAATATGAATGTAAAGCCAAGCTGCTGGTGCCCCAATGCCACATTATACACACACACACACACACACACCTACACACACTGATGTATATATATACATATATATATTCACATAAGCTGCGGAAATTCACAGACATATTCTCGTCCAAGTTCCACAACTAAAAACTTTTCTCATTTCTGTGGCAACCCTTTTTATACACACACATACACATACATGTGTATATATGTATAAATATACTTTTGCTTCTATTTTTCTGCTTCTTTTTTTTTCCTACTGTCAATGAGCTGCGGCGACCACTAAAATGTATAATTGAAAATTGTACGCCCACATTACGACTTGAAATGCACAGACAATATAAGAGCGGGGGAGAGACCAAAGAGGGGGGAGGGGCATAGCACCAAAAATGGTCCCCAGTTGCTTTTAGCGCCAGGCAATAAACAGAGCGCAAGCAACAGCGCCGCACACTATGCAAGATAACAGCTAGGAAGAGACAGTAAGAGACAGAGAGAGAGAGAGAGACAGTAAGAAAGAGAGAGAGGGAGCTAGAGTGGGAGCGTGAAAGAGTGCTGCCAAGTTTGCGGTTTTTCTTGACTGCCTGCCGTCTGTGGCGCCCCCCTTGGGCCGCCTTCCATTTAGTGCCCACCTTGACCAAAGTAGAAAAATCTAAAAGTTTTTTTCTTAAGCTTTTTTTCATGCTTAAATACATACAAACATATATATATGTATGTATATATATATTTTGCCGGCGTCGCCACGCACTGTTTCGCCTGCCTCTTCTTCTCTTTGCTTGCTCTGCCTCTTCTTCTTCTTTAAGCATTGTGTGCACTTTTCGCTGCAATTTGTCGAAAAGTTTTTACTGTGCGCGTAAAGTTTAACCATAACAGATTTCTTTTGCCGTCTATTTCTTGAGGGCTAAGCAGAAGAAGATGAAGAAGGAGAAGAGGAAGAGGAAGAGAGAAAAAAACTTGAGCAAGTTCTCAATTTGGCTCACTGCCTGCCTCGCCTGCCATGCCTGCCACGCCTTTCCAAGGGCAGTTAACAAACGCATAAACCAGCTTAACTAATTTGACAAACTAAAACTGTTTTATTTGACAAATATATATATATATATTTTGATTATATTTTTATTTAGTTTATTTGCATATTATTTTTAATATAGAGATTTGTATAAAGTTTCCAACAGCTAATTGATGCAAGCTATATTTAATATGGTAATTGTAATGGAAATTTGTTTTGAAAGTACTTTAATTAAATAAAAACGAAATTAGTTCGAGTCTAGCCAAGAACAAGTTCTGCATTTTAATTGTCAAGTTCAAGAGATCAAAGCAAGTTTTTGTATATGTAAATGGCTAAGAGTTAAACTAGAGAGAACTGGGCTGTTGCTAGGTAGAACTATGTTACAGTGGTAATTGTCTTGAGTGAACAATTAAATTTCATAGGAATATTGAGAGTAATATATGTAGATAATATAAATAAAATATATAATATAAATAATATATAATGAAATTGAATTAGATATTAATAGGAATTTAGTTATTTGAACTGAAAATGTTTATACCAATTTTATTTAAAAGAAAAATATGTATATTTAAATATATATTAAAAAAATATAAAATTATAAAAAATTAAAATAAAATATATAAAATAAAAAAAGAATTAAAATTATATTATAATTATTTTTGTAAAAATATAAATTTAAAAAAAAATTTATAAATAAGTTTAATGACAAAAATAAAAATAACAAGTAAGAACGTTGCAGTCGGGCGCTACCGACTGCGGGATACTCATTCACACCCCCACAGATCACACCCATTGCCACGCCCACAATTGGTTTGTACATATATAATTTTTTGGAAATCAATAGAGGAGATCAGCAGTAATATCTGTATATAATTCTGATTTTCTCACTGAGAATCGGAAAAACGTATAGTTTTTCCCGATTTGCCACGCCCCCAGTAGGCGTAGACATATAATTTTTGGCCAGTTCTTAGAAGTAGTGAAGGGTAAAGTAAGTGTGAAATTTGGATGCTTACACTCAAAAAATGCGAAAATTACAGGGTATTTTTTAGCCGGGCATACCCCATAAGGGGCGTAAAATTTATTTTTGGCGCATCGATAGAGGAGCTCTCCAGTAACTTACCATCCAATTTTGAAGCTTCTAGCTCTAAAACTGTAGGAGCTACAAACTTTTGCGGTTTGCCACGCCCCCTATGGGCGTAGATATATCCGCCATATCTTTTCCAACTTGGGTTGTCAACCCGAGTATATATACCAAGTTTCAAGTCTCTAGCATCAATAGTGCTCAAAATATTACAGAATTTGAAAAATCACTATATAGTCAGATCCGATTTGCCACGCCCCTAGTAGGCGTGGATATATAGATTTTTGGTCGATCTTCATAGGATCGTATCAGTAACCTACGTGCCAAATTTGGGCGTTTTAGCTTTAAAACTGTAGAAGATACAGTTTTACCCGATTTGCCACGCCCCCAATGGGCGTATATATATCCGCCATAGCTTTTTGATCTTGGGTTGTCAACACGAGTATATATTCCAAATTGCAACTCTCTAGCACTTCTAGAAGTAGTGTTTCTGAGGTATGGGCAAATGCATTTTCCGATTTGCCACGCCCCTAGTGGGCGTATCGGGAAAATCTTGACACTTTATAATTCGAGGGTATACACGAGTATATATTCCAAATTTCAACTCTCTAGCTTCAAAACTGTGCAAATGGTTTGCGTTCATACGGACAGACGGACAGACGGACGGACAGCGTGACGGACATTGCACAAAACCAATATACTCATTTCACTTTGTGAATGAGTATAAAAATTAAGTACAATAAAAAACAATATATTTAAATAAAATTTTAATTAATTAAAAAAAATAAAAACTATAAAAAAGAAGATCAAATGAAAATAAAATTAATATTTAATTCAAAATAAAAATTAAATTAAACAGAAAATAAAAAATTTAATTCATTAAAATTAAACAAATCTTAAATTAAATAAAAACTTATAATAATATAATTATATAATTATAATAAAAAAAAAACTAAAAAAAAAGTTCAAATGAAAATAAAATTAAAATTTAATTCAAAATAAAAATAAAATTAAATAGAAAACACATATTTGATTCATTAATATTAAATAAATCTTAAATGAAATAGAAAAAACTCAATATTTAGAATAGAAAAAAGTCAATATCTATAAACCAAAACTAGTTAAATTTCACTAAATATTTGCTCGCCTTTTACAGCATATAGTAGATTAAACATTATAATGGCACACGCAAGTTATTTAAATATTTATGTTTTTTCAGTTTGACAAACAATCCGTCATATATTTCAATATATATACACAAACACACACACACACACACACACTTAGCCGAAAATATGCTGATAAAATTTTAATTTGTATAAAATTGAAATTTTAATGTGTGTCTAAAGCGCGCGCGAGTTTTTGGCCGCAATCTCCATTTCGCCATGCTCAGCCACAGGGCCCCGGTGCTTTTAGCCCCTGTCAAGTACTGCCCTACGACACACACACACCAATACACTCACACACACACAGGCACACATTCACACAGACAGACAGCTGCACGCGACTGCAAGTTTCTGGTTTTTGTGGCTTTTCCGCTTCTCACTTCACAACTGTCGCTCTCTGTCTCTCTCGCTCTCCCTCTCTTTCTCTTCCTATCGCTCGCTCGCTGGCTTTTGGCATTGGCTAAAAGCGAATTTCTTTCGCTGAATTATTTAAATTTGTCGGTGTTTGCCTGTGTGTGTGTGTGAGTGTGAGTGTGTGTGTTGGTTATGAATAGCTAAGTGAGTGCAAGTGCTAGCTGCAAGCAGCCTTTTCATTTTCATTATACGCAGTCCCTTAAGGGATCTGCTTGCTAGCTGATGTGAGTGGGGCTGCGTGGGTAGGGGAGGGCGGGGGGCGGCCGCAAATGGGAAGTGCCATATGATAAGTTTAGCTATGCAGAATTTTAATTGTATTTCGCATAACCTTTATCAAACCTAATTTGATTGCTAAACTATTTGAAATTACGAGATTTCAACTTAGTACATATATTTTGTTATATTTTAGATAGAATCTTGAGTTCGATCTTAACTCTTTTATTAACTAAATACTAAATAGTTAAAATGTATTTTACTTAATTTTTTTATTAACCATTTCAATTAAATTCCTTTTACTTAAACTCTTAAAAAGGTAATTTCAATAAATTCCTTTTTACTTAAAACCCTAAAAAAGTAATTTCAATAAATTCCTTTTTACTTAAAACCCTAAAATTTCTGTTTCTATAATTTTCTAACTTAGAAATTGCACAGTTGCAACTTGATTAAAGCACACCAACTAAATTGGGCTCTCATACTTTATCTATATACTATATATATATTACACGCTTCATTCCCAGCTTTTGCTGCTAATGATAAAAGTTACCCTCCAAAAAAAAAGCTGGCAAAACAAATGTCTAATTGTCGCTGCGAATTGATTGGTTTGCCCATAAACACAAGCGTTTGCCAAGGGCACAGATATAGGTATACCAAAATATATATGTATATGTATAGGTATAGAAATATATATATATCTATGTATTACACATGTATTTATTTAGATATGTGTGTGTGTATACAAAAGGCAAACAAGTCAAACACGGGGCGAACCCTTGTAAAAGAACGCAGCAAATTATTCGCCAAAGGAAAAACCCCTGAATAACAACAACAACAACAAGAGTAAAGTAGAATAAGTAAGAGGGCGGCTGGAAATGAATATAGGCATACACGGTTTATTGTTTCTGATAATATAAGAAAGCTGCAGAACTACTTAAGATTTCAGCTGACTAAAGGAGATTCAGTAAAATATGAATAGAAATTTAAATAAAGATAAAGATTATATCATTTGCAGGGTTAAAGCTGATCTATGTCAAGATTCATCAGCGACTTAAAGCAAAATATGATAAATCAAGTCTGAATCTGAACTCTAGAAGAGAAGAGATACGAATATATTATCTATGCTCAAGGCTTAAACGTGCAATCAAATGGTATTTGTATATACTTGAATCTCTCTCTCTATATATATATTTCTTCTTCCTAGTTTTAAAATCACACCAAAGCTTCATCCCACAACCGATATACTCTATATTCTCTTACTGAAAAACAGTGTATAAAACCGAAATAAATGTTAAGGGAAGTGATTTACTTTATCGATGGACACATAAAACAATTTGGCAGCACATTCAGACGAATACGCCTGCTCTCTCTCTCTTGCTCTCCTTCTCCCACTCTCTCGCTCTTTCTCTCTCCCATTGTCTCTGACTCTCTTTGTCTGCCCCCTGTCTCTCTCTCTCTCTCTCTCTGTTTCGCTTGCTTGCATCCCTCGAGTGGCGGCAAAACATCTGTCATGACGGTTTGTCCTTTCACCAAATCCTTTTTCGCACAAAAATCAAAATAATAAAAAATGAAGTAGAATTAAGCTAGTTGAGAGTGTGCTGTTTAGTAGATACCCTGTAGGCGGAAGTTTATGAAAAGACTGCATATTCTATAAAAAAAAACTGTTTAAAATTCTTTAGAAAATTCATTTGGAAGATAGATACGAAATATTGTTTATAATTTAATTTTTTATAATATTATTTTCTATATATTAATTTTTTATAATTTAATTATATATAATTTATTTTTTTTATAAATTAAAAAAAAATATGTTTAATATAAAATCAAGCTTAAAACATTATGACTTCTAATATATCACATTTTCTTAATCTTAAAGATATAAACTTTTATTAACAGTCAATCCTACCCCTTACTCACCTACATATAGGGTATAAACAGCAAATCTTTTCTTCTTCTCGCTGTTGCACGCTTTGCAATTTTATAAGGTATGAAAATTACATATGCCCCGCTGAACACACGCATACACACACACACACAAACTCCGACACATTCACATAGCGACAGCCTAGTGTCCTGGTATCCTTCTCGTATCCTGAAGCGAAGTCATAAAACTTGCACCCCAACCAGAGCTTTGCAGTGGTTCCGTAATGCTCTACATTTAACTCTCTTTCCTCCGCCTCTTTCCCACTCTCCCTTGCCTTCATCAATTTGCAGCAAAGTTTGCCAGAGAACTTGGACTTTACCTTGCGTCCTGCTGCTTTACATCCTTTTCTAACTGTTGCTGATTTATGGCCTGCCGAAGGGTAGGGCCAGGCACTAGTTGGGTGCTAGTGGCAACAACTGTCTGTTTAGTTTTACATGCTTTCTCTCTCGGTCTTGCTTCTCTTCCTCTTGTTCCGGCATCGCATTTAAATGACATAATAAAATGTATAATTTCAACATAAAAACTGAAATCCCCGGGGAGATTTCTGCTCATTTTTGCCAAGGTCCCCTATAAAGGAGCCCTATAAAAAAAAAGAAGAAAAAAATAAATAAAAACACCCTCTAAATACCTCGTACTACTCCTTACCCTACCTTTCGGCTATGTCCAGTTGGGTTTTGCCTTTTGATTGTTGAGTCAACGTGCGGCATATCAATTAGGTGTGTAGGTCAATAGCTTAAGTGTAGATGGAGATGGAGTTGGGGATGGGGATGGGGATGGGGGCGAGTGAGTTTGCAAAGGGCCGACAGTGCTGGGGTTAGCCTATTTGATTGGTAGGCTATTGGCTTGAGGCTTGGCTCCACAGTTCAAATACGAATTTTCGTATGAACTTTGGGTTATTTGAA
Source organism: Drosophila nigricruria (assembly GCA_037075265.1). NCBI lineage: Eukaryota > Metazoa > Arthropoda > Insecta > Diptera > Drosophilidae > Drosophila > Drosophila nigricruria. Next base: position 6,874,757 of record JBAMCI010000196.1, on the reverse strand, counting down.
CTAGAAATTGCAACATGAATCATGCATTCAGTTTGATGTGTTATGTATATATATATATGTGTATGTTTATAGAGTGGAACGGAATAGGTGGAAGTTATTTACATGCGATATATATATATAATATATATATATATATATAAGCGATATATGTATGATATGCGTTACATAATATACTCAAGTTGCTAATAAGGCAAATATGGAAACAGCTTGCTAGATTTGAAGTAAATCTTGAATTGATATTAGGGTAAATGTTTTTTTTTTTTACATAAAAATAGTTTTTTGTTTATGGAATGAATATATTATTTTGAACATTAAAATATTTTCTAATATTTAATTTAATAATTAAAATTGAATTTCAATTAGCAATTTTCTCTTGATAGTTTTTTTAAATAATACGAATTCTTTTATATTTAAATGTTAATACATAAAGTTTAATTTAAATTTTAAATTTTTTTCTGGTAAGAAGGCTTTTTAATAGAGTTTTTTCTCATATAATACAAACTCTATTGGTATTTAAATTTAATTTTCATATTTTCTTAAGAAAAAGTTTTCTTAAAAGAATTTTTCATATCATACAAAAGTATTTTTTTTTATGACAAAAAGAATCAACTTTACTCAAATAATATGTCTTTTAGTTCTAGACATTATTATTATTATATTTATGTTATACTTCTATTAGTCTAATACTAATATACACCTTCAGTTGTTGTCATAAATAATATAAATTTTGTGATCCATCTAACAAATTGATTATTATTCCGAATGTCGCCTTTGTTATAATTTTATTTATTTTTTTTATATCTAATGCATTTTGCATGCGGGACACTCCTTCTCGAGGACCTCGACCTGCTTTTATCTCTCTCTCTCTCTCTCTGTTTCTCTTTCTCATAATGCCCATGTTGTTGAGCTTTGTTCAAGGTGTTGTCGCCGTCGTCGTCGTCGTCTGCTCTGGCTGTGTGACAGCATATTGTTTATACGGTCAACTCGCCAGCCCTTTGCAGCGCATATAAATGATTAACTGTTGCATGTGCCGCATATGCCAAGCCCATTGCCGCTCAGTTGCAGTTTGAAAACTGAAGGACACGACATTTGTTGATGTCGCCTTGGCAAAATGTGGCGACGCAGCCCACCTCTGGCCTAGCCTGACATGGCATGGCCCGGTCCTACCTGTATCTCTACCACTTGCAAGTGGCAAAGTGGCAAGTGGCAAGTAGCAAGTCGCCACATACACACACAAGTGCTTGCGCCACTTTAAGCCAACAACTGGGAACTGCAGTTGCAAGTGCAACTGTCAAGTTTTTTTGCTGCGACAATTTGGCATTTCTATTGCTGATACCCTGTAAATTATTAAGTTGAACACGGGACTGCAGAGTACTCATTCAACCCACGCTCCCAATCGTTATATATATATTATTTTTGGCAAATCATGGTATGTAAATGTATGTAAACTTTTAACGAAAAGTAACGCGTTTCTAGCTCTAAAACTATAGGAGATACAGGGGGGGTCAAAACCCGATATATAGATATATCCGCTAGAGGTGGGAAACTATCGATAGTCGGCACCATCGATAGCGGCGATAGTTTTTTACCAAACCATCGATAGTGGCTCGATAGTGGCTCGATAGTGCCCAACATAAAACAACTAAAATTAATTTTTCAAAATCGACCATAGGTCACACGTAACAGCAACACTAGAAACTTTTTCTAGAATGGTTGAAAGCTTTGCCGAAGTTTCTTTAAACAAATCCATCATCAGCACACTTTGTAAATGACGGCGACTTGGCAGCTTGTACCTGGCATCCATAATTTTGCTGTAATTGATGAATCCACGATCCTCTACTATGCTATACGGTTGTACGTCCAAGGCAACCATCTCCGCTAAAGTTTTATCAATATTTTTTTTTCGCGATGAGTTGGAATCGTACAGGACAGATTTTTTAATGTATGAATCTAAAGATCTCATACTTGATCGGCAGCTGCTGCTGGTGGATAGCATGCTGTCACCCTGATCTCCATAATTAGCGGAGTTCCTTTCATCGTCCCTTAAACTAGGATGAAACCGTTTCAGGTGATCCCGCAAGTTGGACGTGTTTCCGCTTGTCTTGTACTCCTTTTCACAATTTAAGCATTTCGCAAATTTTTTATCATCTGATCTTTTAAAGTAATTCCACACATCAGATATTTTTGTTTTCTTTTTTAATTTCTGGCTAGATGTTGTAGCCGCAGAGCTCTTTTCCGATTCCGATGAGCTGCAATCGCATGTTTCTTTCGAATTGCGGCGTTTGCCTATTATAAAACACACATATTAATAGTTGCTTTGAAATTGCTTCAACGACTCTTATTTTTATTACCCATTTGGAGAAAGCGATCCATTTATTAACTATTAACTATTAGTGACACTATCGAGGCACTATCGATACACTATCGGTAGTACATGACCATCGATAGTGAGTCGACTCGATAGTGCTCAACCATCGATAGTGTCGATAGTGCCATCGATAGTTTCCCACCTCTATTATCCGCCATGGCTTTTTCAACTTGGATTGCCAACGCGAGTATACATTCCAAATTTTAACTCTCTAGCACTTTAACTAGTGGTCTTTCTGAGATACCGCAAAATGCATTTTCCGACTAGCCACGCCCTTAGCGGGCGTATCGAACAAATCTTGACACCTTATCAGACAAGGGTATACACGAGTATATATTCAAAATTTCAAGTCTTTAGCTTCAATAGCGGCGAAAGGGTTTGTGTTCAAACGGACGGACGGACGGACTGAAGGACGGAAGGACGGACAAACAGACGGACAGCAAGACGAACATTGCACAAGTACAAAAAATGGTACAACTATATAGTTTCTTTTTCAAATATTTATATATATATTTAACTAATTAAATAGATTGTTCTCCGTATGTAAATAAAATGGGGGCAAATTGTGTTTGCCTTAAACGGAATTCATAATCTATCGATGTAAACATATTCCAGGGCCACTCGCTGCGTCTCTCTGCGTCTGTGTGTGTGTGTGTGTGTGTGTGTGCTCAAGGCCTTTTGGGTATTTGTAAGCTGAACTAAGGTCCTTTCGCTATTGTTGGACTACGGGGCGGGTACTTGCTGTTGCTGCTGCCTCTGCTGCTTTTGCTTCTTCTTGTTCTTGATTCTTGGTATTTCATCTATTTACCCAGGCAGTCGCTCCCCCAATTGAAGGCGCCTGACGATGAAGACGACGCGGAAACAGTAAATAAGTTGCACTTTTCCGCTGTCAGAGAAAGCGCCGGTCAAATGGGGCGCGTAAGGGGCTCGGGTTGGGTTGGGTTGGCTTGTGGCAGGGTCTCGGTTAGTGTCCTTCGTGGCTGCTGCCTGCAAATAAAAACAAAAAACTTATTTGCCATTTATTTCCAGTTGACGTTTTTTTTTTTTCGTTTTCGTTTTTGTTGCCCCTTGGCTCCCGCTTCGGCTGTTATTAATATTGACAGCAAGGGGCGGAGGGCGGAGGGCGGCGGCAGGTCCTCGACAAGCCTTTGGGGTCGCTGTTGCTGTTGCTTGTTTGTTTGCTTTTGTGCTTAATGCTCTGGCCAGCGATTCGCCTTTAGGGAGTCGCTAGATCAAGCCCTTTCTCTCCCGCTCTCTCTGTCTCTCTCTCTCTCTCTCTTTGTCTCTCTTTCGCACTTGCTGCCAAAGTATTTCCGGTGTAGGGATAAAAAATTTGTCGTGGTTGAAATATTGTAACCTGAAGCCTTTATTGAAGGACTTTTTAATGAGTGTTTGTGTTTGATTGTTGAGCAGCAGCAGCAGCAGCAACGGCAGCGACAGCGACGTCAGCAACAAGGAAGTTGTGTGGTCTTCTTCGATTTTGTTGCTGCTTCATCTCTCGCTGGTATCTTGCGTGAGAAACGTGCCACATGTGAGCCAATTACGCTTGCCACAAAGTTGCAAGCAGCACACAACATCGGACAGAATCTCAAATAAATTGTAACGAAACTTTTATTTGTTGAATATATTTATATTTGATTTTATATTTATATGTTTTATGGAACAGATTCTTATCGATAATATTTATTTAGTTTGATAATAGGTATAACATCGATAACTTTTCGATTAGTTATGCTTGAAATGAAAATACATTTAAATAAATTATAATAAATCCTTTTATAGTATTTTATATAATTTTTGAACATATTTCTATATCTACTACATTCATTGAGCTATCGATAACTAGTACGTTCTTGTATTTAATCGATTATATTTTTTATGATTTATGTACTTATTGTCCAAAGTGCTCGTAAATGAATGCGAACACGATTTTATCGATAACACTTATTTAGTTCTATAACATCGATAATATGTCGATAACTATTCGATTAATTATGCTTGAAATGAAAATAAATGTAAATAATTCGTATAATAAATTCTATTCCACTATTTATATTATTTTTATTATCGATAACCGATAAATAGCAATTACTATACTTTCTTATATATAATCGATTATTTTCATGATTGTATGTTCTTATCATTAAATATGCTCGTAATTGAATGCTTTTTACTTTTAGTTCCTTTTTCCCAGCCAAATATCAATTTATTGTTTTTTTTTTTACGAGCTTCCACAATATTGTGGGAAATATCAAATAACTGAACAATACAATTATACATTTGAATGGCTATGCCACTCAAGTATATGTGAACCACATAATTTTTTTTGGGTTTTTCGTTTTTTTTATGTATAACTCAACCCTTGCTCGTAAAACCCTGTTTGGCTGGCTGGCTTCTATCAAACTCCCCTGACTCCTGTTCCATTTCTCGATGTCACGCAACGGTTAACTGAAGTACTTTTGTTATGGTTTTCAATGGGTTTTAACCCCCTTTTAGTTTTTTTTTCCTTTCATTTTTACCGGGATACTATTTTCATTAAATGTTCTGAATATATATTTTTTATCTGATAAAGTTTATAGAGGGGACAAACCCCTCAAGGCAAGTTGTTGCTATGTGGGAATCAAATGGAATTTAAATTGTTAATTTTTGGTTGATTTTGGATTTTTGATTTTATTAGCATTGAAATCATGTTTAATTGGGCGTAAAAATAGGGTTTTTATTGATTGATATAAGCAGAAAATTTTTATGAAAAAATCTGTAAAAAATAATATAAAATAATAATAATAAAACTATAAAACCAAAAATAGAAGTATATAAAAGTTTAAATATTTCAATTTAAAAAAATAAAGTACTAGTAAAATAAAATAATTAATTTTATACATTTTTAATTGATATATATTCATATTTACTTAATATTCATATTTAATTAATATAAAAAATTGTTTGATTGGTTTATTTCGAGCTGCTCTTCAGCTTCAAAAATACTACGTCGCATTTTGAGTGCATTTCTCTTTGCATTTTGAAGCTCTTTTGTCTTTGAAGCTCTTAAGCGTCCTATACACACTTGCCGGCAGCAGTACTAAAAGCAACAACAACTAGAATAAGAACTCTAATGAAAAGAACAACACTTGAAAAGCGCTTAAATTTAAATGGGCAGCCTTGCACTGCTTTACTCTTGCATGCCCGCTCGCCCGCTCTCTTTACTGCTCTACATGCTCACCATGCTCACCACTGCTTAGCCACAATTAGGTGTTAATACGACATTTTACTCAGCAGCGGCAGCAACAGCTGCAATAACAACAACAACACAAGCTCAGTGAAATATTAATGCAATGCTTGCACATGAAATATTTATGCATGTGTGTGTTTGTAAGTTACGCTCTTCTACGCTCTCTCTGTTCGCTCCCAATGCTCTGCTTCGCTCAGTCTTGCTGTCTTGTTGCCTAACGATCGATAAAATGTAGTCCATTTGCTCTCTGCTCATTGCTAGCTTCCTGCTGTGTGCGTGAGTCTGTATGCGTGCGTGTGTGTGTGTGTGTGTGTGTGTGTGTGTGTGTGTGTGTGTGCATTTGTTTGTTTGTGGATTACAATGTGAGTTCTGCCTCTCTTCTACAATAACGTGCAAGTATGTAAGCATATCGGCAAGCTCTGCTCATCCCCCTACTTACTCATACACACACACATACATACAAACACTCTTTGTCACGCATTTGCCTTGTTTTTGTTTATTTTATTAGTTGAGTGGCTTTTAGTTGAAAATTTCTGGTACGTTTTTGTCGCATTTTGGCTTGGCTTCTATTGTTATTGTAATGTTTATTGATTGCTGTTTGCCAGCAGGGGTATTCCCGCTACTAAGTGTATAAGTACATACATATGTATACATTTATGTGTATGTGTGATTGTGTGTGCGTGTATGTGTGTGTAGCATGTATAATTGATATTAAAATGCTGCAATGTTTACATTTACTTGGCGCGTTTGCTGGCTCGGAAAATGAGCTCTGAATAATGTTTCTATTTGTTTTTATTTTGGTGTTAATTTGTTAATTTATATTGGATTTTAATCAGACGTGAAGTTATTCTTATTGGAATATAAAGTATTTTGTGCTCTTATAAAATTGTAATTATAATTAAATTTATTAGTAAATTAACTCAATTTAAGAGTTAAGAGTTTTATAAGAACACCAAATATTTTGTTTTCCAGATAGAACTGAACTCTTGAGTTTAGTTTATCTAGCAGCCATATTCATATTCGCTCTCTTTACCTAACGGCAGTTGCTTCTGATCGCTCAGCAGCTTCTTGACTTGAACTTCGACTGCGACTTCGGCAGAGTGCACATCAGTGTTGTACATTTGGCCACTTTTCCGTTAGTTCTGGTGTTCTACAGTACGCGAGAAAAATTGTGATATAGCAGCTGGCGGGAATTCTAGGTAGTTTAGCTATTTATAGCTTTCTGGCTTGCTGAAACCCTGAAGAGTTGTCAACACTGGCGCACATAGGATGTGAGCTGCCTGTCTGTCTCACTCTAGCGAGTGGGCAAGGGCGCGCGCTAAGACTAGCATATGATACTCTTGACACTCTCTTATGCGTAAAATAGAAGAGTTATATGCTTTTGTATAAGACTTTAGTTGCATAGCTGTTGAAGAGCTGAAAAATTATTTTTATTAATATATATCGATTATATTTTTATTTTAAGACAAATAAAATATTTTCTGGCTACATTGCCTAAAAAATTAGTCACAGAAATTTAATTTACAAAATATTTTCAACAATTCAATTTCTGACTCATGCACAATTTTTGCATCGGTTAAGCCAAAAACTGAATAAAGAAGAAGAATAGGAAGAAGAAGAGAAAGAAGAAGCAGCAACAACAACGGCAAATGTATGCCTAATTAGCAGCATTGGCGCATAGGACACTTAACAGTTGATTGGCAAGCAAAATAAATCAAGCGGCAAGGTGAAACGACTCAAAGCACAAGGTAAAAAATAAAATACAATAAAATATATATATATATGTATATATAAACGAATATGCATGCAATGCAAGACAAAGATAACAACAAGAAAAGAGAAAAATATAAAATAAATAAATAAACGAGTTAAAAATAGAAAATTGCACAAATGCGTCTGAGGAGAGGGGAAAGGGGGCCAATTATAAGGCCATCAATTGTGGCCAGCAAGCTATTTATAGATTTTGTATAAGTTTTTATACATATTAGGTTAAACATAATAGCTGATAATGCAAATTGCTAAAGTAAATTTGAAATAAAAATACAAAAATAAATACATATGCAAGAAAAACAATATTTGATAAAAATAAAAATAGCTTATATTTGAGCAAGGCTTACTCTTCAGCTGAACCTCAACTTATACTCTACTCGCTCTCTTATGCTCTTTCGTGCCAGGCGCTCTTTGGTGCTTGAGTCTTTGGCTTGCTATTTCGTATGCGCTCACTCTGCGCGCTCTCTCACCCATAGCTGTCTACGCACTAGTTGCCTTCTGTCGTTTTCTATTTTGGTTGCCGCTTGAGCTGCGAGCAGCGAGCAGCTTGTTGCCGTTTATTTATAAAACAACCGCCGGCAGCGACAATACAACAACATGTGTTTGCTACTAAATTTACTTTATTTCATTTTATTTTTATTCTTTTTTATGATTTTTTGCCGTCTTAGCGTTAAGTGGGCGTCGCTATTGCTGGATTTTGTGGAATTTTCTTTGCCATTGAATAAAAGAATTTGCATTGAAATGAAATGGAAATAGCAACAACAATGAGTTAGTTCTCTCTCTCACTCGCTCTGCGGGGCGCCACATGTCTGCTGCTGCTTCGATTATAACCGTTTATTTACTTTGCAATTGAGCGGGCTGCAAAAAAAAAGAGAAGTAGAAAATGAAAGAAGACAATGTCAATTGATAGTTAATAATAACATTTCTAGAGATGCCTTCGTTTAGTTTTTTACAGTGCCATTTGAGTTGACCTAGTTTGTATTGATGATTAATCGAAAGGCGATCATGTTTAAAGCATAAATTTTTAGCATAAGTAAATAAAAGCTTTATAAAATTTCAGAATTTAGTTGTTATTTTGATTAAAAAATAAAATTAAAGTCTTATTAGTTTATCATACATACACATATGCAACAAGTAGCATGCATTAATCCAACAACAAACAACTTTACAGCTAGACTAACAGCGCTGTTGGCGCCGACCGTCATCAGCATCAGGCGCTGTAACTGCATTCAGCTAGTGGTTTAATATGACGTTTATGGCATTTTTATGTTGTTGGCCATTGCCATTAAAACTAATGCGCATATTGCAAAAAACATGTGAAAACGTTTAAAACTAAATAAAAACCGATAGACATAAACTATGCGCATTTTTGTATAAAAAAAACGCCAAGACACAAACACACACACAGATGAACTCACTCACACATGCACACAATAAAGGGCCGACTAAAAGAGAGCGAGCGCGAGAGAGTATGAGAGAGGAAGTGCACTCAGCAACGATTCTGGCAACCAGTGCTGCCAACTCTCTTCAGGGACACGCTAGATCCATTACTGAAATAGCTAAAAAAAAAATTGGAAGCTCTAAAAAAGCTTTATATGATTTTAAGGGAACTTTTGTATGAATTTTTATATCGACTGGCATAAAATACATCGAAATCAGCATTGCATAAATCAACATTGCATAAATTTTAATTTCTTTTAAGTCGCATCGAAGCTAGATCACAATTTTCTCCCGCATTCTGGTGTTTGTGCAGCGCCAGAACTGACGGGTAAATGGCTAAATTGACAGCACTGCTGGCAACGACAGACGATGTTTTGTGCTCTGTGGGTGGGGGGTTTGGGTTAAGTTTTGCTCTTGCATTTGCTTTTGGTTTTTGTATGCGGCTGTCTCCCTGCCTCACTCTCGCAACTGTGCGTTGACATTCATGGCGCACATGCATCGACACGTTTTTCATATTGCCATTGTTGTTGTTGTTGTTGCCGTCAGTGATTGAAGTTTCTGCATGCAAAATGAAGTGTTAATCAGCATGTTTGCTGTTGTTGTTGCTGCTGTTACTCTAGCTGTGCAAGATGGAGAGAGATAGAAAGAGTGAGAGAGAGACAACATAATGTAATGTACTTGTGTGTGTGAGTGTTTTGCATTGCGAAATAAAACTACAGTTAACTGCTTACAGTGGCGTAGTTTGGGCAGTTTTTGGCTGGCTGGCTGGCTGGCTGGCAAATGGGCGTTCATGAAATGCTGAAATCGAGTAACTAAACGAGATGCGTAAAGTGTTTGCTCGATTTGCTGCATTTTAATTGCCTGCAATGGATGCCAGCAGATTGAAGCTATGATTACTGTGGTTTTTGTGTGTTGATGGAATAGCATGGTAACGAGTTATCGATGAAAATGAGGTGAGGGTCAATACGGTGTTATTCAAATTGATCGATTTTTGTTAGAGCTGAATATGTACATTTCTGAGAAATGGTTCGTGAAATGATTTTCCGTGTGAGAATATGAGAATTATAGTGAGAATTGAACTGAGGAGGGAAACTATAGTTATCATTAAATACATATATGTAATTTATAAACGTCTGATTATTTTTATCACTATATTAAACTCTTAATATATGTTCAGTTTATTATTATTCACAAGGCATGCATATCTCTTCATACATATATCTTATTATTTACATTCGACGATCTTTAATCAATAAGTCTAACTTCAGACACTTCTTCAGTTTGCAAAAAAAAAACACCTTTTTGTATGATCTTTAATCCAAAAGTGAAACTTCAGACTTAAAACGATAATTTCTTAACCTAAAGAGTAATATTACAGAGTTTATCGATAACACTTAACAGAACAACTTAATCTACAGTCATATCTCGATATTCACTTAACATTAACAACATAGTAGATAAATCAAAATATAGATTAATCTTAGTCTTAAATCATTCAAAACACTATTATACATATTAACGAAAGTTTAATACAAATTAGTCTAAATTTATCTTAATCTAGCTTGATTTAACAGTTATTCATTGTAAATACAAAGTAACTGTTCAAACTTTCTTTCTACTATCTCTCTCTCTCTCTCTGTCTCCATCGACTCACTTATTATGCGCTGACCGTTGTCTGTTTATGCAATTTCTTTTGCCATTCATTGGCCAACAAGTTTGTCTAAAATTCAGCAAAAAGTTCTCACACACACACGCACATACACACTCAAACATAGTTACAGCTATTTTCGCATGCTGCACAACCCTCTCATAATTCACATTTGGAACAGTTTGTGAATTGGCAAACGTAATGCGAGAGCCGCTGCTGGCACAGCACGGACATTCATTTCATACACTTTTGTATTGCAATTTCATTCGTGTGTCTGTGCACGTGTGAGGGGCAGCACTCACGCGTGGGCGTCAGGTGAGACGTGGGGGTTGACGGTGTCGACGGCACATGTCTCTCACGTTCTCCTCGTCTCTCTCTCTCTCTGTCTCTGTCTCTGTCTGTCTGCCCCGTCCAGCCGTCTGTTTTGGCGTGCAATGTGCAGTCGAGGACTTTGGCATTTTATTAAATTACGTGCAGCTCGCTCTCTCTCCCTCTCTCTGTCTCCTTCTCTCCTCTCCCCCACATCTACTGTGAGTGGCTCAAACTTTGTTTTTTTTCCCCGCTCTCGCACTTGTTGTATTTCTGAGCGCGCGTTGAAAAGAAATGAAAATGTATTAAAGTTTTTGGTTGCGGTTAAGGTTTCTCCCTCTCTCTGTGTGTGTGTGTGGGTGAGTGATTGTGGCTGTTATCGGCGATAGCTTCTCAGGCAAATTGGCTGGCAGAGACGCAGTCGGCATCTTGATTCAAGGCAGCGCACACAGACGACGCAGCTTGTCATAATTTGCTTAACGGACAGACAGACGTGTGTCAATTCGATTCGTGAAATAATCGGAAATTGTATAAGAGGTGTATGATAACATGATTGGTTATCGATGAGCGTTAGGTAGTTTTCATGAATAAAATTGAGGAAGTAAATATAGAAACTAGGTTATTTGATAAGCGATTGGTAGTCGTAATAATCAATTGATATGTTACTGATTGGTTATCGATGAGCGTTGGGTAGTCTTCTTACATGACAGTTAGTGTAATAGGTGTAATAGCGATAAGTCGATTGATGGGCTATCGATATTAATATTCAAATGTAGAATACAGCTAAGAACTAGCTAATATTATGTTTATAGTTATTATAACATAACGATAAGTGATAGTTAGGGATAAGCGATAGGTAGTCATAATAATAGAGTTTTTAGAAGAGTTATAACATTATAAGTGATGTATAGTTATAATAATGTAAAGCGGGCTATCGATAAACGATAGGTATTTTAATACTAATCGATTAATTAAAGAAGCGAAGAATCACCGAAGATTGAGTTTAGAAAAGATGAATAGTTTCAATAATAACAAACTGGAATATCGATAAACGATAGGTAATATAATATTATCAATCTTAACAGTATTTAGTCTTCAGAACATGTAAAAACTTTTTACATAAATGATCTACAACAAAATTGTTATATCTTTCGAGTAAATCAATATGGTAGACATTTTCATAACTTATCGATTAATCAAAGTTGCTTTACATCCAACACCAAAAATGGAACTGCAAACTCAACCAAAATGTTCTGTGACAATTACGACATTGATAAGAAAAGCAATATGAGGGAACAATGTAAATGAGATATGCTTTGAAAGCGGGCACGTATGAAAGCAAACAGTCGGGCCTACAAAAGCAAACAAAACGTGCAAAAATGTTGCTAAAACGCTGCGAAAAGCAACAACAAACAAAAAGCGATGAAAGATAAGAAGAAAAGCCAAAGCAGAACCAAGTAACAAGTCAGTCCGTCGTCTTATCGGGTCAAAAACTCGAAACTCAATGCTTATCAGGCCAGCAGCAATCTCTCTACCTCTCTCTTATGCCTCGCTCTCGCTCTCTCTCTCTCTCACTCTCTTTCTCTTTGCTTGAATTGCTATTCACAAATTAATCAGCGTCAAAAGTTGGACTATCAGGCAGATGAAACGTGCGCCAAGCTCAAAAGCTGCTTATAGCTTAGAGATTATTATTAAGTTGGTTAACTTTTTGAATGCCATCTACTGCGAGACTTGTCATCATTATTATTATCAGCATTCAGCATCTGTATCATTATCATCATCATCATGCTCCTCATCGTCATCATCTTTTCTTTTTGACTACCAAAAATTTGATTTCAATGCGCGCGGACAAACGAAATTCGTTTCATGAAATGTTTTCTACTGATTATGTTTATGATAAAGCTGATAATAATGACGCCGTTGACAGGCGCTGGGGCGCAGTTAATAAAATTGTTTGCCAAAGAGTAGTTCAAAGAGCACTACACACACACACACACACGCAGACCCAGACTGAAACACGTAAATATATTGAGTATACGACACGTGGAGCTTGGGCTAGCTTAATGGCTAAATGTGTGAACTAAGCGAATTAATGCACTGTGCGCAGCAAAAGTTTCAGGTAATCGATATATGTGTGAGCTAACATGTTTAATAACAATCAAGTAATTTATAAGTGGATTATCGATAAACGATTATTGCTTGGAGAACTAATCACGAGGGAATTGTATCTGCTGATAGTTTAATCAGTGAATGGAAATGTGAGTAATTTATGTAAAATAAACTAGAAGGTTGTTAGAGCAGAGCATAAATTCATAAATATGTCATCAAAATAAGAGTTGTCGATAAATCGATAAGTTTTAACTTTTGTCTATGAAATTTTGGTGGCTCAAAGTCAAATAACTTACTTTTCAGTAATATATCAGATGAATTTATATGTTAAAATATATAATTTATCAGTAATCAGCTTTCAAATTGTTATCGATTAATTACTTTAACAGTTATTGATATTGATAAAAGATTGTTGACTTGTCTTATTTGGATATTGTGTATTCAAATTACTTTTTAAATTAATTTACTTTAAAATATATAAAATTTAGAGTTATCGATAAATCGATAAGTTCATTTTTAACTTTGATCAATGTAAGTTATGTGCCTAAAGTATAATAACTTACTTTTTTACAATAACTTACATAATTATCAATTAAATTTAATAATTTACACTAATTATGTAAGTTATCGAATGCCTGTTATCGATTAGCTGTCTAATGAGCTAACTGAACATAAATATGCATGGCGCTGTTACTATGTGGCAACCGCGCTATGGCAATACAACAATCTAAATCATGTACCACACTGCCTCCATACAGATTTATATGTTTATAGGTATATAATATATATATATATGTTGACTCTTATCTGTGGCATACCAGATTCCCGGGTCCTGGTTGCGAGGCATACGCTCAATTAGAGCGCCAAAACCGAAGCGTAACTGCCGCCAATGAGGCTATAAAATATCAGCAGCCAAGCGACCAGCACATAAACAAAACTTCAAAGGACGCCAAGTGGTGGGCGGATGTAAAGGGAAGTAAGCCAGGCAGAGAGAGAGGGAGAGAGAGAAGGAGAGAGGGTGCAGGAGTAAGGCAGCAGGCAAAGGACTCGCTGTGCCGAAAAGAAACTGCCACTTAAAGCGAAAAAAAAAACAAAAGGAATTGCAATGAAAGCCAAAGACAGTAGGATAAAGGGAAGCAGCGCCAAGGACGCAGGGCGACTATATATATATGTATATATATAAGAGTGTGTCTGTCTGTGTGTTTGTGTGTGTGGCGACGAGGACAACTTTAGCGTCGAGGACAACGACGCTAGCTCAAAAGCAATGATGATTTATGTACGAGGCCAAGTCGGGAAATGTAACTGGACTTGCAATGGCGGCAACAGGGAACGGCAGTGGCAATGGGGCAGGCTCTGGGTGGGGTTGGGTGGCATCACTTGAGTATTCATGCAATTTCTGGGATATAGCCGCCATTAAACTTGCCACCCCCTTGCCGACAACACCAGACTAAGCAGATAACTGAACAGAGCAGGCCCAAAAGCCAGGCCAGCCAACCAACCAACCAACCAACAAACAAACAAACCAACAACTCCCCTATCTGGTTGCCAGAGACAGCAACAGACGTGCAACATGGCCATGCAACTTGCAACTTGCAAAGATGCAAAAGACTCTAAACTCGGCTCTCAACTAGACTTGACGCAATATGCCAAGCACTGCCATGCACTCCCTTCGACTCCCTCCGACTCCCTCCTCCTCCTCAGACGTAGGCCTCACTTAGTTCTGCTTTTGCATTTGGAAATTGCATGTGCCAACTGCAATGTGTGGAGCGGGCGTGTGGTACAACGGTTGACAGTTCAATGTTGCATTTCAAAGTAAAAGGAAAGGGGCGGACGTGTGTGTCCTGCGAGCATATGTATGTGTGTGTGTCTGTGTGTGTGTGTTTTCTAGTTGAAGCGTTTTAGGCGCTCAACTTAAAAGCGTGTGGGCCACATTAGAAAAGCTCAAAAGAAAACAACGTGGGGGAAAATGGTTTGAGAAAAAGGGCAAAATTCCAGTCCTAGTCTAGGTCCTTGTGTGTGTGTGTGTGTGTGTTCGCCAGGATTTGCGACAAAAGTAGCGCCAAACGAGCGAAGTCAAGTTGAGTTGTTTTGAAGCAGCTGTGTGGAATCGGAATTTTAATGTGCACAAAGTAAGGCGAACACATTAGGGGCGTGGCCAGCTGAGCTGAGCGGGGCGATGCGTGGCGGTGCTGGTGGTGGTGGTGGTGGTGGTAAATGAGAATGATTTTTTGATTGAACTGATTTGAAAAAGTTAAGAGAAAATAGAAGCAAGTAATTATTAAATATTTAATTAAAATTTAGGAGTTGATAGATTGATAGTTGGTAATATATATAGTTTATAATATATTCTATGAATCAACAGAAAAAAATTATAAAATATGTGTAAAAATGTTAGATAAACTTTAATTTATTAAGAAAAATATTAATACTAAGTAGAATTGTTAATTATGTAGTAATTCTAAAAGTCTAATAGTTTTGCCACGCCCCCAGCAGGCGATTACATATCATTTTTGGCCACTCCTTGGGATTCTAATGTAAAGTAACAGTACAATTTTGGGAATTACGCTTCAAACCTATGTATTAGTAGGGTGTTTTTCGATATGCCACGTCCCCAAAAAGGCGTCAAATTAGTCTTTCGCTTATCGATAGGTGATGTTGATCTCAACAATAACTAAATTCTCGAATTTTTTAGTTTCTAGCTCAAAAACTTTAGAAGATATGAATTTTTGCGGTTTGCCACGACCTCTATAGGCAAAGTATATATTCACTATATACTTTTAATCTTAAGTTGTCAACGCTTTTATATGCTGCAAATCTTAATCAAATCTTTAGCTTCAAATTCGACGAAATGGTTTGCGTTCATAAGGATAGATGAAAGGACGGACAAATGGAAGGACGGACAGACGGACGGATAACAAGACGGATATTGCACAAAACCAATAAACTCTTTCACTTCATGAATGATAATAATTGATTAGTTTACATAGGAATAATAGATTTAGATATTTTCAGAACTACAAACGACATCTGTATAATGCTATAATACATAAATATGATACAATTTCTATGAAATTTCATAAGTCTACTTAATCATACAGAGAAATCTGCTTGAATTTTCATTAAATCAAAAAGCAAATTGAATTTTCTATAACTTTTCTATCCCACATCCCTTTATAGAAACTCATAAACCCGTTGTTTACAGTTCTAAAAACAACAACTTATATATCAATTTACAGTTACTATATATAAATTTCAACTAATTACTTTGACTAAATCAATCAAAACACAATTAACATTATTTTTACAACATTTTTTGTTCTTGTGTTTTCGCTTTGCTCTGCTTTCTTTCTGTGTCGCTTTTTGCTTGTTTTTTTTTTGTTTTTGGTTTCTTTTTCGCATTTTGCTTCTGCTGCGGTTCATTAAACAAGCTTCTGCTGCTCGACACACTTTGCTTACTTAATTTATCAATACCAATTACACACACTCGCTCTATATAGCCATCTCACTTTGACTTTGCTGCGCTCTCACTCACTCTCTCTCTCTCGCTGTCCTCGTCTTGGCTGCGTTTGAAAGCGCTTACATTGATTGATTACCTCGGAGGCGCGACTTTTGTTGCGTTTTTGCACGCGCGCGTTTTTAAACGCGCGCTTCCCACTAGACTTTAGTGTGTGTGTGTGTGAGTGGAGTGTATGTGCGTGTGTCTTAATTGTTGTCAAGGTTGTTCTGCTGTTGTTGTTGTTATTTTTTGTTAGTTTATGTTTGGCTTGTTGTGCTGCACATGTTTCTCGTTTTTTGCTTTTCGGGCTTTCAGCAGTATTTTATTTTGCCTTCTGTTCCTTCTTCTTGTTTTTTTTTTTGCTGTTCATGCTTCAAAAGTTTTCAACTGTGATTTGGCCTAATGCAATTTGGTAGCTGCTTTTGTTTGTCTTTGGCCTAAATTTCATGCTCTCGCCTTTGTTTTGTCTAATTCGTGTTGTTGTTGTTACAGTTTGTTGATTTGATTTTTCCATTGGCTTTTCAGTTTTCTTTTTGCCATCTGTGCCATCTGCCGCATCTATTTTGACAGCTGTCATCTTTTTAGTGTTGCCAAACATATAGAAAACAATCAAATTTCAATCAATAAATTAGCAGCAGAAATTTAAATCGAAAACTAATATTTATTACTCAGCGCTGTCGCCTCTCTATGCGCTTCTCATGAATTTCACTTAAGCAAATTTTTGTTGTTAACAAGCAATTTATTATCTAGTTGAAATTACTTTTACTTGTTTTCTTATTGCCAGTGAGAGAGCGAAAAAAATAAAAACACAAAACAATAAATAAATGGAGCACATGAAACAAGGTCAGAGCGAACGAGAAGTGTGAAAGCGAAATAAATGTTTCGAAGTCGAAATGCAAAAGACCCAAAGCCAAATACAACTTGAACATTAACATGAAAGATGTGTGTAGACATATGTATATATATAGACAGACATGCATACATACATATATACATATATACATATATACATATATACATACATATATACATTCATATATAGCTTATAAAGCGCTTTTGTACCTACAAAATATTTAAATTTATTTAAACAAGTTAAAGTGCTCTTGTGTGTGCTGAGTGCATAACTTGAAGACACCCTTATGACTAGCATCAGCATAATATTTATGATCATTATCATTATCAACATGATTTTAACATTAATGAGGCATTATATCATCATCATGATATATATTATCTATCTATATTATCACTATTTGCATGATCATTTGCAAAGTTATCTTTATGAAAATACTTTTATGATGTCAACATCATCAGCATTATTCATTCATTATTAAATAAGTGATTTTTATTAAGATCAGTCTAATCATCATTGTCAGCTTGACTTTCAATATCATTATTACTAAATTCATTATTATCATCATATATATACTTTTATACTGTCAGCATGATCAGGATGGTCAGGATGATCATTATTTTCATTTAGATCAGTCTAATCATCATCGTCAGCTTGGCTTTCAATATCATTATTAGTATGTTCATTATTATCATCATATATATTCATCCATATTCAATATCATTATTAGTATATTTATTAATATCATCATGATTATTCTATATCCATTGCCGTGGTCATTATTATTAGTCATCATAACGATACTCATTATATATAGTATCAGCCTCAACTGAATAATGTAAACAGTTTTGTCATCATTCATCGTTCATTAACACAATTTTAGTTAATTCTCTCAGTTTGTTAGTCTGATAAACAGTATATGCAACTATATTATTGATATAACTTAAGGTTTTTGTTTTGTATAATTCTTAAGATATATTTTGTTTTCTTATACTCTATATATTAAACAGCTCTGTTTTCTTCTGCATTTGCCCAAAAGAGGAGAGAATTTATAAACCAATTTGCCTAATTTTAATGGGTTTAGGGCATAAAAAATGCAATTGCTCTTGTTGTTATTGTTGTTGCACACGCAGTTTGATCAATAAAATTTAAAATAGAGCAAAAAGACAAACAACTAAGGATATAGAGGAGAAAGGCAGAGGGCTGAATAAAACAAGAAAATTGTAGAAAAGACAAACGGAATCAATTCAATAATTGAGGAAAAGTAAAGCTTCTCAAAGCAAAAATATAAATATATACATAAACATATATCTATAAAGATATATCTATATACATATATACATATGATATAATATCAATTTCTACTCTAATTATATCTATATGTCATATAAAAACTCCATCCATTAGCCAGATTTGAAAGAAACTCTTAAGGCCTAATTTTCTCCAATTCTTAACTTTATAGACTAAATCAACACATTTTGATCTAGCTAAAGCTCTGGCAGAATCAAGTAGATATATATACATATATCTTTGTATATATGCATATCTGTCTTTAAATCAAAGTAGTAAAAAAAAAGAAGAAAATTCCAGTTAAAAATTTGGGTCGACAAAGTCCAAGGCAAAAAAAAAAGATTTTGTTTTTGTTTATTGTAAAACTCTGGCGAGCACTTTATGGCTATAGCTATAGAGCTATGGCTATGTATATAGCAGTGCTATATCTGTACGATTGTATAGCTTCTGTGTTGTTTTTTTATTTGCACTCGCTGATAAGTTGTCAAAGATTGCGAGTTCGAGTCCCGGGCGAACACACACATACACACATACACGTATTATACAATCGCTTATCAGTTTGTGGTTACGAAAAAGAAAAATGTTTAGATTGAAATTGCTTATAAAGTGCTATATATATATTATATATATATGTATGTGTATGTGTATGTGTTTATATATGCATAATCTAAATGTGCTCAACTGAAAACACATTTACAAAAACCACGTTCAGTTCACTAGAATTCCATTTAATTTTGGGTTAACCGCAAAGTGTTTTATATACATATATAATATCGCCCACAATTTGTTGTCCCTGCACACAATTTATATATATATAGACCAATATACAACCGCATATATACTATATATATATATTCCCTTGCTGATATTTTGTTGTATCTCTTCTTGTTCTTTCCGCTTTTTCCTCTGCTCTTTTGGCATTTTGTTTTATTTTTTATATTTTTTTCTTTAATTTCATTTCTCATGTCCTCATTTTTCTACTTTTTTTTTTATTACTTGAATTTGTTTTTTTCTTTTGGCATAAGCTAAATAATTAGTCTAATTAATGAAGTGCTATGTTTTTATTGCTCTCACATCAACTTGACAAAACACTAAACTTTTTATTTACCTTATATTTGTATTTTGTTTATAAATATATATGTTTTTTTAATGGCTGTTTATGCTTCAACTGTTGGCTGAGTGAGTTATAGACGGTTGCTTGAGTTAGCGATACGATTCGCCGATTAATTTATAATGTTATAAATAGTATTTTGTACATGGTATTGACTAGATTTATTTTGTTGTTTTTTGGGTAGTTTTTAAAAGTGAGCAAACAATTTAAGTAATGCTAATTTAGAATTTATATTTTAAGTAATATAATTAAATTTAAATATAATTAAATATTAATATAGTAAAATATTTTTTACGACCTTTTTTATATGAATATACAATAACTGACTGGATAATGCTGGAATAAAATGTATTATTTATAGTTCTAACTTTGGAGTAGCTTAACAGTGATTCATCTATAAAACTTGTGGAATATATAGTTGTAGCTAGCTTTGCTCACTGATAGAGGGCGTATACATATATAATATGTAGTAAAATATATAATATAAAATATAAAATATAAAATATAAAATATAAAATTAAAATATAAAATATAAAATATAAAATATAAAATATAAAATATAAAATATAAAATATAGAATATAGAATATAAAATATGAAATATAAAAAATAAAATATAAAATATAAAATGTAAAATGTAAAATGTAAAATATAAAATATAAAATATAAAATAAAAAATATAAAATATAAAATATAAAATATAAAATATAAAATGTAAAATATTAAATATTAAATATAAAAAATAAAATATAAAATATAAAATATAATATATGAAATATAAAATATGAAATATAAAATATAAAATATAAAACATGAAATATTAATTATTAAAAATACAATATGAAATATAAAATATAAAAATTTTTAATTTTAAATATAAAATGTATAATATATAATATATTAGCTAAAACTTGTAAAAAATATGAAATATGAAATATAAAATATAAAATATAAAACATGAAATATTAATTATTAAAAATACAATATGAAATATAAAATATAAAAATTTTTAATTTTAAATATAAAATGTATAATATATAATATATTAGCTATTAGAGTTTTATCTAATTTGTAGTTATACATATAATTCAAGCTCAATTGAAAGATAAGATTAGCCGTAACTCAATTGGCGCACTGGGCTGCAAAAGTGTAAAATATAATTAATTTTTTATCCGATCATTTTTTCCATAAACTTGAGATTTGTATGTGGAAGTGTGGTATATAACATATATATCGGGTGTGTGCCAATTTGAGCACACGGGACTACACTCAGCAACAGTTGTCTCAGAGACAAGATTAAGACAGATAGAGTAGGAGAGAAGCGCGTAGCTAAAGCGCCAACTCATTCAGTTTATAACCCCACACTTAACTCAGCCCTAGCTCTCAATTTCACACCAATACAACAGCAACAGTTGGAGACAATCACAACAAAATTGAGCAGAAATGGGAATTACCTAGATTTACCTTGACTATATATATATATATAACAACAAAATAGCTAACATTTAGCTTAGCTCTAATGCCATGCTATAGACCAATAAGAAATAAACCCAAAGCGATTTGCGTCATCGACGACTAATTAAATATGCAATTTTTTCTAACTTTACATAACGAATCGGACGAACTTCCTTTCACTAAGAGAGAAAGAGAGAAAAACAGAAAAAATGAAAACAAAATGCAAAACAAATTTGCATAAATGAACCTTAGATATATATATAGATAATATATATGCCAGATATATATATGCATATATGCATATCCAAGAGTCCGCGTAGAAACCCCCATTGTGTCACGATATATACATATATATATATTTTTTTTTTCTATATATTATATATTATCTATTAATTTTTCTATCAACAATGTAAATTTTAATTTTCTTTTTTACGCTTATCTCTTTGCAGGTGAGTCAAGAGCGCATTACTGAAAAGATTAACGACTTTCTCGATGCAGTGTGAGTGTTAAGTAGTACCCAGTTTTATAACTCATACCCCCATAATATATATAAACATATATATATATCTGTATTTATAATTCCAATTGCTGATCGTTCAAGCGAAAGTTATGTGCGAGTCGGTGAGTTCCATTGCGTGTTGCATTGATGAAGCAACTTGACTGGAAATTTATGACGAAAATCGACTTGAGGAAAATTAAAAAACAAAAAACCATTTTTAACTGCCTTCAAAGCGTGCGAAAAGTCGGCGTTGGCGTCGGTGTCGGTGCGAGTGGGTAGATAAAACATTGACATTGTCTTACGCGCTACCCAAAATGAAAAGTGTAAAATGGAAAATTTTATTATAGATTTCACTTTTTGCCAACCCAAGCACCAGGCACCAGCCCTCAGCCACCAGGCATCCCATTTCATTCTCTCTACAAGCCATAGAAACAAACAAAAGCTTAAAGTTTACGAGCCGCATTCGCCCGATGACGTTTATGACATTTTTCTGACCCGGACCCTGTTTGAAAACTGACGACGCTGCTTATTAAAAGGGTCGCAGCATTCTGTCTGCCACTCCGCTCCACTCCTCTCTCTCTCTCTATCTGTTCTGTCCTATCCTATCCTGTCGCTCTCCACTGACACTCATCAACCTTCGGCACATAAATGACGACCTTCTCTTAACAATTTTAATGCCCCAAAGCGGGGGGCGTGTGTCTTGACAATCTGGTCAACAAGTTTGTTATGCTTGCCGTAAACATTGTAGACTTTATAAGTTTGACATTCGATTGGAGTACTAAAGATTTCATTTTATTTAAAGAATACAAAGAATTAAGCTACTAATTAATATATTAATATTGAAATCTATACAAATATCGATAACTCTTATTTAAGAACTGTTTTTATGGTTAATGCAAATATGTTATGTGAGAATTTACTTCTATTTTAAGAAGCTTTTGTTGAAAAGATTAAATTTGCTAATACAAATAGTCTCTTCTTTCATCAAACATTAAAATTTATCGATAAATTGATCGATTTTACTAATGGCATGCGATTGGAGTACTAACATATTCAGTTTTATCAAGGAACTGCTATGTAGAGCACAAAGCGTTAATCTATGAATTAATATAATTAATATTAAAATCGATAAAAATATCGATATATCTTCACTTAGAGCTCTTTTTACAGATAATATGTATATGTGAAGTGAGAATTTACTGCTATTTAAAAGAGCTTTGGTTGAAAATGGTCAAATGGCTATAACAAATAATCTCTTCTTTTATAAATCATTTATCGATAAGTTTATCGATTTTAGTTCAGTTTCTTCTATATAACTTTTTGTAGTAGAATTTCTATTCATTTTTGCTTAAGCTCATAATTCTTGACTTAAATAATGCAAAATTTTCTCATATATCGATACATTTATCGATTAATCAGTTATTGTAGCATTTCTTGCATTGTATGTGATTTATATTTTGATGATATTAGACAGTGAATTTGACTTTCAATCAATTTTTGTGTATGCCTGAAAGATTGTTAATATCTTCTCCAAGTTTACTTCTTTCCAAATTATATAACTTTTCTATAGATCTCTTCTGGCATTTTGAAAAATAAATATTGCTCCCACAGCAATATCTTTCACTCTTATTACAACCATAAGCTCTTAATCTATGTTCACTTAAGACTAATTATTCAATTTACTCATTTTATACGCCTCCAATCCCCTCTCATCTAAGCCCTTTTCTAACTACGTAACTTCATACCGTTTGAAACTCTATATCTAACTCCTATATCACTTTTCTAGCTCACATCACTGTTGTCTACCATATACACTTGCCGTTTCGTAAAGGGCATTTAACCTACAATTTGGCTAAAAGCAAAGAGAATACTTAACCAATTCTTGTTGTGTCATCAACTTTGACCTTTTCAACAGGCTGTACTCCAGCAAAGCTTTATTTTCTTTCTATCTCTTTCTCTCTCTCTGTCTGGCTGTGTTTGTTCGTCATTGTTCGTCACACGCACAGAGCAAGCAGTTTGACAGTCATTGGGTTTCACTTTTCTTATGTACACACAATATGCGCCCAGTCTTCGCTCCCTTGCCCCATGCCACATGCCACTTGTTTGTGCCTCTTATTGTTTAACTGGCAATGATTAATGTTCTTCGACAGCAACAATAGCAAACAGAATGTGTGTCTGTGTGTGTGTAGGCCGTCTCCGTTTAGGCCAAGTGTTGGCATTTCTTTCTGTCAATGACCTAGAAATCATTTTGTTTTCGTGCAAAATATTCGCCGAAGTTGTAATTAGAATTTTTCTTTGCCTTTTTTTCTCGCACGATTAATTAACCTGAATTTATTGATTAATGAGAAGTGCATAGAAAGGCATTTAGCTGGGCTTAAGATTAAAGTGTTTATTGAGAGTTTAGGGGTTGGTTTTAAGCGATTATTAATGTTAATCAAATTAAATTGATGAGTTTTTTTTTATAGAATACAATTTTTAATTAAAATGGAGTATTTTTTTTAATGGGTGTAAAAAATAAAAATAAAATATAATAAAATAATAAAAAAAATAAGATCACGAATATAAATACTTTATGGGAACGACCACGCCTCCTTCTGCCTGTTTCGTACATTCTCACAAAACTGTTATACCCTGAAATCTTATTTGCTTTAGATTCAGGGTACAAAAATAGTTCCATCACAAGAAAACATAATTTTTTTCGCCTAATTTCGCTCCAGATGTTATATATTTTTGTCTTTTTCCTTCTTCTCAATTTCTTTTGAAATTTCTGACTAATTCCCAAAGTATTATACATTGATCTTTTATCTTTGATAGTTTTTAATTCTCCATATAACTTTCATATATGATTCATTCGGGGCTTGATTCATCCAAAGTAACAGGAATCGCATGAATAATTCCAGTTGATATAGTATAAAGAAGAAAACATTTGATTCAAATATGTCATGAAATGAGCTTGAGCTTTGAGCTATATAGAATATAGCTATATGGAATATAGCTATATAGAATATATATGTATGCTCTTCTGTTGAACTCTCTGAAATGATATCATGCTTTCAGCTCAGGCCAATCAGGCCCTTCCTCAACTCTGCTGCAAAGTCTATATGCAAGTGTCTGTATGTGTGTGTGTGTGGGTGTGTGTATGCATGTGTGTGTGTGTGTGTGTGTATGTATAATCAACGTACAAGCCACATTTACAGCACTGCCTGCAGCCACGCCCACTACAACGAGCTGCCTTCTTCATAATAAGTACAAGCTCGAAATTTTGCCTGCTGTAGGTAGGTAAGCGCTACAGGGCAGACAGAGAGAGAGAGAGAGAGAGAGGGAGCGAGCGAAAGACTGATAGAGAGAGGCAGAGTGAGAGAGACTTATATTTTTATTATTATACAGTTCGCTTCATATTTGTTTTGTTTTGTTTTTGTTGTTTTGCTTTTGCTTTTTGTTTGTCTTTGGCTTTGATTCTGTGCGACGCGTCGTTTGTCTCATGTGAAAAACCTGCCTCAAGGTTATTGGCTTCTGCTTTCTGCTTCTGCCCCGAAAAAACGTAGCCGAAAAGAGAGCGCAGCAAAAAGCAAAAAAGCAAAAAGAAATGAAAACAAAATTTCTCCATTACATGATGAGACGACGACTTGTTGTTGTTGTTGCAGTTGCTTTAGCTGAGCTCAGCTCATTTGGCCGTTGTTGTAGTTGGCTTAAATAGACAGACATACCGACTGAAACTTATCGAGTTCATTATCTTTTATATCTCTATATATATATACAAATACACATTTCTTTCTTTTTAGTAGCTTCGTCTCGCTTAATAATAGGGTCAAGGATTTTCAAAAGAACATTTTTGTTAGCCAACTCACTCACTCGCTCTCTCTTTCTCTCTCTCTCTCTCCCTCTGTCTCTTTCTGGCCTGCACTCAATTTACATTTATGTGAATTATGAATGTTTTTAACGGCATGTCTGAAATTTTGGTTTTTGTTTTTGTTTTTGTTTATATATTCGCAATATATATACGTATATATATATATATATATAGTCGTGGGCCAATTGTGAAGTGTTGAAAATGATGTGGCATAAAGGTGAAATCAGGTGTGCTGCTGCTGCTGCTGCCGTTGCTGCTGCTGCTGCCGTTGCTGCTGCTGTTGTTGAAAATTCCAAAATGATTATGACATGGCTTGGAATTTGTAATGTTGACTGAAAGCAACAGTAAATGGGTATGCAGTGCGGCGCATAGATGGATAGAAGGGGAAGGGGGAGAGAGAGGGACAGAGATAAAGAGTGAGAGACTGAGAGAGGGAGAGTAAAAGAATGACAGAGAGACAGAGAATGAGATGTAAAGAGACTGATGCAGCGAGGGAGATAGAGGAAGAGGGAGATGGAAAGAGGGAGGTGGAGAGAAGCAGATGTAAAGATAGAGAGAGAGGAAGATAGAGCGGCAGAGCGATAAAAAGAGATAGAAAGAAGAAGATGAATATGAAGAGAGGGTGATGGAGAACGGCAGATGGAGTGTGTGACAGAGAAAGAGAGGGATATGATAAGACGGAGATGGAAAGAAGGAGAGAGACAGACACTCTCCCTCTATCTATATCCTTCTTTCCATCTCTGTCTTTTCAAATCCCTCCGTATCAGAAAAGTGAGATGCAGATGGAAAGAGGGAGAAGGGGATGAAGATAGAGTGAGAGAGAGAGATAACAAAAAAGAGATAGAAAGAGAGGGAGAGATATATCGATAAAAAGAAAGAGATAGAGATAATAATAGGAAGAATGGGTGAGAGATAACGATCAAGAGACAAAGAAAGAGAGATAGAGATATAACTAAAAATAAAAAGAGAGATACATATAAATAAATATAGGACAGAAAGAGTGAGAGTTAAGGATATAGAAAGATGTATAGTGAAGAGCAGCTCCATAGTTGAGCAGCTCCATATATTCCTATATATTTATTTATATATATATATTTCATAAACTTTACACACACACCCCTCTAATTACAATTTTAAACTTTTTTCCATTTGCTCACAAATCTTGTTTTAATCATATAAAAAAACTCTCAATTATGGTTTATTTTTTGCAAGTCTGGCAACTATGCATACAATTAAAACTGTAAATCACAGCTGGAGTATCTTTGCTTAGCCAAAGAGTTTACTCAATTAGTCGGTCGATCCCCTCATCCTCACCCTTTCTCACTCTGCTTAAAAGAAGAAAGAAGCTCTCTCTCTCTCTCTCTCTCTCTCTCTCTCTCTCTTTGCACTTTAATCAAAAGCGCAGCGGGGCTGGCTGGCTGGCTGTTGCTGCTTTTCTTCTCATTCGCATTCTTTGCTTGTGTTTTGTTGTGCGCTTCTTCTTATACAACACAACTTTGGCTGCAAATGGTGAAACTTGCAGCAACAATTTTTTCTTGCACAACTTTCAGTCAACAGCTGCTTGTTACTTACCGCATATATATGCGTGTATATGTATGTATGTACGTATGTATATGTATATACCCTGGCGCTACCTTCACTCTTCACTCAGAGCTGCGCCTCTTCACTCTTGTGACTTTTCAACTTCTTTAACCACTTAGAATCATCCAACTTGTTTTGCCTGCTACTTCTCTTATGCCAGCCTGCGCTGCGCTTACTCTATAAATATAAATACATGCACATACATATGTACGTATGTATGTGTGTGCTTTTTATTTGCAGTTGCTTTTAATTTGCTTCAGCAACAATAACAACAACAACAAGTGAAAGAAGTTGCTACAGTTTGAAGCCGCTGGTCAGCATAATAAACTTTACAGTTTTGCAGTCACACACACACACACGCACACACAGGCAACGCATTTATAATGAACTTAAAACGAAGTAACCGACAAGCGGCGCAAGCGAGACAGCAGACGACAGGCAGCTCACAGCTGTAGAACACGCTTTGTAACACATTTACAGTGGCGACGGCAACGGCGACTTCGACGTCGACTGCTCCCAAAGCGACGCCGACGCTAACGTCGACGCACCGTTCACTGCTATTGGCAGCGACGCTGGCTGCGTCACGTCAGCAGCAGCCGTGCGTCGGCACACGCTCTTTCGGCTTGTGGTTGTTGTTATTTTTTTCGTTTTCTTTTGCCCCAAAAACTGTTTGACGGCTGCCTGCTGCTGGCCTCTCGTTCTCTCGCTGTTGTCTGTCTGCCTGGCCGTTGCTCTTTGCTTCAGTTGTTGTTGTTTTTCTTTTCTTTTTTTTTAGACAAATGAGCAAACGACATCGGCCGCCTGTCTGTTGCTGCTGCTGTTGACACTGATGACAGTTTGCCGTAAATAACAGCGGCGAAAAAAAATAAAAGGCAATAGCAACAACAATGTGTGGCGCCGCGCTCCCTTTATCTTGTGCCTACTTATGCAGTGGGACAATTAAGTAAATACACAGGCATGCATATGTGTGTGTGTGGATGTGTGTGTGTATGTGTGTAGCTATGGCTTTGACTTGTGTGCTTAATGAAATGTTAGCGCTGGCATTAGCTGTGAAACTTATTTGTATGTTGAGCATGTGCAAAAATGTTATTACTATGTTATGTTAATGTGTGGGTAGAGTGAAGAGAAAAGAAAGAGCGAGGGGGAAAGAGTGTGTAGACTTTGAATGTTAAGGCATGAGCAATTGTGGTTTCTTATTAGTTTACATGCATTTAAGCTGTTGCATCTGAATGCAATGTTAATTAACAGCAAGAGAGTGCGACGGGAAGACTTTTAATGTGAAGCAATGAACACTTTTGTTGTTTTTTTTTTGGCATTTTCTGATTAGATGCTTATTGGCTAAACTACATTTAAGCGGTTGCATTTAAATGCAATGCTAATTAACAGAATTGGCAAGAAGACTGTGTGTAGACTTTTAGTATAAAAGAATTAACAGCTGTTGCTGATAGTCTCTAATTAGATTCTTATTGGCAAAACTTTATTTGAGCTGTTTGCACTTGATTGCAATGTTAATTAACAGATATTAAATGTTAATTAAAACAAGTTATTTAACTTTTTACTTTCCATTTTAAATCTTTATACATATTTTTCTTATATTTACATGCCAGCAGAGCTGTTTTTTTTCCTAGGTAGCTTAATCAACACTCAGCAGCGCATGATGAATATATACCTGCTGCGCTATACAAGCCCCCCAATCTGGTAAAAGTAAAAAAAAAATACAAAAAAAAATATACAAAAATCTACAACAACAACCAATTAAAAACTCATCAAATTGCTCAGCAGCAAAACTCCCAAAGCGCAGGGAGTCCAGCTGCTGGCCCCACTCGGGCTGGGGTTGGGGGCCACCCACTCATCAAAGAAACAAAATGACTTGTGCGGCTGGCTGGGCGGTGAGGTAGTTGTTGAAAGAGCCCAAAGGGAGTCAAAATGCAAAAACATTTGGCAACCCGTCGCGGGCGACCTTATGTTGCCCGGCCACCCGCTCGTCCTCGTTGGCTCTCTTAAAAACTGCAGAGCCAAAGGCGTAAGAGAGGGAGAGAGGGCGGCAGCGGCTGTCACTGAAAATTGTTGCTGCTAGCCGCCGGCAGCCACATTTCGTCTGCTGCTGCTGTTGCCGCTCCCTCTGCTGCTACTCCCTCTGCCTCTGCTGCTGTTTGCCAAAGCTTGTTTCGTTTCAATGTTCCACACTCTTCCCGTTGCCACTCACTGCTACCTCTCTCCTCTCCACTCTCCATTCTCCACTCCGCTCTCTTCCTGTGCATAAACAGACACAAAACTTCACATTGCCTGTGCCCGTTGTGTTTTGCTTTCCATTTTGTTGCTGTTGGTGTTGTTGTTGTGTGAGCGTTCGCTCTATTTGGCTCAAGTGTTGCTTGTTGTTGCTTTCTTTTGAGTTGCTTTTACAGTTTACAGTTATTTTCTATTTCTTTCGTATTTTTTTTGTACTCCATTGTGAACATTAAAAGTTGCAAACGGCAAATAAATGAAAATAAATATTGTGTGTGTGTGTTACAGCAATAAGAGTTTAGTGACATTTACCAACACTGGGCGTAGTGTCAAGTTTTGTTGATATGCATAAAGTTCATGTAACATTGGCAGGATTATATATTGTTTCGAATACTTAAAGTGGGATCTTTTGAACTGAATTTAAACTTATGCAACACTAGTGAAACTTATACAACATTGGTTGACATAGTTAAACTATAATGAATCATAAATGTATATGATTATTATTAACTATATTATATTATATTATTAACTAATATTGCTTGTCACGCCTGCTTTCTTGATGTTTACGAAGAAACAGATATATGTATGTCTTTTACAACACTGGCATTAACACTTAATATAAAAAGAAAACACATTATCTCTTATATATCTTATCTCTTATATAATATTTTCTGTCAAGATTGTTTAGTTTGTGTTTATTAAAAAAATAACATATTTGGGCACTTTTCAACACTAGTATTAAAACTAATTATATAAAAACAAAGCGAACTGTGATTTATTCAACACTATTTATAGTAAAGATAATCAGATAAATCATTAATCCAATTTCTACTACTCTTTGTATGCCTTATTATGAATATTTCACAGCACTATTGCCTACAAAACTGTTTTACAACACTATCAAATGTCCTCTCTCACAACCACACTCTTGTTAGCAACACGCACATATGTTGTCTTAAATCAATTGAAAATTTTTGCCTTATCTCTTCTTGAGCAACACTCCATCAAGCCTTGTTTGCCAACACTGTGTCAAAATATTGATCGCCTTTAGCGCCTTGCCCTTTTCCACTTGTCTATATTTCTTCTTTTCTTTCTCTCTCTCTCTCTCTCTTCCTCTGCCCACCCAACCCCACTTGGACACAATTAGCCAAACATTTTACATGTCATAAACATTTGTGTCATTGTCGAGAGAGAAAGAGACAAAGAGCGAGCGAGTGAGAGAGAGAAGGAGATAGCTATAGCCACGCTGAAAACCTAACCTAACCCCAATCTGGGGGTAAACATGCAACCCCCCCTTTTTTGCCCCATTTTCCATTTTCTAGGCCATCTTAATGATGTTTGGTCACTTGACGGGGTGTGAAATATTATTGACCGTCATTCTCTGTCTGTCTGTCTGTCTGTCGCTCAGCTTGGCTGGCTCCACACGGACTAATTCTGACTTTTGGCTAAATTGATGTGGGTTTACCATTATCATGTTGTTGTTGTTGCTGTTGTTCCAGTACTCGTGTCTATATATATATATAGCCAGCTTATTTACCTAGTCGTCTCTTGCGCTGTGCCACATTTTGCGCCTCGTTTCTATCCACAGCCATGATTAATGATGAGTCTCACACAATATATATATATATATATATCTACATTCCTATATTATATATATATTCGTATGTAGCCCAAATTAATGGAGCAGAGTTTTGGGCGTGTTTTTAGTGGCTCCATTAAATTTTCAATTCAGTAAAATAGCCAGAAATATGCATTTAAAACTAATTGTTTTTTACGTTCTAGTTAATGTTTTAGACGTTTGAATAAAGCAGGTGGCATAAGCGACTAAGTTGAGAAATTTATATTTATCTTGATCAGTATCAATTGTTAAATAGAACTCTTATTTAGTAGACTATTTAAATAAATTGCAAAACATTCCATTGCCATTCTTCACTAAAAAATAACATGACTCAAAAAGTGATATATCAAAGAGTTTTCTACATTATTTGTATATTTTCAATTGCTGCCAAATTTCTGTCGCAAGCCACAAGCATTCCCGTGACCGTGACACTCACAATTTGTCACATTGAGATTTATTTTCAGACGATTTACTTATTATACTTAATATTTAAAAAGAAAATATCATGACATATATATAATAGAGAGTTGATAAATGGCTTTATTTTCTAAAAGTACAGAAAGTGTAGAAAGTATAATTTAATTTTATATATATGTTTTTCTATTTTTATATATATTATTTATAATTTTTTATAGTTTATTTTATTATATATTTTTTTATTATAATTTCATTATATAATATTTATAGTTTATTATATTATATTCATAATTTATATATTGTGTTTTCATACTTAAACAAAATGTATTTTACAACTTTTTGTCAGTGGCTCTTAAATCTTGTTTTTTTTTTTAAATATCTTATTTTAAATTTGTATTTAATATTTTTATTTCTTTTATGTTTTATATTATTATTTTATTATATATATTTATATATTTTTTTATATTATATATATTTATATGTATTATTTTACCTTAAATATTTTTTTATACAAATGTACATATTTATTTATATTTTTTTAATTTGAAATTATAAATATATAACTGTTTTATTTTATATATTTTTATTTTATTATATAAATATTTTTATTTTATTATATAAATATTTTTATTTCATTTTATATATTTTTATTTCATTTTATATATTTTTATTTTACTTTATATATATATATTTTTTTTTTCTATAACTTTCTTTTATTTTATATAAATTTTTTTTTTACTTTATTTTATTTTATATATTTTTATTTTATTTTATTTTTTATATTAATTTTTTTTTTTATAAAAATAAGAGTATCCAAGAGTTGCCCATAAATTTTTTAGCATTTCCATGTTTTATACTCAATTAATTTTTCATGCCATCGCAAAGTGTTGCTATCTGTTTGCCATCCTATCCTTGCCTAGCCTGCCCTCTCGTTGCCTCTTTCGCTTTCCGCTGCCGCCCCTCGATTAATGGATTTACAAATATAATTTACAAACAATTGCATTTAATTGTTATGACATTTGAGCTGGCAAACGTTTTTCGCAATTTATTTCCTTAATCAAGAGCAAATGCTATTTGTTGTTGTTGTTGTATTATTTTATTTAACCATATTCGATTTAATTTGAAAAGTTAAAAATTGTTCAATTAATTTGGTTGCAGTCGTTAAAGTCATTTAATGTGGCTTAGATTAAATTCGTTATGGGCTCCATTTGGCTATGGCAGCTGATAAAATCTAAATAAGTAGCTAGAAAAACAGCTATTTAAATGCTAAATAGCTAAAATTTATTTGAATGTCTTTTAGGAAACATGCTAGTAATGTTTATTTAATGCAATTTGAGTTGTTTAAGTGTTTGGTTAGGTGGGGAAGGAACTTAGAGAAATATATATAATATATATATAAAGTTCTGTTCATGAAAATAGTAATGCTGCAGTATATTCTTTGCCTTTCTTCTTTGAATACGTTTACTATATATTGCTTCTACTCTAACTACAAAATCAAGAGAACTTAAGAAATTTCATCAGTTTTTGCTTGATTCTGAGTCAACTTAAAGTAGGTAATGCTCATAAATAACTTAATTATCATGATAATAGTGACAATGATATTTGTTCATGTCTGCAGGGTATTTCCTAGTCGGACCTATCCAACTAACGCAAGTTCTATGAACACAGTTTTTATGAACACAGCTGTAGTATATTGTTGATGAACTGGATTGATCTAGACTTATTGTTCTGGCTTTCATCTGATGTTCGTTTATGGCTGCCGAGTATCTTCAAGTCAGGCGTATCCCCAACTAATGCATTTCTATTTACATATTCCTATTACTAATATCCTAAATAGAAGTTTTTTCCAATGAAAATAAAGAATAAACTAAAAGTGTTAAGCTTTTTACAAGTTTATCAAAATTCCAATCACATAACATCAACATAAATTAATATATATAAACCAGACATGCCCCAAAACTTTGGTAATATAAGAGCTGCCTTGGCTAAGTGATAGATTAACTGCAGACAACTGAAAAAAGTTTTGTTTATTTACCGCAAGTATCAGAATTTGCCAATGTTGCGTGATAAAATGCAGTTTACATTGTTGTTAGCGTTGACTTTTGATTTATATATATATATATACATACATACATATATCTATATCAATCTTTACCTCAATAAAACACTTTGAAAATTAAGTTAAGGCTCACCTTGAACATAATTCCCATACACAACATGATGTGTAACGGAAGTTGATCAAAAATAATAACTGTAGCAATGGAGGGCAGAACTTGTGGAAAACTCGATGAAAAACTGTGAAAACTTGTATACAGAGTTTTACAGTTGCATTTAATGTGTGCCGTTTAATGTCAACTTAAATCAATTGAAATGTCAATTACAACAAAACATGAAACGAAAAACAAGAAACTTGCAAAAGCCCAACAGCCAAAGACGTCGGACGTACCAAAGTTTTTTAGAGAGTTTTTGCCCTGTGGCATAGACACACACAGAGTGAGAGAGTGAGAGAGAGAGAGAGAGAGAGAGAGAAAGAAAGACAGGTGGACAGAGAAAGATCTCAAGAGAGAGAGAGAGATAGGGGGGAATATGTTGAGGCAGCAAAGTGAGGAGCAGCTGCCGGGCCTTGCATTTTCCCAAGTAATTGACTCGAATTGAAGGTGAGCATAGACGCTGACAACAACAAAGTTCGTAGATTGATGTACAGTGGGTAAAAGTGATGAAAATGTGGAATAGAATATGAAAGAAAAGAGAAGTGAGGAAAATGAAAGGATAGAAAACAAAAGCATTGAAAAGAACGGAAAAGAAAATATGAGAAGGGAAGAGTAGAGAAAGGAAGAGAAGGGAAGGGAAGAAAAGTGAAGAGAAGAGAGGAAGAAGAAGAGAATAGAAGAGAGGAATAAAAACAGAAGAGAAGAGAGGAAGAAGAAGAGAAGAGAAGAGAAGAGAAGAGAAGAGAAGAGAGGAAGAAGAAGAGAAGTGAAGAGAGGAAGAAGAAGAGAAGAGAAGAAAGGAAGAAGGAAGAGAAGATTAAAGAGCTGAAAAGCAAAGAGATGAACACGAAAGGGAAGATACGAAGATTCATGAAAAGTAAAAAGAAGATAAGAGAAGAGAAAGGACTGAAAATTAAGGATAAGTAGTGAGAAGAGAATAGACGACAGAAGAACAGAAAAGAAGCAAAGACTAACGAGAGAAGAGTATGGAAAGGGAAATAGTAGAATCGAATTCAAAGTAGAGAAGAGAAGGAAAAGAGTCGAAAGTTGAAAAGAAAAGAAGAGAAGGGAAGAATATAAAATTGAAAGGCATCAAACAAGAAGAGGGAATGAAAAATAAGAAAAGGAAGAGAATTGAGGAAGAAATACTGAGAGAAGAAGAGTGAAAGAAATAAAAGTAAGAAAAGATTTAGGATAGAGGATAAGAGAAGAAATAGAATTGAAGAAAATGGAAGAAAGAGAATGAAAGTCTTCTCTTCAGTATATTTATATAAAATATATAAAATATATTACTTAAATCATTATAAAATATAAAAAATATATATATTTAAAATATATGCTCAATATATTTCAATTCAAGCCCACTGTGCACTGCGGAATGGGCGCGCTCTTTATTTTTAGATACAGGTGGGCCACATAAAAGTTGGAAGCAAAGCGCAAGTAAAAGGTATAGTCGAGGAGAGAAGAGGGGAGGTAGGGAGATAGAGAGATAGAGAGGTGGGGTTGAGTAGATGGAGGGCAACAGCATATTACTGGGTTGCTACGCTCCGCTTCAGTTGAGTTCAGTTTCAGTTAAGTTTAGTTTAGTTCGGTTTTGGTGCGGTGTCAGTTTGAAAACAGGTTGACATACAGCTCCAGTAGTTCAAATGTCGCCAACAGGGCTGGAAGGGCGCTTTGATACAGATACAGATACAGAAATAGATACAGATACAGATACAGAATGTGTGTAGATGCAGATACAGATACAAATTGCCTAGACGAAGTGCATCACGTGGCATGGCTAAGGAATTAGCACAGAAGACAAACCAGCTGGAAAAAAGTAGAGAAGAGAATATGTGGACAGAGGGACAGACGGACAGACAGTTAGATAGACAGAAAGAGGAAGATACAAAGAGCGTCAATAACACGAACAAAATGGGAATTACAAAAAGGAAAAAAAAAAGAAAAAGAAAAATGAAAAGAAAAGGAAAACTCTCTGTGCAAAAAACTTGTTGTCAAACTCATTGTCGATTTGTTTATCAGGCTTTCTGCAGTTTTGTGTAATACCTTGTTTGTTGTTGTTTCTCTTTCTCTCTCTGTCCCCTCCCCTATTTCGTGTCTTTTAATTTTTCTCTTTGGCGCTCGTTTGGGGCCAAACATAAAGTCGCAAGTCCATGGCTCTTGTTGTTAACGTTTTGTTTGCTTGATGAATTTTTGAGTTTTGCATTACGGGCCAAGAAAATGAAAGGAAATGTTTAGGGCAAAGGAAGGGAAGGCAAGGGAGTAGAGCGGAATGGCAACTGTGACCAAGTAATTAGGAAACTTGTAAGCCGAGATTTTGCAGCTTTGTGTCGTTGTCATCTATTTGTTTTGGGGGCAAGCAGCGCAGTGTAATGCGATTAAAGTGTTCAACTACGTAAGTTGTTGCTCGACTTGAAGTGCATAATTACATATATCGATTAGTAGTAGTCAGGTGTAAATCTAATAAGTGAATAATATTTTATAGCTGACAAATTGACTAGACTAAAATTAAAGCAAATAATAATATGAATTATGAGAATATTAAAAATATATATTAATAAATTATAATGCAGTGTAATGAAATATATATTATAATAAATACTTAAATATATCGAATATTATAAAATGTAATAAAAAATTAAAAATATTTAATAATATTTAAAAATAATAAAAATATTAGTAAAATTCAATAAAATGTATAAAAATATAAATAGTTTTAGGAAAATATAAGATATAAAAAAAATATATAAAAAAAAAAACAAATATAATATATATATAAAAATATAAAAATATATAACAAAATAATAAATTATATACAAAAAATATAAAAGTAAAAAATTTTAAAATAATATTTTAAAAATTGTTAAAACATATTAAAAAAATAAAAAATATATTTAAAAAATATATGTAAATATAATATATAAAATAAAAGTATAAAAGTTTATAAAAAAATATAAAAATAAAAAAAAATTTAAAATTTAAAATTTAAAAAAATAAATAAAAAATTGAAAAAAATATATAAAAATAAAAAATTAAAAAAATACAAAAAAATATAAATATAAAAAAATATAAAAATAAAAAAATATAAAACTAAAAAAAATATAAATATATAAATAAACAAAATTTAAAAAATTTGTTATAAACAAGTAAGAGTGCTGTAGTCGAGACGGCTCGACTACGAGATACCCTGAACCCTGCGAAGAGCCAATCTTCCCAACATTATATTCTTATTTTACATATACAAATATTGCGAGCAACGCACACAGACACACACACACACATGCATACGCACGCACGCATAAGCACGCGTCAGCGCGGCGACTGCGCTCGGGCTGCAATATGCCTATTGTATGGGAAATTAAATGTTTAATAACTTTTTTTGTGGACTGACTTTCTTAATCAAACTTGCGCAGCGTAATCATGTCATTCATATGTATGTATTTGCTAAAGCACAAGTCTCTAGTATTTGAAATACGAATTTTGCAAATTTGGGGCGAAGGAGGCGTGGCATCCAAAATCCAAAAATGACAAAATGTCCGCATTCATTACACAAATCTACATAGTAAATTTGGAGTCTCTAGTTCTTACGGTATGCTTAGCGGAAGAAAAGTTATCGATTTTTATCGATAATAAGGAAACGGGATGAGTTATCGAAAATCTAAAAAAAACTCGTACTGCGTAGGCTATAGACGAGTATTCTCTGAAAATTTCATATATCTAGCTTTTGTGGTTTACGAGATCGCTGCGTTCATACGGACGGACGGACGGACGGACGGACAGACGGACGGACAGACGGACAGGGCTATTTCAACTCAGCTCATCGAGCTGATCAAGAATATATATACTTTATGGGGTCTGCGATGTCTCCTTCTGCCTGTTACATACATTTCACAAAAACATTATACCCTGATTTCCCATTTTCAATGGGTTCAGGGTATAAAAACAATTGCTGCTATGCCTAAAGCTGTTTTCAATTTATAGTATATACAAATATCTATATATTGAAAATATGCTAATACATATATATTGAAAATATGGTATGATGCAAATAATTAATACAGATATTAATTATTTGTACAGATACAAATTTACAATGCATAGAAAATGCAAAATGATTTTTTTCATCATCTAAACGGCATAATTAATATTTTGACACACATTTGAAATCTGTTTGATATCTTCAATCTATAATTTCCTTGGCGTATACGCAATATCCGCTTGCATATTGAATATTGAATATTGTGTTATCAGGCTAACTTTTATTATATATCGTATGCATGTGAATAATCATACGTATTTCATAATAAATAGAAATTGATAAGATAACAATTATATAGAAATATATATTTTGTATTTAATTTAGTCAATTTGGAGTTCTGTCTATCTCAGCTTATTACCCAGAGTTTTTGATTCAGTTGTTCTCTTTTCCTTTACATATGGAAATTTTATGTTAATCTTCAAATATTAAGTCCCAATACTTAGCTGAGTTATTCCATAGATAGCCAAAAGTAAAATCTGATTAAAATTCTTATTAGATATTGTACTATTTGACTTTTTGTCTTTGAACTCCAATTAGAATTCATAAAAGTCATTTATAACACTAATATTCTCCATGTGTTACTTTCATATTTAAGGCAAAATGCATTCAAGTTTTTAGTGCGTGCCTAAAATCCCCTAATAAAGCGGCTAAATCAAAGGAAATTTGGGTAAATGCGTTAAACGCCAAACAACAATTAACCATCTATTAAGCCAAGCTAAGAGCTAAGAGCCACACAAGCACACATACCAATACACACACACACACTTGCAGACATACCAACACTCACACACTCGCTGATCAAAGTCAGTTAGTCAATGCCATGGGGCAAATTGCAGGGAAAACCCTCATCAAGCACCGTTGTCGTAACCCATATGTAGTAATCACAGCAGCTCATATAATCATAATTATGAGCGTTGCCTATGTGTGCCGCACACAGACATGCACACCTATACACACACACACACACATGCCCGTCTAACGGTGCTTAGTCCTGATTCTCTGGCAAATGTATGAACGTCCTTTCTGGCGCGCCCTCCGCATTTTGCGGCGTGCAGCGTGGCGTATGAGCAATTTGCTTGAAACACAAAGTGAAAAAGCGAAACGCATTTTCAAATGCCAAGCGGAGCATATGGCACATAGCCACGCCCATGCCCGTGCCCGCCTCCTGGCACGAAGCTTGTGTTAGTTCAGTGCTCATTATGAAATTATGCAGAGATATAAATATTTTCTTCTGTTTTCATTTTATTTTCTGTTTTTTTTTCTTTTCATTATTTCTTTTTCTTCTTGTTTTTTTTTTTGGTAGTTGCAAAAAATAGATATTTTTTTCACTCTACTTGGGCGCACTCTCGCTCTGCTACTTCAGTTTTTCTATACAGGTAAAAATAGGTAAAAATATTCATGCAATTTACACAAGTTTTTTTTTGGTTTTTCTTTTTTTCTCGCTCTTTCTCTGACTTTGGTTTACCTTAATGAAATGCATAAATATATATAAATATATATATTTTTTTATTATTTTGTTTTGTTTCTTCATTTAATTTGCCTAAAATTTGTGTTGTGGCGGCGGCAGAGAATGGAAAATGAGAAAAATGAACTTGAGTTAATGAAGGAAGCTGTTAAGCACTTTACGAAGATAAGCAAAGAAATATAATGAAAGACATAATGGTAAAAGTAAGTTTATCTAATGGGAAAGAACAACGAATAGAATTCAATAATTAATGAATGTGATAAAAAGGAAAGAAAAGTCAGGAAATTAATTACCAATAAATAAAAAATTTAAAAAAATAATTAATTACAGTAATTGAATTTTTAAAAAACATAAATTTAATGATGTTGCACTAAATCAATATTTTATTTATTATTATTAATTAATTATATTTAATAACTTAATAAAAAATTGTTTTGAATTCAAGAAATGTGTAATAATAAATAAATAATTAATAATTAATAAATAAATAATAATTAATGAATAAATAATAATTAATAAATAAATAATAATTAATTACAAAACTAATAAAAAAATTATTATATTTCAAGGAAATTTATATAATAATAAATCATTAATTATTTTTAATTAATCAAAAATTAATTAATTATAATTAGTGACAAAACTAATAAAAAATTGATTTGAACTCAAGAAAGTAGATGCAAAGATAAACAGATATACAAAGATAACTTAAGAGAAGTACAGAATAGGACCATTAAGAATGCTCTAGGAGATATCCTGAGCGCTGTGAATGAGCTTTATCATTTCCGTCGGGAGTGCTCGACTAACAGATACCTGAACTCTGTGAAAGAGCTTTAACATTTTGAATGGGAATAAAATATAATAAAGAGTTTCGAATGTTTCGAGTCTTAAAAGCAAGAAATGATAAACTAAAGTGTTAATTATATTAAGTAAAGTGTTAATTATATAAGATGTAATCATCACATATATAATATAATTAATTATATTATAATATTAATTAAATATTCTACGAACTATATCTATGAGATTCTATAACAAAGTCTCAATTCAATTCAAATTCCATCAATTTGATCATCATCAAGCCCACAGCAATGCACATTGCTTCGTATTCACTTTTACAACCACCTTGTAAAGTTCATTGCAATGTGCCTGGCAACGCTTAAATTTTAATAACTTGCTCCAGCCCAGTCGACTGCCGTTCATAACAGTTGCAGTCACAGTTTGAAGTAGCCAAACTCAACGGCAACTTTTTCATCAAGCTAAATAAACGGCCTACATTTTGATAGAGTCTCACGCCTCCAGCCCTGCCCTGTGCAGCGCAGCGCTGACGTTTTTAACCCAATTCAGTTGCATCCGAAAATATCTTTTAGCGAAAAGTTCAATAAATGCTCCCATTTTCCATTTGGCTCGCAGAGCAACAGAAATTACGCGCCCATCAACCCAATTGCCACAGCAGCCGAAGGACCGTTGGGTGGGGCAGCGGGGCGATGCTGCGCTTTCATTTTATGTTAGTAGACGCGAATCCTTCAACCAAACAGCCAACTCTTTTACCCCATCTTCAGCTCACCCTCTCCCTCTCCCTCCACTCTCGCTGCTCTTAAGCATTTCTAGAAAACTAGGAGCGATTTCCTGGCAGCACGAGCGCACAGTAAAACCGGAAAATTTTGTACTTCCTGACGGGCGAGTGACGACTGACTAGCGAAATGCAGCATATAAAAAGAGAAGAAGTTTAAACTATTACAATGGGGTATGAGCGACTAGTAAATATGGTATATGAAATAGGGATTAGGGAAAAGTAAGAGATTTTAGAAAGTTCTAGTTCTAGAGTTCTGTTAATTCCTTTCAAAGTGAAATTTAGCAAAGAGAGTCTTAGATATATTATTGTTAAGGCAATACAAATATATAAAATATATATAACACTAAACTCTTGCCAGATTCTTATACTATAACCTTTAACATATGAGAAATTTCTAAGACAAAAGTTAACTAACGAACTGTTTTGGATAGGGAAAGATCTGTTAAATGAAAATATATATTACAAAATTCTATTTATTATATAAATATATATTTAATAACTGGTAATATTCAATAAAAATGTGCATATATATTAATATACCAGACTTAAATATACCCTAACCAAATGGTTCAACTCCAAATACTTCAAAGTCTCAGAGGCTAAACCATCCTGATCCTCTGGCATATCCTAAAAAATTCAAGTAATTACATAAATACATAGATAATACCTGGTAATATGTAAAAATATATAAATACATGTATATATCACACTAACATATACCCTAACCAAACAGTTCAACTCCAGCTCTCAGAGACTAAACAATTCAAAGCAGCTGATCCTCTGGCATACCCAACACTTGGTCTCGCTGCCTTACAAACCCCATATATATATATATATAAAATAGAATAGTAAAACGAGCAAAACCAAAACGAAATGAAATGAAACAGTCAGTGGGCAAGAGGCATAAAGCATTTTTTGGTTAGTGGGATGCACAAAAAAATAAAAAAGAAGAAGATGAAAAACTCATGAAACGCGACGAGTTTTTGGGTCTAAAACCAGGCAAATAACCAAAGGCCACATCTATGCCTCTCACTCTATCTCTATTTCAATCTCCCTCTGTATGAGTTTTTCGCTTTTTTGGCCAACTTAAATTTTAGTCCTGCTGCCACACAACACCCCATGCACCACGCCCCCAACCTGCACCCTCTTAGCCCTGCTGCTGCCACTCAACGCGCATAAAACTCTTGAAAATGCTTTTGGTCGTAAAATTTGAAGCAACTGGCGAATGGGGATAGCAGCGCAAGCAAAGAAGGCGCTTCAAACAAGGCGTGGCCATAGCTGGGGTTTGCACTGCCCCTGCCGCCTCCGCCTCCGCAGGCAGCCACAGGGTTAGGATGTTGCGAGGCAGTGCAGCTAGAGCTAGAGCTAGCTGGCACAGGACATTGCCGCAACAATTGTTGGCTTTGCGTCGTCGTCGTCGTCGTTGGCGTCGCAGCTGCATGCAAATTTATTTTCAAATGCGGCAAGGGAGCAACAACTAGCTGCAACAGGGAGGAGGGCAGAGAGAGAGAGAGAGATAGAGAGTGGGGAAAAGTGACAGGAAAATGCTAAGAGATATTTATAATATGGAAAAGTGAACGCTGTGATTAAACACCCTAAGAAAAAGTGAAGGAGAAATAATAAATAAATAAAATATAAATAAATAAATAATAAATAAAAGAAATAAAATTTAAAAAAAATATATATATATAAAAAAATAAATATAAAAAAAAATATATATAAAAAAAAATATATATAAAAAATGTAAATAAAAAATAATTAAATAAATAAATAAAATAAATAAATAAAATAAATAAATAAAATAAATAAATAAAATAAATAAATAAATAAAAATATATATAATAAAACGAAAACTTAAAAAAAAATTATAATATAAAATTAAAAAATTTTTGTTTTTAATATATAACTTTAAAAAAAATTAAACAAATATAATACAATTTTAAATAATTCAATAAAATTAAAACTATTTAATCAAATTAAAAATTAATAAAAAATATTTATAAATATTATTGAAAATAATAGATTTTCCAAGAAGCATAGCTATAAGAACCAGGAATTTCTATAATGTATATAGCTATGAGATACTGGCTTACAAAATTTAGTAATGAATACAATATTTTGAAAACAATTTGAAACAAATATTAAAATTTACATACATTTTTTTAATAGTTAATTAAATTGTTAACTAGTTCCCTAACATAAACCTATCTATCCCACTGTCCTATCTAATATGCCCATTGTTAGAGCATAAAGTGTTAGAGTTGGCAGCAACAAACGTCCGTTTTGCACACATGGCGACGTTCACTTTGTGGGCGCCCCTCTTCCCCACCAGCCCCTGTTGTGCCTCTGGCCCCACAAAACTCAACTTGTCTTAACCAGTACGACGACAATAAAACAAATTTTGTGGAAAAATATTCGCCCTTTGCAGAAATATATATATTTATGTGTATATAGAAATTTGACACAGTGTAAAATAAAGAAATCAGAGACTAAAGGACGAACACGAGCATACATGAGAGCTAAAAAGGATTAATGATGCAAATGCCAGGCACACTCACTCCGTCTCACTCTCTCTCTCTTATGTCTCTTATGTCTGCCTTGTTATATAAATTGTTTTGCATGTTTTGCCCATGCCGTTTCCCACTGTATCTCTCTCTTTCTACTCCGCTGTGCTTTGGGTTATAATTCAACATCGAAAAGCTGATAAGATTATAGTTGAAATATGAGTTTGTTCCCACCAAACACCCAAAAATCCACCTCCACCTCCAGCGCTCGCTCGCTCTCCCTCTCTCCACCACAAATATGTGGAGAATTTTTCTTCTTTTTTTTTGCGTGCTGCAATTTTTGTCTGTGTGTGTGTATTTATTTATTTGCGGTCACGTAGCTTCGACGAATTGCAACAATAAAAGCAAAACACAAAAAAAAAGTAAATAGAAATAAAAACAAAAGCAAGAAAACTGCTTAAAAAAAAAAAACAAAACATTTGTATTGTTCCAGATGAAAAACGTGCAAATTGTTTTGAATGATTTTTCACAAAAGTCATAAAAGTGAAATTTAATATTTATTTAAGAATTAATATGTTGCAGTAAATCATGGAAATATATGTAAACAAAAGCAGACAAATGAGTTTAGAATAGAAGAGAGCAAGGCTGAAGAGAGCGTAAACATATGGATCATGGATTGTAAAGAGAGTTTAAATCGTTTACATGTGTCTTGTAAAACTTGATAGCTTAGAAAGAGAGTTAAAATCGTGTGCTTGCAGGCTATAAATAGAAGAAGAGCGGAGGGACATGACATCTTGAAAAAGAGTTGAAATCGTTTACATGTGCTTGTAGGCTATAAATAGAAAAAGAGCGGAGGATGATATGGCAGCTTAGAAAGAGAGTTGAAATAGTTTACATGTGTCTTATGGGCTATAAATAGAAGAAGAGCGGAGGGGATATGGCAGCTTGAAAAGAGAGTTGAAATCGTTAACATGTGCTTGTAGCCTATAAATAGAAGAAGAGCAGAGGATATGACAGCTTGAAAAGAGAGTTGAAATTGCTTGCATATATGCTTGAAGTCTAGAAGAAGAGGGGAAGAATGGATAACATGACAGCATAAAAAAAGAGTTATGGCAAACTCTCTTAAAGCGGATTACACTATAAATGTCAATTAAATGCTTTTTCTTTATTATTATTATTATTTCTGATTACTTGACCTTTGACCCTGACAACATTAGCCACACAGTTCACCACACACACAAATATTGAAATGTAAATCTCAGTGATTCATGTGAAATTTGTTGTTGATTTAAATATTATTTTTGCCTGCCATAAATTAAGAGCAATTAACAAGCAAATAAAATGTA
The DNA here is from genome assembly GCA_037075265.1 of Drosophila nigricruria. Taxonomy (NCBI): domain Eukaryota; kingdom Metazoa; phylum Arthropoda; class Insecta; order Diptera; family Drosophilidae; genus Drosophila; species Drosophila nigricruria. Next base: position 6,830,346 of record JBAMCI010000196.1, on the reverse strand, counting down.
TGTGAGCGTGTGTGTGTGTGTGTGCTTGCGTGTGTGAGAGAGGAAAAAATATGTCAACGAACCGTACGAAATATGCTGTTAATTATTTCCGTGAAATGTTGTGCAGGTGACAAAAACGAAACGAAATGAAAAGAAATTGCTCGCAAAAGGCAAGGCGCAACAATTTGCACAGCTTTAAAAACGCAAAGTAAAAATACTGAAAAAAAAAAAAAAAAAATAATAAAAATAAAAAAATGAACGGAATGAAAATATAAACAAACGCGCGCAAGCAAAAGCTACAATTACCACACGGCGAGTTGCAGTAATTTTCCCACTCGCGGCATTTTCTCAGAACTCGCAGAAAATACAAATTTATTTCATTTCAATTATTTATTTTCACTGACAATTTACGCTGCAAGCTGACGTCGACGTTGGCGTCGCTGCTGCTGCTTAAGTCTTTACGCTGCCGTACGTCGTCGTGGACGTTGGCGGCGCTGCTTACGTCTTGCATATATCTGAACGCAAGAGAGTAAGGGGAGGGCAGCGTAAGAGTGCGTGCAATATTGACGCAGCGCTGCCTGTAACGGCATTGTTGTTGCTTCTTTTTTGTTTTCGAGGTCGAATTTGTTTCGAAACGAAGTCAACAGCGACGTAGCGTCGTTGTGAAGTGTTTTAGCAAATGGACAATGCATGCGATTCAGAAAGCGAAATGGAATTTCGAAAGAGAAAAGGAGAGTGTGAATGGATGAGTGTGTGTGTGTGTTTACGCTTGTTTTTGTTGTTTATTTGCGCGCTGCATGTCTATATCTGCAGCAGCGCGGGCTATTTAAGTTTGGCTATTTTATAGTTAGCTTTTATTTACTCTTCCCACATTTACTTAGAATTAAATTTTTATTAAATTTCTCTTGCACTTGATATATGTATGTGAATAAAAATTCCATCGTGCGACTTTCGCGATATGCAACGTGCAACGTAGCAATCAGCTGGAGTTCTTTATGCTAAAGAATTGTATGTTGCGCACGTCAGTTACATCACTACAGAAACCCCCCACCCCTCCACTCTCTCCCTCTCTCTCTACACACGCACACACTGCGTATGTCACCAGCTTGGCTGTCAACGCAGTTTGCCTCATATTTGTTGTTCTTGTTGTCGTCATGTCTCTTTGGCGGACTAGGCCTTTTCAAATTTGAGTCAGTCAGTCGGTCGGTCGCTCGTCCATGTTGCTAGGCATATGTATGGTTCTGGCACTCCATTACCATGGAAATAAAAAAAGCGAAAGATGAGGAGTAGTAGAGGCAGCAAAACTTATTTAGGTTGTTAGATGAACGACCGCTAGATGACAGAGATAGAGAGAGGGGGAGAGCGACGTTGCCTACTACTCTCCAACTCTACAACCCGCGCCAGCCTGTTTTACGTATTGCTTTGGTTGAGCAACAACATAATCAACGGGAGTAATAGCAACAAAAGCAATAAGAAACAAGTAAGAACGTTGCAGTCGGGCGCTACCGACTGCGGGATACTCATTCACACCCCCACAGATCACGCCCATTGCCACGCCCACAATTGGTTTGTACATATATAATTTTTTGGAAATCAATAGAGGAGATCAGCAGTAATATCTGTATATAATTCTGATTTTCTCACTGAGAATCGGAAAAACGTATAGTTTTTCCCGATTTGCCACGCCCCCAGTAGGCGTAGACATATAATTTTTGGCCAGTTCTTAGAAGTAGTGAAGGGTAACGTAAGTGTGAAATTTGGATGCTTACACTCAAAAAATGCGAAAATTACAGGGTATTTTTTAGCCGGGCATACCCCATAAGGGGCGTAAAATTTATTTTTGGCGCATCGATAGAGGAGCTCACCAGTAACTTACCATCCAATTTTGAAGCTTCTAGCTCTAAAACTGTAGGAGCTACAAACTTTTGCGGTTTGCCACGCCCCCTATGGGCGTAGATATATCCGCCATATCTTTTCCAACTTGGGTTGTCAACCCGAGTATATATACCAAGTTTCAAGTCTCTAGCATCAATAGTGCTCAAAATATTACAGAATTTGAAAAATCACTATATAGTCAGATCCGATTTGCCACGCCCCTAGTAGGCGTGGATATATAGATTTTTGGTCGATCTTCATAGGATCGTATCAGTAACCTACGTGCCAAATTTGGGCGTTTTAGCTTTAAAACTGTAGAAGATACAGTTTTACCCGATTTGCCACGCCCCCAATGGGCGTAGATATATCCGCCATAGCTTTTTGATCTTGGGTTGTCAACACGAGTATATATTCCAAATTGCAACTCTCTAGCACTTCTAGAAGTAGTGTTTCTGAGGTATGGGCAAATGCATTTTCCGATTTGCCACGCCCCTAGTGGGCGTATCGGGAAAATCTTGACACTTTATAATTCGAGGGTATACACGAGTATATATTCCAAATTTCAACTCTCTAGCTTCAAAACTGTGCAAATGGTTTGCGTTCATACGGACAGACGGACAGACGGACAGACGGACAGACGGACGGACAGCGTGACGGACATTGCACAAAACCAATATACTCATTTCACTTTGTGAATGAGTATAAATATAAAGCAAATGTGCTTTGAGCTAAGATTGAGCGACGAGAAAATACCCTATATTTAAGAGTGTGGTAAGAAGAATGTATTAAGGAACTGACTTAAGTTAAATATGCTATAATTATATACATTATATATATATAGTATAATTATGTACTGTATATCTGTCATATATCTGTCATCTGTCTGTTTGCATAATATATATAGTAGTAGCAGATAATAAATGGATATTAAGATTAACTCTAAATATAAACATAATATATATAGTAGCTAATTAAACTATATACTTTTTAAATACCCCTTTATAATCTGCTACTCTTTAAATGCTTACAGGGTATACACACTTGTCGCATATCAATTACTTACACGCTCACTCGCATAACGCATCAAAGTTTTTATGCACTCTCTGCTGTCTGCTGCTTGTTCAGTCCCTCTGTCCCGCTCACACTTTCGAATTAAGATTCTTTTCAAGTGTTGAGTCTAAGCTGCGCTGCTGCTGCGCTGCGTCAGCTGTGAAGGCGCGCTGTATTTGACGCTAAGTTTTTATGCACTCTCTGCTGCCTCCGCTTGTCCAGTCGCTCTGCCCCGCTCACACTTTCGAATTAAGACTCTCTTCAGTGTTGAGTCTAAACTGCGCTGCTGCTGCGCTGCGTCAGCTGTGATGCCGCAATGGCGACCGCGCGGTATTTGACGCTTTGTATGTCACACGTTTGCCATAGTTTTGCTCTTTGCTGTTCTTCTTCTTCTTCTTCTACTTATTGTTGCTCTTTTTGCGCTTGTGTACATTTGTAATCCCAGCTGCTAGCCTGCTCTCTCGTCCAGCCAACCAACCTTTCGTGCTGCTCATATCACATTCTGGTGAATGCGAAAAGCGGCAACCGCTGCCATTGCATGATAAGCGCAACGGAAATGCAAACCACAATAAAAACAACAACAACAGCAGCAGGCAAAACAAAGCGAGCAGCAAAAAAAAAATAAAAAAACTGGTGAAAATGCTGCAAATGAAAAACTAAAGTGCGAAAAAAAAGTGAAATGCATACGGAAGGAAAAAGTTTGATTTCAACGAATGGACGACGACGACACAAGTGCCAGGGTCGACAACAAACCGGACAATTAAATGGCAACAAAGAAGCCAGGCCAGAGAGTGATAGAGAGCGAGAGAGATAGTGACAGCGAGAGGGGGATAGAAGGAGGTTAATGAATTTAGTGACATTTGAGAGTTGATTGAAAACGTTTAAGCAAACGATTTTGTTTACAGTTAAAAGACTTAAATTGTTGCTATCAAATGAAATTTGAGCGAAAACTTGACTTAAGCTAATTGAGGCTGTTAGAGCTCTGTTGTATATATGCTATATAAGTGTGCTCTTATATTCACTCTTATTCTCTTCTTAACGACGCTACTTAAGCTAACAATGTGTGAGTTATACTAATTAAGTGTATTCATTATAAATAGACCAGATATGTAACTCTTATACTCGGTCTTATACTTACTTTTGACGCTATCAGAGCTAACAGTGGGAAACTTATACGTATACCCTATATAGACTATATGTGTAACTCTTATAATCAGTCCTATATTTACTCTTCTGAACGATGCTGCTTAAGGATACTGCTAGACGGATATATTATATATAGACTATATATGTAACTCTTTACTCAGTCTTATATTCACTCTTCTTAACGACGCTGCCTAAGCTAATAGTGCGTGACTTATACGAATACACTATGTACAGACTATTTGTGTAACTCTTATACTTAGTCTTATATTCTTCATAACGACGCTACTTAGGCCTACAGTGCGTATGATTGATATTCTGCTCAGCATTGGTCTGATTCGCATTCTCTGGAAAACTGAATTTAATTTTTATTTCATTTAAAATTTGTATTCATTTATTTATTTATAAATATTAAATTTTTTATTTAATATTAAATTTTTTTAAAATATTTAATTTTTATTTAATCTAAAATTTTTATTTATTCAAAATTTGTATTCATTTATTTATTTATTACAATTTTTATTCATTTATTTATTATATATTTATTACAATTTTTATTTCATTTTAAATTTTTAATCTTTATTTATTTTTATTTTTTATTTATTTATTATAAATACTAAAACTTTTATTTAATTTTAAAATATTTAAATATTTTATTTTATTTAAATTTAAATTTTTTATTCATTTATTTATTTGTTAATTTATGATATGTAATTTAATTTTTATTTCATTTAAAATTTTTCTATAATCATATAATATTTCAATTGCTGGAATTTGTGTTTCCCCCGCTGAAGTCGACGGCATTTGAAATTCCACAAATGCAATTGAAATTGAAAATGCCTTAAAATGTGTATTCAATGCCTCAACAAACATGAAAACAAAATCAAAGCCAACAAGCCGATGTATATATATATACATATATGCATCGTGTTTACTAATGGGGCGTGGCCAAGTTCCAATTTTGTTCCTTTTATTTATTTTTATTTTTTATAAATAACAAAACGAATTCGAGACCTGCCCAAACGTTTCCATATTATCGCTTTGCTGTGTGCGAAATAAGCCGTAAAAAATAACAGAAAAAAAAGTAGAGAAACGAGAGGCAAACACGTGCCACGCAAAAATCAACAAATTGTCAGAGAGATAGAGCGAATCCAAAAGCAAACAAAGAGAGTGAGTTGGGGGCTATCAATAAAACCTAAATTACAAATACATATCGAAATATAAATATCGAAAAACTTTTATTTCGAGGCTAAAATGCAAACACGTCAATTTATGTTGGTGACCAAAACAACAACAACAACAAGTATCTGGCTAATAAAAAGAGAAAGAAAGTAACGTAACGTAACCCATGCTAAATTGTCCTGCGGGTCTGCCAACAACCTACACATGGCTGAAATTTCATCAGGCTCAGATTCTCGTTAAACTTTCACAATGGATGGAATCTATTACACGACAAAATGAAAGAAAATCTACCAACTATATATATGTTTTATATATATATATATAAATATATATGGATATATATATCTATAAAATTGCTAAAAAAGAAGATAAAGTAAGCTCTGCTAGTGCAAAAAAAAAAAAACAACTTTTATTGTTTTTCATGGCACGCAAATAAAAAGCAGCGTTTGGTTTTTTTGCTCAATGTGCATACATGTATACCCTATTAATGTTGGTCGATGGGTATGCATGAAGTGCTGAGATGTTGTTGTTAAAGAAATTTTGTATAAGCTTAAAGTTGCTGCAAAGGATAGAAGTTCCTTTATAATAATAATTTATAAAGATATTTATATATAATGTATAAAGATGTTTATATATAATTTATTTATCATTTGTGTAAAGATATATCAATAGAAAGATATATAAAGATATTAAATAGTCTATTAGTTCTATAAAGTATATTAAGAACTAATATTAAAACTCTCTTATTTAAAGAAATCTCTGTCAATATTATAACCACTCAATTTACAGGGTATCCATCTGTCCCATGCATATTTTCCATTCATAATTCATACAATTTTTTGCACATCAACTTCTTTTGGAGTTGCGCGCTAAACAAACTTTTTGGGGTATATAGCTAGTCGTAATCGTCAACAATCTGTCGCAGACACCTGCACGAACAACAACAACAACAACAAAATGATGTTTTTCAATTTTTTTTCTATATTTTTTTTTTTTTTGACTGAATGTCAATGCAGGCATTGCGACAGGTCCTGACTTCGTGCGGGTTCTATCTGTCTATCTGTCCCTCTGCTTGTCTGTCCGGGTGGGCGTGTGTCTGTCCCATTACTGGGGCTGTCATGACTATCATGATATGATGACTATGAACTTTATTTATTTTCATTTTTATTCCATGGCATGCAGAACATGCTTTTCCTTCCATTCACATTTCAATTGCCAGAATTTGTGAATTTTATTTGAAATGTTTTTATCTAGTTTATTTTATTTGTAGGTATAAAAATATATATCTGTATATATTTTCTAAGTGGAATTCTATGAGGCTAATCGTTGGTATTTTATTTAATTTGAGATTTTTAGTTGAAAGTTGAAGCTTGAAGCTGTGTTTTTAATAAAAGAATGATAGTTGAAGTTTAGTTTGATAAGGCTTTAATTGAATGAATAATATATAATCTAACTATGTGTTCGAGTATTATGAAGTCGGATACTTTCTACTGCTTCGTTGTCACTTGTGAAGTTAAACATACTGTAGACTAAATGGCTTCAGCATCTAAATCCAATTTCTTTCTATGAATTTCAAGGAACTTCTGGTTACAATTTGTATATCCTTAGCTCAAAGGAAAGAATTCTTAATTTAATATAATATATTTATTTATGCTTATTCATATTCATATTTATATTTATTTAAATTGAAATTTGTGGCCTTTTAGTACTTGCGGTTAGGATTGCATATAAATGTATACAAAATATATATTAAATACATGGAAAATATGTAAAAAAAAATATATTAAAATATATTTAGAAAATCTACGTTAAATATGTATAAAAATATATATAAAATCTATATAAAATCTATATAAAATATATATAAAAATATATTTGATATCTATATAAAATCTATAGATATAATTATACTAAAAAAAAATAGGAAATGTTATAAATATATTCAAAATATGGAATATATAAAAAATATATATTATATATATTTATGTCTAAAAATATGAATATATAAAATCTATATCAAATATATATAAAATTAAATATAAAATAAAATGAAATCTATATAAAGCTTTGGATATATATTTACAGTAAAATAAAACTGGAAATGTTATAAATATATGTAAAAATATATGGAAAATATATAAAAAAAAAATACATATATAATATATATTTAAGAATATAGTATAAAATCTATATAAAATAAATATACAATTTTATATAAAATAATATAAAATCTTTAGATTTATATTTACAGTAAAATAAAACTGGAAATGTTATAAATATATATCAAAATATGTATAAAATATTTATAAAATCTATATAAAAATATATTTACAAATATATATAAAATCTATAAAAAATCTTGATATATATTATAAATATATAAAATATGCACTAAAAAGCTTTTAAAAACATTTAAAGACAATCAATCAGTAATCAAGAGCAATTCCGTCCTTGAGACTGCCTAAATTTCTCCTAAAATTTTGCTGTTAACAGCATGTTAAGCTGACAGAATATAAAATTCTGTTGAATTTCAACAAATTTCTTCTCTCATTAAAGGTTCATCAAAAACTTAATTATTCAATATAATATAAAACAAAAATATTTCACAATTTAATCTAATTTATCAAGGTAATTTTGCTTTTAAATATTTATACTCAAATATAAATTTCTTTTTCATTCATTCATGCTTTTATCTACTTTTCGAAATAATTTGATTTAAATTGATAAATTTCCCATTGCTGAAAGTTCTTCATTCAAATCGAATAGAATAACTATTCTCTATGCCAAGGATACTTTTTTTTGCTCCAGAAAGTTTATCCTTATATCTCTTTTTTGCCTCCTTTCTGTGAGCCAACAACTGTCTGCATATTTTTTTTTTTTTGTATGCCTGTTCTCGATTCATTAAACGCAGCCCAACCAACTGCCAGGCAACTCCTTGACAACCCCCCACTCAGACAACCCTGTCATTTGCTCCCCTTCTCGCATAAATTATCCATCCTGTCATCGGTTGTCTCTTTGCTGTCCAGCTGCAACAGCCGAGCGAGTCAGCCATTTGCCACTTTATAAAGCTGCGCCGCTTCATTTGTTGCCGTCTGTCACTGGCCCGCTGGCCCCGCCCCCTCCCCCTAACCACCCAGCATTTACCCCACACAGAAACAAGTGAGCAACAGCTGCCCCGCCTCCACCCCAACCAGCCCCCAGCATCCGTTGCTCGGAGTCTAGAAAAAAAAAAAAACAAGGAAAAATGTTCAAAAATTTATTAAAAGTAATTTGCATTGCAAATTAATTTTATTATTTTTTCTTCTTCTTTTCTCGTTTTTTGTTTTCTGTTTTCCACTGTCAAAATTACTATTTTATTTAAGTGGAGGCAAAGGCAAGAGCGAAAAATTGTGGACTTTGCGTGCAGCGAAGTAAACAAAGTTTAGAAGTTACATTTTGTGTGTGTAGGGGGATAGAGTAAGGGGATTGATGCGATTACGGGAAAAACTATTTTTAGATATCTAGCAAAATTACTAAATACTTAAAAATGCCAAAAGTGTGCTTAGACCAGCAAGTGAGTTGAATTTAAATGAAAGAGTTAAGTCAGGGGAGAATTTTGAGAAAGTTTTAGAATGAATAATTTATATTGTATAAATATTTTATTTATTAATAATAATATATATAAAATGCATATAATTTATGTTGAATAAATATTTTAATTATAATAATAAAAATTATAATAATGTAAAATTATAATATTTAAAATATAAAATATGAATATATATTTTAATTATAATAATATAAAATTATAATAATAATTAAAATATTTAAAATAAAAAATAATAATAATTGAAAAATAAAATATTAATAAATATTTTAATTATAATAATACAAAATTAGAATAATAATTAAAATATTTATTTAACATAAATTATCTGTTCTATATATATATTCTTACTATGCATAATATAAAATTCATAGTATAAATTTTATATATAAATATAATTATATTATATTTCACGTTTTATTTAAATACAAAATCTTAAATTAAATTTTATTTTTATTAATTTTATAACAATTTTAAAGTTTTCTTGAAAAAATCTTATGAAAAACCAGTAGACAATGAATTTATTAATATTTTTTATTCATATTTACATAATTTTTGTTGCCTTCGTAAACGTTTTACTGGCATTTGAATATTGGTTTTAATCTATTTGTGAATATATACATACATTTTATATACTATATAATTATTAAAAAATATTTTAATTCAATAACAATTACTAACAAAGAAACTAGAAGTCAATTAAGAAATAAAAACATTTTAGGTTGCTTCAGAAACGTTTTACTGGCAGTTAAGTTAATTTGTTTTAAACATTTTTTGCATAAAATCATATAGTTTATATATTATAATATTTAAAACTTAAACAAATGCTAATGAAGCAACAGATATTGTCAAAGAAACTTAAAGTCAAATAGAACAAAAATTCTTTTGAGTTTGCATCAGAAACGTTTTACTGACAAACGCTCAATTTATGTATATAAAATTTACATTTTAGCATTTATATTTGTAAATATATGAATGCAAAATTATTAAATTCTCTTAAGTATTACAAATCTATACAATTTTAAATCATTTTCCCGTTAGTCAACTCTGACAGGTGTACAAAACGTACTTTAGTCTCTAATACCAGACATTTTCACCTGTTTGTCTCTAATGAGTCTATTTTTATTTCCCTCTTCTACATTTTACACAACAAACAAACAAAATACTTGAGTTAAATTTTTCTCTATAATTTATGTGTGTGTGTGTGTGTGTATATATATATATGTATATAATAGGCACGTGTATACAATGGGAGTTTTAGCTAATATCAATTAGCTTTCTATGATTACTTCTAATGACATCGCGTGCCGTCGACCAGAAAATATTTAACGAAACTGTATTTATCATCCCCCCTTTCCATGATGGCTGGCTGCCCATATTTTCTCGTTTGTATTTCCATTTTCATTTTTGTTAATAATAAATTTTTAATGCTCGTTTGAGGAGGGTAGAGATAGAGTATATAGATTTTGTAAAATGCTTATCTAGATGATTGTACGTTTGTCTTCATGAGTTCAATAAGTTGAAGACTTGGAATATAGTCTTCCTTTTTAGACCAAATCGATTAAAAACTATGTCTAATACAGTTCTACAGTTCGAGAATCTTAAAGTGCAGTAAGATGTTTATTGGCGTCTGTGAAAAAATCGTGAAAACTATATCTATTACAGTCCTATAACCATAAAGTCTTATATCTATCAACTATTATCTATTAAGTCCCAAGGGGCCCTCTGCTACAGATCTATAGATAATATAGAAAAATATTTAACAAATTTGATATATTTTAACTCACTTGAACGAGTATTGCACAGTCGTCTTAAGTCTATTACGCTTCAATTGGTTCTTCTTTTAGTTTTAGTTTTTCCCCTTTATATATATTTTGGTTTTGTTATTATTTTTTAGTAAATACTATTTTTTTGTTTATTTATTTTGTTGTTGTATTGTTGTTTATTGCTTTTTATATTGTTTGCACGTTCGCTTGTTGTTGTTAATGGCCTTTGAATATCTGTGCTGCGTTTTACTTTATTTTTTTTTATTTTTATTTTTTTGCCATTTTCATTAACGCCGCGACGCGTGTTTGACTTTGACCAATTGCTGTTGTTGTTGTTGTTGTTGCTGTTATTATTAGTTGTAGTTGGCCTGGCTTTTAGCCATAATTCATTTATCATTTCATTTGCTGCAAACCAAAAAATTTCCTTTTGTTTTTGGTTTTTTATCTACATTGTTTATTACATTGCCATATTTTATGCGTCAAAAATAGCCGGAGAAATTAAAAAACTAGTTGGAAAAGCAATTAGCTAAATGCGAATTTAAAATGCTCTAAGGAAATATATATTAATAAATATTGGTAAAATACTTAAAAAATAAAATGTATTATAAAAATATATTTTAAAAATATTTAAATAATAATATTAACAAATAGGAATTTTTAAATAATTTATTATTGATATATATATATTTTATAATAATTTTTAAAAAGCATAAAAAGATTATAAATTTATATGTCAGGAATATTTATTATTTATTTATTTAATTTTTATTTATTTCTCAATATTTTCTTAACAAGTTTCTATTAAAATAATTAATAAATATATACCAAATATATATATATAGTATCTGCCCTAATATATATTTAATACAGCTCAAAGCTAGAGTATTTTGAACGCAAGTCTATTTTAATTAATTGCATATAATCGCGTTTTTTTTTTTTAGTTATAAAAAAATAAAAAGTAGCAAACGACGAACTGGTCATAAAATGAAAAACAATTTCATTGGAATCATAAAAAGTGTAATTCGCATTATTTATCGCTGATGCATGCTTTTATATAAGGCATAATAAATTGTCCACTCTAATGAAAGAGAAAAAGTGAAATATAATTTATTTATTTATGTAATATTATATTTATATTTATTATATATACTTTGTATATATATTTATTATATTATCTATACTTTGTTCCTTTTTTTTCTGCCCCTTCTCTTATCATTTTCTTGATCGCAACTAATTTAAAATAAATAAAATGAAAAGTTTTTAGTGACTTTTAAATGCCTGATAATTGCCTGGAACTAGGCGAGCTTTACAAAACGATTTGACATAGAGTTCATTTGTTTTTTGTACTATTTTATTTTTATTGTCTATGTATATTTAGTGTTTTACTAGTTCTCAACTTGAGCGAGTGCTTGTTAACCTGTTGTTCTTTACAATTTGTTTTGCACGTGTTTTGATAGCGCTAAAGGCGTGGCAAACAGGCTTTAGTTGTGCATTGTAAGTTTACTGAACATTATATGAGAACTTTAAATTTATTTATATATATAATTAAAACTGATATACAAAATTGTTAACAAAATTGAGAACTTACAATATGTATTTACATATATATAAAATATCAAATATATAGTTATATGAGAATAATAATTAAAATATATTTATATAATATATTATTTATTTTATTTATTTATATAATAATATCCTAATATTAGAACTGATATATTAAAAATAGTAACAAAACATTCTCAATATATTAGCTAAGTAAATATTCCTTAAATATCATTATTCTTTGATTTACTTAACATTTACCAACACTGCCTTACACTGTTTGCGCTTTTCGCACACTAGACACTCGCGTGTCTCTGGCCCTCACACTTAAATTAACTCATTACCCAAGCAGCGCTAATAAATTAATTTATAATAAAATGCATAGAGAACAAATGTAGCAACAACAAATTTGCCTTTTGCTGCTGTTGCTAATTAAAATGCAGTGAAGCGCGACGCTGACTGCGACGGCGACGGCGACGCCAACGTCACTGTCAACGCAAACAGAATTCAAATGCATTTTAATATGAAATCAAAAACAAAGCAACAGCAGAACAAGCAAACAGCCCAAAGCAATGAACACAATTTATTGAAGCACGCATACAGACTCAGGCAAACACACAGACAGCTAAAATGCCCATAAAAAAAAAAAACAAATTAAATATATATCTGTCTATGAGCAAACAAAATGTGAAACAGTAATCAAAACCATAGCCATCTCACACGTCTCTCTCTTTTACACACACACGCACACCCCCATGCTCACAGCTCGCCTAATTAATTACTTGCTGCGCTCTTTTGTTGTCGCTTCTTTTGCCGGCTCTCGTAGAATTATGCAAATCAAAAACAACAAAAAAGAGCTGTGAGAGCGCATTTGTCCTTGAAATTTGCATGTGCGCTGCGCCCGCGCGCTCTGCTCATTGCAGGTGGTGAGCAGCGGCTTAAAGAGCGCCGTCGAACGCGTGAGCGCAGCACGCACACTGAGCTACGCTGCGTTGCGCTCTCTTTTAGTAATTGTTTTTGTTTTTTTCTTGTTTTGCCTGCATTAAGCATTGAGTGCGCCGTTTGCTTAGGCAGCATTTTGGCTTCTGATTGGCTGGCTGGTTGGTTGGTTCTCTTTTACTCGCGCTCTCTTATGGTTGCTGCCGGTAACAACAGAACATAGAGCATAATGTGTTTGTTGTTGTTTTTGCATTATTTGAGTTTACTCTCTAGATTTGGCTTTAGCTGTATTCTGCTGCTTCTTGCTGTTGTTTTTGATCAGTGTGACGATTCCTTTGATGTTGAGTTGAGGCGTGTGGCTAACTCTTGGATTTTTTTGAGTGTTTGAATTAAAGAGAGCGGGTGAGAGAGAGAGGTATTTAAATGACAATCGTTTTATATCGTTATCGATAGTCAATGTCAGTGTTATCGATAGTCATAGTTAATACGCTTAGCTTGCCTGTTTGTCCTTACTCCAACATTGTTTTAATGAAGTAATTAAATTGTATATGTGCATAAAAACGAACTGCAATTAGTTGAACATGTTAAACAGAACTCGTAACGCTGCCCACTTTGCCCATTTAACCCTACTCGGGGGGATGTTCCAGAGCAAAAAAAAAAAAAAAAAAACATTGGAAATTGTGGCATAAAACTGGCGAGCATCACGCGGCTAAAACTGTTGTGTGCCGAGGCCTTGTGGTTAACAGTGGGCGTGGTGGCAATTGTGGGCGTTTTAATGACTACCAGCCACATGGGCGTGTGTGTCTGCGCGTGTGTGTGTGTGTATTTGCATGGTTTTTAGCCTTAAGCACCGGACATGGCCACGCATTTTTGCGTGTGTCGCTTTTCAGGGACAACACAGCTGCTGTGGCATGTGGCATGTGTCCAGTTGCGCCAATGGAATGACCAGCAGCAGCGTGTGTCCTGCCACCGTGCCACAGCTATTGCCACTGCTTACTACATGCTACGTGTTGCATGAAATGCCGTCAGTAGTCGCTTTAATTGCCACACGCATGACAGTTTTTAGACGGCGACGCCTCCATCTCACATGTTGCACACTTTTCAGCTGCTTGTGTGGGTGTGTGGGGTGCAGGAGCAGCAGCTCTAAGTGGGTGGGTGGTTGGCTGGCTGGTTGGTTGGTTGGTTGGTTGGTTGGTTGGTTGGTTAATGCTGCCAATGCTTGCGGGCGTTCTAATGGCTTAAACAAAACTAAGCTAATTGTGGGGAGCTTCTGTTGCTGCTGCTGGTTAAGTGCTGATGGCAGCTGTTGCTTGGATCTACTGCGAGCAGAAATCAAAGATATTGATGACAGGGAATCAAGAGAAGTTAATAAACAGCATTGTTATGATAATGATGATATATGAAATGAATGTGGAACTGGCAGATGCCATGAAAGTTGATTGGATCTTGTATTAAAATTAGATATAGAAAGTATCTTTTAGAAGATTTAATTAAAAAATTATGATAAGTTCATATAAAAAAATTATATAAATTGAAATATTTTTTCCAATTAATAGAATTTATTAAATTTAAATTATTAAAAGAATTTTAAAAAAAATTATAATAAATTCTTGAGCTATTTTCTTAATCATTTATGATAATTTATCAAAATCTATATATAGCAAATATTAATAAATATATCATATTTATATATATATGCCAGACATTTTTGGAATATTGCATAAATCATTTCAAGCACATGAAAATATTGAATAAATACATTGAAAATGTCTGAATTTCTGCTTTTGAGCTATTTAATTTCCCACAAATGCCTTCACGAAATATTTTTAGGCACTCAGAATAGATATATAAATATACTCTATATACATATATATAAATTTATATATAAAGTAATAGATGAATGAATTTTTCATTAATTCATTTATATTTAATTATACAGTCATTACCAATAGACGCTCTCGGGGCATTCAACCTTTTTGGGGCAAGTACAAATAAAAATAGCTAAAAATATATATTTTTATTTTCTTTACGTTTTTGATCGAAGGGGAGCAATAAACTCTAATTGAGTTTGTCTGTGTGTATGAGACTGTGTGTGTGTGTGTGTGTTGGTGAGGCATGTGTCCTGGCAATTTGACACGCAATGCAAACGATTAATGTTGCCGTAGGAAGTGCCTGACTAGTAAATATCCTGCCTTGTTGCCTCTGACAGTAAAAAAGAACTTCTAACATTAACTATAAGAAGACTTAGTATTATCTATCTATAAGTATCTATGAGTATCTATGAATATCTATGAGTATCTATAAGTATCTATGACTATCTATGTATATACGGGTATCTTTGAGTATCTATGTATCTATGAGTATCTATAAGTATCTATGTCTGTCTATGAATATCTATGTATCTATGAGCATCTATGTATCTATGAGCATCTATGTATCTATGAGTATCTATAAGTATATATAAGTATCTATTAGTATCTATGAGTATCTACGT
This sequence comes from Drosophila nigricruria, assembly GCA_037075265.1. Taxonomy (NCBI): domain Eukaryota; kingdom Metazoa; phylum Arthropoda; class Insecta; order Diptera; family Drosophilidae; genus Drosophila; species Drosophila nigricruria. Next base: position 6,814,787 of record JBAMCI010000196.1, on the reverse strand, counting down.
ATCTATGAATCTAGGTATCTATGAGTATCTATGTTTCCACGAGTATCTGTGAGCATCAATGAGTATCTATGAATATCTATGAAACTATCTATCTATGAGTATCTATGTATCTATGAATATCTGTGTATCTATGAGTATTTATTACTATATATGAGTATGTATCTATGTATATATAATATATATAATATAGATTCTATGTATCTATATATCTATATAATCTATAATATAAGCCCATCAAATATCAATTATTTATTGCACACGCCCACACAACAAATTTAGATAAAGCTTAAATATAGAATTCCCCAATGCGAACAAGAGTTAACAGAAAAAGCAAATAGCAAAAAAAAAAATCCCCCAACTTAAAGATATTTGTTCAATATCGCTTTACTTGCTTCTCAAGCATTTTGCCAATATTTGTTTGTTTGACGTTTAGTTTTTGCTATTTTCCTTTTTCTTCTTTTCTTTAGTTTCGCGACAACAAATGCGTCTCACCTTTTTAATCATTCGAACGCGATCACTCTTAATCGCACGTCAGCCGGCGTCGTATACGTAATCAACGCCCCGTTGCAAACTCTTGACAGACGCGCGTCAAACTCATTTGACAATCAATAGGTGGGCAACAACAACAACAGCAACAACAACAACAGCATTGACAAATAGCAAAATAAATACAAAAAAAAAACAACAAACACACACTGTGTGCATAACAGGCAGAGAGTATAATAGTCCCATCCCACTCGCACTCCCACTGCTACCTACGCCTAGCGGCCAGTGTCACAGCGACGTCGACGTCGACGTCGTCTTCTTCTTCTGCTTTGCCCCATTGCTACACACTTAACATTTACTTTGACTCGCTGCTGTTGTTGTTGTCTGAGTTTTGTTTGCACTCTTTGCTGTTATTGTAGCTGTTGTTGCTGTTGTTTATTGGCTTTGCGTCAGCCAGCGCCGTCAGCTCACTCTCTCGCTCTCTAGTGTCTCTGTATGTGTGTGTGTGCCTTTGCTGCTGGGCGCGCTTTGAGTTCCACTTTGTCGTTTCGTTTTTCGCTTTGCGCTCTCGTTCTACTTATTGGCTTACATTTTAAATGTAAATTGCTGGCGTGCCCCCTCCAACCCATCCATCTATATAGTCTATTATCTCCCTTAGCTGACTTAATTAATTTTTGTGTGCATAAATATAAAAAAAAAAAATTTTTATTGTGATAATCAGCTATCTCTCTCTCCCTCTCTCTCTTGCTCTTTTGTTTTCGATTTGTGTCAAATAATATTAATACGATCTCTATCTCTTTCTATCTTTACAGGTGAGTGCTATTGATTGAAGCTATGAATTTAATGGAAATCTAGTTACGTTCTACTTGGCATTATTGACATGCCTTTATTTTCGGGTGGGTAAGTCAATAAGTAAGAGAATGCAATATAAGAGAATTGTTTTTGGAATGAATGGAATTTTGGAGAAATGAATTATTTGTAAATGAAAGATGTGTGGAGAGTTGGGGAGGGAAATTCTTATATTATGGATAATATTGAAAATAAATACGTGCAACCCTTCTAATATATTCAGTTATGGTTCAAACTCTACAAATAACCAAAGTCTAAAGAATTAACAGAGTTTTACCTATGTTTTAGCTTGTTTTGGCTTGGTTTAGCTTGCTCTAGCTTGCTTTAGCTTGTTTTTTCATCAAAAACAAATAGTCAAAGGCCTTTGCTGATCCCAGGCAGAAAAAAAGCGATTAAAAACAAAACCAGCGACAGGCAAAAATATGACAAAATAGCAAAACTGACATATGCCAACAAAAGGCAAATAGGCAAGGTGGCTGGCAAGTGGGAGAGAGGGAGAAAGCAAACCAACTGTGTAGAGTGCATTAAACTGCGTCAAGTCAAACACACACACACACACACACAAGCAAATGGGATTGAGAGGGGATAACAGAGCAACGGCAGCTGCAGCGCTGAGGGCAGCAACGGCTGTTTGTATATGCCTTGTGTGTATGTGTGTGTGGGATAGCAAAGTCGAGTAGCTTTTGCATTTGCACGAGAGAAGATGACGACGCTGACGTCGCTGTCGACGTCGACGGCGGCAACAAAATCCAATCCAGTGGCGGATTTGCAAAGAGCTGCAGCTACATGCCAAATAACACAAACAAACACGTGCGCGCTTGATATTCACACACACACACACAGACACTAACACTCACATGCTTACTCACTGACAAGAGTTGAAAAACAATAATAAATCTCAGCAGCGGCGCAAAAATCATAAAAAAAAAGAAGAGGAAGAAACTTAACAAAGGCAGTCGACGCAGGCCCATAAAAAAGCACAAAAAGAAACGAATAAAATAAGAAGAATAAAACGAGCACAAGCACAAAAAATAAAAAAATAAAATAAGAAAAGAACAAAAAAAAAACAAGCAAATACATGCATATAAAATAAAATAGTCGACAACGGTGGCGGCAGCGGCTGCTGCTGTTGCTCGCCACTCTCTGTTGCGCCCGCCCAACTCTACACAATCGAAACGTATCGAAATGAATCGAAGAGCAGCCAAGCATTGTGCAAAGAGCAGCAGATAACAAGACGAGGCGGCGCAAGCTGAGCAGCCAGTTAAGCAAAGCGCGAGACGCGCAATGTCGATATATATTTTTGTTGTTGTTGTCTTTTTCGTGTTTTATTTTAATTTGCATGCTTTTTGTTGTTGTCGCAGCATAGTTGAAAATGCAAAAGTGCAGGCGCACTCATACACACACAAGCACATGCTTGCTGAGAGCGCTGCTGAGTGCATGTAATAAAACTGACAGTGCGAAAGAGGGAGAGGGCCTGCGAGAGTGAGCTGTAAATTGCAAGTAAAAATAAGGCAAGTAAAGGAGATAGTCTTTGCAAAAGTTTTATTGAGAGCATAACTTATGAAGGGCATATCTAGCGTAGCTTTTAGGCAGCTGATGCCAAACTAGACTAAAACTGCTTAATCCGCTTATTGTTTTATAAGCAACTTGATTCGATTATTTTCATTTATAAAAAATAAAAAAAAAAAATATATATATACATATATATGTAAAACCTCTACTACAATCGTTGGCTTAATAGTTTCACAAAAGTTTTTTTTTCTATTCTTTGCTGAATATACACACTTTTTTCTGCGAGTGTAAAAATGTTGGTCGTGTCGCTGGCATTCCGTTAGGAAGTCCGCATAAAAACTGTGGGAAGTGCGAAGAGCCGAGGCGGCGCTTTGAAAATATACAAAATAAAGAGAGAGAGGGGGAGAGAGTAAAGAAAGGAACAATTGCAGTCAGAGCAGGCACACACACACATAGAGAAACATAGCTGTATGGATCTGTGTGTGTGTGTATTTGTGTAGATATGACCCAACTCATTTAGCACACACCAGCTGCAGCAACAACAACAACAACACGACTTTGTCATTACATCGCACAGCAAAGTCCAGTCATTTTAAAGGTGCCCATGTCAGAGTGAGTGAAAGAGAGAGAAAGAGAGAGAGAGAGGGAAAGGTATATCGTACCTTTTGTTGGCTATTGCAATTATGACCTGTTTTTGTGTTTGTATTGCTTATGACTGGTTAGCTGGGCGTGGCAATTAAAGAACTTACCTGTTATTTTTTGGTCGAGCTTATGCAAAAGTTAGCATTTTCATGAGCTCGATTAATAGACTGAAAAGTTTTTTGCACTGGAAAAAAAGTACAAATGTAATTGTTATGATAATGTCTAAACATAAAAGAGAATGGGTTAAAGTTGGCTAAATCTGTGAAGAATAGACTGCAAATAATTGAGATTTTGTAGTGTGTGTGTATATATAGTAAAATAAATATAATATATAAATATGAAAAATATATAAAAATATATAAATATATAGAAAATATATAAAGTGATGTAAAAATAATAAATATTCATAAAAATATATAAATATAAATCACAATAAAAAATACATAAAAATATTTAAAATATATATTAAAACAAATAAATATATAAATATAAATATATAAAAATAATAATTTAAATATATAAATAATATGAATTAATAAAAAAATATTAATAAATATAAATCAAAGTAAAATAAATATATATAAATATATAGTTTCCTTGTTGATTAACCCTTAAAAGTATGCTACGAAAGAGTCAAAAAATATGTTTGATATAAGACTTTTATGAAAGTCTAAATATATGAATATTATTTAAATATGAAATATAGAGCATGAACTTTAATTTAAATTCTTCAAAATAAGTACATTCATATATTTAAATTAAATACACTTAAATATAAAAAAAATTATAGTAAAAAATTAAATAAAATTACTAAAAGAGAAAAGTCAGCTTCAGGCATCTCTCTCATATCTTCCACCCACTGCTTAATACCTCAATCATTGACAATTGTTGAAATTCCAATTGCGCTTAGTTATGCCACTAATCCAAGTGGCATTTGTCTTATTTAACAAATCTCAAAAGCTAATACAAAATCAATAAGAATTAATTAATTTATGAGCGCATTTTCAGTTTAATGACAAATGTCAAATGCCAAATTTTCATATGCAACAATTTAATCAAGTGAAATTGTCATCGATTAGGCGCCGTCGCCGCCGATTCCCCGCAGTGTATTTAACATCACTTTAATTCTCTGCCGCGCCACGCCCACAAGCAACGTTGGCGCCCAGCCCCTTGTTGAATGTAATGCAAACAATTCTCGATTACAATATGAAAATCGGGCAATGAAAAAGGAGCTGCTGTCTCTGTGTGTGTGTGTGTGTATGTGGAAATAGGAAATGTATAGAAAAAAGATTGCAAAAAAAGAAAGAGAGCGAGAATATAATGAAAGAAAATGGCACAGAGTGAGTAAAAGCAGACGAAATGAAAATACAAAATGGCGGCTTTAAATGTGCAGAAAAAAAATAGAAGAAAGCGGAAAAAAAACTTTGAAAAAGTTTTTAAAACTGGATATCGCAATTTAAAAGTAAATAGAGCATAGTTAAGTCACAGCTGCGGCAATGGAAAACTTTAGAAGAAGAAAAAAGGGGAATTAGAGTTATATGCAAACGGTTTATAGTATAAATCTTGTTTTCTCATATTCTTTAATTAGAGCTGGGTTTGAATTAACTTCGGTTGAAGCACGGGAAACAAATTTGGGTATAATTCTATGGAAGAAGAAGTAAAAAAAGAAGCATTAAAGCAACACATAAGCTATAAAAAAGGAAGATATTTATCTAAGTTTTCATTGAATTATACTTTAATGTTTAGAAAATTATTTTAAAATAAAATAAATATGTTGCCAGAGCTTGCTTTTATTAGGGATGAAGTTAACTTATGCGCCAGGCTCGCCTAGACTCTTAATTAATGCTTTACAAGTTGATCAAGTACATGTTAAATTTTGCATTGATGATGTGAAAAGAATACATTTAACATAATTTGAGTTTGTGAATATAATAATATAATATAAAAAATGAAAATTTTAAAAGATATATGAATATTAAAAAAAAAATAAAAAATTATATGTTCAAACATTCAAACCAAGATGCAGTTGATAAAGTGCATGTTAAATTTGCAATGAGGATGAAAAAATGTGTCATATAAAATGTCTTAATCTAATCATCATATTATAATAACAAACTTACACTCTCAACAAATGCACTTGATAAAGTGCATGTTAAATTTGCAATGAAGATGATAAAACGTGCTTGTTATCTCTTTTCTAATTCAATATTATTTCATCTGTTCTAAGTGGAAATAAAAGGAGTAGCTTTTCACAGCTTGTCTAGTATTTAAACTATTAATGTACCTGTCAAATTTGCAATGAAGATAAATACTAGGCGCTCCAAGTCCACTTAACTATATAAAAACTTGTTACCTAAAGTATTACAAAATCCAACAAATTATATATACCAAATTTAACACTTGATAGTCAAACGCAACTGCGAATGATAAAGTGCATGTTAAATTTGCAATGAAGATGCAAATGCAAAAGGAATACGTGCCCCAGCTAAATATCAGCCAAATAAAGTTAAGAGAAACTTGGCAAAAAGAGAAAAAACCTTGAAAAGGAAGTCAACTACCAAAAAATGCAACACTTTTTAAGTGACTTTTTGACAACAGCCGGAAGTGAGGAGGGCAGAGAGGGGGAGGAGGGAGATAGATAGACGAAAGCTTCACTGCAATGCAAATTTCCACACATATTCTATATATATATATGTTTTTCAGTTTTTGTTTTTGGCCTGTGTCAGCAGCTGGTTCTCCCTCTCTCTCTCCCTCTCTCTCTCCCTCTCTCTCTCTCTTTCTCTCTGTGTGCGTAACAATGTTTTGTTCAACGTTGCGTATGCGTGATGTTGCATTACGCATACACCGCATGTGCCGTAAATTGCTCGCTTTACCCCTCATGTTGGACATTTGATAATTGCGCACAGTTATGTATGTTTTCTGCAGTTGTCGTTGTCGTTGTCGTTGTCCATGTTGTTGTTGTTGTTGTTAGGAGTAGTTGCCCTGTCGTTGTCCACAGCATGGTCAACTTGTCATACTAATTTCATGGGCTACCCAGGCTCTGTCCGTCCCGCCGGCGCATTCACTTGTCCTGTGTGAATGGCCTTTTGTCTCTGGGCCCAGGCAGTTAAGCAGTTTTAGTATAGGGTATATGGGAAGGATAGCGTATAAGGGTATGTCCAGTCGACCAAGTTGAGTTCAGCTCGGGGACTTGTGTACGCACTTTGTGGCATTGTTTGTTGGTCGGCTGCCAGGCGGGCAGTTAGGATGGACAGTGCCTGCAGCTAGTGACTGCCTCACTGACTGCTTGTCATGTATGTTGGGCTGTGAGTGTGTGTGTGTGTGTGTGGCTTGCCAAAGCAGCTTCCAAGTGACTGAACACACAGAGACACAGACACAGACAGACTTATACTCTGCTGCACAATGATCGGCCACAAAGTGTGCTGGAGAGTTTTGTTCGAGCTTTTTGGTTAGCCGCCATTTTGAGTAATATACTATCAGATATATATATAAGATATATATATAGCAATTCGATGCCAAAGCCATTTCGATAAGTTGACACATGTTTTTGTTCGCTTTTGGCTGGCTGCCTAGCTTCAGTTTTAGTTCATTGCTAAAGTTACTTCGAACTTATTGCAAACTATTTAATTAGCTCTCGCTTGGCAATGCCAAGCTACAGTTGCTTATGCAATTCCAGTTTTAACTGACTAAGTGTGCATAGTTTGTAATATATATTTTACCTTATGATATATTGGCTTTTCCAATACTTGAACTAAATTAGTTTCTGCGGTAAGCTTGAGTTTTGTCAGTCTGTTTATAGCTTGATATTAATCGAAGACAGTTGGCAAAATTTGACAGATAAATGTAGATAGATTTAATAGGTTAGAGACTCAAAGTACTAATAATCTAGAGTTATCATACCTTAACAGATAACACCTTTCTCTAACACATCTTCAAATATGTCTTTTCATATATTAAAATGAATAATATTAAGAAAATTATATATAGAACTCATATATTGAGCAATAATATAATATTATATATAATTGCCCAATAACGAGTTATAGGTGTGCTTTCTTCTGAGCATCAACCTGAGCCTCAGCCAGCGTCAGCATCAGGGTCAGCCTCTGCTTTGGCTCTTCTTTGGCTCAACTCGGGCTCTGTCTTTGACTCAGCGTCAGCCTTTGCCTTTGCCTCACCCTCAGCCTGAGCATCAGCCTCAGTCTCAGTCTGAGCATCAGCCTCAGTCTCAGTCTGAGCATCAGCCTCAGCTACAGCCTCAGCCTCAACCTCAGCCACAGCCTTATCCTCAGCCTCAGCCTCAGCCTGAGCATCAACGTGAGCGTCAGTCAGCGTCAGCATCAGGGCAGCCTCTGCTTTGGCTCTTCTATGGCTCAACTCTGGCTCTGTCTTTGCCTCAGCATCAGCCTCAGCCTAAGCCTGAGCTTCTGCCTGAGCATCAACCTGAGCCTCAGTCAGCGTCAGCCTCAGGGTCAGCCTCTGCTTTGGCTCTTCTATGGCTCAACTCTGGCTCTGTATTTCACTCAGCCTCAACCTCAGCCTTTGCCTCGCTCTCAGCCTGAGCATCAGCCTTAGCTTCACCATAGAGTGAGCCTCAGCATGAGCATCACCCTCAGCCTCAGCATTTGCCTCACCCTCAGCGTCGGTTTCAGCCTTAGCCTTAGCCTGAGCATCAGCTTGAGCCTCAGTCAGCGTCAGCCTCAGGCGCTGTCTTTCACTCAGCCTGAGCATCAGAGTCAGCCTGAGCATCAGCCTCAGCCACAGCGTCAGTCTCAGTCTGAGCATCAGCTTTAGCCTTTTCCTCAGTCTCAGGTTCAGCCTCAGTCAGCGTCAGCCTCAGGGCCAGTCTCTGCTTTGGCTCTTTTACGCAGGTCTGCTTTTCCATAATTCCAGTTTCTAGCCGCCTTCTCCTCGTCCACTGACAATCATAAATAGAAAATAATTATGAAATAGATCAAATATCAATCATTCAATTGACCAAATATCTATAGCAATTATCTATCTCCAAAACTTTATCTATTATAAACCAAAAAATCTATACCAAATCAACATTCATAGATCGATTCATCTACCTCAGCCTTACCTAACTCACATTACTTTTGTCTATTTCTTCAATTTGAATGTTCTAATAAACGGCATCAATCATCAATGAGCTGAGATATAAGGCCAGTGTTGCGGTAAATCACTCAGTTGAATGATATAGTGCCACGCCCAGTGCTGAGGCTGCGCCCCCTGTCCACCCAGCCTGAACAGCTGTTGCAGTGCGTGGAACAGCCAAAAGAAAAACAAAATAAAACAAAAAGCAGAAAGAGAAAACGAGAAAAAGTAAAATTGCCAAAGGCAGCGCCACAATGCGAAATGCGAACTCTAAACGGCCTAAAGCTTAACGCTACCTGAAGGTCTTTACCCAGGAGGTCCTTTGGTCACATTTTTTTTTTTCGGGTTTTTTCTTTGCGCAATTTTTTATCGTCAACAAGATTTATGCGGCTTTGCGTCATAATTCTAACGCTCTTTTTTTTTTCCTTTTGGCTGGTGTAAACTTATGTCCGAGTTGGTCGGGGCAGGGGCAGGCTAAAGGACATGGCTGAAGAGAGAGAGAGAATTTCAGTTAAAACTCCCTCATGTCATTTGTCCACTCACCGTGCTGTTGTTGTTGTTGTTTCTTTTGGGTTAAAGCGTGTATTACATTGGGGCTTTTAAAAATTTGTGCTTGGCCAACTGTTGTTGTTGTTGGCTTTTGGCTTTATGCCTCGTAAATATATGGCTCGATGCAGTCTGACACGGGCAGAATGTTAGAGAATGAGAGAGTGGGAGAGTGTGGGGCAAGTACAGGTGGTTGTCATGCCCACCTCCTTAGTTTTATTAGACATCTTTGGCTCGTAAATATGTCTGTGTGTGTGTGTGTATGTGTGTGTGTTAGCCATTAAATGTGTTTCATGTGTGGCTGCTGCTGCTGCTGCTTCTTCTCAGCTGGATTAGCTTGCAGTCAGAGTGTATCTAATCCTGAAATTTACTTGCTCGTAGCTTAAATAGTTATTAACTTGACTAAAGTGTGCTTTTGTGTGTCTTTTTTTTTAGTGCAATTGTCCTTGACCCAAGGCTTCAAGTTGTTTATTGAGTTTAGAGTGAAATCTAAAGAAATTCTTGTTTAGTTACTTAATTGGAATTGTTGTTGAAATGGGAGTAAGTTTTGAAATGAAACTAAACAGCTTAAAATCTGTTGATTGCTGCTACTATTGTGACTACTACGACATCTACTACTATTACTACGTCTACTACTATTACTACTATGAATACTCCTTGCTATTATTACTACTTCTACTACAGTTTACTTGTGCTACTATTACATTCTACTATAGCTTACTAGTGTAGTAGTACTACTTTGTGCTACGACTACTATTTTTACTACTACTACTACTTTACACTATTACTCCTACTACTACTGGTACTGGTACTACTGCTACTTCTACTACTACTACTACTGCTACTACTATTATCTAATACTAATACTACTATTTTCTACTACTACGACATCTTTATACTACTACAGCCACTACTTTATACTACTACTTTACTACTATTTTCTACTTACTATTATTACTGTTACTACTATTTTCTACTACTACGACTACTTTAAACTACTAAAGTTACTACAATTTTCTACTACTTAATACTACTACTACTTAAAACTACTACTGTTACTACTGTTTTCTACTACTACTACTACTAGTTTTAACACTACGACTACTACTACTACTCTTACTACTATTTTCTATTACCCCAACTACTTAATACTACGACTACTACTACTACTTTTTACTACTTTATACTACTACTACTACTACTACTTTTTACTACTTTATACTACTACTACTTCTACTATTTTATTACTACTACTTCTTACTTCTACAACTACTACTGCTGCTGCTACCACTACTACTACTGTTTCATACTATTACTACTATTAATACTACTACTACTTCTATTTTCTACTACTACTGCTATTCTGTACTAATAATACAACAAATTTCTACTACTACGACTACTTTATACTACTACTGTTACTATTTTCTGCTATTACTACTATTCTCTACTACTATTTTCTACCTACTACTATTCTCTACTACTATTTTCTACTACTACTATTCTCTACTACTATTTTCTACTACTACTACTACTATTCTCTGCTACTACTGCCACTACTGCTATTGCTACTACTGTCTTTAACTAGTACTACTACTAATACTTTCTACTACTACTGCTACTTTCTACTAGTACTGCTACGACCACTTCTACTACATTTTACCATTTTCTTTTTCCCACCCCTAATAATACACCCATTCACTTTACTACCTTTTTCATCTGTTTCATCTTTCTACTATTTCTATTGATTTCCAATATTAACAATCCAACTAGTCTATAGCAACTATTTCAGCTAACTTAAGTTATCCTATTCTACGCCATTTATTGCTACTACTACTATTACCCCCCACTAAGACTACATCGCTCAACTTTTGCTTCTCCTAAACCTTCTCTCATTTCATGCCACAACATTTGGCTCACCACAATCACATTTTCATCTCTGAGATCTTCATGATTACCTAATAAATATTCCGAAGCATACTTGAGTTTATTTTCTTTGTTTTCTGCTCACCCGCACTCTCTCTGTTTTCTTTTTTGTTTTTGGCATTTTCCGTTGGAATTTTTCCATATGTGGTTGAAGCACTCCGCAATGCCACATGTTTAGCTATAAAGCCCCACTTTGCCCGCTCTGTCAAATGGGCAAAGCCAGCGGGGCCCTCCCCCTCGAAAAATCTTTTCCTTTTGGTCGAATGCCAAACAGCTCAATATTTGCAGTTGGTTGGGGGCTAAGATTGGGAGAGAGTGAGAGAGAGAGAGGAGATATAACCACGACTGAGCTGGCAATTATAACAATCCACACACACACACACACACACTCACACTCTCACACACGCATGCAGCTGTAACACATTTAGCGACAAAATTTCATCAAAATCTGTCACGTACGTTGCGCCAAAACCTACAAGACATATGAATACATATCTATATATATATCTATATACATATACCCATATATATCTATATTTATATGTAGATATGTCCAATAAAACACACACACACACACATTAACACGCACACCCACACAGTTAACCCGATGGATGCTGTCGCTCAGTTTTGTTCTGCACATTAATTTTGACAAAAACAATTTCATTTAACGACATTTCCGGCAGGGTGCCGACTGACAACCAAAGAGACATATCCACTGCCCTGCCCTGCCCCCCACAGACAGAGGGAGAGACAGGGCGAGCGTGAGTGTGCCCCCCTCTTGGCCCTCCCCTCGCTGACTGCCGCTGACACATTCACGGCTTGGCAACGAGTTAACCAGGCGCAAAACTGTTTAAGTATGTGAACAACAACAATAGCAACAACAACAACAACAGCAACAACAACATTGACAACAACAATGACACACACAACAAGTTTTAGCAGCCAGCGAGCAGCTGGTCAATGCATTTCATTGTGAATTGTGGACCACGCCTTTACTTTTTGGCCAACTGAACTGGGCCCCATGCCTTAGCCTTTGCCTTTGCCTTTAGCCCGCCCAAGCATTGGGGCGTCGTCTCTACGTTTGAAGTCGCGTCTGGCTTGTGTATTCCCTACAATTATTGTTGTTGTTGTTGTTGTTGTTGCTGCTACCCTTTCGGCCCAGTTGATGATTGTGTTGTCATTTGGGCCACACTCTTCCAGACTCTGCCTCTTAACTTAATTTTCTTTTTGTTCTCCGGTTTTTTTTTGTTATTGTTTTTGTTTTTGTTTCTGTCTTCGTCTGTGCATTGTTCGCAGTGTATATAAATGGGTGTTACGTGTTATGATAATAATATGTGTATGTCTGTCTGTCTCTCTGTCTGTTTGGCATGTTGAGGAGCTGTAGCTTGGACTCTATACTGGATGCATTAGCATAAGTGGAACAACTATTGTTAACACACACTTTATTTAGGCAAATGTGCATTTGAAAAGCATAGCAAAAGCACAATATATATATATATATAGTAGAAATAAGGAAGTGAATAATGATATGTAGGTAGCTACTGTAGTAAATAATTGATATTTGGGTAGCTATAGTAGAACGTAGTAGATAATGATATCTAGACTTCTACTATAGTACATATAAATGATATATGATATATGAGATATCTAGGTTTCTATTGTAGTACGTATATATCTAGATATCCACTAGGTAAGATATCTACTGTAGTAAGTAAATGTTATCTAGGTATATACTATAGTTATCTGTATACCTAGATAGGCAAATGTGTACTTGAAAGGCATAGCAAGAGTAGAATTTATATATTAGAAATAAGGAAGTGAATGATATCTAGGTATGCGCTATAGAACGTAGATTAAATTATATCTAAGGCATACACTGTAGTACGTATAAATGATATGATATATGAGATATAGATATCTACTGTCGCAAGTAGGTAGTTAGATATTCCCTAGGTATTCACTGTAGTGCGTATAAATAGTATGATATAGGTAGGTATCTACGGTAATAAGTGAATGATGCCTTGTTATATACTATAGAGCCCAAATACCTAGATATTATTTACCTTCATATATTTGTGATAGATTTCTCTTTATTTCTATTTCTCTCTCTTTAACTTCAATAAACTTCATTTCATATATATATATATATTGTTTATTTCGAAGCAATATTTTGTTTAAATCTTGTTTAAAGCTTTCTTTCATATAAATAAATTTGATAAAAGATATTTGGATTTCAATTTTTTATCTATTTTATATATTTTGGTTCACTATAATATATATATATTCATAATCTATATTCTATTTATTTATAATATAGAAAATATTTAATATATATTTTATTAGTTATCATTTGAATATATATTTTATGATTCATAATCTATATTCTATTCATTTATAATATAGAAAACATTTAATATATATTTTAGACATATATACGCCTTTTCATAAAAAAAACTTCAAAAATATTAAAAGACAAAAATCACAAAAAAATATATATATAAAATATATATATGCACTCTCTAAATTACAACTATTAGAGTTTTATATAAGTCAAATACAAATATTAGAGTTTTTGCTCTAGTTCCATTTCTTACACAAATTTTATGCCCATCAATCATACACTTTAGCATTCAATTCATCAATAAATTTCTCACATTTTCAGAAAATCAATTATAATGCATATTAGACTTCAGTTTTATAAGCACATCTCGCACCTAAACAACATGAGCCAACAGTAATCAAACTAGGCATATAGATTCTTCTGCACTTTCTAAATAAATTCAGCTCCATTCTCCCAAAAAAAACTCATTTTGAAAGATAAAACCTCTATTTCTTATATAAAACAAAAATCCCAAAACAAATTTCGCGGTATTTCATAGTCGTTCACTCCCAATGCTAGCACACTTAGTTGTTGTTGTTTTTTTTTTCAGCAACATTGTAAATTGCTTTTCCTTAATGTTGACTTGCGCACTCTTGTTGTACATTTGCCATATTTGAAATTCCCATTGTGTTGTGCCTGTTGATTGTTGTTGTTGTTGTTGTTGTTGTTGTTGTTGTTGTCGCTTGGCTTCTGGCTTCTGGCTGCTGCTGCTGTTGCTGTTGGCAGTTGCTGCAGTTATTGTTGTAACGGGAAGTTGCGTCTAACACGCACGTACGGCCAATGCCATTGCCCATGACAGCCAATCCTCCGGCACTGACACGCCCCATCCACTCCCTCTCCACACACACAAACACACACACATACAGTCAGGGCAAATACTGGCAGTTCACTCAATATGCCAGTCAGTCCGCAAGACTAGACGATGAGGGAGGTGAGAGGGCGGTGGCTGCTCGACTATGAGAAGTTGTGTGTGTGTGTGTGTGCAGACATTTGGCGAAATGATTTTCATATTTTGTGTTAGCTAGTTATGCCCACACATACTAATGCGCTGTCTGTGTGTGTGTGGTGTGTGTGTGTGTGAGCATTACGTCTCTTCATCTATTCAAATTAATGAGGCGTGTCTCACTTATGTTTATGCTCTCATTTCGGTGTACTCGACTTTTTTTGCATTAGATTTTCCAACATTGTTGTTATTGTTATTTATTATTATTGTTGTTGTTATTATTAGTATTAGTATTAGTATTTTGGCCAGCCTATTACGCCCCCAAACCGCCGCCGCTAACAAATGTTGCTTTATTGCCTGTGTTTACATAGTCCAGCTTAAATAATTAGTTAATTGTTTACAATGTTTAGTTGGTGTTGTTGTTGAATTATTTGAATGCTGTAAATTGGTTTTTATGCTAATTATATTTATTGACCGATTTTAAATGTATTTTAAATTTTGGTCATTGGACATGGATAGGTGTGTGGTGTGTGTGTGTGTGGGAGATTACCTAAAGTGAAAGTGAGAGAATTTGTAAATGAAATCAAAGTGCGAATGGGGAGAGGAGTTAGAGGAGAGTAGAGTAGAGTTGGAAACAATTGTAAATTAGTATTGCTGTCTATATTTAAGTCCATTTATTAAGTGCTCAAATGTTGTATTTGTTGCTGTTGTTTATGAGTATATTTCGAATATAAATTGATAATAATTTATAAAACAAAATAAGAGTTAATTCATAGAGGTATGCGTACGCCTGACGCTGTTTGCCACATACTTTTGCCAATTGAGCTAACATTCTATTTAATTATTTTTGTGTTGCTTAGCGGATTTCAATGAAATTTCCAGCACATGATCTACACATTCTATTGAATATTTGTCAATTTAGTAATATTACCTATATAAATTTCGCATATTACCTATATATGCAATTAAAATTGGTCAAATTTGCAGCCGTTATTCAAATTGTAAGAAAAATCAAAATTGTAAAAACTATACATTAAACTAAATGCAAAATTTGGAGACTCTAGCTCCAAAGAAGTAAAAGATATAATTTCATAACAGAAGTTCGATGACGTTTTTAATCGAATACATTGAAAAGTTATCTGTTATCGATAATTTGAAGCAATCTCAATCTGAGCGTGCTATAGAAGAGGAACCTACAAAAGTCCCAAGTCTCAAACTCTTATAGGTTCTGAGATCAACGCGTTTATACAGACAGACAGACAAACGAACGCATAGACGTGCGGCCAGAGAGATGGACGGACGTGAGGTCAGACGGGCGGACGGAAGGACAGACGGACGGAAGGACAGACGGATAGATGAATAGACAGAAGAATCGACGTAAGTACGGAAGCACTGATGGACGGACGGACGGAAGGACACCCGAATAGAGCTCTAGTTCTTATAGAATCTGAGATCGACGCGATTATACATAAAGACAGACAGAAAGCGCTAAATTGACTCCTCTCATCATCCTGATATATACTTTATAGGCTCTGCCACGCGTCCTACTGCCTGTTACATACATTTTCATAAAATCATTATACCCTGATTTACCATTTTCAATGGGTTCAGGGTATGATTGAAATTGAAAAAGATAAAAACATATTTTTGTTCATACATTTGAAGCCCAAAACATATTTAAATATATTAATATTAAATATATTATATATTAATATATTAATATTAAATAAATATATTAATATTAAATATATTAATATTAAATATATTATATATTAATAATTGTTTCATATTGATATTTCATTTATATATATGAATAATATCATGTATCATGTATATTACTGCCCTTAAAACACTATACATATTTATTACAACTTTGCAACATATGATATAGCAACGATTAAATCTATCAAGAGCTCATTCTCAAATAGCAGTTAATAAGCCGGCTCGAATGGTGTCAATAACATCTGTCTTTCACTCTCTCGCTCTCACACTCTCTCTCCCTCTCTCTCTCTATCTTATGCTGTTGCAGTCCATCCATTAAGTTGGCCAACTGTTATTTCATTTCTTGAATGCAAACAACAACAACTTCACGTTGATTCCTTTTTATTTTTCTACCCTTTATTTTGTTGCTTCTTTTACCTTTTTGCGTTCTCCACTTTACGCTTAATTCCCTTATTTATTTAGTTGCGTTTTGACACTTGATTCCCGCTGACTTATTCGCCAGCTCCTCTTCCTGCGCTGCTTCCTTTTAACCACTTTGGCCGACCGAAGCGCGCGCACACACACACACACACACACAGCAAACCGTTTACAACCAACAGCCCAAAGGTGTTAATCAACTGCCACTCCACTTCAGATCAGCACTCGTCCTGTGGTCAAGACCTAGTGGTACAGTGGTTAAAGAGTGAATGGGAAAGGGAAATGAAATTTATGTGGAAAGTGGAATATATTTTGAATAAAATGAATTATAAAATATATATTAGAAGAAATTATATTTTATATTTTTAGTAAATTGAAAATATTTATTATATTTTAAATGTAAAAAAATATATAAAAAAAATTTTAAATTAAAAAAATATATTACATTAAAAATAAATAATAAACTTAAAATATCAAATATATTTTAGCTAAAACTATATTTAAAATATGTAATAAATTTAAAATATTTAACATATATATAATGTAAAAATATATACAACAAATTTAAAATATATTTATAAAACAGTTTATTTAAACTTTCGTAATTTTTCAAATTTTTATTATTTATAAAATTTTTTTCTTTTATTAATAATATATATTTTTTAAATCAAATTCAATTATAACAGTTATAAAAATATTTTTAGAAGAAATTTTAATTTACATAAATCTTATATATATTAGTAATCGATATATTATCGATTTTCGAGTAAAATGTTAAATCTTACATTAGTTAAAAACTCATTTGCTTAATAGCCTTTGCACCACTGTGCAGCTTATATTATGTTTACGTTTAACGTGTGCTTTACGCTGCTGCTCTGTCCATCTACTATCTCTCTCGCCCTCTCTCTCGCCCTCTCTCTCGCTCTCTCTCTCACTCTGCCTCGGTTCCCTTCACGCTCGCACCGGCCAGCCTCTGTGTGTCAGTGTTAACATTAAAAGCTGCCCGCTTTTTATTTATGGCCATCAATATTTTATGACGTGCAGAGCAGAGCAGAAGAAATGCAAAACGGAAGATGGTCAGGTTACGCACGCCCGCTGCCCTGCCTACACCATCTCACCTGGGCAACAGTAAGCAATTACTAAAGGCAAACCTGGTGATGGAGATGGATATATAAATAACTTTTTTTTAATATAAGCAGATATATAAATATGAAATAAGAGAAACTTTAAATCTACCCTCGCATAACAACATATATATATTTCTTATCTGCTGCTTATATAGTATATATATAATGCCTGCTCTTTCTTGATAATCGACTTTGAGGTGAAAGCGGCACGCGAGCAAAACGTGTTGCGTATCTAAAGCTCATTTGTTTATTTGCTAACACAATTTGAATTATCTATGTATAATTATATATACATATATATATCTGCAATAATGTATGAATTCAAAAGAAAACAATAACAACACATGAAATGCGTATTTCAGCTCTAAATTTGAGCAACAGCAACAAGAGCAAATCGAAAGAGAGCAAAACTGTTAACTAACAGCGCTGTCAATAAGCAGCGCTGTTAGCTGTTAACACACTGTAAACACAATAGTTTTAATAGTGTAAATTGGCTTTGCATGAAGCAAAGACAAAAACAAAAAAAGGTAAACAAAAAGCAAAAGCAAACAACGTGGGGAGAGAGAAAACAATAAACGAGGCAACTGCTTAACATAATTTGCGCATAAAAAGCTGCGTATATAAAAGATATATAAATATTCTAATAACAAATGCAAGGAAATGAACAAATTAAGACGATAAAAAAAAGGAGTACAAAGTAGAAAAGTGATAAATGGAGGCGTGCTGTAGAGCTTATAAATTAGTTGTGCGGGTGGGTGGCTGGTGTTGTTGGGTGAGGTAATTAAATTAAAGAGAGCAGCAGGAGAATTTATAGAATTTTAGTAGATATAAATTTGTAAAGATATTTTTAAGAAATTTTTATATTAAATTTATTAAATATCAAAAAAATTATATATAAAATATAAAATATAAAAAAATAAAATATAAAATATAAAATTTTAAATATAAAATATAAAATATAAAATATAAAATATGAAATATAAAATATAAAATATGAAATATAAAACATAAAATATAAAATATAAAATATAAAATATAAAATATAAAATATAAAATATAAAATATAAAATATAAAATATAAAATATAAAGTATAAAATATAAAATATAAAATATAAAATTTTAAATATAAAATATAAAATATAAAATAAAAAAAAAAAGATATTAAACATAAAAAAATATTAAATTATACAAAAATAATAAATACAATTTAAATATTTCAAATATATAAAATATTTAACAAATAACTAATTATACGAATTATAGATGCATATAAGTTTAAAGATTATATTTTTAAAATATACATAAATTTGCTTTTTATACATTATTTATTTTTAATCTAATCTAAATAGTCTACCAAACGAAGGCCAACAAATTTGATTTCATTTTTGTGTTTTTGATAAATCAAAACCGAAAATTCGTTTAAGCGAAGGTCAATCTGTGCAGCATTTTATTATGATTAGATTGAAGAGATAAAAAAAAATATAAAGAATGAAAAATGAAAAATGAAAAAAACAGCCTAATACAACATAATATCTTTCCATTTTTGCATAAGAAATACATAAAAATTATTTGCACATCTGTTTGAGTTAAAATCACATTTAAGCAAACACAATTATGCATACGTATACGTAATATAAAATTTAATCTTCCCACACACACACGCCAATATTATTTTTATACAAATGGAAAAAAAAAGCGTGCGACGAGCAGCAGCAGAATACACGCATAATAGAAAAGACAAAACCAAAACCGAATAGAGCGAGCAAAGCAAATGCAAAAAACAAAACGAGGAAAAATGTTGAAGAAGAAACACACATTAACTTATGCGCTGCCTCGCGCGCGCTGTCAGTCTCGGCCTCTCTCTCTCTTTATCTCTCTGTCTCCCTCTGTCTCTGTCTCAGTCTAGCTGTTTCTCTCTCCCTGTCTGCTGCCTGTCCATATGTTGCTCAGCTGCCGGCTGTGTGGCGTATACGTAATTTGTTTTTGTATTAATATATTGTATTTTGTTTTTGTTCGCGCTTGTTGAGCATTTGACAGGTCTCTCTGACTGGGTGTGTGTGTGTGTGATAGTTAGCTTGTGTGTGTGCGATAATTTGTGTGAGCTGCTCAAGTAGCGCACAGATAAGACAAAAGTGACAAAAACTCACACAGCTCTAGCTACAGATACAAATACACAAATGCAGATACAAAACAGACAGATACATAGATACAGATACAGATACAGATACAGATACAGATACAGATACAGATACAGATACAGATACAGATACAGATACAGATACAGATACAGATACAGATACAGATACAGATACAGATACAGATACAGATACAGATACAGATACAGATACAGATACAGATACAGATACAGATACAAATACAAATACAGATACAGACACATAGATACAGATACATAGATACAGATGCAGATACAGATACAGATACAGATACAAACACAGATACATAGATACAGATACGGATACAGATACAGATACAGATACAAATACAGATACAGATACAGATACAAACACAGATACAGATACAGATACAAATACAGATACAGATACAAATACAGATACAAATACAGATACAGATACAGATACAGATACAGAGACAGATACAGATATAGATACAGATACAAATACAGATACAGATACAAATACAGATACAGATACAGATACAGATACAGATACAGATACAGATATACAGATACAGATACAGATACAGATACAGATACAGATACAGATACAGATACAGATACAGATACAGATACAGATACAGATACAGACACAGATACAGATACAGATACAGATACAGATACAGATACAAATACAGATACAGATACAAATACAGATACAAATACAGATACAGATACAGATACAGATACAGAGACAGATACAGATATAGATACAGATACAAATACAGATACAGATACAAATACAGATACAAATACAGATACAGATACAGATACAGATACAGACACATAGATACAGATACATAGATACAGATACAGATACAGATACGTAGATACATAGATACATAGATACATAGATATATAGATACATAGATACATAGATACAGATACAGATATAGATACAGATACAGATACAGATACAGACATAGATACAGATACATAGATACAGATACAGATACAGATACAGATACGTAGATACATAGATACATAGATACATAGATATATAGATACATAGATACATAGATACATAGATATATAGATACATAGATACATAGATACATAGATACATAGATACATAGATACATATATACATAGATACAGATACATAAATACAGGTACAGATACAGATATAGCTATTACAGATGCAGCTACAAATCAGACAGGCACAGATACAGATACACACATACACACACACATACAGATACATCTACATACACACACACATAGATACAGTTAGCATTCAGCGCCATTATCAGTGCTCAGTTTGCGATTGTTTATTTTGCTCAACTCGCACGTGTTGCAATTTTTCTACTCGAAAATTTTCCATGCATATGCAAAACGCAAACAGATGAAATGAGAAAAATAGAATGAAGTGGGAGGAAGAAGAGGAGAAGAAGAAGGGGGAGAAGGGTAAGCAGCAGAAGAGCAAACAAGTTATATGCAAATAATAATTTGTATTTTTTACGCATTTTGCTAAACAATTGAAATCCAAAGCGCAGACACGCGTCGTATGAGTAATCAAATTTTTGCATGCACACACACTGAGAGATAAACACACACACACACACACATACACACACTCACACACTCTTCTAAAACTGAATTGTTGACCCAGCCAGATATGGGCTTTTATTGTTGGCTGCTGTTAATGTAATTAAAAGCCCGTCGACCTGTTGGCCAGACCAAAATGCAATGCAAAAAAAGAAGAAGAAGAGGAAGAAGAGGAGAAAAGAGCAACATTGTTTAGACCAGTTAGGCTATTAGTGCAGGTGGCGGGGGGCTGAGGACTGAGAGCTGAGGGCTGAGGGCATGTGTGTGTGTGTGTGTTGGAATATTTGTTAAGAGTAGACGTGTGTATGCCCTTAACAAGGTTAAAACAAGGTTGGAATACGGGCAATGGCATTGACAGAGATTTTGTGTAAGAGATACCCTGTAAATTGATGATTGGGTATAAAGCAGAAGTTGTAGAGAGTGCGGAATAATAGATAGATGAAGATAAGAGATACCCAGTAAATGGGCTTATGATATATAGGCTGTAAACAGAATAATGAATAATATATGAAAAATATTTGAAGCTCGAATAGAAAATATTAAAAAAATAAAAATACCCTGTAAATAAAAATGAAAATAAGAGAAGATAAATATTTGAAATTGAGACACAAAATGCTTAAAATTGAAATAAAGATTAGATCCATAAGGTTGAGGTTTTTTATTTTCAAAATACCCTGTAAATTATTAAACTATATGGAATATAATACATACACAAGAGAAAAACTGATTTTCTAAGAGATCCGATGAGGCTTGGTAAGGATTAATGCATATATTATAGAGAAAAGGATACAGAAAAATGTATATAAGAAATAGATAGATAGATAAAGATATATAAATAGAAAAATATATATAGATAGTATTAGATATATAGTATAAAGATATATATAGATATAAATGATATATTTTGCTCCATAGTCAAAGCTAAACTACGAAAAATCCCAACCAAAAAAGTCGAAAAAAAGAGAGTTTACAATAGATATATATTTAGAATAGATTTTTAGTAGGATTATATACATATATATATATATATCCTTACTATGCCACTTCAAATGTAGATTTTATGCTGTTTGTTGTTTTTGCTGCTGTTACATGTTTGGGGAGTTGCCCCGTAAATAGTTAGCAGAGCTTGCCCAACCCGTTAGCCAGGCATTAAGGTTAGCTAAATTTCCACACAAAGCGTAAAACAAAAGAAGAAGCAGCATTTTGTATAAGCCACGAACCGAGCCAGGAGAGCAAAGGACAGGGGACAAGGGACAAAGGACAGCAGCGGACAAAGATAATTAAGCGTGAAGCAAATAACGAATAGCGAAAAAGCGCACTGCGATGCGATGCGATGGCAAAAACTAAAATTGCAAATGGCAAAAACTAGAAAATGGCTAATGAAATAATGCACAACTCAGCCCTGAACCCTCGGCTCCCAACCCCCAACCCCCAACCCTCAATCCTCTCTCATCCCCTAGGTGCGTGTGCCTTCTCGTCTGCATAGTTGGTTGGAATATTTGATAGTAGAACGTGCATTGGTGCGTCGTCCCATAGATATATCCCTCTCTCTCTCTCTTTCTCATTCTCATTCTCTCTCTCTCTATCTCCTTCTCTCTCCCTCCCTCTGCTGGCATGCATAATATGCCTGGTTGGTTGTGTTTCAAATGGGTTTTCCATGAGGTTGTCCGTACGGAATTTACAAATTTTGAAGTGTGCCGCAGGGGGAGGGAGAGGGAGAGGGGGAGGAGGTGTAGGGAAACAGTTGTGTTTAGTGTTAAATGGAGCGTAGATTTGTGCACAGGTATTGGATTTCCCATAGTTATGACAATGCAAATTCTATCGACAGCTTTTGTGAACGACTGAAGCTTGGCAATTTATGAAATTTTATATAATTTAAGTTATGTCATGTTTCGTTTGCGGAATTGAAATACTAAGATATTTTAAATGTTGAACTGATTTAAATTTGAGATGTTAAAGATTCAAAAAATATAGTAAGATATTCTATATATTCTTTTTGCCTGTGGGGGATTGATGTGTAGCAGGGAACTATAGTTTCTCCTGATATCAAATAGGTATTGCCGGGTATGACTCCTAGGCTCTCAGCATAAGTCTGTTGTGTTGTAAGGTTTTTAGGTCTTTTAAGATTTATAGTTTTTACTTATTAAATTACTTATATTATATATTAGATTAAACAACTTAGAGACATACAAAAATTTTGATATTCCTTATATTATTAAATGAATTATATTATATATATTATATTGAATTATATGATGATGCATGATTAAGCTACATCTTGTATTGCACTGAGATGTTTGAACTCCGATGAGTGAGTTAAAGCAGAACTGTTTTCTTTATCTGAACATCTTACTACTGCTTGAGGGATACTCAGAGCGGCGGGAAGCACCAGAGTGAGGAATATGAGACGGCGATCTATAGTGCACTCAGATGATTTAGCTAGAGCGAGCTATGCTACTATGAGCTTCGCTCTGTAGAGCGAGGGCATTTATTTAAATTTCTTATTAACCAGGAACATTCTTCTTAGCATCCATTCTATTGTCATATATGGAGCACAAGTGTTGTTCGTATATCCCCATACTCTATCCTATTGACGTTGGGATTAATCATAAATTTCTCAATGCTCTCCCGCAGTACAATTGACGACGTCAGTAGACGGCCGTCAATAGCATATTCTTGCTTATTTATAAACAATTTATTCAAATAAGTAGCTAGATTGCAGATCTAACTTTATACAGCAGCCCATATATTATATCCTTGCCAAATTATATTTTTAATATATATTTTAAATTTATATTTATTTTTAAGATATATTTTTAATTGAAATTTATTTTTAATATAGATTTTAAATTGATATTTATTTTTAATATATATTTTAAATTGAATTTTATACAAATTTTCATTCAATGAATTTCCAGCCACATTCCACACTTCAGTTTCATTTCCTTAAAATTCACATCTTCAACAAATATTCATCAGATAATATCAAATATCTATATTTCTCGCATTTCTTTTACCAATTCAAATTGTTACAAATTAGCATTTGTTTTTCACACATTCCTTGCTAACTCTGCCTCTTCCTCATCCTCCTCTTCTTTATATTTAGCCTTGATTTTGTCTTGTCCATTCAGAACATCTGTGAATTGTTTGTTTCAGTTGTCTGCTGTCTGCACGTTTTTGTGATTTTCACAATTTAATTGAATTTAATTGATTAAACGTTTTTATTGGACGTCAATTGTTGTTGTTGTTGTTGTTGCTGCTCTCTGTACTATTGTTGTTGCTGTTGTTGTAGCTGTCAGTTGGCAACTTGTTAAAAAAAACTTTTTCGCAGCTCACTCGATGAAAAAGCGAAATAGTTTTTCACGGCCTTCAAGCAAAATTGTTGCGATAATTTATTAGCTCATGGCCACGCCCACAACATTTCTGTTACACTCAACTGGCCCCTGACTACCTTCCCCGCCCCCTCCCCCATCTGCATCCTCGACTTTATCGCTCTTCTTGTAATTATCTCGCCGAAAGCGACTTGAAGACAAATTAGCACATTTTCTATTCTGACAGTTGCGCAATTTGCGGTCAACTGGGAAAATGGCACGCCCCCCGCCCCCCTCCCATTTGCCATTGTGTCGCCAAAAAATGAAAATTTTGCAAATCGCTTCATTTGTTGTTTAATAAATATCATTAAATATGCAACACTTACACATGTCACAAGTTCATAATTTATGTGGATACACTCAATAAACCAGAGAAACATGCCTCTGGCTCTTCGACCCCCCTCGCCCCCTGCTCTGTTGTCGCCCAAGTTGAGTTATGTTGGGCCAACTGGGGAGCAAGTGTCAAAGAATTTTGTATGCCGCCCAAAATATCTGGCATAGACTTGTTGTCACTCCCTCCCCTCTCTCTCTCTCTCTTACTCGCCCTGCCTCTATCTGTCTGTGTCAAGTGCATATTTTAGTAGCTGTTGTGCATAACTTAACAGTTTTCATTAACTTAATTGATTTACTCATGCTGCCTTCGTCTTCTGTATAAGAAAAAAACATAATATATTTACATATATGCAGAAATTTAAGAATTTATATATTAAATTGTGTATATACAACTACTTAAAGCTTCAAGCTTAAGCAAAATTCATGTTTTTACGCTCTTCAGCGCTTAACATTGAGTCTAACAGTAACTCATTAACATAATGTTAATTTTAGCTCGAGAGCAACTAAAATTTCTGCTAAATTCATACAAAGTATATAAACATATTCATGGTAAAGCCATAAAAAATGATAGCAACAAAATTGATATGCGGCCCACGCACACACTTATAAATATATATACACACACACCCACACACACAGAATCAATACAGCTCAAAAGCAGGCAACAGAAATAACAGTTTAAGAACAGCAAACGAAGCGCAGCAAAAACAACAAATTTAAGGGGCAGTGGCCAAAGCAAAACGCCGGCCGGCACTCAAGCGAGAGTAAGAGCAAGAAGCATATATATATATGTATATAAATAGCACACATATACGCCCAACTCACTCACAGACAGACAGACGGACAAAGGGACAGACGATTGCACACATGTTGCCAAAGGCAGCAATTGAGATGGAGTTGTACAAAAACAGTTAACTGCGTGAAGAGAGCGGCAGAGTAGGGAGCGGGCAAGTGGGCAAGCGGGCGAGCGCGAGAGACAGACGCAGACAAGCAGTTGCGCCAGCGTCGACGTCGACGGCAGCGACGCACGAATAAGTTGTCAAAAACAGCGACGCGACGCTCGACAGCGGCAAACCCAAAGCGCCAAAAAATGTTGCCAAACTATCAAAGTGAACTTTTCGTTTGTGCACAGAGAGAAAGAGAGGCGAGCGTGTAGGGAGAAGCAGTTGGTTTTGTTATAATATAGATTACACAAATGCGCACACATACGAAGCAAAAGTGGAAGCGCAACATGAGAAAACAAGTAAGAACGTTGCAGTCGGGCGCTACCGACTGCGGGATACTCATTCACACCCCCACAGATCACACCCATTGCCACGCCCACAATTGGTTTGTACATATATAATTTTTTGGAAATCAATAGAGGAGATCAGCAGTAATATCTGTATATAATTCTGACAGAATCGGAAAAACGTATAGTTTTTCCCGATTTGCCACGCCCCCAGTAGGCGTAGACATATAATTTTTGGCCAGTTCTTAGAAGTAGTGAAGGGTAACGTAAATGTGAAATTTGGATGCTTACACTCAAAAAATGCGAAAATTACAGGGTATTTTTTAGCCGGGCATACCCCATAAGGGGCGTAAAAATTATTTTTGGGTCATCGATAGAGGAGCTCACCAGTAACTTACCATCCAATTTTGAAGCTTCTAGCTCTAAAACTGTAGGAGCTACAAACTTTTGCGGTTTGCCACGCCCCCTATGGGCGTAGATATATCCGCCATATCTTTTCCAACTTGGGTTGTCAACCCGAGTATATATACCAAGTTTCAAGTCTCTAGCATCAATAGTGCTCAAAATATTACAGAATTTGAAAAATCACTATATAGTCAGATCCGATTTGCCACGCCCCTAGTAGGCGTGGATATATAGATTTTTGGTCGATCTTCATAGGATCGTATCAGTAACCTACGTGCCAAATTTGGGCGTTTTAGCTTTAAAACTGTAGAAGATACAGTTTTACCCGATTTGCCACGCCCCCAATGGGCGTAGATATATCCGCCATAGCTTTTTGATCTTGGGTTGTCAACACGAGTATATATTCCAAATTGCAACTCTCTAGCACTTCTAGAAGTAGTGTTTCTGAGGTATGGGCAAATGCATTTTCCGATTTGCCACGCCCCTAGTGGGCGTATCGGGAAAATCTTGACACTTTATAATTCGAGGGTATACACGAGTATATATTCCAAATTTCAACTCTCTAGCTTCAAAACTGTGCAAATGGTTTGCGTTCATACGGACAGACGGACAGACGGACAGACGGACAGACGGACGGACAGCGTGACGGACATTGCACAAAACCAATATACTCATTTCACTTTGTGAATGAGTATAAAAAGAATATACTAAATGCGCAGACAATGTGTGTGTGTCAGAGAGAGAGAGAAAGGGATAGGGAGACGACCAACTGGTAAAGCACTGAGTAGATAAAAGAATAAAACTCTAGCTAAAACTTTTGGATACATTTATTTAAAATGTAGCCAAAGCAACAGCAGCAACAACAACAGCAACAAGAACAACCCAAGAACAACTTTAACTAGGCAGCTTGAAAAGTTTGGCAAGCACTGCACATGACACTCTGAGCAGTTCTTTATTTTTGTGCAATTAGTTGGCAATTTACAGTTGCAAAGCCACAGGGACTCAAACTTGAACATACCAATAAAGTAAAGAGCGCGCTTGAAGATCACAGGCGTAACTTAAATGTGGAACTTAGTGGAACATAAGTGAAACGTTGAGCAATGTGGAACGTAAACATGCATATTGGAATGCATTTCATATATGTTGAAAGAGACAAAGTTCAGCAGCATGTGCTCATCAATTAAGAGTGTGCATTATTGCAATATATTGCTGAAACAGTTGCGAGCTTATTGCTTAATTTCCGAATGTCATTAAAATGCACTGGCAACATGCTTTATACTGCTAGTTGCGCTGCTAAATGTTGCTAAGCTTTGTAGCTTATCAATAATAACGCAATTGAGCGTGCATCATTGCAATATGTTGCCAAAGCAATTAAATGTTGCGAGCTTTATTGCTTTGTTTATTTATTGACAACTTTGGCAACATATTGCATCGGTTCTGAATGTTGCGAAGCTTTGTTGCTAAGACGTTTTCATAGTTTTTATTGATATATCAATAAGTTTTATATAAATTTG
Organism: Drosophila nigricruria; assembly: GCA_037075265.1. Classification (NCBI taxonomy): domain Eukaryota; kingdom Metazoa; phylum Arthropoda; class Insecta; order Diptera; family Drosophilidae; genus Drosophila; species Drosophila nigricruria. The sequence continues at coordinate 6,786,543 of JBAMCI010000196.1, read as the reverse complement.
GAATTAAATTTATTTTACTTAGATAATATTTTCTATTTTTAAATCCTATTTTCGCCTTGCTTACTTAAGCTTAACAAGTTGCCAGTTTTTACTTGATAAGCTGCTAAGTGCTGCAGTTAGAGACACGCCCACGCTCAAGCCAACGCCCACATCCAATGGCTTTCTATTTTTCTTTACTCTAAACGACTTCCAAGTCAGTTTTGGTCTTAAAAATGATTATTTTATGAATTTGCACTTCATCAGGCAGCAGGCAACAGGCAACAGGCCGAAGGATCTGCTGCAGGACCTTGCACAAAATGACGACGGTTAACCGCAGGCTCGTGCTATGTATGTATGGGTGTGTGTGTGTGTGGTTGGAGCTTGTGGGCGCAGCGGTTGGGCCACGTTAGGCCACCAAACACGTGGCCCTTAAAGCTGCCAAGCGAGCGAGAGCTGCTCCAATTACATAGGATATATATATATATATCTAGAGTATATATATATATATATATATATATAGATTCAGGCTTGGGCAATTTAAGGGCCCAGCTTTTAGGCCAGCACTCGAAGGACATGCAGCGGCCGCAATTTAGCTAAAAGAGGCCACAGGACCATGAACAACAACAACAACAACAAAAAGGAGAAGAAAAGCAAAATTACTAGCGAAAATTCTTCATGCAATTTTATTAATGGAATTTTTATGTTGCAGTTTATGCACTTTCTTCTTCTCCTTTGCTGTTGCCCTTCTTCTGCTCTTCTTCTTTTTCTTCTTTTTTGTTATTAATTTTCTTTAAGCATTTACCAAATTTGTGGCCAGGAAATGAGGCAACACAAAAAGAGCAGAGCAAAAAGAGAAACCAAAAAAAAAGCAACAAAAAAAAAAACAATAAAAAAAGGATTCTCCTTACCTCGCATCGAGTTGGCGACTTTGTGGACGACTAACCCACATCAATTTAAGTTAAATCCCAAAAACTATTATCATTTTAATCAAATCAAGCCGCAGGGCAACAGCTACAACAAAAAGCAGCAAGCAATACACGCAGGAATAGCAGCAGCAGCAGCAGGAAAAAAGGGGGAAAGTGAGAAAATAAAATGAATCCAGCTGAAAAGGCAGACGCGACTAGCAAGAGTTCCTGTAGATGAAGAAAGATAAATTAGATTTGAATTAAACAATTTAAGACTTCAGATTTTTTGTACAAAATATATATATATATATATATATATAGATATTTTTATGTATTATAAATGTAATTAATATTATTCATAGCAGTATTACAGCCCAACTTTGAGGCTTAGAAAGAAATATATAGATATCATTTTAGATTATCTATGAGAATACTGTAGTAATGTCAACTTCTAATAAAAGTTAATAAACTAAATTTTTTTAAATAAATTTCGTCTAAATTTTACAAAAAAAAATGTTTTCCTAAATTTATTTGAGTAGTTGGCATATTGTGAATATAAATACATGTTTTTTTATGCTGCTTATTTTTTTTTTTGTATTTTTTGTATAATATAAATATATAATAAATTATTTTTAACAATTTTTATATACTTTTTTTTTTATATAAATTTTTGAGTAATTTTGTTCTATAATTTTTGTCTATTTATGAAAAATATTTGCATGATTATAATCATTTAATAATTAAATTTTATTTTCTTTTATTTAGTAATGTTTTTTATTTATTTTTAATAATATAAATATATATATATATATACCTTTTATATATATTATATTTTTTTATTTCAATTTTTGAATTCGTATTTTTTTTAATTTTTTTATTTTAAATACATATATAGTTATTATAATTTTCATTTATTATTTTTTTTTTTGTTTTATTAAATTTAAAAAAAAATATTTTTTGAATTTTTTTAAATATTTTATATACATACTATTTATATATTTTCTCTTTTTAATTTTAGTTTTTAGTTTTATTTAGTTTTTTAAATATTTTCTTAAAATAATATCAATATATGTATATTTAAATATATTATGCATTTTACATTTATATATATTTTATTTGGTATTTATTGTAATATAAATAATATATACATTTTTATGTTAATATATATTTTTATTTAAATTCTTAGTTTTATTTAGTTCATTTATTTTGTTATTATTTTTGCAGTATTTTGTTAGTTTCTTTTTAGTATTTTTTTTTAATACACAGTAATAACCTTTTAATTGTTAAATCAATAGATTTTAATGCAGAATCGTTTCCTTGCCCTGTTCGGCTTTGACACTATTTCTACCCAAATTTTTTTTTCCTTTATTTCTCCACCTGTTCCATGTCTATAGGGACAAGCCCTCTGTCTATTAAATATTTATTAGGTTAAGGCATTAAAATAAGGGAAAACTTTTATGGGGCTTCTTTCTGTTTTGAACTTAATTTCAAATCATGTAATCAAAAATAACAAAAGGATTTCCAGACTGAGATTCTTGTCTATCTATAGTTATATAGATGACTTCTATCAAAATGTTGCAGTATTTTCCAACACTGATTTTGCTTTAAGCATAAACTTGACTTATAAAAAAAACTTAAAAAAAAAAAAAAAATAGTGAAAACAACATTTGATGTTTGTATACAGGGTATAAAAAAAAAGGAAATAGTAAAAAAAATTGTAGGGCAAGAGGAAATGAGAAAGCGAGGAGCACAAGAAGAAGAACAAACAAACAAGCAAGAAAAGTAAAGCAAAGAAAAGAAACAAACAAAAAAAAAAAGAAGAAGTGACCAAGGCAGCAAGTCAGTCAGCTGGTGCTGTGAGGAGCCGCTGTGTTAGCACTCAGCCACTGACAGGACGACGTTAACTAGGCGAAACAGGGGGAGGGCCAGAGGAAGGAGGAAGGAGGAACAGCAGGATGAAGCAGGCGACGGCTCGTTAAAAGCAAACGCCAGGTGAGAGCCAAGCACGCAGCAGGCAAATGAGTGGGTAGGGGAGAGGGGGGAGAGGGGAGGGGGTAAACGCAATGCAGTTGCTTTTTCTCTATTTTGCTTTTTATGATATTTTGCTCTAGCTTAAACATTTGTCGGGGCGTGTTGCATACTTTATGGCGGCGTGGCTGTTAATGAAGCAGGAAATATGCGTCAGCATCAATATGGAAGGTGTAAGAGAAGAGGGAGAGGGAGGGTGTGAAGGGGTGAAGGGGTGAAGGCGAGCAGGTGCAGCAAGCAGGCAGCATGTTTAAAGACAAGTCGAAGCGAGTCTTGGACTTAGTAGCAGCTGCAACTGCAACTGCAGCCGTTTGGGTTAGATAAGCGACGTATGCAGATAATAGATAAGTGCGCCAGGTAAAGCAACTTGACATACAGCACGAAGCAGATGGAGCCGGAGCAGAAGGAGTAGCTGTAGTAACTAGAGGAGCATCAGCTCGAAGGGAGCCCGTCAAGTGTGTGTGTGTGTGTGTGTGTGTGTGCATATGAAATTGATTGCAACTGCAACTGATTGCCAGTCAAGGAGCATTTGCTGCGATTACAGCCAACAGCTAAAGAATAATCAATTCCAGCTTAAATTTGCTTTAAGAGTGAGATTAGAGGAGGTTTTTTTTAGAGATGTTTTAAGTGACTTAGAAAGTTGTTTTGGAAAGTTGTAATAAGAAAGTTGTCTTAAAGTTTGACAAGGTATATAAAATTCTATTGAGATTTATATATATATATATCTGCTAAAGATCTTCAGCAGATATTTATATTGAATACGTAAATTATTTGATATAATAAATTGATTATTGTTTATTTAGAATTATTTTAATAATTCTTTATTTTAAATATTATTATTATTAATTTTTATTATTTTAAATATTATTATTATTTTGTATTATTTATTATTATTATTTATATATATTATTATTATTTCGATTATTCAACATTCCCTTTAGTATTTTGGATTATTTATAATTTTTAATGTTTTTAAATATTTAAAAAAAATTCTTTTTATATATATGTCACGGATGGGGCTGATTCTCATGCACCCACAGCAATCATTTCAGACTCTCTTTTACTTTTCATTATTCAATCACGCTTAGAACGCAGCAAAGTTGTTATTATGTGTTGTCTCTTCTCTTTTTTTTTTATATACCGACCATACTTCTAGTCTTTCGCACCGCCTCTCTGTTAGAACCACATTCTGTTCCTTTTTACAGCGACAATTGCGCCACACTCAGTCCAAGCAACTCTCTCGCTGTCAAAACTCGTTCAACACTAGAAGTCTATGCTATGCATTTCTTTTACATTGATTCGTACTTTTGTAGATGTGCTTTATTTCATTCTTCCTTCAATACGTAATGTTACTTAACAGTTCCTCAAACTAATGTTATACTTACATTTAATGTAAATCAAAACAAATCTCTGACATGCATAAAGCTAAATGTCTTCAAATGTTCTTCAACAAAAGACACTTAACACATATAAGCAATATCACTCTCAACAGTATTCTAATAACAGTTTACCTAAGAGCATAAGCTCTGTGTTTAACAGAATATGTTAAAGCTGTCTACAGACTGTTTTCTAAATATATTCGATTTCTCTCTCTATTATGTTCTATGTAATCCCAGTAAAATGATTTTTTATATAATAATTATAAATTGTAACTGGTTTTTGGCGAGTTTTCTGTGTATTAACTTTGCAGACTTTATGTACTAAACTTGTTGATTATTAATGATCAACAAATTAAGAGGAGATTTAACACACAAAATGAGAGCAGATTGTCTATAAAACTACTTCAAAGAACTTCCCAGTTATAATATCAGCAGACTACGATATCATCTTCGCCTTACTTGGCTCTAATAACTTCATCATTTTATAGTCATTTAAAATTTATAAAAAATTAGAAAACAAAAACAATTTATATATTAAGTCCTAAACATTAATAGGAACTTAAAGTGAATGCAATTAGTGAAGCAGGAAGGAAGCGCCTCTATCAGAGATTACCAGATTGATTTTATACACACACAGCTCAATGCTAAACTACACAAATTAATTAAATAAATTTCAAATGCATAGCGAGTGAGAGAGAGAGAGAGGGCAACTTGAAGAGAGTGAGGGAGAGGGAGCGCGTGTAAGCTATGGTCGCACGTTTAAGGAAATAAATTAACTAGACACAAAACATGGAGACTCCGGCTCGAGTCGAGGCGAGTCGAGTTGAGTCGAGTCGAGTCGAGTCGAGTCGCTGGCGCACTTTGCTGAAAGAAAGTTTAATGAGTGCCATAAAATTTGTTGACTCTCTCTGTGCAGCAAAACTGCCAGACAGCCAGACAGACAGACAGACGAACGGACGGACGGACGGACGGACGGACAGACAGACAGACAGATGGAGAGACAGCAAGGATAGACAGATAAAGGAGGCGTGGGGTTAAACGGAAAGGTACTCGGTTTGCAACTGTGGCTATTGTCGTTAGTCTATGGCGCCCATTTGATAATAAATCCTGTCCCCATGTATACAGACACACAGAGAAGACATTTGGACGGACGGAGAGACAGACAGATAGATAGACAGACAGGCAGGCAGGCAGAGTGTAGCCAGCTAGTGGGCATGACCACCAAAATCCACCCACATACGCTTTGAGTTTTGTTTATGCACTGCGAAACTAACAAGCGTTTGCCATAGAGATGAGAGCGTGTCGTGACACGAGAATGTTAAGGTGTGTAATGCATAAAGAGATTAGATTGGAATGTTTACTTAATGGAAGAAATGGAAACAGATGAATATGACTTAAGGAGGCGATGTGTTATAGTTAAGTTGTCCAGAGAGGTTTTAAGAGCAGCTAGCCTAAAAATATATATGCTAAAATTTATGAAAATTCGTTTTATATTGAACACCTTTTAATTACTATTTCTTCTTCTGAAATTATAACAAAAAAAGTTTGATTAGCAATTTTTAATTTATATTATTAATAAGCTATAAATAGCTTATTAGATCTTAAAAGTTCATTGAGCTAACAACATAATGCTTGAATATTCCAGAGAAATATTGAGAGATTTATAGAGCTTTATTATTAAAAACAAATATTAAAAAATAAAAACAATAAAAATTATAATTTGATAAATATTTTAAATAATAAACCTTATAATATTTTACATAAATAAAATAAATTTAATAAAAACAAATAAGCTTATATTAGCAAAATTATTTTTTTTTAATATTTTAATATTTTATTTTTAATAAAATAAATAATAAAATGTTATTCATTTAGTTTAAAATAATTTTAATATTTTATTTTTTTCAGTAAAATAAAGAAAGAAATATTTTTAATAAAAACATTTTACTATAATAAATAATTTAATATTTTATTTTTAGTATTTAAAATAATATCTTTTAGTTTAAATTAATTTTAATATATTAGTTCTTCAATCAAAATAAATAAATAAATAAATATTTTTAATAACAATATTTTATTATAATAAATATTTTAATATTTTATTTTCAATATTTAATTTATCCATTTAGTTTAAATTTTAAAAATTAATTTAACAATAATATTGAATTATAATAATAATATTGAATTATAATAAATATTTTAATATTAAACTGGTATTATTTTTTATACTTTTTTTATACTCTAATTTTTTTTTAAATTTAAATTTAATTTTTTTAAATATAAAAAGTATTTTTAATAAAAACATTTTATTATAATAAATATTTGAATATTTTATTTTTAATATATCAAATTTTATTATCATAAATTTTTTTTTACAAAATACGAATTTTAAGTATTATATATACTTTAAAAATATCTTGTAATCTAATCAACTTATCGAATTCATTTACAAGTTTCAAACCGAATTTTGTATAACTATATATTATATAATTTACATTCGTATAGACTTTACTTTTGCACCTCTAGCTTACCTTAAACCTGCCTCTGCAGCTCTCTCTCTCTCTCTCTCTCTCTCTCTCTTGCGCTCAGTCTCTTGTATTGCCTGTGCTGTCCGTCTAGGTTTTGGCGGCTTAGCGCGCCGGCTCGACCGCCTTCCGCTCATCCCCTACGCTCTCTTCCTCCCTTTCTCTCTGTCTTGCTGTCTCTATTGCCTGCCCTTACATAGTTGCCATTGGGGAGTTAAGTAGACTTTTGTGTTATAAATTAGGCGTGCCAATGTGCATGAACTCGTCGTCGTCGTCCTCATCGTCGTCATCGCCTTTTGCCTTTTGCCATTTGGTTTTCTTTCACACGTCCTTTGCTAGCGCCTGAATGTGGCTCTATCTCCCCCTGTATCTCCCTCTCTTTCCCACTTTGCCCTACTGCTTACGGCTCGGTAGTTAGTCTAAATATGCATATGAATATGAAATTAGTCGCATGTGTTCATTCCTCTATGTCCTGCCAAGTCCTTGTGTGTATATATATATATATATATATATGTTGCCTGAATTGAATTGAATTGAATTTTGTATGCCGAGACAGCTTCTTCTGCTTCTTCCTCAGCTTCAGTCCCTTTTGCAAAATCTAAAAGAGAAAGGATTCTCATGCGTAATTTAATGTTTGTGCAAGTTGTTAAATGATTCATGACGTGCCTCAGCGGAAACTATGCAAAAGAAAGAAAGAAAAACCAACTCGCCTATTCGCCTATGCTTTCATTGTCAAATCAAGACTTGCATTTTTCATGACGTAAAGCCTTACGTGAATTACGTAAAATATTTGATTGGAAGTGAGTTAGGGTGTAGCATAGCAAGATATTTGTGTATACAGCATTATTATTATTATATATTGTGTATATATATAAATATTCGATATAAATTTGGAGTTTAAGCATTTAATGAAAATTTTATATATAAATGAGAGAAAAATTGAAAATTATGAAAAGCAACTCAAATATTTAAGAGGAATTAATTTATTTATATTAGTAAATACTATTGACTTTTAATATAATAAAATAATAATAGCGGTATAATGAAGGCGCTTTCAGCTGTATTTAATAATAATATATAATAATATTATAATATATAATCAAAGCAAAAGAAATAAAGAGAACAAAAAAGTATATTTTGAAAACTTGTAATTTATAATAATATATAATAATTATATATAACAATATTTAATAACAATAATAAATAATTATATTGAATAATAATATTAAATATTAATAATAATTAATAATAATAAATAATAATAATATATAACAATATTATAACATATAAATAAAAGAAAAGAAACCAGAGGAAAAATAGAAATGGAAGAGAAAATAGATTTTAAAATTAAATATTAATAAATAAATAAATTTTTAAATATAGAATTCAAGTGCTAATTTGTAAAATAAATTCTTAATAACTAAATACTAACTAATAATACATAAAAAAAAGTTTTAAGTTTTTTAAGTTTTGATAATATTATAAATATTATTAATTTTTAAAATGATTTTTCAATATTAAAAAAATATATATACTTTTTTTTTGGTATAGTTATAATAAATATATAATACAAATTTTAAAATCTATTTTCTTTTTCATAACTTTTGCTCTTGTTTTGCATTATTCTCATAGCTCCATAATTATTATGAAGACACACAAATATTTGTATAAATCTTTTATAGAAATCAAAACAAAATTTCAATACTTTCTATCAAATTCATATAAAGATAGTTCTCTTTCAATATTATTTTCCATATATGCCCCATGTATCCTGCCTTAAACTTTACCACATTTTCCCTACACTTAGTTAGATTTAGATAGTTCGCCGTCTCAGAGTCATATCATCTCGGAGAGTTATATCAACAATATGCAGGCAGGCATAAAGCAAACGACGACCCTTTCGTAGCTTAAAGACTCAGACCGAAAGCTGATTTAAATGTTAATAGAATGGCAAACACTGTGAAAAACAACAACCGAGAAAAAAAAACGTCGCACAACATGGCGAATTTTCTTAAACTTTTTGCCAGAGTGTCTGGCTGGGAGTGTAGTGAAGTGGGCTTGGGTGGGGGCGGGGGGTTCATGGGGTAAGCAGAGGAGCGAGCTGTATTGGTAACGACGAGAGGCGCAACATATTTGCATAAAATTCATAACATATGCCCCAGTCGGGGCCCAGATGCGCCTGATATCAGGCGAGCAACGAGAGAGAGAGAAAGGGGAAAATATAAGAAAAATCAAACGTAAATAAATAGACATGTGCAAAGGAGCTGAGGGTGATGGGGAGACTCCTCGATTTTGGGTAGAAAACTCAAAAATTGAAAATGCTTTAGGCCACAAGCAGTTCGTTCGCCAAGGCTTTTACAATTTATATATAAAAGTATATATATTCAGATATATATAGATATATATAGATATATTTATATATGTGAATTTATATATTCTTCAGTTTTGGCAACGTTACAGTGTAAATACGAACATGTGCTTAAGCCTCGGCAAACTTTTGTAATCAATAAGAAGGTGGATTAATTTACACGGCGCATTGTCGTAAAGTGAGAAAAGAGTTTTCATATTTTCAAGAAAATTTAGTTAGTAAAAAAAAGGGGTTTTGCTTTCGCACTGATTACATTGAATTGCCTTTAAGGGGTTCTATTATATTGCAAAATATTATGTTAGATATATGTAATATATATAAATATATGTTACTTATACATATGCACATATTTACATACATTTATGTATCTGGTTGCATTGTCCTTTGGCCATAAATGCGATTTTAATTAAAAATTTTGAAAGCTCTTAGTTGTTGGTTTTTTTTTTTAAGTCCTTCTATGTGGTTCTCATTATGACTTTATCTCTCTTCTAGTCCACTATATATCGCTAGCTAGTTAATTTTTCTTCTGGCGCTGACTTTGCCAATCTATTTCTCTCTCTGCTTCCTTGTCTGTCTCCCTCCCTATCTCTGTTTGTTTCTTTATTTCTCTATTTCTGTCTCTCTCACTCTCTCTATTGCCTTTTCTCTTTTTCTATTTCTGTTTCTCTTACTCCATCTCTCTCCGTTACTTTCTCTCGCTGTCTATTTCTGTTCTTCACTTTCTGTCTGTCTATTAGTTTCTTTCTCTTTCTTTATATTACTGTCTCTCTCTTTTTTCCTACCTCTCTGTTTCTTTATCTTTCTTTATATTTCTGTCTCTCTCTTTCTTCCTCCTACTCTTTTTCTCCCTAACTCTCTCTTTCTTCCTGTCTCTCTTTCTTTCTCTTGTTCTTTCTCACTCCCTTACTTTCTCTCTTTCTTTTTCACTTTCTTTCTCTCTCTTTCTTTCTCTTTATCCCTCACTTTCTCTCTCTCTCTCTTTCTCTCTCCCTTACTTTCTCTCTTTATTTTTCCCTTTCTTTCTCTTTATCCCTCACTTTCTCTCTCTCTTTCTCTTTATCCCTCACTTTCTCTCTCTCTCTCTCTCTATCTCTCATTCTGGCTTAATTCCTATCTAACTCATTCCTTACATAACTCTTTCCCTCTTTAAACACCCATTCTCTCTCTTTTCCTTACTCCTCCTCCTCCTCCTTAATACCTAACTCAACCTCCCATCCAATAAAAAATTCCCATCCAACCAGTCATAACTTGCATATTAAAACGTAATTTTAGTGACACAGAAATATATTTCGGTTTATGAAAATGGAATATGCTTTTATTATAATATAATATTCAAAAACTCTATTCCATTCTCTGCCTGCCCTCACCCTACTCACACTGTTTAAATTAGGTTTCTGGGTCTCTGAGGTAATACGGAAACAAAGTATCACATGTTTTAGATATGTGATTTCCACCCATTCCATTTTCCATTTCAACTTTTCAAACCACAATTTTGTTTTTTGAACTAATCACGAGTTGATTAACTATTGCGAGCTGCTGAATAAAGTTTGGCTAACACGTTTTCCCACTCTATATTATTATTAATGTTTAATTGCTCAAACGCTCAGCGCAGCTCAAAAAAGTTTTTAGAGCGGAGGAAATTTTGCTCTCTGCTCTGCGGCGCCTTGGCGTATGCAACAGAATTTTATTTATGACAAAAAGTACTTTATATATATATATATGTAGGGAATGAAAAACGTGTCAGTTAAATTAATTTTCTGGTCACAGGACACTCAAAAACAGGACATTCAGACGCACAATGTTGACCCTTTTACAGTTGCCCAAAGAAACAGAGAGAGAGAAAGAGTGGGCGGTGCCACAAATCTGCTCTGTTTTTATGCTTTTGCTCTGCTGTTAAAATTTATTTGTCTTATAAATTTTGTGAGCAACTCTCAACTCTGTGAAGAGCCCAACAAAAAAGTAGAGTCCAAATCCAGCTCGGACGAACATTTAATTATTTTATTTCTCTGGACACACAGTGAGCACAAATAGTTTATGCACACAAGAAAAATGAATGAAGAAGTCAGCCACAGGCCAACAGAGCAACAGACAGACGGACGGACAGACAGAGACAGAGTTGAGCTAACGGCTTGACAAAGTTTTTGTTGTCCCTTAATTTATATTTTGTTGCTGTCTGCTGTGCGGCTTATGTTGCGCTCTCTTTCGCACACATTGCCTAAGAGATTTGGCTTTAATGTGCGGCCATTTAAACTAAAGCTGCAGCAATAGCTCTTAGGTCTATTGTGCTTTGATTTTAGAGCAAAGTTTGAAATAATTTAAATAATAAATAATTTTAAGTTCATTTATAAACAACAAATATTGCTAAAGTTATTTATAGTGCCAAAATTTCCCTTTTACACATGCACTTAAGAGCATAATTGCCTAAAACATGCTCACGCTCAATTTTTGAAGTTCCATTATCACTGATTGAATTCACACTCTCTCACTCTGTCACTCTCTCTTCTGCTGCATTAAAGCAGCGCTTAAGCTATTTTCTATAAAGTGCAGCTTCGCCCGCCAACTCGCTCACTCGCTCGCTCTTCAGCTCAGCTAAGTGAATTTAAGCATTACACTTTCAGGCGCTAGCCTGACGCCATTCTTGTTGTTGTTGCTAGTGGTTGAGTGAAGAGCGAAGAGCGCAGGCAAAGCAAAGCTACCTAATCCCCGCACGTGTGCATATGTGAGTGAGTGTGTGTAGCTGGGGCGACGTGGGTAGCAGCCAGTGTTGGCAATTTGACTATTCTCTCGTCAGTTCTGGCATTTACGAATTGTGATGTAGCAGCTGACGGGAATTATAGCTATATTGAATCATTGAATTGCTGGTTTTTAACTTTAATAAATACCAAAATGCCAAAATGCCAACATTGCATGTTTGCTAAACGATAACTAGCTAAAATCCAACTAAACTGATTTCGAGGTTTTTTTTACAGCTGTTGATATAAAAAATATGAATAAACAAAATTTATATTTAAAAAAATATAAAGTATTATATCAATATCATGACATTATTTGATTATCAACACAAAAAAATGCCCTTCAAGTCGTATACGTTTGAATTTGTAAATTTTTGCTTAGCTATTTTTGGCTTTTTTTTTACTTCTTGATCTGGCTTGCCGAAGCCACTCAGAGTTCGCAGCACTGACAGCAGCTTTGCCTTCAATAATGAAAAGTAACGGCGTATGCGCTTCCTTGTCTTTTGCGTGGGTGATATTCTCTTCTCTAACTGTATAAGTCTGTGTGTATGTGTGTGTGTGCATATGCATTGACTGCATTTGGTTAAGCTTTAAATTGTTCTGCATTTAGTTTATAAGCTTTGAAAATTTAACTATAATTGTATTAATTTTCTATTGTTTTTTTCTCTGCTCTCGTTTACAGGTACTACAACATTACATTTTGTCACACAATTTACACAAATACACTTACACAACTTCTATACAAAACACAAAGCAATGTAAAGACTCACAGTTAATCAAAATAACAACAACAACAACAACAACAACAAATGAAATCGGCATTTAAACTGAAAAGGCTGTTATAAGAAAAAAGAAAAACAAAAAACAACAACAACTCGCATAATTCATATTATATATATTTTTTTTGTTAACTAAAACGCAACGAAACAAAATAAAAGACGCTCACAGTGCTTCCAAAACTTTTGAAATGGCCAGTGCCTAAAAGAAACAGAAAGAGAGAGATAGACACACACAAGCAGAGAGCAACAGCAGCAAATGACAGCGAAAATGTTGCGGCCACACACAACGGCAGCAACAACAACCACAAAGAGAAAAGCAAACACAGCGCAGCCCGAAATTGAAGAAAGCAACAACAAAAAACAATACAAAGCGCCGCGACGCCGCCGCTGCTGCCGCCGACAGAGCAGCAGAATCACAACGATAACATAAGCGCGTCAAAGCAAAGAGAGCATTATTTGCAAGAGATAAAGAGAGCGAGCGAGTGAGCGAGCGCGACAAACTTTTACAAACACTTTCTGTTTAGTCCAACACACACACACACATACGCACACACACACGTACACACAACTAATTTTTTTTTGGTCGCTTTTCGTTGTCTCCGTTCTTGCCTGCGTGTGTGTGTGTGTGTTTATGTTTTGCTTGTTTGTGTGTGCGCGCGTTGCCGGCGAAACTAATTAAAAAAATATTTGTATTAAGCGCGCGTTATGGCACAACAGCAACAACAGCAACACCAGCAGCAGCAACACCATCAGCAGCAGCAACAGCAGCTGCTGCTGCAACAGCAACAACAACTACTGCAGTACAATAACAATTTGTACAACCTGAACTATAAGTAAGTTTTGAGAGTCATTGCGTTGCGCTGTGTTATCCCCCTCCCTCTCTCCACTCCTCTGCTTGTATGTGTTTCCATGTGTGTGTGTGTGTGTGTTTTAGCATGCGCCACGAAAAAAATGGCTTTGTTTTATTAACTAAAGCTCAAACCAAAAGCTTTTAAATGTCAAGGCAAATATTTAAATTAAACAACTGTCGCGTTTACATCACACAAGCAAACATACACACAGACACACTCACACACTCACACACACATACGCACGCACACAAGCTACCCCCTTCTCTGTGTGTTCCACAATCAAAGGCTTTGTTTACATGCTCATCAAACCGTGCTTGCGTGCATGTCAAACTGTTTACGCCTAACAGAGCTGAAAGCGTTTCTATCTCTCTGCACGTGCAAAATATTCGAGCGAATTACGGGGGAAATATGTTAATTATTGAAATTTAAATTCGATGCAAAGACAAATTTATATTTAAATAAAATTGGAAGAATGAAATGATTAAATTTTGATGTTTAATTATAAAAAAAAATAAAAAAAGTATATTTAAATTTGAAAGTTAAAAAATAATTATTGAACTCGAAAATTCATTTGTATTTAAATACGAATTTAAACTTTTTGTGTGTAAATCTATATGTGTATGTTTCTATGTCATAATATATAACATAAGATCCAAATAAGTGTATTGACAATAGACAAAATTTATAACAATTGAAATCTATATAATTATAAATTTTTTCTTTACTTTTATTGTTTTTTCTAATTTTTTCAAAACTGTTTGAAATTAAAACGTATTCTAAATGTATATGAAACACTTTATAAGATTTGCATATTAAATTATTGGCAAAACTTCTATACAAAAATAATTAAAATAAAATTAAAAATATTTACAAAAATCCAAAAAAAATAAATTACAATTAAATTATCTGCAAAAAATCTAAAAAAAAAAATAACAAAATTTTAAATCTTATAAAATTTTCTAAAACTTGTATTTAATTATTTAAAAAAATTAAAAAAAAAACAAATTAAATTATTTACAAAAACTCTAAAAAAAAAAAAATTTTAATATTTCAAAAAATTTTTTTTAATAATTTACAAAAATTCTATAAAAAAAAATTACAAAATTTAAAATCTTTACAAAAATTCTAAAACTTTTTTAAAATTATTTATAAGAATTCTAAAAAACTGGAAAGACATATTAAATATAAGATCTAATTTTTTTTTTTAATTATTTACAAAAATTCTAAAAACTTTTCAAAATTATTACAAAAAATTTCAAAAAAAAAAAAATCATTTTCAATTATTTTCATAAAGTAAATAACAAAATAATAATTTTTTAAAATTATTTATATAAAATCTGAATATATTTTTAATTATTTACAAAAATTAAAAAAAATAATGTTAAATATAATTTGTAAATTAAATTCTGTACAAACTTTTTCCCTATTGAAATTTCATACAAAAATCGACAAATATTTGCCTAAGCTAATAAAAACAGAAAAAACATTTGCTGACAAAAGAAACTAACAAAATGCGCCGCAAGCACAATGCATGTCCAACTGTTTACATAGCACCCACAGCGCAGCGCATGTCAAACTGCTGTCAACTGCTGCATAACACGCCAAGCCATGTTTGTTGTTTCTCCTCCTCTTCTTCTTCTTCCACTACTACTACTACTACTTGTCAATGTTGTTGTTGTTGTTGTTCATGTTGTTGCCTGTCATGTTTGTTTGTTATTTATAATTGTGCAACCATTGTTGTTGTTGTTGTTGTTGTTGTCGTGTTTGCTCGTTGAGCAGGTGGAAATGGCTTTACCTTTAATGCACACTTTTCTTACAGCATGGAGGATCCCGAGCGGCGCAAAAGACGCGAACGGGAAAAATATGAACGGCAACAGGGCATACAGAGCGATGATCGTGAGACTAGTCTATTTGGTGAGCCGCGTCGCCTTAATCCGAGCGAGGGCGATGCGGAAATCACCGCCGCCCTTGGGGAATTCATCGATGCTAGGGACCATATGAACTCTTCCACGGTGGGCATCTACAGGCATGCGTCGAATGCGTCGCGACTGCAGGCGCTGTCCTTTGGCAGCAATGCGGTGGCCAACTCCTACTCATCATCATCCGCCTCCGTCAACTCAGCAGCGTTATCCTCGTCATCATCAGCTTCCTCATCATCCGCCTCGGTGCCTGGCCAGCTGCCCACATCACAGCAGCAGCAGCAGCAGCAGCAACACTATCAACAGCAGCAGCGGGCGCCCACCTATCTGAAGCAGGCGGACAATAAGCCGCCCTACAATGGGCGTGGCGGCTATCCTGGGCAGCCCATGAAGAATGATATACCCTCGAGTAGTGGGATGGCGCCGCCACGCGGACCGCCCAGATCCTCATCGTCCGCCAGCAGCAACAGCCTCAACTCGTCCAGCGCCACAAACAATGCCACGGCGGCGGCGACGTCAGCGTCCATGTCCTCGCCCCTCGGCCCACCCATGTCCACGCAGATGCCGAATGGCCGCGAGAAATCGTTTCTGGGGCCGCCGGCGCCGGCGCTGCCCAATGGCGGACGCTTTGTGCCGCCAGCGGCCAGCAATAAGCGGCCGGGCAGCAATGCCGGACTGCAGCCACCGCCACCAGAGGTGAGTTTTATTCAAATATGTTATCGATAGATATGTTATCGATAAAAAACTGTAGAAGATACAGTATTTTCCAATTTGCCACGCCCGCAGTAGGCGTAGATATATAATTTTTGGCCTGTGTTTAGAACCTTAAAGTAAATGTAAAATTTGGGGTCTTAGGCTCCAAAAATTAAAAATTACAGGGTATTTTCCGATATGCCTTGCTCCCAACGAGGCGTATAACATTATTTTTGGGTTATTGATAGAGGAGGTACCCCTAGCTCAGTTATCTAATTTTTAAGCTTTTACCTCTAAAACTATTGGAGTTATAAACTTTTACGGCTTACCACGCTCCCTGTATATCCGCCATATCTTTTTGATCTTGAGTTGTCAACGCAAGTATATATTCCAAATTTCAACTCTCTAGCACTTCTAGAAGTAGTGTTTCTGAGATACCGAAAAATGCCCCTGGTGGGCGTATCGGAAAAATCTTGATACTTTATCGAGGGTATACACAAGTATATATACCAAATTTCAAGTCTTTGCCTTCAATAGTGACGAATTGGTTTGCGTTCATACGGACAGACGAACGGACAGACGAACGGACAGACGAACGGACAGACAGACGGACAGACGGACGGGCAGACGGAAGGACAAACAGACGGACTAACAGACGGACTAACAGCAAGACAGACATTGCACAACACCAATATACTCATTTTATTTTATGAATGAAATATATATATAAATATGAAATATATCATGAAATCATGAAATAACAGGGGTATTCTAGCTTTAGAATCAGATTCAGTTCAGCCAAAGCCCTTTGCAAACTTTAGATCGAATCATTGGGTAGATTTTACTAAATTTTGTTAGATCAAACATAAATTATTATTCATAATTTTGTATAATATATATATTTTTCCACTTTCCATCAATAATTCTAATTCTTTTACTCTCTCTCTCTCTCCCTTTTCATATCCTGCAGAAGGATATTAGCAAAATAATCACCGAAATGACCAACAATTATCGCGTGACCCCGCTAACCTCAATTGCGGCCACGCCGCACGCTCCCATGTCCGAGAACTACAATCTGAATGGGCCCAATAAGTTTAAGTATGCATTTGATTCCATCGGCCCCCTCAACTCACCGCCGGCGGCGGGCGCCTCCTCGCTGATGACGCCGCTGTTGGCGCCCATTGCGCCGATCACCTCGCCCATAGCACCGCTGCTGACGACGCCGCCACAGGCCAGCCAACTGCCTTTGCCGCTGGCGCCGTTGGCGGGCGCCACAACGGTGCCGCCTTCCCTGGGCCTGGGCATGGGCATGGCTGCTGTGGCGCCCATCCAGCAGCTGATGCCCACGCCCCCAAAGGCATCGCCAACGCCGCCAGCGATAAAGCCGCTAAAAACGGAAAAGAATCATTCGCTGGAAAAACAGGACTCGTGGTAAGTGTGAATAGTTGATAATAGTGGGCAAATAGAGGGAGGAATGGAGGGTAATATGAAGTCAAAGTGTTTAAGAGTGTGCTAGTAAAGGAAGAAGGTAAAGGAAGCGGTAGGCAACAATGTAAGAAAGGACTGGTAGCCCAAAATGGTTAAAAGTAAAAAAATAATGGGAAATATTGGGAATATTCTCTATCATTCGAAAAATAATGGAAAATATTAGGTTAAATAATAGGAAATGTTATCTATTATTGAAAAAAAAAATAATGGGAAATATTGGGTAATAGAGGTTATACCCACTATTTTACTATGATATAGATATTTGATTAAAAGCAGTCTATTCAAAGTGAAATAATCCAGAAAGTGTTGGTCAAAAGTAGGAAATAGTGAGTATTAATAACAATAGTGGGTAATTGTTGTTGTTGGGCAATGAGTGGGTAATAGTGGGAAAATATGGAATAGTAAAGAAAGAATTCTCGAATTTAGCACGCATAATTGAGAAATAATTGGTAATATAAGAGAATAGTGAGCTAAACTCTACAAAATAGTGGGAAATAAAAATATATACCAGTATTACAAGTTTTCAAAAAGTGATAGATTTTAATGGGAAAAAATGTTAAATAATTTGTTATATTAAGGAATAGGGGGAAAAAGTGTATTAAAAAATAATGGGAAATAAATATATAGAGCACTATAGAAATCGGAGTTTATTCAGAAACATTAAATACAAGTATTTGTTCTATTTCCAGCCTTGAGAACGATCTAGAGCTATCCGAATCTGATGATGAGCGCAAAAAGGATGGGTAAGTGTAACAGTTTGACAAGCACTGCTGGCATATACTCATACTCTCTCTCTCTCTCTCTCTCTCACACAGTCGATCGGCTGGCAACAGCAGCAACAGCTCCGAGTCCGATTCCAGCGAATCGGGCAGCGAGGCAAGCAGCAAAGGTGATACGCAGCAACAGCAGCAGCAACAACAGCATCAGCAACAGCTGTTGCTGCAACAACAACAACAACAGCAACAGTTGCTGCTGCAGCAGCAACAACAACAGCGCCTCGCCGCCAACGCCAATGGCAGCAAAAAGAAATACAGCCAAACGATAATTGCGAGTGGAGCGAATACAATCAGCGGGTTGCTGACGTCGAGTGGCTTGGGTGGTGCTGGTGCTGGCAGTGTTGCAGGTGGCGGTGCCCTCAATGCCACCAGCAATACATGCAGCGGCGGCGGCGGCTCAAGCGGCTCCTGCATGGGCACCATGAGCAGCTCCAGCTCATCGAACAAGACGCCTTCGCCGACGGACAGCAATCGCTGGAATCTGAGCCGTTTCTTTCCCAAGCCAGCGAATCAGACGGCCGCCGAAAGTGTCTCCCCGGGTGTGGCCAATGCCATGGGCAACGTGAGCATGAAGGTGCCCGGCATACTGCCAGGCGGTGCACAAATCATACCCGAGTCCATCGATGTGACCACGGCGATTGTGAAGAACGAGAAGCTGCACGACGAACCGCGGCACGTGGACGACGACGAGGACGACGAGGCGGATGAGCAGCATCAGCAACACCAGCAACAGCAGCAGCAGCAGCAACAACAGCGATATGGCTTGAGTGTTACTGTGAAGAAGGAGCAACTGGAACAGCAGCAGCAGCAGCAGCAACAGTTGCTGCTGCAACAGCAACAACAGCTGACGACGGAGCAGCTGGCGCTGGCGGGCGCCTTGCCAAAGAACCAAATTAAGCGCGAGTCACGTTTGTCTGACTCCGGCAGCGCCAGCAGCGGCAGCGGCAGCAGCAGCTCAGACAGCGCCGGCGGCAGCAGCGAAGTGTTGCCGATGCCCGGTCCAGGTGAAACCCTACAAATACCTGGCGTACCTGCGGCCATCACAAGTGTGCTGCGCGTGCCGCCGGCAATGCAGCACAAGGTGCCGCCCAACAGCGTCACATTGACGCCCATTGGACCGCTGCCGGCGTCGCCGAAGCCGCGACAGAAGAAGCCGCGCAAAAAGAAAATGTCGGCGGCAACGGCGCCGCCACTGGACTCCAGCGACGAGGATGAGCCGACGGCCAGCAGCAACAAGAAGCATGCGCTGGAGCTGGCAGCAACAGCAGCAGCAGCGGCGGCTGCGGTGGCGGTGCCAGTGGCAGCAGCGGCGCCAGCAATTAAGAAGGGGCGCGGCAGGCCACGCAAACAGGCGCAACAGCAGCAGCAGCAACTGCAGCAACTGCAACTGCAGCAACAGCAGCAGCAACAGAGCGGCAATCTGAGCAGTGCCTCGGCGAGCAGTTCACAGGCCAAGGGACCAACGTTGACAGCAGCCAAGAAACCGCTAGCCAAAGGCAGCGCCAGCAACAGCACGACGGCAGCAACAGTTGCTGCTGTGGGCAGTCGCAAGCGTGAGCACAGCAGCAACAGCAGTTCCAATAGCAATACGCCCACCAAGAAGCCACCAACAGCAACATTTGCCACGCTTGCGGCGAAGGGTCTAAGCAGCGATGAGGATAGCAGCAGCAGCAGCAGTTGCAGCAGCACCAAGTCCAGCAACAGCAACAGCAAGAGCAGCAGCAGCGGCAGCGACACTGAAACGCCAGCAACAGCAGCACCAGCAGCAGCAGTGCCAATAGCAGCAACTGCGCTAACAGCAGCAGCAGCAGCAGCAGCAACTGCACAAAATCCCGCCAAAAAGCGCATTGTGAAAATCAATAAAGTGGGCGTGGCCAGCAATAGCAGCAGCAGCAACAAGGCGAAGCGTCGCTATAGCGTTGGCAGCAGCAGCAACAGCAGCAGCAGCAGTGAAACAGAAGAGCAGCAGCAGCACAAGCAACAGCAACTGTTGCTCTTGCAGCAGCAGCAACAGCAGAAGCAACAACTGCAACAGCAGCAGCAGCAACAATTGCAGCTACAGCACCAGCAGCAACAGCAACAACAACAGCAACAATCGCTGCTGGGTCACTTTGTTGGCGAGTCGCTGCCGCAGTCGGCGCAACGTTTGAGCAGCAGCGACTGCAGCAGCAGCAGCAACAGCGACAGTAGCAGCAACAGCAGCGGCAGCAGCAGCAGCAGCGACGAAGACGTCGAGCATCGCAGCGGCAAGCGCAAGAGTGATAAGAAGAAGATCTGCACGCTGACGCGCATCTTCAATCCCAAAGAGGGTGGTGCCAAGAAGCAGGGTCAAGTTGTGATCATCGATCAATCCGAGGAGCAACAGCAGCAACAGCAGCAGCAGCAACAACAACAGCAGCAGCAGCAGCAGCAACAACAGCAGCAGCAACAGCTGGCCAAGGAGCTTAAGCCGCGTGCCACGCCCACACAGTTGCTGGGCGCCACGCTGGCATCGCCAGCACGCACCACCACGCCCCACTTGACCTCGCTGATGTGCAAAATAGATCTGAGCAAGTTGGCCCGAGTGCCGCCCGAATGGTATCAGAATAGCTATAGACTGTACGCCGTTGATGCTCAGCATCAGCAGCAGCAACAGCAGCAGCAGCACCACCACTCACAGCAGCAACATCAGCAGCAGCACCACCATCAGCCCGAGAGACTGAAGGCGCAGCAGAACGGACATCTCAGCAGTCGTTCCGCCGAGGGCGCGCGCACGCCCAAAGATCTGCAACAGATCTATACGCCCAATGGTTATGTGACTGCAGCGGCTGCTGGCGGTGTTGGTGGTGTTGGTGGTGCAGCAGCAGCTAGTAAGCTGCTTGGCGGCGTCAAGCATGAGCATGGCGTTAAGCCCGAGCCGGAGCTGGAACCCGGCTATGAGGGCAAGTACAAACTGAACAGCGTTAAGCAGGAGTTCATGCTCAAGCAGGAGTTGCCCGCGCGTCGACGCAAACGCAGCTCCAGCTCCAGCTCCAGTCCCTACAAGGAGAAGAAGCGAAAAAAGGAGAAAGCCGAACAGCTCAGCAAAGAGTTGCTGCCGGTGCCGGTGCTGCTGCCTGCCAACAATCACGAGCGATTATCGCGCGACAAGCTCGAGTTGCTCATGCAGCAGGAGAGCGCCGCCGCCAATGGCAGTCCCAACAAGCAGCAGCAACACCAACACCAACACCAACACCAGCACCAACAGCAACACCAGCACCAACAGCAACAGCAACACAATCAACAGCAGCGACAATTGTCACAGTTACAATCACAGCAGCAACAGCAACACCAACAACAGCAGCAACAACAACAACAGTTGCAGTCACAGCCAACAGCTGCGGCAGCAACAGTTGCCGCTGTGCCCCTACAACTGCCAACCACCTGCAGCGAAGCGGTGCAAACGACGCCGCCACCAGCAGCGCCACCACCAGAGCCGCGTCTCATCTATCGTTCCCACTTTGACAAAGAGGAGGAGAATGACAGCGACGATCTCAGGTGAGCAAGGGGCATAGAGCTGAGATTGATCATGGTATTGCCAAGTCGGTCATACCCCATACTGGAATACTCTTCTCTTCTACTCCCATTGGTACAATATTCTTAAACAATCTTTCTCTTCTCTTTTCTTCTCTTTAGAAAAAACGACTTTTTGCTACAGGAGGCGATCAGGCGCAAGCGCGCCGCCGACTCGGAACGAGATTCGTTCAGTCAGATGACGCTTTACCTCGAGGCCATTGTCTACTTTCTGCTGACCGCCGATGCCATGGAGCGCTGCAACATGGAGGCCACCTGGACCATGTACAAGGACACCCTGTCGCTAATTAAGTGAGTAAAGTGTGATGCACATCGAAAGTTATTCCTTGTAGATCATAGAATTTGATAAGAATTATTATTAAAATTATACTTAAATTGCTATTTATTGTTGGCTATCAAAGGAAAGATCACAGTTTAATGCATTTTTAAGTTCAGTCTACAAATTATAATATTTTTAATCATCAAAAAGTGTTTGAAGGATTTATTATTAAATTTAAAAAAATAATAATAATACTACTAAAATTATATATTTTTTTTTTAATTTTTATATAATAAAAAAATTTTTAATTAAAAAAAAAACTATTTAAAAAAGTATTAGTTATTAAATATTATATCTTATTACATATTACATATATAATATAGTAGATTTGAGCTTTAAACATTTAAACATTGAATACCTTAAAATACAAATGTCTATAAAAAAAAATATAAATAATAAAATTAATAAAATAATATTTTAAATAAATTTTTTTTTAGGTTTTGCCATACAAATATAGAAAAATATAATTAGAATTTATATTGAATTTGAAAAAATGAACAAACTTTAACTCTTTTAGATAGTAAAATACATAAAAAGTAAATAAAATACAAATGCCTATAAAAAAGTATAAATATATTATTTTAAATAATTTTTTTTGCTTTTGCCATAATAATATAAATTAAATATAATTAGAATTTATATTAAATTCTTCAACAAAAAAAATTAATAAACTAACTCTTTTAGATTAAAAAAAAAAATAAATAAATAAAATACTAATGTGTATAAAAAAATATAAATATATTATTTTAAATACTTTTTTTACTATAATTGAAGTTTATATTAAATTCTTAAAAAAAATAAATAAATAAATTAACAATTAAATTAAATTAAATTAACTTTAACTCTTTAAATATTAAATATAAAAATATGAAATATTTAAATTAATTAATTAAAACGATCAGAGCATCTAAACTATGTAAAAAAATTAATTTCTTAAGAATTAATTTTCAAAATATTAAAAAGAATTTTTTTTTCTCTAATAATATATAGAATTTATATATAGAAGTTATTAAAAATATTAATAGCAATATACAAATAATTTATATTAATTGAATTACATTTATTTATTTATTTACAATATACAAAGAATTTATTTTAATTGCATTTATTTTATTTTAACTATTTACAGATACATTTCCTCCAAGAATCGACCGTATCAGCTGTCAACGAATGGAAATCACGAATCGCACAACATTGTGGCCATACTCAGGTGAATATCTTGATGACTCTTCAGATATATACATTCAACTAACACTAATTTTTACTCCCCAGTTTGCGCTGCCAATCACTGATATCCTTAAAGCTTTACAAATTGCGACGCGTCAATTGTCGTGCAATTATCGCCAGTTGTTCCGAATTTTTTCGCTCTGGCAGGGGGGATATACTGAATGGCAATACGCCGTCCTCCATATCACCATCGAACTCAGTGGGCTCTCAGGTATAATATCAATATAAATCAAAAAGGAATTAAATATTGTAATATATATATATTATTTGCAATCGATTAGGGCTCCGGTTCGAATACGCCGCCTGGCAAAATAGTGCCTCAAGACATACACAATCAGCTTTGCAAGCAGAATGAGTATCTCACCTATGTGAACAGCGCTCATGAGCTGTGGGATCAAGCCGATCGTTTGGTGCGCAACGGCAATCATATAGGTAATGTATAGCTCTAACTTTATATATAATTGTTGTTTACTTTTTGATTGACTGACTGATTGAGTGATTGACTGATTTACTGATTGACTGATAGACTGTTTGATGGGCAACAGCTTAAATTGATAGAGCTAAGCAACTAAATCTGCAGTTAAATTGCAGCTAAATAAAAAAAAGAAAGTTTTTTAGAATTCAGCTAAATATATAAATATATTAAAAAACATATAAAATATTATTGCAATAAATTTTGAGTATTGTTTTTTTTTTTAATTCTACAAAAATTTTATTTAATTCGAATAAATATTTATATTCAATCAAAAGATTTTTTTTTAACAAAAATAAAATAAATTTCGTTCGATATTTTATGTTAAAAAAAGTAATAATATATTTATTTATATTTTTTAATAAATTTCAAAAAATATATTTCTAAATTTTATTGGCTTTAAACATAGTCAAAAAACAATAATTATATTTTTTTTTGCCTATAAATAATATATTAATTGTTTAAATTTGTAAACGGCTAAACAAATAAAGCCAGTATAATTTTAGTTCTTTCATTTTTCTTGTGCCAAGAAAATGTTTATATATTTTTTTAAATATAAAAATAAAAGCATATAAAATTATGAGAATATTATTTATATTGCGCTTTACCAAAAACAAATATTTGTTGCAATAATTGTTTAAAAATGTTGTTTATACAAATTTTTTTAAAGTCATAAATTAGCATAAATCACAATTTTGTATAATTCTTAAACAAACATTTTTCGAAGAGAAATGCAAAACAATTCTTTTTTAAATGAATATTTTACTTTTAATAAATGAAGCGTATATTATTTTACTGTGAGTTCTTTATGTGTAACAAAATATGAATGTGCTACCTTTTTATTTTAACAATAATGTTATCCTAAATATATATTATAATTCTTAGTCTTTCTAGAATCTAAATAGTTTTTGTATTTAAAAAAAAAGAAAAGAAAGTTGAGATGTTAAGCATTATGGGATGCAGAATAGTTTGCTTAAGACTGACTATACTATATTATTATTATTATTATTATTATGATAATTTTAATTATTTTTATTATTATATCCTATCTCTAATTTATGTATTAAATATATATATATATTTTTTTTTTATTTCCATGCAGACTTCATACGCAAATTGGATCATGAGAATGGGCCTTTGACGCTGCACAGCACTATGCATGAGGTGTTTCGCTATGTGCAGGCGGGCCTGAAGACTCTACGCGATGCTGTCTCGTATCCCCAGTCGCAGTAGCGATAACAGCAACGCCAACAACACCAACAACAAAAACAACAACAACAACAGAAACAACAACAACAACAACCGCAACAACATCATCACCACCAAACGTGTCTAAATGAAAGTCAGGCCAAATTAGCAACTATTATTATTATTATTATTATTATTATCATTATTATTATTATTATTATTATAAATTATATTATGTATACTAAATATAAAGCAAACAGAAACAGAGCAGCAATCAGCTATTAAAATTAAGTTGTTTAAGCTTAGGAAAAAAACAAGAGAAACTTCCAACAAAAGTTAATTTTCTTATGCACATCATTTACTTATTTCCTTATGCTCAATTTACGATTTGGTTTCTTTATATATATATATATATATATATATATATACATATATATATATATTCTTTTCGTTAGGCAATTTAAGCTTTATATTTATGCCTAGTTTTAATTGATATTACAAAAGAAAAATTATTATTAAATCAAGTTACTTTTCTCTTAAAAATTATATATATATAAAAATATATATATATATGTTTTCTTAGCTCGTAAACATAAACATAAACAAATTTTAGTTGAATTTTTTTTTGTTTTTCTATGCACACAAAATAAAAATGGCTTTTTAATATTTAAGTTAGTTAATTTTTCTTTGTCGATTGCACATATATATATATATATATATTCTATATATATATATATTCTCGCTGGCCAAAATTGTCAAATGCGCCTTAAAAACAAACAACAACAACAACACATTTTTTATATGTATATAAGCTAGAACCAACAACAATTAAGCAAAACAAAACTAAACTAAACTCTAAAGGAAAAAAAGAAGAAGGAAATTCTTAAAAAATGTAATATTAGTATGGTTTTTATTAAATTAATTTAAATGCAAATTTTTACTGTTTCATAAGTTTTAAATTGAGTTAAAGAAAAAAAACACACACACACACTATATTATATAGTTATATATATATGCCTACATTATTGATTTATGTTTTTATAATAATATATTATTGATTTTAAAAAGTAAAAATTTTCAAACGAAAGCAATCACGTTTTTAGAACAAAAATTTCATGAATGAAACTGAGAGAGAGATATATATACATATATATATATATAACTATATATATACATATACATATTATGTATTTAAAATATATCTCATATATATGCAAAAAGTTTTTTATTTTGTTTTATTCTTTTCTTTGGTTGGTTTTTATTATTATTATTTTTCGTCCCGCTCCCCCAGTTTTTGTGCCTGAAGACTCACAAAGAAAAATCAAGATATATATATATATACATGCAGACGCATCAACTAATAGTGCATTAGTAGTTCTTAAACGAGTTCAAATTCAAAATAAAAAATAAATAAGAAGAAAAAAAACAGCAATTTAATCAATAATTAAAAACAAAAACAAAAAACAAAAAAACAACGCTCCCCGCCCCCTCGAAAAAAAAATAACAAAATGAAGCGAAATCAACCAATATACAATGTACATACATATATCCGACATATACATATATATATATATATATATATATATATATATATATACATATACATATACATATATTTTTTAATATGCCAAAGCGAAAATCAAGTTGTAGTCAATAAGCCGAGAATCGTATTAAAAACAAAGCAAACAAAGCAAATGCAATAAACTAATTGTAAGTCGTTGATCGAACAAAATGGAAATGGGCAGCACTGTTTTGTGCCCAAAATGGGCAGCACTTTGGCGAAATCGAAGCGAAGCGAAACGCAGCGAAACAAAACTCGAAAATCAAAGCGAAAAACGTAACGAAAAACAAACTAAACAAAAATTAAAAAAAAAAAAAACAAATGGTAAGCAACAATTTAACACAAATATATATATACATTATATATATATATATTGTGTACTTATATGAAACAAAATGTGGTTCTGGGGAAACAAAGCATTAATCTTTCAAAAGAATAGAGGAGATATTAAAAAAAAAAAGAAAAACAAAATAACGTAGTCAAATTTTAAGTTATCAATTAATATGAAAAACTAAATTCGACTTGGACGAATATTTAAATGTCCTTGCAGCAGAGTGGAGAAAGCTTTTTATATGAATATTATATTCAAGTTATATTTATATAAGAAATAAAAGAGATATTTACAATTTGTTTAATTCATTTCAATATTCAACTACTTACTTTACAAATTACAAAATACAAATCTAATTTAAAAAATTTGATCTAAAACATTTAAATACAATCAATAAATTTAAGAAAAAATAACATATTTAATTTAATTTAATTTACAAACAAAATTAGAGAAATCAAGAATATATATATTATTATTATGAATAAATTATTATTATTTTTTTTAATATAATACAGATTATTTACAAATTTAAATATATTTTTATAAATTAATTTAATATGTATTTTATAGTTTTCGAATTATTACATATTTAAAATTTTTAGTTACAATAGAATAACTTGATTATTATTTATTTATTTTGTTTTTTAATCATTTTTTTTATCATAAATGAATTTTTTTATTTAAAACAAATTAAATTTGTAATTTTCAAATACTTCATTTGCAAATATTTTTTTATTTTCTTTTTTTTTTAATATAAATAAATATATAATATATGTTTTTTAATTTATAAATAAAAAAATTTCTAATTTTTCGAATATAATATATTTTTATTTATCTTTGTTTTTTTACTTGTTTTTACCTTTTTTGTTTTTATAAGTATAAATAAATATATATATATTTTTAAGTTTATAAATATTTTCTATTTTTTTTCGAATATATATATATTTTTATTTATATTTTTTTTACATTTTTTTAATTTGAAATTATTCTACTAAATTTTTAATTTTCTGTAAGTTTTTTTTTTTTATTTTTTTGTATTTTGACATAGTTCTGCAAAATCATTAAATTATAAAGAGTTTATATATATATTTGTTTAGCTTCGTTTTTAATATTACAAAATATTTGTGTTTAGTTTTACTTTTTTATTATTATTTATTTTATATTTTGTATTATTTTATTTATTTATTTTTTATTTAAATATAATTTTTGCTTTTGTTTGAAAATAATTTCTTTTCAATTTTTGTTTTTTTTTTCTATAAACATTTAAAGAACAATCATTTATAAACCTATCCATCAGCCATGTAAGCATTAATCTCTGCAAGGGCATTACCAAAAAAATATTATTAAAAAAATAAAAAAAAAAACAAACGAAACGAAAAAATATTAAAAATATCGTAAAACGCAATTTTATTGTGAGCAACTTAAATTTGTAATTATTAAAAAAAAAACCAAAAAATTATAAAAAATTTATACAAGCCTATATATATACATTGACGCATGCATATGCATGTGTGTATATATGTATTGTTAAACATTTTCAACGCTGTAAATAAAATGCAAATTTATAAAAAATAAATACCAATACAGACACAACACACACACACACACAGACAGACACATGCATATTAATATGTATATCGATAATTATATACACTTAAACATAAACAAACAAAAATATATATACACACATATACATGTACATATATATGTATATATATGTATGTATATATATATATATATATATATATATATATGTATATATATATTTTTATATATATACAACTAACAGAGAAGTAGAAAAGAAAGTTCAAGATGAAGAAGAGGAAAAACCTTAAATTATAGTTAAATTTTTTCAAACGACAACAACAACAACAACAACAAGCAGCAATCTTGCAATAAATATTATAAATAAAAAACATATAAAAAAACAACAACAATATGAAACGAAAAAACGCGCCTAGAGGATTTAAGAAGAAGCATAGTTAATAATTATATTTTGTTAAGCGTTATTATAGTGCAAAATATAAGCAAACAAAACAAAAAACAAACAAAAAATCGAAAAACCAAAACAGAATTAAGTTTTAAGCTGAAGTTAAGCAACAAAAACAAAACAAAAAAACAAAAACAAACTGCGAAATCAACAATTGATAACAAAACGAAATTGTTCATTAACATAGTAAAGGTAACAACAAACAACATACATATATAAGTAATAAAAAAATATATATATTATATATTTTGTACAAATATAATTAATAAACAAAAAACAAGAGGAGAAACGTAGAGGAGAAGGAAAAGGAAAAACAACAACAACAGCAGCAGCAGCAAAAACCAAGTACACTTATTAAAGTTTAAGCAAAACAAAAAACAACAACAACAACAACCAATTTAATATGCAATTACCGTAACAGTAGTTGATAAATCAAAATAAAAAGAAAAAACCAAAATTGTAACATTTAAAAAAGCAGTTTTTCTATTACTTATTCAAATTGCGCGCGCTCAGTTTGCATTTGGCGCCATACGCAATTCGCCGCGCCGCAACCACAGTGATGGTTAACAGACTGCTGTTAAGCTTAACAGCGCACAGTGCAAATATTTACAGAGCGTATTCAAAATAAACTTTTAAGGGTTTTTATAACAAATATACTTACAGCATATTTTTTTTTTTATTTTATATATAATTTTAATATATTTTATAGCATTTCATTTAACTTATTTTAATTTTTATACTTACATTGCCAAATTTGATTTAACATTACTCAAAACTTTTACTCAATTGCGTCTGTTATTAGCAGCTTTTGTCGTGCATGGAACATTCGCTAAAAAAAACCGTTTCCAGTGCTGTTAAGATTGGCGCTCTGGTAATTTAACATTTTCCAACACTGACGCGCACTTTTGTCTGGTGAGCGTGCCGCGCCGCAAGCTCAGGTTTTTCTTTTGAATTTAGTTTTTTTCTTGTTTGTTTATTTTATTGTAGTGTGTATTTTTTATGGTGTTTTCTTTACATATATAGCACGTATGTGTATTTTACTATTGAGCTGACATTGCAGCATTACAGCAGCAGCGCAGCGCAACAATTGGCAGCAAAACATTTTCTCGCGCGCGCCATTTTGATTTTCGTCTGTTGCACGTGATTCACTTGTTTAACATGAAACACTACCGAGGCAAAAAGAATGTGGAGAACGAGAGTAGAAAGACTGAGTTTACGGCGCCGGCAGCGCAAGACTTAACCAAGAGCCAGCGTCGCCGGCGTGATCGAGTGAATAAAAAGCGTTGCGCCGCGCAGTCACTTTCAGAGTCAGAAGCCTGCGTCGCCCACTCAACAGCAGAGCCGCAAGCCAGCGTCGACGCCAAGGTCGAGCTGAAAGACGATGCAAAGAAGAGAGCGCTGCGAAAGAGAGCGCGACGCCGAAAGCGACGCAATCGTGCGCACCGTCGAGCAAGACAAAATGCGAAGGCGAATGCGAATGTGAATTCGAATGCGCCGAGCGCTGAGGCAGTTGAGCAGATGCAACGGGAACTTCAGCCAATGGAAGCTTTGATGGATTCGCCGCTGGAAGAGCTCTCAATATTGGATATTGAGGAATTATTGCAAACGCCAACGCTGTCGCCGGCATCGAGTGTGCTGGAAGTAGAGCCAAAAACGGAGTTGAAAGTAGAAGAGGAAGGCAAGGAGAAGGAGCAGAAGGAGGAAGAGGAGGAGGAGGAGTCACAGTGGGCTGTGTATATAAATGAGCAGTTGGCTCTTAATCACTCACCTGAGTGCCGCGAGGTGAATCACAATGAAAATGCAGCCACTCATCAGGCTGTTGAATCACAACAATATCAAGCCAGTCTATGGGCGAATGATGCATTGCAGCCGGAGCAGAATGCCAGTCAGTCCCAGGGCATGGGCAACTTTAACAAGCAATCTGACCACTGTTCCTCTGGTGCTGGGCAATCTATGAATATGGAGAAGTCTTCAGATGCTGGAAATGCGCACTGTATGCAGACTAACAGTAATATGCAAACAAACAGTTATACTCAGTGCATGTCCAATGACAACAACAACTACAACAACAACAACTACAACTATAACAACTGGTACTTGTCACAGCAACAACACTTGCAACAACAACAACAACTGCAACAACAACAAAAACTGCAACAGCAAGTGCAGCAACAACAAATACAACAGCAACTACAACAAAAACTGCAACAAAAACTGCACCAAGAACAACAACTGCAACAACAACAAATTCAACAACAAATGCAACAACAAATGCAACAACAACAAATTCAACAACAAATGCAACAACAACTGCAACAACAATACCTGCGACAACAACAACAGCAACAACAACACCAACTCCAACAACAATATCATCACCAACAACCCCATCTCCAACTCCTACAACACCAACTCCAACAACACCAACTCCAACAACATCAACTCCAACAACACCAACTCCAACAACACCAACTTCAACAACACCAACTTCTACAACAACATCACCACCCCCAACAATACCACAGCCATCAACAACAACCCCAACCCCAACCCCAACTACAACAACACCACCACTACCAACAAAAACAACCTCAACACCCACAACAACAACATCAAGACTATCAGCACAATCCTGGCGCTCAGTATATGAAAAACTCTTGTGTTGCACAGTGTCCAGACACTGTGCATCAGTTTGAGGAGCAATTCATGGAGTGTTACAATCAGCTGGCGTAAGGTGAGTCTCTTTAAATTGTATATATTGTATATTTATGTATCATGATCAAATTCGAATGCCTTTTCTTGTTTACTGTTGTGAAAGCAACAATGCAACCGTTTGCCTACAGTTTGAAATTCCAAGCAGTTTAAAGCTGGCATAGGTTTTGCAAGCATTGCTAGAGCTTTTCAGCTGTGCAGGAAATAGTTTAGAACTAATTAAATTTAATTATTAATTTTAAACAAATAAATAAACAAAAAATAAATAATATATAAATAAATAAATAATATATAAATAAATAAATAATATATAAATAAATAAATAATATATAAATAAATAAATAATATATAAATAAACAAATAATATATAAATAAATAAAATTGAAATAAAAATAAATAAATAAATAAAAAAAAGTAAACAAAAATAAATAAATAAATAACTAAGTAAAAATAAAGAATTAAATATAAATAAAATTTTTTGTGAACAAATAAATATAAATAAGTAAATTAATTAAATAAATTGATAAACATATATTTTAATATTTAATGTATTAAGTATTAAATATTATTCCTCTATCAAATATTGAATAAAATAACAAGTAGAGTAATATTGTTTATCAATATGTTTTAGTTATAGGAGCTTTGCTAAAATCTCAAATAATTTGCATTTGCTGTGTGCGTAGTTTGACAAGCACTGGCCACTGTGTTTACTTTTGCAGAGCTCTGATACTCACACACAGTCACACTCACACTTTCGCATAAGTTACACATACGTAATAAGTATATGTTTATATGTATTTGCATGTAAACACTTGCTGCTTGCGCCACATAGGGAACCACAACAACAACAACAGCAACAAAACAATGCACAGAGCTTGCTGAGAGCGTTTTTTTTTTAGGGTTGGGGGTTTGTAGAAGTGCAACTTCCCCCGCACAGAGTTCAATGGTCTTTTGACACAAATGATGTCAAGTTGAGCTTCTTGCCTGGTGCAGCAGTCGGCGCTCGGCTATCGGCTCATTTGCACGCCGCTCACTGGCAGTAGCAGCAGCACCAGCAGCAGTCAGCTGCCGCTATAAGCTAGCAAATCCTTTGTGTCTCTATGTGAGTGTATTTCTGTTTAACTGTTTGTTTGGGTGCCTCTTTGGCTGCTGTTGGGCCAACGGTAACTCTGCGGCCGGCATTCGCTCTTCAGTTCACTCTCTCACTCTCTGGCTCTGTCTTCACTTCTTGCCCTGGCAGAGAACCTACCGCAATTTGTTTCGTGTTTGTCGTCGTCATCGCTGCATTTCCTTGTTTATGTTTTGTATCCAAATGTAGGGTATTCGGCTAAGTGCTGGAGCGTGAGCGAGAGAGAAACACGGACACGAATTTACAGAGAGCAGAGAGCATGTGCAGTACCGTTGTATTGTTGACTGTGACTGTTGCAGCGAGCAGAGTGCGCCTCTGCCGACGCTAGTGGCGCCGCTGCTGGTGTTGCTGGTGCTGGTGCTGCTGTACCTGCGCATTCGGCGCTGCAGCTTTTTGTTATTGTTGTGTTGTCGTTTCATCTTCCGCTTCTTCTTCTCCTTTTAGTATAGCAAATTTTGTGTTGACTGCACAGTGGTGCGCAGTGGACTCAAAACGATTTTTCGATATTAAATTTACAATGGGAACTTAAAATATTTTGTTAACTATTATAGTTCACTAAATTTTTATCTTATCAAGATTAATTTAAACAAAAAATAGAATTTAATAATAATGTGTATGCCATATATATTTACGTAGCTAAAATATATAAATTATATATATTATTAATACATTCGTTTTGTATTTAATATAGTATAACTATACTTCAAATTATTTTACAAAAATTTGAATGTATTAATATTACGTATAATTTATATTTTTACATAGAATATATAATAATAATAATATATTTAAAAAAAAAAAAAAAACTTAAACAATGTGTATGCTAATATGTATGCTATATATATTTTCATAGCTTAAAAATATTTTTTAGCTCTCTCTCAAAATTAATTAAATATTAAAGCTCAGCTTGAATAACTCGTTCCACTGTTCGGTTCAAAAACTACGCAGTTTTGTTTCAGCTTTCGCCTCGTGCCGCTGTGTCGCGCAACTGTACAGCTCGATGGGGAGAGAGTAGCTGCAGCAAATGGCTGCGCTGTTGGCGCTGACGTCGACGTTTTCGTTGTCCTGGCTGCATTTATCCTGGCGGCAATTGAACACTTTAATCATTTAGTTCTTGCACTCTCCGGCAGCAAGTTGTGTTTTTTGATTATCGTCGTATCGTCGTCGTTTATAAATTGTTGTATATCGGTATAATACACACATCTAGCATACTCACATAATTACACACAAACACACACACACACACACACACATACAAACACATACGCATATGTATGCATCGTATATTGTGTATATCGGTTCGAATCTACAATTTTGTGCGTGTATTTTAAAACTCATTTCAAGCGAGCCTCAAGTTCCAATTTAACTTAAGCAACAACAACAAAACCAAAGCATAAAAAAAATACAAAATTGTGTGGAGAAAATAAGTGAAGAATAATTTTTGCGGCGGTCTCTCTATCTCTGTCTCACTCTTGCACTCAATCAAATGCAAC
Organism: Drosophila nigricruria; assembly: GCA_037075265.1. Taxonomy (NCBI): domain Eukaryota; kingdom Metazoa; phylum Arthropoda; class Insecta; order Diptera; family Drosophilidae; genus Drosophila; species Drosophila nigricruria. Next base: position 6,752,147 of record JBAMCI010000196.1, on the reverse strand, counting down.
TAAAGTAAGAAACGAACGAAAGAAGAAAAAAAACTGTAAATTGTTGTCGTTGTTGTTGTGGTTGTTGTGGTTGTAATTGCATATTAGCATGTAAGGTGCCCACACCCATGGTCGATTTTTCACATTTACATGTACACACACACACGAGCACACACATACAGATACACTCACACGATAGTAAAAACTTGGCTCAATGGGCTGGCCAGTGTCTCTGAGCGCATTTCTCTACACTTTGCTGCCAAATGCCGCCTACACGCACACACACAAATATATATACACACACACACACACACTGCGTTTTGTGCAGCGCCGGCTGCAGCCGACGTTTAACCTAAAAAACGCAGTCGCCATCGACGTCGACGTCGCCGCTTGCAGCTAAGCGCGCTCTCTAGCTTACGCTCTCCTGCGCTCTCTGTGCATTGCCTATCTTAGGGCGCGCTCAGCTGATAGCTGCTGCTGCAGCCGTTGACTGCGCTGCGGCTGCATTCGCTCTCTTTCTCTTTCTCTCTCTTGATTTTTTCTTTCTGCCGCACCCAAAAGCAAAGCGGCCTGTCTGATGTTCCTTCTGCCTCCTATTTCATCAGACTTTGGCTTCTGCTTTTGCTGTTGCCGTTGCCGTTGCCTGCTGCAAGGTGTGTCACTTTTTTGTTTTGTTCTTATGGTTTTTAGCCAAAGGGGGTGTGTGTGGAGGGTGTTGAACCGTTAGGAATGCAGTTAGCTTTTGCCCATATCCTTTGCTTTGTTAGCGTCAATTAAGCGGAAACAATTTTAAACAATTTATGAATGAAAATTGCCGGTTTATGTTACACTATTTTTGTGGGCGGTTTCGCCAGAAATGGGCGTGTTCGCCTGAGAGTGTATTCAACTTAGTTTTTGGTGTCATTTTGTTATAGGTGTAGAACGACCTTAGCCGTTGGATGTGCATGGCAATTAAAGCTTCGTGGCATTGAGTAATCAAACTATAAATAAGATATTGATTAATTAAATTTTGTTGAACTTGAGAAATTAAAAAATTAGTTTAGTTATTTGATTTTTGAGTCTGATTTGAAATATTTTTAGATTATGATTTTTACGTAACTATAATAAATTTAATCAGAATTATTTCTGGATTACTTCTTTTAAGTTTAAGTTTAACTTCTTAAATAAATTTAATATATAATTAATTATTTGTTCTCTTTTAGATATGAGCATTTTTTACTAATTTCTTTAAAATATACAAAAAAAAGAAAAGATAAATCAAAACAAAATAAGGAAAATTTAAAAAATCAAAACAAAATAAGGAAAATTTAAAAAATTTCTGTTTTAGTTTCTCTGATTTGTAAAGATCCTTTATAAATACTCTTGTACTGACAAGTTGGCCCTGAACTTATTTTCGATAAAACCTAAGAAATTTCTTGTATTTATTTAATTTATATAACTTGATTAAACTAAACGTTTATATTTTGTGGTTTGTCTTTAGATTATGTTTTTAGATATTATTCAAAATTAAAAACAATTTATTATTAATTAAAATCTTAGACTCAATCTAATAATATTCACAAAACTTAATCGAGTATTACACGAGTGATCTTCTAGGGAGATAGAATGCAGGGCACCTTTTGACTTAGACTTAATATTAAAGTTTAAAATTAAATATTATTCATATATAAGTATATAAAAACTAATTTTTTATATAGGTAGTTAATCTTCTTTCGATTGATTCTAAATGAAAATTTTGTTTAGACTTTAATTTGTATAATTTAGTGTTATAAACTCTAATTATCTAATATATGCACAATGTGTGTTACACAGAACTTATATACCAAAAGTGTTATCCGTAGCTTCAAAAGTTTTCGAGTTATGTTAATAAATTATGTTATGTTAATTAAGTTATGTTGTTAAATTAATATTGATATAATGTTAATTGCAGATGATCAGCTTTAGTCCATGTGACATTCTCTGCTCCGTCAACTTGGTTCTGTTTGCTCAAAACATGCAAGCTGATTGATAAAGTTCTTCTGCATGTTTTCTCCGCTTGATATCGCATGCTAACAGCTGTTTTTGTATTCTGCAAACACATGTCTTCATATATACACACACATATATATTTTAACAGCTGTATTGGCTCTGTTAGTTTGAGTGTTTTGCATAATTGGAATAGCATGCCTCTCTGTTACTACGCCATTTTACATGTAATCCAATTATTGCTCTGTGCTTTGCTCGCATACTCTATACATACGTACATACATACATACATACATACACTCATACATGCATTGAGAGCACTCTGATCTAGACAACCACCCGCTAGGTCGCAGGCCTATCGCGCTCTCTCTTTCGAACATTCCCGTGCACACGCACTAAGGAACTATGCAGAGAGTAAAGCAAAGTGTGCTCCCACTCTCGCCTCGCGTGCACAACATACGCTCACACTCACACTGACACCGCTCATTCTGGCAATCTCTCTTCCTCGCTCGCTCGCTCTCTCGCTTAGCTATGCATGCAATGTGTGATGTTTTGACTCTTTGTAGCGGTTTGTCTTCAGTCGCAGCAGCGGCAATGGCATAAAAATAATTTCCATGCCGCTCGCTGAATCAGTTTATTTCTGTTCTGTTGAGTTGCAGGAACGTGTTCTTTTTCTACTTTCCGTTTGATTTTATTTCCTTATTATTATTGTTATTATTATTATTCTTATTATTATTATCATTATTATTATTATTGTTAAATATTTGTTTCGCGTTCGGTTCGATTCGCTTCGGTTTGGTTTGGTTTGGTTTGGTTTCTCGTTCGTTTTGCCGTTCCGTTAACGTTTTTCAAATACCAAACAAAACTAAAACATAATCAACGCCAATTAATTTGCATAAGTTATCGCCTATCTTTCGGTTTATTTTGTTTTTCGATTAATACAAATACAAGTAAGATAAGCCAACCCAAAAATCAAATACATATAATAATAATAATACAAAAAAAGTGTTTCGTAATCGCGTCCAAATCGAAAGAGCAACAAGTTTTATTTACATTTCTGAATTTTTGATTTGTTTTTTCAAATGCAAAGGTAAAAATTTTGGCATTTATGTAATTCCCATTTGCGTTTAATGGCATGAAAAACGATTTCAAATATTTTTTTTAATTTTAAGCATTTCCCATTTTCCACTTAACCTCAAATAATGCGTCGCAGTAGTAGCAGCTGCCGCCGCCGCCGCCACCGCCGCCGCAGCAGAGACAAAATCTTCATCGCCTTCGTTTTGTTATTTTAAAATTATTTCGAAAATATAATTCTTGGTACTTCTGCCGGCTCTCAATACATATGCCGCCGTATCAAAGCAGCAGCCGCAGCCCCTCCCCTACCACCCCCCTGCCCCATTGGCCCCACAGTTGTTTGTTTATTTTTAAAATATTAGTTTTTCGCACGATTTGCGCTGCCAGCGCATGCAAAAATGCCCGAGAAAAGCGAAGGCAAAAAAATAAATAGGAAAATACGCAGCAAAGGTGAAAATTGTCGAATTTGAAGATTGAGAGGAAAAATTCGCATGGAACACAGAGCTGAGTAAAACACGTAGTGGGTGAAGGCCAAAGGCATTGAAAGTTTGCTTTATATTTAGACTCAATTAGCCCATAAATATATATATCGTATAGAACTGTTGTGAGTGACCTGTTGTGGATGGGGTATACACTGTTCTATAGCAGTGCTGATCTCATGTTAACTTTATATATTATATTATAAATTTATATAGTATATATTATATAATTATCTATTATATATTTATATATTATATATTTATATATTATATATTATATATTTATATATATTATATATTGAAATTTAAAAAAATATTAGAAAGGGTTTCAAATGAAACTAAAATTAATTTGGAAATTTGTTTAAGTATTTTTTTATTAGTTTCAAATGAAATTAAAATTAATTTGGAATTTAATTTAGCATTTTTTGCTAGTTTTAAATGAACTTAAGATTTAATTATAAATTGATATTAAAAAAAATATTAGAAAAAGTTTTAAATGAAATACAAATTAATTTTTATTTTATTTGAGGATTTTTGATTAGTTTCAAAGGAATTTAAAATTAATTTTGAATTTATTTTAGTATTTTTTATTAGATTTTTTACTATACGTTTGGCTTCAGGCAGGAGCTTAATTATTAAAGGGATTAGTTGATAATTATAATAATATTAATTAAAAATCTTTCAAAAATCAATAATTTCTCTTATTTTTCCTGCCTATTGTATCAGCTTATCAGCATAGCTAGGGTATACCAGATAGTACATTCAACAACCAATAAATATTGAATTATATTCCTATAAATTTCACAAAAAAAACTTTCTACCTTTTCGATCAATCATTGTAGCTTGTTTATAGGATATACTATGTATTACATTTGCTTTTCATCAAATTGAAATGGAAATAAATAAATATAAAGGCATTGCAACCTATTGGCTGTTGTGAGCTTTTGGCTAATAAGAACAATGGCTAATTGGATTGTTTAGCTAGAAATCAGATGAGTCAACACAAATTGTTGAGGATTAGGAAAAAGCAATATGAATAATGGAAAAACTAAAATGCAAGCGAAAGTATTTCAAGTGCAATAGAATAGAATAGAAAATTTTTAATAAATAAAATAAATTAAATTTTTTATTAATTAATTTATATAATAAATAAAATAAAATTTTTAATAAATAATTAATACAATAAAATTAATTAATAAATTTATTAAATACAAAAATGAAAAATTTAATTAAAAATTAAATTATTTTATTAAAATTATTATAAATAATCAATAATTGTGGAATAGATTTTTGAGCTGTGATAAATTTATACTTGATTTCAATAGAGCAGATATTTATTTCTTTACCCTTGCTGACTATTTACTTTCTATTATATTTAATTTATAAATAATGTAGAAGCTTTGCCCATATTTTTTTTCAAATTTTATATAAATATATATAATGAAATATGAAATTGATAGTTTGCATGAGCTGGAAATGTTTTCAATTTCCACTCTATACACTAATATATAATATATAACATTTTATGTATATATATATATTAACTTTCATTTTATATAATTGCAATAGAGTGTGTGCTTATCCGATTTCATTGCCTTTGACCTATTTGAGTTACGAAACTTTTTGCAATTCTGTTTGCCTGGGGGGGGTGCCAGCTCTTCAATGATTAGCTGGTGCGTCATTTTAATTACATCGATTTTTCCGTCAGTTTTCGGATCTATTTCTTCGCGTACCCGCATACAGCAACTGACAATGGGCAACAACAACAACAACAATTGCAAATAGACCACGTTGACATTTCTAGGTATTCATTAAAAATGTTGAACATGTTTCTGTTGCCGTTACCGTTGCCGTTTGCTGTTTTTACCTAGCCACAACCACGCACAGGTCCGGTACCGCCCCGCCCTGCCCTGCCCTATCCCTTGCCGTGTCCCTGAGAGCTGCATATATTTTAAATTAAATTAAAATAATTGATTTTACTTGCATTTCCTTTGTTTGCAGTTAACTTTCGGACATAAAGTACATAAAAAAATATATAACGTATACGTAGTGGGCACCCACTTAGCGCACTTATAACTAGGCTATAGCAAAAGGTTCAACTTAAATTTCTGTTTTCGACTACCATTTGCTCGTCTTGTGCGTATTAAGGTAAGTTGTGCTGCAGCTCAATCGATATAGCTAACATATACTATCTCTGTATAACTATATATATTATATATTTATTTTATTATCTTCTTTTCATTTTGCTTTTGGTTTTCTTTGCAGATTTGAAAACGCGTTACAGCAGTATTATCTAAAAGAGAACTCTTAACAATTCTAGTTTAATTTTCATTTGACAAGCAAGAAAGCAGTAAAGTTTTTCACTTCATTTAACATTTATGATTATATCTATATTTTTTTTGTCTTTTGAATTTGCCAACTAAACTTTAACGAGCTGAGTGTTTTAGAGTTGGTCTTAAGTATTTGAATGATTTATTTTTTAAGAAGGAGAATCTTTATATATATATATATAATATATTTATATAGGAAAATGTGAGCTAGAGTCTAGGTTGTATGTATTTTGTCTTAGATAAAACTAAAATAGAATTAGCTAATTAATTATAATTATTATTATAGCTTAAACTTAAAAAAAATATATATGTAAATAAAATTATGAACAAGTTTGTCCAACATTATAAATCAAGAAATCTCACATATTTGATTTATAATTTTAGACAAACCTCTTAATTATTTTATTTATTTATTTATTTTATTTTATTTATTTATTTATTTTAGTTTCCTTTTTTTATATTATTTTTGTTATATTATTTATTTTATTTTAATTATTTTATTTATTTATTTATTTAATTTTATTTTTTAAATTTTATTTTATTTAATTTTATTTATTTACTTGATATATAATTGAACTAAATACTTGATCTGAATAGTTTTTGTTTTATATCTTATATCTTATATAAATATAAAATATCTTTATATATCGGTATATATTAATTTATATACATATATCTTAGTATATAAATTATGATAGATAAAGGAAACATAGTCTACATTTTGTCATTTGTAAGTTATAAGGCTTAGAAGCTTACTTTGAAATAGGTTTGTATATAATTTTTGAATCAAAGTTATATAGAATTTCATAGATGTAGAAGTACTCTTATAAGAACTATTAGTGCTTTATAATTATAGAAAAAATCATTAATATTTCACTTGTGAAATGTGAAAAGCTCTAAAACTTGAACAAAAGTAAAATGTTTACTCAGACAAATTTACTTTTCTCTTTCTAATTATCAAATTTTGTAATAAGAAAACAGCCAATGACCACTTACATTATATATACAAATATATGTATCAGTAAATAGTTACAGTATAAGAGTTAAAGTGTAAGAGGTTTGTAGAATGAATACATAAACTTATAAGTGAGAGGAATCAAAGCAGTTTCTAGAATTTATATTGCCTTTCACTCCTAGCTGCAGCTCAGTTTAAAGTTTAGTTGGTATTGGTATTTTGTGACCTATCGATAATTCCTCTTGTCTCTTAATACATGTACTACTTAAGCTAATCACATACATTTGAGCATAAAATATTCTCTTAATTATCCTATACCAAATACAGCAGCAGCGAAATGGTTGAGGGTCAGACAGCGGTTCAACAACAGCAGCAGCAGCAGCAATCATCGGGCACTGGCAGCTCTAGTGCTGGCACTGGCGGTGGCACGGCTGGTGGTGCCGGTGGCGCCACCGCTGGCAATGTGGCCAACAGTCAAGCGCAGCAAAATGGTGGCTCAACGGCCACAGCAACGGCTGTGGTCGCGGCTGCTGCTCCGGCTGCAACAACCAACAGCAATGCGGCAGCCAACAGCAATAACAACAACAACAACAATGCAGCCACAAACAACAACAACAATAATAATAACAACAACAATAACAATAATAACAACAATAACAACAACAACAACGAACCGGATCCAAAAACCAATCTGATTGTGAACTATTTGCCACAGACAATGTCGCAGGACGAAATCCGTTCATTGTTCGTCAGCTTTGGCGAGGTGGAGAGCTGCAAGTTGATACGCGATAAGGTGACAGGTGCGTATGCATAAAAACAATTGATAATTGTTTCACACAATAACTGATAATTACATTCCATTAGGTCAAAGTCTGGGCTATGGCTTTGTCAACTATGTGAAGCAAGAGGATGCGGAGAAGGCCATCAATGCATTGAATGGTCTACGTCTGCAAAACAAAACCATAAAGGTGCGATAGATAATTACGGATGACTGAACATAACTGGGCTTTAACTATTAAATGATCTAGATGAAGTTATTCAATTGAGTTTCTATATATTATTTATTTAATTTACTATTTTTTCATTTGAATTTATTTTATATATTTAATTTAATTTTTTTATTTTTTATTTCTTTTTGAATTATTTTTATATATATTTGATTTATTTATTTTTTAATTCTTTTCAATTTATTTTATATAATTTTATTTTTATTTCTTTTTAATTTATTTTATAAATTTTATTTATTTATATTTCTTTTAAATTTATTTTAATTTTTTTATTTATTTTTAAAAATTTCTTTTGTTTTTATTTAATATAATATTTTTTGTTATTTCTTTTGAATTTATTTGACATATTTTCATATTTTATTTCTTTGGAATTTATTTTATATATATTTTTTTATTTCTTTTGAATTTATTTTATATATTTTTGTATTTTTATTTCTTTTGAATTTATTTTTTATATAAATATAAAATTTTTTATATTTTTAATTCATTTTATATATTTTATTCATTTTTATTAAATATTAAATACTTCTCATAAGTATATATTTAAAACTTAAATTTTCCCATTTCTAGGTCTCCATTGCGCGTCCCAGCTCGGAGAGCATTAAGGGCGCCAATCTATATGTATCGGGTCTTCCAAAGAATATGACACAGTCCGATTTGGAATCATTGTTCAGTCCATACGGCAAGATCATAACTTCGCGCATACTTTGTGATAATATCACTGGTAAGTTAATAAACAAACAAAACTCTATATATTATAAAGGCATGTTTCAGGCATGTCCTATAGCTATGAAAACTTTCTCTCTTACCATAAGCCAAGTACTTAAGATTTTCTTTATGCAGATTTTTGCCAACAAATCTTATGATGGAGAATATAATTAAATTGAAATCCATTAATTAATTTAAATATATATAAAAATGCATATCAATCAAGCATGTCCAAAATATATTAAATATCTTAGTTAATAATATTTTGTTTTCCAAATTTCGCCACACTTTTTATACGTTAAGTTCATATTTCTTTAAATAATGCAAACAATTTGTTTACCAATTTATTTTTTCATGTATTTATTGAACTACCCAAAAAAAATATATCCACATATATTTCGATCAAAAACTAAATCAGATGAACATGCGGCGGGTAGGTCTTTACTTTTTGTTTAGCTGTCTAAATCGCAATTAATCGAATTCTCATTTTTACATTGCTTGGCATTTAAATAATTTGATTAAATTGTATTTGTATTTAATTTGTTTTATATATTTTTTAAAATTTTTATTAAAAACTAAATACTTCTCGAAAAATTAAAAAAAAATTAAAATCTTAAAAATTGAGTTGCAGAAAATGTTTTAGGAAAATAATTGAAGATTAGATAAATTTAATATTTTTATAAGTATTATATTTAATTTTTTTATTATTCTGATTTGTTTTTTGTTTTTTTTTTTTTTATTTGTTTTATGTATTTTTTGTATATTTTATTAAATATTAAATACTTCAGGAAAAATTCAAATAAATTAAAATATTAAAAAATAAAATTTATAAATTTAAATAAATTAGAATATTAAAAAATAATATATTTTTAGTTTAAAAAATGTTTTATGAAATTTCTTGGAGATTTATATAGATTAACTATTTTAATTTGCAAAAAGGCTAAAAATAATAAAAATAATAAATAAATTATTTAAAAATTAAATTACATTCAGGGTAGATAATCAATCTCTAGAATAATAAATTATAAAATAAAAGTTAGCTTCAAATTATAAATTCCTAAACAAATTTTTATCTACTAATCCAGCAATTATAATAATAATATGCAGGGTATATTCTAGTTAAGCATGCCCAATTTTTATAGTATATTTAATTTATAATTATCCTATTGTAATTATTATTCGTTAAAGTTTTATTTTCTACCAATTATAATTTTGTACTAATGCATATTATGTTTTTATTTTCCTTACCTAAAACACTTGCCCAACGACAAAATACCCTCACCACATAGAAACGCATGCTGAGCACCTAGATCGTATGTATACTTAATATTTATTTTCAATTATTTTTTTGTTTTTCTTTTTTGTGTTCTTTGCTGGCTTTGATTTTGTGGTGCAATCTATCAGACTGCTGCCAATTCATATGCCTTGTTGTGCTAGCTGTGACAACTGAATTCGAAAATAAAAATATATTATTTTTAGCTAATTTGATAATTTTTATGTTCTCGCTTAGGTCTCTCCAAGGGCGTTGGCTTTATACGCTTCGATCAGCGCTTCGAGGCTGATCGCGCCATCAAGGAGCTAAACGGCACCACACCGAAAAATTCCACCGAACCGATAACCGTTAAGTTTGCCAACAATCCCAGCAGCAACAAGAACAGCATGCAGCCGCTGGCCGCCTACATTGCGCCACAGAATACGCGCGGCGGACGCGCTTTTCCAGCGAATGCCGCTGCCGGTGCTGCAGCGGCAGCAGCTGCTGCTGCCATTCATCCCAACGCGGGCCGTTACAGGTTAGCTGAACAAGTAATGCTGATGTTTGATATAGTGGGAAGAAGATGAAGAAGTGATGGGGGCTAGAATACGGCTAGATATTTAGCAGTTGACAGAGATTCAGGAATAGAATATTGTTGAGGTTTAGATATTTAAGTAAATATTTGGGAGATTAATATGGGCAGGATGAGTGAGTGTTGGAGTTGACTATGGAATGCTCTTTAACTTAATAAACTATTGAATTAGTTACCTTAAGTTTGCTCAGTAACAACTTGACTTAAATGCCACGATAGTCTTCAAGCAAGTATACTTGGATAGCGATGCAACCTGAGTCTTCTTTCCTCTGATCTGGCAGCAAAAAATAACACGTCCGATCGCCTCAAGTGTCAAAATCAAAGTGAATCTATTGCAATATGCAAGGAGATCAAGATGAGAGTGCGCCAACATGCGTGCTCAAGCAGCTTCATTTTTTCAACGCTCTCTCTCTCACATCTCTTACATGCATGGAGCATTTCTAATGCCTCTACAAATGAATAAGGTTTAACATAAGCTGTTTCACGAACTTGCGGATTCTATTATTAGATTTCGCTCTCCACTGCTCGTTTGTCTTCGCCTTGCTAGGAGAGTTCTTCGGTTGCAGCTTCGGCAAAGCGAGCAAAAGCGAGGGAAGCTTGCGTCTACTTATTTACCACTACAAACAATACTCTTAACCCAACGTACTAGCTAGAAGACTCAGATAGAGAACATCACTTACCGAAACGTTTCGTTCACTAACATGCATGCTCGAGCAATTTTAACGTTTTCTTTTACTGATCTTACAACTAACACTAACAGAGCTGTCTCGAGCATCTCCACCAATAAAACGATAGTTGGTTTCTGTTAAGCGCAAACTGCGAGCGTCGGCTTAGCCGATGATCAGCCGATGCGCAGAGAAAACACGAAGGCAACATGTAAGGAATAGAGAAAAACGACGACACAGCTGATTATAATATAAGAGATTAACTTAATAAATATGTATTCTTATTGAAAGAGAATATTAATGTTAAAGTAGGCGAAAGTTTTAAACTAGAAGTATTTTCAAAGAAGTTAAAAGTGTAAAGTTAAAGTGTAAAGAAAGAAGAGTTCGTTGTTAGCTTAAGAATACAGATGAGCATTAACTAAAAATATATTGTTAGTATAATGATCTTATAAATTGATAATGATCTTTTAAACAGATTATCTTATAAAAAGATAACAGATAGTAAATATAAACTGTTAGCATAAGATCATTATAGGTATAAGATCATTATGCTAACAATATATTTTAACTAACTGCTTATCTCTTTAGCAAATAGTATAGAGACTGAGTCAAGTAAAAAGCAAACACTTTTCAAATTGTTTAAAAACTCATTGATGCTCGCTTTGCTGTCTATGAAATGTAACATATGTCAACGACATGCATAAATGTCTTTGTAAACACTTTCAAAACAGATAGGGGCAGAGGTATTCATAAATTAACATTTCCGACGTCCTTCTCATAGCTCAAAAAAACTTTTAACTAATTCAATTTCCCCTTCTACCTTCCACAGCTCTGTGATCTCACGCTATTCGCCGCTCACCAGTGATCTAATTACCAATGGCATGATACAGGGCAATACCATAACTAGCTCCGGCTGGTGCATTTTCGTATATAATCTGGCGCCCGAAACCGAGGAGAATGTGCTCTGGCAGCTGTTCGGACCATTTGGCGCCGTGCAGTCCGTAAAGGTGCGTCTCTCAGTTAGCTCAAATAAGCTTTGTTAATGCTAATGCTTTACAGGTTATACGCGATTTGCAGAGCAACAAATGCAAGGGCTTCGGCTTTGTCACCATGACCAACTATGAGGAGGCTGTGCTGGCTATACAATCGCTCAACGGCTATACGCTGGGCAATCGGGTACTTCAGGTCAGCTTCAAGACAAACAAAAATAAGCAAACGTAATTATTAACCAAGTTGGCTGCTGTTGTCAATGCCAATGCGGCGGCAGCGGCGCTAGCTGCCAATAGTTTGGTGCTCAATCATAACAACAACAACTACAACACCCACATCAATATCAACAACAACAACAACAGCAACAACAACAACCACAACAACCATTCTGCCCACCCATTTGGCAAATATGCTAATCACAACAACAGACAGCACAACAGCAACAACAAGCAAAAACAGCAGACAACTTCAGGCAACAACAACAACAACAACAAACATTCGCTGACAACAACAACAAAATCAGCAACAACCACATCGAACAATCGTCACAGCAAACCGCCCACAAACAGCAACAACAGCAACACAACATCTACAAGCAACAGCAACAACAACAAGAGCACCTCCTCCTCCCATGCCACGTCCCATAGCGAAAGCGGCGCCAGTTCAACCAGCAACAGCAACATATTGAAAACCTCCACGAAATTCATCTACAATAAGCCACAAAATCATTTCGAATTGCTGCAACAGCAGCTGCAGTTGCAGCAGGAATTTGCCCAGTTCCTTACCAATGTGGCTAACAGTGCTGCCGGTAGCGGTTCCACTACCACGCCCAATACACACAGCAACAACAACAACCATAACAACAGCAGCAGCAGCAGCAACCACCACAACAGCAGCAGCAACCACCACAACAACAGCAACAACAGCAGCAACAGCAATGCAGCCAGCGGTTCACATGGCGCACGCAACATTGCAAACAGCTCAACGTTGAGCAGCGCAGCAGCAACAGTTGGCAACAAGAGCAATCACAGCCATAACAAGAACAACAACAACAACAACAGCAACAACTATCAATCCTCATTTATGCCATCTTGGTCAAATTGGTTTTTCTAATTGAAGCTGATACGCACCGTCTGGTAAATGCCCATTTTCAATTTCTTAATTCTAATTCTTTTGTTGGTTTGGGTTCTTAATTTTTTTGTAACTATATATATATCTTTATATATGGAAGTTTTTTTTTTTAATATTTACTTTTACGATTTTTGTATTAGATTTAAGTTGAAAGTTTTAGAAAAAAAAACAAATTTTTTAAGCATAAAGTACTTACTTTTTTTTTTTATTTTGAAAAAGTTTACAACAAAATTTTTTTTTAAATTTTGCTAAGTTTACAAATTTTGTATTGAAATATTTTTAATATATTTTTGTATTTTTTTTTTTTTTATATAATTTAATAAGTTTACAAATTTTGAATTTAAATATTTTAAATATATTTTTTGTATTTTTTTTTTATCTTAATATTATTTATTTTAATTTAATATTTATTTAATTTTTTTTTTCGTTCTCTCAAACAAACAAAATTCTCTTCATTTAATATTTTCCTTTGATTATCCTTGATTCATTTGCCATAACAGCAAATTTCTAGTCGCTACCAAAAAAAAAAGAAAAAAAGAAAAGAAAAATATAAAGAAGAAAACTTATGGTTAAGTTTTTGTTTGAAGAGAAAAGAACATACTCTAGAAATAGTTAATAAACGCTTTGGCAGAATGAAAACTAAAAGAAGGCCAAACCACCAAAAACTTGACAAAGAAATGAAATATTTAAGCTTATTGATAACTGTATAAAAACATAATAATAAAATGAAACAGAACTGAATGAAATGGCAACGTTTGGCATATGTTTGAAGGCATTTTTCAGTTGGACATATGTTTATAAATCTATATATATACATATATATAACTATATATATAGATATATATGTATGTGTGTAACTCTTGCTTAAAATAAAGATCGTATTGCATTATTATTATTATTATATATATTTATATAAATATATGTATACACTTAAATACACATTTTTTATTCAAAACTTTAATTCTCAAATATCATCATCTTAATCATTATCATGTGTTGAAGCAAACTTATCCAATTCCTAACTATGTTAACGACTTTATCTGAATCTGAATCTAATCTGACGAGCAGCAAAGAAATCGAATGTGCAACAAAAGCAAAGAACGAACAAAAAATTACAAAAAATCTATAAAAACAAAACAAGAGCTAAACAAAACAAAAAAAAAATACAGAGAATTTTTCGAATACAACGAATAAATGTTTAAGAAAAATTTAAAGCTAAAAAGCAAACTAAATACAGAAGGAAAAGAATACATAACTAAATATCATTTTAATAAATATAATAAATAATAAAAAAGAATAAATTTTAAAAAAAGAAAAACCTAACACAAAAAAAAAAACCAGCTAAAAAATATCTATGCACGCCATTCGAAAAATTGAAAAAGTCCAAGAAAAATCTCTACAACAACAAACAAAAATTCTTAGCCTAAAACTTAACTTTAAATAAAATGAAAAGTACGTAAATGAAATATTGACAAAATGCGTTTCAGCAAAACGAATTTGTTTCAACCAAAAAAAAAAATAACAAAACAGCAATAATAAAGGAACAACAAAAAAATATATTAAAAATAAAAACAAATTGCCAAATTAAATGTAAAAGAAAAGCCGAAAGAAAAATTCTTAAAAAGCAGAGTGAAAAAAAGATTTAACCAAAAAGTGATTTGAGCCGAGAACTAACGGAACGTTTCGACAAATGATATAGATGCATTTAAAAAAAATACAAAAACAAAAACAAAAACAAAAGCAAAGGCGAGAGATGGATGGAAGAAAGTATGATCAAAGTTCTATATAACACGAAAACATGGTGCTTGAGAGATTTCCTTGCAAAGCTAGTTGAATATGCTAGTAAAACAAACAAAAATATATATATATATATATAAAACTCTTGTTATCAAAATTTTTATTTAAAAAAAAAACAAAACAAAAACTCTTTTTGCATCCACAAAATCAAATCGGGAATTGGGAAACACTTAACTTATTCATAAACATTATTTTATTTACTTCGTTTTCTGAACCCGCAAAGTCAACTCCTTTAACAATTCGCAATGTTAAGACACATTAAACTATGCTATATATATTATATAAATTAACTCTATATAAAATCTATAACTAAAAAACAAAAAGAATATTATATATGATTAACAATATATTGATGTTGTGTATTGCAAATTTTAAATGTTTATACATATACATACATACCACAAAAAACACACACAAATTATTATAAATGCATATTAAGTCATGGCATAAATCACAAAACAACAAAACAAACACTTTCATGTATACGTCAAATAAATTTATTGCAACTATTTAAAAAAAAACAAACAGAAAAACAAAAACAAAAACAAAAGTAATTCAAATATTAACAACCAAATGATATGTATGTATATTTACGATAACGATTACGATTACGATTACGATTATTAAGTATGTATGTGTGTGTAGTGCGCCTAGGCGCTATATTTGTAGAGTTCAATGGCTTATTTCCACATGAAAAGCAAGTGAAACAATCGAATCATTCAAATCATCCGGAACTAGAATATTTCAATCATTCGAATCACTTGAGACACTTCATGCGCAAATGCTTGACTGAAACTTAACAAAAACCAAAAAAAAAAACATAAGAAAAACTGGTTGCTTTTATGCGATTTATAAGAACAAAACCTTCCAAAAAACAAAACAAAAACAAAACTTTGTAGAAAGTTCAAGAGAAAAACTATAAGAAGAAAACACCAAGAAAACCTTTTTTTACTAATCAGGCGCTCACATTTTTTTTGTGCAGTTGCCAATTGGATTAGGGAAAAGGTTAAGCAGAATGCGTAATGCAATTATTATTAACAAAAAAACAAAAAAAAAAAAAAACAAACAGCAACAAATAGAAGAACAACAAAAAGCAATCGATTATATACATTTTTTAAGATGAAAATGTTTTATAAATAAATTACCGAAGAAATGAACAAAACCCAAAAAAAAAACAAAAAAATATTAATATATAAAACAAAAAAAACCAAGAAAGTATTTTAAAAATTTAAACATATACATGAATACTATATATACAATATATTATATTATATATACATATTATATATATATATATATATATATATATATATATATATATATATCTTAACGGTATTGGTAACGAACAAAAACACCGCACAATAATATACAAAAAAAAAAAAAAGAAGAAAGAAAAGAAAACCAACAAAAAAGGAGTAAGAATACGTAATGCAAAAAACTCTGATAACAAATGGAAAAAAAAGTTAAACTAATGCAAACAAGACTAAACAAAAATAACAAAAAAAGGAAAACAATTAATAAGTATGAAAAGCAAGCTGGAAAAACTGAAAACGAGCAACTTTATAATTTTTACATGAAAATGAAACGCAATAATGTTAACATTTAAAGATTGAACACGATGAAAATGAAAAAGAAACAGAAAACAAAGCGCATATCTTGATAAAACAAACGAATAAGAAGAAGAAGAAGAAGAGTATGTTGATGAAATCTATTTAAAACAAAGATACGAAAAGTTACCACAAATTTTAACTGTAAACCAAACAAAAACAAAAACAAAAAACAAAAGGACGAAGAAGAAGAAGAGGAGAATGAAAGAATATGGTACACTTTTATACTTTTACACCAGTAACAGAAATATAAGGAAATCTAGTGCATACACACATACACTTACGTATAGAGTCAAGGATCTGGACGATCTTAGTTTATTGTCCGGTTTTCGTTTTGTCGTTTGTCGTTTCGAGGCACATTCGCGTTTGAAACCCAAAAAAGGTTGTGCAATGCTCTGCAGGCGGAACTGGAATTTGGAACTAGTTCCGGTCACCCTGCACAGCGCTCTCTTTAAATGTCTCTCTCTTGATACACAGTAACTAACACAGACACACACACACAACCACACACACACACACACACACACAGCTCTGAAACTCTAGTTAAAACTGTAGAGCTGAATAGTCGAGCATCATCTGTGGGTAATGTTCTAGGTATTTAAAAATGATGTGCTATAAATTAAATAAAATAGGCTTCTAGGCATAGTTTAACCAAAAACTGAACTGACACTAGTTGTTGATTTAAGGACTATTCGCACAGCAACAAAACAAAACGAAAAAACAAAATTCGAAAAAATATTTCAAAAAATTTTTAATTTCAAAAGTTTTAAAACAAAAAAAATCCCTAAGCTAAGCGAGTGTATTCCTAAGGCTATTTATTTTCTGCTATTTCTAGATATTTCTTCAAATTTTTGCTCAAGAATTCTAGGTATATAGAAATGTTTGTACATCTCATATATATATGCATATATATATATATATATTTCCACAGTTATTTCAATATTTTAAAGTTCTTTGTTTTGTCCCTTGTTTACGAAATGTTAAGCTTCTTCTTCCTACACAAAAGTTTTTTGGTCTCAAGATTTGCAAGAATTAATTGAAAAAAAAAATATATAAAAAACATATAACTATCCAATAAAAATTTCGTAGTGCATGTCATCAGTAAAGTAAAGTTCTCTTTCTCTCTATATGTTTGCATTAAATGTTAAAAGTAAAAGAAAACAAATATTGAAAAAAAAACATAAAGAAACCAAAAATGAAATGAAAATATATATATTAAATGAATTATGTATAAACCAAAACTTAGTCGAAAAAAAAAAAACAAAACCAAAACTTAGTCAAAGGTACTAATTTTAAGCACTCTTGTTAAATGCAAATCGCAGAACAGCATGAAACAATTGATTGATTGATTGATTGATTGATTGATTGAGTGAAGCGATCTTTGGTTCCAACTAGCTCAAGCTCTCAACCATTTGCATAATTTAATCAATTGCAATTATTTCTTATTATCGTCTATGGTTTAGCTTACGTATAGTACTTGAAGACAAGCAAAACAAAAAAAAAAAACATACTAATTATGCCAGATATATATATATATATACATGTACAACTGTATATGTATATGTATATATATATGAATATTATATATATGTGTAAACTATGCAAACGTTTTCTTTCTCGTCGTTATTAAAACATAGTCAAAATATTGGTGGACCGTATCGTATTGTAGTAGCAAATATTTAACTTAATCATCTCAGATAACAACAGAAACAACAACAAACAACAAACAAACAAACAAACAAACAAACAATTATTCCAATTTAATTACAAAGTGCATATTTATCTATTGAATTACTGTCGAATTCTCTACATATATATACACATATATATATATGTATATGGGCGCTGGATTTATTGCCACGCCCAACCACAACACACACACTGGACACACTCAACACACACACACACACACACTCCTTAAACAATTTTCTTCGAATTTTCATTCAATTAAAACTTAAACACAAAAATATAAAAAAACAAAGAAAATATAATATAATATTAAAAACAAAAAAACGAAACAAATTTATATAGCATATTTATGGTATACTCTGTGCAAGATTTATTAAGAATCAATTAAACTTCATTATGGATTACTCTGAGAATTTACAACAGCAAAAACAAAAAACACTCACACGAAACACACAATGAAGGAAACAACAACAAACAACAACAACAAACAACAATTTATTCAATAAAGCTATGAAATGATGTGTTTAAAAACAAAATTTTGAATAATTTTTCAAATGTGTAAAGGAACCAGTATAATTGTACTATGGAACTAGTTCATGGTGCAACTCGGGTAAGTTTCATACCTTCAATATATTGTAAGTGGTGTGGACTCTACTCTGTTATAAGCATAATATATACAACAAATCGATTTATTTCTTATTTTCATCTAATCTTAATTGATTTTTCTATTCATTAAGAAATTTTTGGATTTTTGTAAGAAAGATCAAAATTTTTCCCATATATTCTAAGTACTTGACTTAAAATATATGAAGTATTATACTCGTTCAGCAAGTGAAAAGAGTATATTGCTTTTGTATATCTGTCTCCTTTTACTCTACATATAGTCTATAGTTATATAAATGTTATTAAACCTAATGAATACTTCCTTGAGATGAAGTATTCTATAGTCAAGCATACCCTCTGATGTATGTTAATATTATATTGCTTGATGCAGTGGAAATATGTCAGTTATATATATAATTATATATACGTTATTACTGCTGGATCCAGTGGAAATATGCCAAATTGTGTTTCTGATAGCTTTATAGTTATATATACTTTATTACTGTTTTCCTATTATTATAACAGATCAGTATTAATGATAGCTAAAGCTCAATTTTCCTTTACAATATGTTATGTATGGGCTTTTGGGATACATGAATCAGTTTGAACTTTTGTTAATTTATTTAAAGCCGCGAATCAATTACAAAGTAAAAATCCGTGTAGACTATTAATGTTTATCCCATAAAGTATATACGATTATATACTGTTGATAAAGTTCAATAGCCAATTCGATTTAGTTCTGTTCATTCGTATATCCATCGTTCCCTCTAGCTAACTGCATTACAGGTTAACCTTAGGAGTATTACTATAATATAGTACTATATAAAGTACTATATATATACTATATTCTATAGTACTATATATACTATATACTATGAGCTAAACGCTCATTAAATGATAAGATATTACAAATTTTCGATGTCCTGGGAGTACCTTAACTTCATTAAATCCACGGGCAATGGTTGGTGCAAATCAAGAAATGAATCTAAGGTTTGACTTGTGGTAAAAGTATTTGCCCTGAAATTTCATTTCTATTGATTTTATATTATCTTCCATATGCATATTATTTGTCATGAATATAAACTGAGTTCCATGAAAATTTAAGCTATGCAAGACTTTAAAGTAGAACCTTGCTCTATATAGCGGAAGTGCTAGCCTTTAACTCACTTTGTTAGTCAAATTCTGCTTGACTTTACATATTACTTGAAACGAGACATAGAAGTAAACTGTAGATTCCATACGATACAATACGAAATATCTAAAGATATATAGATAGAGAGATAAAGAATAAAACTTTCTATTCAGCTGTTTAGTTAGCTGAATATAAAGTCTACTCCTTTATCTCTCTCAATTAAAGTAATCTATAAAGTCAAATGGCATTTGACTAACATAAAGAGAGTTAAAGGCTAGCACTTCCGAGAAGACTCCACTTTAAAGTCCTTTAAAAGGAGCATTGCATCTCTTGCGACTCTATGTTTGGCAGCGTGCACAAATAAAGTGGTTGTCAAATTGGTCGAGTTAGCTGAAAATCTTTCCTACTGTCTGCATATGCTCCACTTTCCATCCCTGCGTCCTGCCTGCGCTCCCTTCCTGCTGTTGCAGTGGCTTTAAATGTGGGAAGCTTTTAGGCGGCGACATAAATTGTGAGCTGGGAGGGGGGATGGGGTAAAAGCTGTGGCGTTCGCCTGTGCGAAATCTTACATAAATTTCGGTGGCATGCGGCATGTGGACAGCTCGAATGGCTGCAGCTGCCGCTGCAGCAGCCGCAAAGTGTGCAACGCAATGAGCTTTGAGGTTATGTAATATGGCTAGCACAGTTGAACAGTTAAAGTACAATAAAGTTTAAGGATCACGTTCATAGAACTCGGAGGGTATAAATATCCAGTTCTTGGCCAAATCGTTGAGAGCCTCCACCATCAGGCGACTTAGGACGGACAAGATGGTGCTAAGAGAGGGAGAGAGAAGGAAGGACATTTTGGTATTTGGAACTAGCTGGAACTACTTGCAGTTATGAACCACTCACTTGTGATCCACATGCGAATTGACATTGGGGAAAGGACTCTGCATGGGATCCGCCAAGACCACATCATCGTAGGTCTTGTTAAACTTGTTGCGTGTGCGTTCCGAGGGAATGCGCATGAAATTCGACTTGGATAGGAATTTCCAGAAGAGCTTCTCGAATATGGTAACGCGATGATCGATGGCCATGCTCAGTTCGATAATCTCGTTGGCATTCAGCTTGCGTTTCATGGACAGACGCTTGACCACCTCCTCGCGTTCCTTGAGTTTCTTCTCCGCTTCGCTTGGCTTCCGGGCGGGGGTTGCATCGCCGGCGGCGGTTGGGTCAAGGCCGACGCCGCCGCAGGGCGAGCAGGTGCCATCGACCTCGGTCGTAGTGTCGTCATCTCTTTCCTCGCGGCTAGACATGTGGACACGTATGTTGAGATGCAGAAAGACGTGCTCCACATAGCTATCCTCCTTCCACTTGGGATCATCAATGGACTCGACCTCGGCCAGCTCGGCTTTGGCTATTTGAGTGGCGGCATCCAGAACACGATGCACCTCCAGCACGATGGGTATGCGGCGAAAGAAGAGCAGACGGTCAAAGACGCTCACCTTGATCTCGCAGAGCTTCGAATGATGTCCCTTCAGGCGGAAGTTGGACGGCTCGAAAGTGACGGCAAAGAAGTCACTGATGATGTAACTATGAAAGAAGACATCATATTTGAAAATGTTACGAAACTTCGATTAGTTTATCTGAAGCTCACTTTTGCCAACGAAACTCCATGCACTTCTGCCCATAGTTGTGTAAATTGACGAGTTGTGTGCGACTCTCCTTGATGCACAGCTCAAAGCTCAGCCGATTCGGATAGATAATGTAGAGATAATCGGCTGACTCTCTGTCCTTAAGCGGCATGTCTGTTACCTCATGCTCATCTGTCAGAGCGCCACGCGCCTTGATCTTATAGCGTGCCTTGACATTCTCATATGTAAGCATTATGTCGACCTGAATGGAGAAGGCGTATTAGCATGGGGAAAGTAATGTAATGGATAAAAGGTTTATGAGACTGGGTAAAGGACTCTTTGCCCTTCCCTTTGTTAAGTCTAACTAAAGGACTATCTGCCTTTCCTTTTGTTAAGCCTAGCTAAGTGACTTTCTGCTTTTCTCTTTGTTGAATCGTGATTTAGTTTATCCAACAAGATTCATCTTTTGATCTGTGAAGACCTTAGTGATCTTATATGGATTGAGGAAGAGAGAGAGAGTTCAATTCGTATGCCTAGCTAGTAAGGACTTCCACTCTTTACCCTTACCCTTACCCTCTTACCCTTCTGTATGTCCGATTATATTGAAGAAATCAAACTTTCCTTAAATCATATCTCATCCTTAGCTCTATTTTCCTTGTTGTAGTTGCGCTTAAGGATCTATCTTTCTTTAATGCTTATCACACTCCTGAAAGACCTCATATATCTCTAGTTCATTGTGTCTACTAAAAGGCTGTGCTCTGCCCAGGGAAATAATACCCCATGGACATATATCCCCTAACCCAATCATTGACACTTCATTACAAGCCCCATTATCAAGCACTTACCTCATTCTCATAGTCCATGGGTCTATACTCGACGAGCAGAGGCCAGACGCTCTGCCTCGGCACAGTCAGATTCGAGTTGTGCACCTTGAAGCTGCGTTCGCGAGCCGCAAAATTGAACGAAAGATGTGACATGGTTATGTTCTGTACCCAAATCGCTTGTGTGACATGACGAAAGTTTCGAATATTTATGGGCAATAGCTCCGTGGTGAGCAGACAGCGTTCCGGATCGAAGGCTGTGACTTCCAGCTTAAAGTTCCAAACAAACTTGCGATTGTCGTTGGTGCTAACAGAGAGTAGTAGAAGACTCAAGCTTAGATGAGAAACGGAGTTTAATTACTTACAAGATCTCATAGGTGAGATAGTGTTCGCCATAGAGAAAGAAGTGAGCGGTCACCGAGATGGGCAGCACCTCGTCCGGCTTCAAGTTGAGCAGCTCCTGGCTGACATGGATGAGCCGGCGATGCGGACAGTGGAAGAGCTGACGGAACTGATTGAAGCCGACGCGTGTCTGCAGCGGCTGGCACTGGCAGTTCTGTATACGCTTCAGTTTCAGCTCCAACGGCTTGGCGGACATATTGCGCAGCCAGAAGATCATCTTCAAGGGCTGGCTCTGTATCTGGCGCAAGGGAATGGCCAGGACATGTTCGAACTCGCGCTTGTTCGAGCGAAGTTTCTTATTCAAGCTGTGGGAGGGGGGTGAGTGGGGGGTAAGAGACTCAAGGCCATTTCTTACCCCGTGATATCGAAACTCTCCCAATAGTAGAGCTTAAGTATGGGTGGACGTATAACGGTTAGATTCTCCACCATTAGCTTCTGATAGATGGGCACTGGATTCAGGACGCCCACGCAAGGACATTTCGACATTTTAAGTGTTTCCTTATTTTTTATTATTATTTTTAGAAATAAATATTTTTAGTTGCCTCGATTTCAAAGTGTAGAGATTTAAATTTGATGTTTACTTTTCGGCTACATTTGTCACACTGTGCCTGTGCCCCCGGCTCGACTTGGGCACGTTCTTTTAATGCCATTAGAAGTTTGCACTGCACGGCCCGAGGCGCCTCTGCATGTTGCACACTCGTAAATATTCATAAATGGTCAGCCGCACATACGACGAACACCTACGCCAGCAGCTGGGCTGGGCTGGGCTGGGGGTCAACCCAGCGCCAGATTCTTTTGAATGATGCAACAGCAGTAGCAGCACACACACACACACACACACACATGCACATGCATGCAGTCTGCATAGCCCTGAGCTTTTCCGAGTGTGCTGCATAAAGTGGGATTTTGTGGCATCGTTGTGCGTGGCATCTACATTTTGCATCTTTTTGCATACAAAGAAAATTTTGCTGGCCAAACAAAACTTTTTATTGAGCATCTTAATAAATTGAATAAACAAAAGAAATTTATTTGAATTAGAAATTATTTTTATTATTGTTCAAGTTGAGTGTGCTCTGGCATAAAATATATGCGATTTTTAGTCTAAAAATATATTTTATTATTAGAATATTTTTAAATTTTAATATCTATGAAAATGAAGGATGGAATAAACTTAAATATCTGTTAGCTAAAGTAAATATTTTAACCCAATTTAATAAAATTAATTTCATACGGTTTTTTCTCTTAATAATGAAATATTTTAAAATATTTAAGAAAATTTCTAAACATTTTTCTACTATTTCAAATAATATAACATTTTTAATTTGAAAATATATTTTTATTAATATTGAATAATTTTAATCTCAATTCAAATTCATGATAGAAATTTATAGATAAAATATGTTTATATAAATATCTCAGCTAAAGAGTAAATGCTTAAAACTTTTTTTATATGAATTTTATTGAATTAAGTTAATTAATGATTTTATTTATTTTATTAACTAAATATTTGCATATATGTGAACAATTTCTTAAAGTACTCATAATAAATACATTTAATTAGAAAATATATTTTATATTGTCTTAAATCTTAAATCTTAACATCGAATCCAATTTCGGTTAAAATATACTTAAATATATTTATTTTTTTGTTTAGAAATTGTATCAAATTAACTTAATTTAATTTTTAAAATTTTCTCTTATTACAATTTTTTAAATATTTTCTTTCTCTTTTCTAAAATATAAAATTTTTATTTTTTTAAATATAATTTATAGTCGAAATATTAAATCTAAATAAGTTTAGAATTAATTTAAAAATCTTCGGTATAAAGTCTTTTTTATAGGAATTTAAAAGAATTTTAATTTATTTTCTTTTATTTGAATATTTTTTCTACTAGAAATTTAATTTTCTTTATAGCCTACTTGCTGCTTTACCAAAACCTTCTACCATAAGTTGAGTTGGCATAGTTCTTAGCCAGCCTTCACTTTACATCGCTTTGGCTTAACACTTTCACCTGCATATACCCTTCCCCATCTAACTGTAGGTAACTGCAAAGTCAAGCAGAACTCAACTTGGTTAAACGTATATCCTTATATATGTTAGCTTTTTGTTTTTTTTTTTTTTTGTTTTTGTTTTTTGTTCTGTCTCCGCACAGCTTGCAGCATTGTTGGCAGTTGCAAGCAATCAAAACAATAGCCAGGACTTAGCGGAAGTAACTAACGTGTAGTACGCATGAATACATAAGCTGGCTGCAGGTGCGAGTGAGCTGACAATATGTGGGGAGGGGGGGCCAGATTTGCATGCAACTCGCAGTTGGTGGCACCAGCCGATAGCGATTCCTTTTGCCACGACCCCCCCGATCCCGCCTCTGACTCTGTCACTGGCCCCAAAGGGCAACGATGTCGTTGCAATTCGTTTTATTTGTCGATTGACAAAGTGCCAAAGGCCAAAACCAAGTTTGTGTGTGACTGAATGTGATTGTGGGTGTATAAATATGTGTGTGTGTGTAAGTGTGTGTGTGTGTGAGTCTGTCTGTAAGTGTGGCAAACAAACGAGCAAGAAAAAGACATTAGTGCCAACGCGCCTGTCAAAAACAAACCCCAAACACGCGTCGCAAACGACATCATATGTGGGCGCCAGTTGCCAGTTGCCAGTTGCCAGTTTGCAGCGAGTCGAGTGCATTGAGGCATTGAGGCAACATCATTTACAGTTAGTGCGCTGACAATTGCAGGCTAGCACTGTGCGCATAAACGACAATTAGATGGACCCCAAGCAATCTGGCACAGTGGACGCTGCAGATTGTATGAGGCGCCTTTAAGGTGGGGGACATTAAAATGCAAAGAATCTCTCTAATCTAGTTGAAATCCTTTGGCAAAATAAAAATACCATGGGCACAAAAAATACCATACTAAAATATTAAAATACTAAAAACTAAATTTAAGGAAGTTAAAAATTCAAGATCGAATTATGAATCATATTTTGTTTAGAATATACTGAAGCAGATATGGTTGTTTAATTATGAAAAATACTATTTGGTATTTAAAAAAAATATAGCAAAAAATTATATACATATATTACTTATAATGTATTTATTTTTAGAATTTTGTATTTGATTTTGGAAATAATTGACATTTTTGAGTATAATTTTTGTATTTATAAGAAAAATACAAAAAAAATTTAGTTAGTATTTTTATACATATTTTAGTATTTTTATATATTATTTAGTATTTTATACATAGTTTAGTATTTTATACATATTCTAGTATTTTTATACATTACTTGGTATTTTTATTCATATTTCAGTGTTTTTAATACATATTTTAGTATTAAATATAGTATTATAAAAATACTGACATGTATAAAAATACTAAATAATGTATATATATTTAGTATTTTTATACATGTCAGTTTTTTACACGTTAGTATTTTTATACATATGTTAGTATTTTTATTCATATTTTATGGTTTTTATACATATTTTAGGGTTTGTTTTATTTATTTTTAGTATTTTTATACATATTTTAGTATTTAATACATTACTTAGTATTTTTATATATTTTAGAATTTTGTATACATTGTTAAGTATTTTTAGACATCATTTAGTATATTAATACACTATTTAGTATTTTTACATATTTTATTATATTTTTATACGCATTTTAGTATTTTAATATATTGTTTAGTATTTTTACATATTTCAGTATTTTTTATGCATATCTTAGTATTTTAATTTAGTATTTTTTACATATTTTAGTATACATATTAATATTTTAAAAATATATTTTATATATTTTAAAAATATATTTAATGAATTTTTAAAATATTTTAGTATTATTTATAATATTTTAATATTTTTAGTATTTATTTAGTATTTCTATTTAAGCAATATTTCTACCCCAAAAACAATGCCTATTTGCAACAGTACTGTTAATCGACAAGCATTACATCAATCACAGCACACCGTGACAGCATCGCATCCGCGCTTATCAATCGCCAACCCATCGAACTCCATTCACGTCGCTTTTTCCGATTCCGATCCCCCGAGCTAAATAACAATGGTGCAAAGTGCATGGCCAGAAGACACAGAAGGCAGCTCTGTAATTGTCGCTCGTCAGCAGAGCAGAGCCAAGCGCTCGTTGAGTGTTTTTTGCAGTTTCCCAACGTTTCAGCGTGCTCGTACTCGTAAAGCCACTCAAATGCGGCCCGTTTCCAGTCGTTCCGCCAGCTCGACTGCGGGCAGTATTTAAATTGAATGCAGCTTCAACAAATTTTTTGCGGGGGACACTTGGCGAGTTGCTGGCGACAACTTGTTGGCCAATTGTTGTGTGGCTTGACTTTGAGCAACTTTTCATGTTTCGGTCAACCGTTTTGTGGCCAATCAAAAGAGCGTCGAGTACTTGGCTAAAATAATGCATATATATTTATATATATACATATATATATATATATATATATACAAGCACTTGTAAAATGCATTGAGTGCGGTCGTCGCCTGCAGCATAATTATGGCATAATTTGCCAGCCTCAGCTATGCCAACTAATTATAGAAAAAGAGGAGTGAGGGTGCTTTAGTTGGGTATGCCTGACTAGAAGTTACTTTCACTTGCATGTTGAGCTATTGTTTGTTGTTTTTTTTTTGTGGGCATAACAAATTGATTTTTTATTCATATTATAGAAAGGAAGTTTATATTGAATGAAAAATATGAATTGTAGTGGTTTAGGGGGGAATGCATGACTAGAAACTACTCTCACTTGCATGTTGAGCTGTTGCTTGTTCCTATCTTGTAGGCATAACAAAAAATGATATATAGTAAATTGATTATTTCTTATAGATATTAGAGAAAGCTGAGTATAGATAGACAGAAAAATATAGGTTGTTTTGGTTTAAGGGGGTATTCCCGACTAGAAATTATGCTCAGTTGCATGTTGAAATTTAGTTGCATTCCTTTTTCTAGGCATATTAAAAAGTTATATATACCAAATTGATTTTTTTTAGTGATTTTATAGAAATGGGAGTATATATTGACATAAACATATAGATTGTTCTGGGCATTATTTTATAAGAACTATTAATTTATGTTAAACTTTAGCTTTTGATTTTTATGAAATCTGATGAAACAGCTTAACTTGTTATACTTATAGAGATTATATATATCTGTTATCTAACTCTTATATCCCTTATATCCCTTTTAACCCTTATACCACTTATTCCTCTTTTGCCTCGTGTAATCTTTAAGTCCCTCATACCCTTTGACTCCTTACACCTCTTATATCCCTATGACTCCTAATAGAGCTTATACACTAAGTTGAGGGCTTAAAGCAGTTTACTATTTGCTTGAAGATGACTTTGAGTTACTCTGTTTTTCGTAATAGACTCTCAAAAAAAGTAGAATGTGTGTATGGTACTGGCTTAGACAGAGCTATCTCTAAGCCTCTAAGTCTATGGAAGACTATTTGTAAAGATAGGTCTGTCTAAGCTAAGACCATACACACTCGGCACCCTCTACTAACCTACTAATTGAAAAACATATTATATATATCACTCATACATTCAATTCCCCTCACCAAAAACCCAATTAAAGCAAAAGCCAAACTACCCCTTTCCCTCTCAATTAACAGCGTATAGCTGCGCGCCCATCGCGCTGCATCCTTTTGGGCGTCACTCTAAGAGCATATGGCAATTAAAAAGTTTTCACCCAAGTACATTTTTTTTTTTTACCAGCTCTTCAGGCAGGTGGTAAAAGTTGCCAGCGAGCGGTGCATGTGCGAAACGCTGGCTGGCGAAACGGGATGCGTCGAATTTTCAGGCACTGCCTCATGTTGAGCGTGAAAAAAGATGCGTTTTCAGCCTGTGGGAGCAGCCAACGGCAAAAGACAAAAGAAACTTTGATCCACGAAAAATGTGACACGTTAATTTAATTTTTTCGTAATTATCGCAAGTTTATTTGGTAGGAAATGTGTGAATGTGAAGGTATAGATGGAGTATTTTTGTAGTATTTATACTCATTCACAAAGTGAAATGAGTATATTGGTTTTGTGCAATGTCCGTCACGCTGTCCGTCCGTCTGTCCGTCTGTCCGTATGAACGCAAACCATTTGCACAGTTTTGAAGCTAGAGAGTTGAAATTTGGAATATATACTCGTGTATACCCTCGAATTATAGATTTTCCCGATACGCCCACTAGGGGCGTGGCAAATCGGAAAATGCATTTGCCCATATCTCAGAAACACTACTTCTAGAAGTGCTAGAGAGTTGCAATTTGGAATGTAGACTTGTGTTGACAACCCAAGTTGAAAAAGCTATGGCGGATATATCTACGCCCATTGGGGGCGTGGCAAATCGGGTAAAACTGTATCTTCTACAGTTTTAAAGCTAAAACGCCCAAATTTGGCACGTAGGTTACTGATACGATCCTATGAAGATCGACCAAAAATCTATATATCCACGCCTACTAGGGGCGTGGCAAATCGGATCTGACTATATAGTGATTTTTCAAATTCTGTAATATTTTGAGCACTATTGATGCTAGAGACTTGAAACTTGGTATATATACTCGGGTTGACAACCCAAGTTGGAAAAGATATGGCGGATATATCTACGCCCATAGGGGGCGTGGCAAACCGCAAAAGTTTGTAGCTCCTACAGTTTTAGAGCTAGAAGCTTCAAAATTGGATGGTAAGTTACTGGTGAGCTCCTCTATCGATGACCCAAAAATAATTTTTACGCCCCTTATGGGGTATGCCCGGCTAAAAAATACCCTGTAATTTTCGCATTTTTTGAGTGTAAGCATCCAAATTTCACACTTACGTTACCCTTCACTACTTCTAAGAACTGGCCAAAAATTATATGTCTACGCCTACTGGGGGCGTGGCAAATCGGGAAAAACTATACGTTTTTCCGATTCTCAGTGAGAAAATCAGAATTATATACAGATATTACTGCTGATCTCCTCTATTGATTTCCAAAAAATTATATATGTACAAACCAACTGTGGGCGTGGCAATGGGCGTGATCTGTGGGGGTGTGAATGAGTATCCCGCAGTCGGTAGCGCCCGACTGCAACGTTCTTACTTGTTTTTATACCCTGAACCCATTGAAAATGGGAAATCAGGGTATAATGTTTTTGTTGAAATGTATGTAACAGGCAGAAGGAGGCGTGGCAGACCCCATAAAGTATATATATTCTTGATCAGGGTGACAAGCCGAGTCGATTTAGCCCTGTCCGTCTGTCCGTCCGTCCGTCCGTCCGTCCGTCCGTCTGTCCGTATGTTTGAACGCGTCGATCTCAGAATCTATAAGAGCTAGAGACTTGAAATTTTTTTATGTAGATCCGTGTATAGCACGCGCAGATCGAGTTTGTTTCAAAAAATCGATAAATTTTATCGTTTTAAAGTTATCGATTTTAAACGTTATCGAAATTTAGTTATAAATTTATATCTCCCACATCTTAAGAGCTAGAGTTTCCAAATTTTGTATTTAGCATGATATAGAGTTTATACAATTTTGGTTTTTGTCACATTTTGGATACCATCCCCCCTTTCCTTCCCTTCCCCCCAAACTTGTAAAACCCGTATTACAAATATTGCTTTAGCAAATACATACATATAAATGACAGAATCACGCTCTGAAAGTTTGATTAAGAAACTCCTTCTACAAAAGAAGTTATTAAACATTTCATTTCCCTTAGTAAAGCCTATGAGCGCAGCCCTATGAGAGCAGGCCACGCTCAGTCGCTGCGCTAACTGCGCAGTCAGCAGAACGCGTTCTTATGCGTATGTGTATGTGTGTATGTGTGTGTGCATGTATTGCTTGTATATATGCATATGTTAAATAAGCATAGAATATTTGGAATACCGGCTTTTCGCAGGGTTCAGGGGATCTCCTAGTCGGGTACCGCCGACTAGAGCTTTCTTACTTGTTATATATATATTTGTGTTTGAAATCCAGAAGTAATAGTATTTGTCCGCTGCTACTTTATCTATAAGAGAGAATATTTTTAGTATTTTTTCGTTGTTTTTTGAGCACGATTATACTATATTTCTTTCTTCTTTCCCTCTCTCTCTCTCTATCTCTCTCTCTCTTTCTATCTCTCTCTCTCTCTATCTCTCTCTCTTTCTCTTCCTTTACCAGTTTCTCTTGTCTTTCGCTCCCTCGCTTTCCCTCTTTCTCTCTGTCTAGTCCTATCGTTGTCTTCCTCTCCGTTTCTTTCTTCCCAACTGGCGCTTTATCTCTCTCTTTCTTCTTCCCCCTCTCTATTTCCTGTTTGTCTATTCGTCTCTCTCTCTGTCTATCTCTGTCTCTCTCTCTCTCCTCTCTTTCAATCTTTCTCCCTCCCTCTCTCTCTCCCTCTCTGTCTTTCTCTCTCTCTCTCTCTCTCTCTCTCTCTCTCTCTCTCTCTCTCTCTCTCTCTCTCTCTCTCTCTCTCTCTCTCTCTCTCTCTCTATCTCTCTTTCTTTATCTCTTCCTCTCTTTCTATACCGCTCTCTCTCCTTCTTTCTCCCTCCCTCTCCCTCTCCCTATGCCTTCGTCTACCTCTTTCTTTATCTCTCTGTCCCTCTCTCTCACTCTAGCTACTCTTGCCTTCTCTTGCTGTCTCTCTCTCTTGCTCTCTTCCATTGTGTTTTTAATGTTATAAATATCTCTCATTTATCAGATTCGTTCTTTACAATTCTTTATTATTCCTCTTCAACTTTTTAAACACCTTTTCCCACATTATTTGTTTAGCTAGGCTAAGTTCATAAAGTTTCTTTCTAGTATTTTTTATTGCCCGCATATATAGTATATCTAGTTTGACATTGAATTCTCAGACGTTTCGTATTATTTTCATGAAAACATTTATTTAATTGCCTGTCCCAGGCAGATGAAAGTTTTCAGTGCTTGTAAGCGAACGGTGAGTAAAATATATTGTTTAGATAAGAGCCTGTTATTTAAAGTGCACCGGTGCAGGGGAGGGGAAGCTGGGGGCGTGGCAGTTAGTGACACTCGACATCCGATGTGCCCATTTTCTATGCGATGCCAAGACTGAGTGAGTGAGTCGAGGGCAAGGCAGAGGAGCGGAGTGAGTGCATGGCTCCTGTGGCAGCAGCAAACAATTATTGTTATTTCAATTTAAATGCAGTGTGCCAGCCCCTCAACAGTAACAGCAATAATAATAACAACAACCAGGTAGATGCCCACCCCCCGACCAGCCAGGTAGATCCCATTCACATTCCCTCCTGTATTTGCGGGCTTTGTGCGACGCTATCAAAATTATACACCTTGCAGCTATGAACGGAGCTGATGTGATGAGTACTTGAGAGTGTAGGGGCTAAGGGTAGCATAGGTCCGACATAGACAGAGGGGGAGAGGGAGAGAGAGAGAGAGTACTGTGTAACGGTTGTTGTGGCTACAGTCGGTTCATTGTAATGCAAATTACGTATACGCCATGCTGGACGCTGCTGTTCGGCCTCGACTTTTGCTCTACTAAAAGTGCCTTCATTTCAGTCTCTGTGTGTGTGTGTGTATGCATTTTGACCGTTTTTCATTGTCAGCTCTCAAAAATAATAATAATGAAAATGCGAGCTCTTTTTGAAGCCTTACCAGCCTCGGTGCAGCTGCACTCAGATAGAGCCAAAAACCAAAATTTGGTTAGCAAAAATCCAATTAAACTATGAAACAGCGTGGAAAATAATTTAGTGCCTGTGTGCGTGTGTGTGAGAGAGAGTGTGTGTGTGTGTGTTTGTAGCTATTGAAATTAAAGTTAAAATCATGTTTACTGTGCGCTGACTAAAGGAAATAAATCAAGTAAATAAAATTAAGTTAAAGTATTTGTGGGGGAATGGCATACAGAATACCCTGGCGAAATATTTTAACAGAGTTTATCAATTTACATTGGAATATTACATTATTTTATAAATTTTGAATTGCAATTTTTCATTTATGGTTTTATTTTTGGCTTAGTTAGCTAAAACATTTAATTAGTAAATATAGTATAAGCTTATATCTATTGGCAATTTATCATAAGAATTGCAAAATTAGTAATGTCTGTGTAAAAACTTGTATATACACACAAAATCAGTTGATGAAAACTAAATTATATATATTGTATATACATTGATCAAACAAACTTGCAGGCTTGCGGCTTTTGTCGTCTGACCTGACACCAAGAAATAACACGTCCGACCGCTTCGAGCTTCAAATTCAAAGTGATTCTATTGCAACTGAGACTGTGTTAACATGCATGCTTAAGCAGCTTTGTTTTTTCAACGCTCTCTTTCACTCCTCTTACAACTGAGCAGCTTGCAGGTAGATCTGTCGCCTCACGAGCATCTCCAACAATCAAACGATAGTTGGTCTCTGATATGTTTGAACTACGTACTTCGGCTTAGCCGATGATCAAACCGATGTGCTGAGAGAACGAAGGCAGAAGATAGAGAACAGAATGAAAAGGAACTTCGTTATTTCAATGTTCCTCTTTCACTCCTCTTACAACTAAGCAGCTTGCAGAGCTGTCGACGCACGAGCATCTGCACCAATCAAATCATAGTTGGTCTCTGATATGCTCGAACTGCGAGCGTCGGCTTAGCCGACGATCAAACCGATGTGCTGAGAGCACGAAGGCAGCAGGTAGAGAATAGAAAGTAAAACGGCACGACTGACCGAAATCAATTTACAACAGAGAGAGAGAGAGAGAGATTTATCTCTAGCAACTGTAACTCTCACTCACTCCTTATACTCAATCGTTTTGTATGTTGAGAATGATCGTTATGCTCTTCCGCAGTCCACTTGAAGCTAAAGACGTCAGCATTGTAGATAAAGAGAGCGGGATGATGGGATTCATGTTTGAATAGCTAGTGAAACGCTGCGAGTAGCTGAGAATCTTAAACGTACTTCCAGTAATTGGAAGGGTCTTATGTTGTATATATTATATATATTACATATTTATAGTTGAGTTCATATCTTGCATTTCAAGTTAGACTCAACTTATATTCTTTTTGGCTATATTGCTTTGCTCTCTGTAGCTAACGAATGAAATTTGTATTATCTTATAAGATGACATGCTGGTTAGCTTCGATCAAGTCTTTATGCTTCAACAAGTTATTTTATATATTATTGATTTCATTTTAATTTATTTTCAACTTTTAATTTATTTCTCCCCCATTTATTTTCATTTTCTTCATCTAATTTCATTAAATTCTCTATCTACAGCATCTGTTCGCTCAATATCACTCATACGCACCATCTCCACATAGAATATCACACATACGCTCAGTGCTCTGCTAAGGATTGCCGAAAACCTTAGCTCTCTGGCTTATTGGTTTAGCTCTGTTCAAAGTTAAGCTCAAATTGGCAAAACTAAATCACAAACACAAGTTGAGAGAGGCCAAAAAGCAGAACAGAACTTGTTTCCTTCGCCCGCTGTCCAGCTGAAAGGAAATGCAACATTTTGTAGCCGGAAATGCAGTCAACTAACTTTTCGCATGCAGCTTAAGAGCCCCATTCGATGGGCATCAGATGGCATCAGCGGACTTGGTTAGACTATGTCTATGTCTATGCCAGAGTCAGAGCCAGGAAGTTGTCGCATTTAAATGGAAAAACTTTAACACAATGTGCAAGAGTGAGGAAATACAACAACAACAACATCATCAACAACAACAACAACAACAACATCAACAACATCGACAGCAATAGCAACAAATGGAAAACATTTCAACGTTAACCGTCGCTTGAAACAAACGAGCAGCTTAGTCAAAGCCACAGACTGCGAACGGAAACCGCATCCGAGCTGTCATCAATGTGTTGAACCGCGATTGCAGCCGGAACAATGAAGCTGCATGCCACGCCCCTCCTCCCCCAAACGCCTCTGCCATAGAGCCAAGTGTTGTAGCCCAACTCCAGCCATGGAGCAAATGAAGCCGATTTTGATTAAGTTGGTGTTCATAGCTAGGAAATAGTTATGGCTTTTTGAGCGTTGCGAGTTTTGGGAGAAAGTGGCGAGAGGGAGCGACAGAGATAGAGAGATAGAGAGAGAGAGAGAGAGGCAGAGAGAGAGAGAAAGAGAGATAGATAGAGAGAGAGAGAGAGAGAGAGAGAGAGAGAGAGAGAGATATAGAGAGAGAGGGAGAGAGAGAGAGAGAGAGAGATAGAGAGAGAGAGAGAGAGAGAGAGAGAGAGAGAGAGAGAGATAGAGAGAGAGAGACAAAAGGTAAGCTTGCATTTGACAAATTCTTTTATTTATTTGTTAAGTAAAGAAATGTTTGAGAAATTTGAGAAAAATTTTACTTTTTTCTAGGTTTTAGATATGTTTTACAACTTGCATTTGTTTTTCAATTTATCCAATTTGTACAGAATTGGAGAGACTTGAGAGATATGAGAAACTGAGCTTTTGACGGTAAAAAAAAGATTCACGATATGACTAAATATTAATTAAAATTTTTGAAAGATTGTAGAAAGTTAAAATTGGCGAATCAATCTTTCTGACATATCTATCTATCTATAAACTATAGATATAAACAAATATGTATCTATTTATCTATTTATCTATCTATATATCTATCTATCTATCTATCTATCTATCTATCTATCTATCTATCTATCTATCTATCTATCTATCTATCTATCTATCCATCTATCTATCTATAAATTCAAGTCTAAAATTATTTCAATTTACGTGAATTTTAGAGTCTTATGCTTGAAAATCAAATACTTGAGTTCCCAAATGTTCAGCAAACATATAGTCTGTTTGAGCTACAGCAATCTGGCTAAACAGGTCGTTGCTCTAAAGATCGATCGTTTTTCGAAAGGCTGGAAGTATCCAAATTTACTATAGCTTAAACATTTGGTTCGTCGAGTCTTTGTCGTGTAGAGACGAGCTCTTAGCTTTTATTATAAATAAATTAAAAATTTTTTTTATAATAATAATATAATTTACTAAAATTTGATTCTCCACTCAACAATTCCCATAAACTCCCTTAAAGAAATTAAATACAATATTTTATATTATATTTTACATATCATATCTTCAGTTAAAAATGATTTTTAGTTGCAGTCTTTTATGTTTTATAATTTCAACTTAACAAACCAAATCTTGATCACATTATTTCTCACACCGCCTGCTTTACGAACTGTGTGAAAGACGTCTTAAATTAAGTTTATCGCAGATCATAAAAGTTATTTATGTCAAGAGCCATATACCATATTGCCATAAGTGAGTTGAATGTCAAAGAGTTTTTGATACGAAGTTTCCTTTATGTCATAGCAGCTAAATGCAGTTGAAATTTTATAACTTTTTTTTGTAGCTCTTTTTATATGCACTTAACCCATTGAATAGGGGTAATCAGGGTATATGGGTTTAGTGTAAGTGCTTGTAGTTGTCTGTAGGAGGCGTGGCTGATAGCATGAATTATAATATATTCAACTTAGACAAACTGAGTTGATCTAAGCATATCTGTCTGACTGTCTGTATAGATTGATTTGCTTCTGCCCCCAAAAATTCTTTAAAACAAGCATTGAATGCTTAGAATAGCACCTATTCGCTGGTTTCCGGGTATTTCCTAGTCGTTCACTCCCCACCTAAGACACTCTTGCTTGCTTTAGTTATGAATGTGCTTGCTGCAGTCATCAAACAGTCATCGTCAATCAGACTGTCTGTCAGCACACAAACAGGTTGACATCAAGTTTATATCAAACAGATATCCTGTGCTTTATATAGTATATACATATATATATTTGACTGTAGTTTAAGCAAATATTTTTGCTAGCTGTAGCTTTACGTGCGTTGCCACAAAACTTTCAACTTTTTTACTTTTTACTCTTGGCCATTTAGTATTTCTACTTTTTTTTTGTTGTTGTTGTTGTTGACTGCCAACGGAATATTCGCTCTGAATATTTAATTGTGCGAATGTGAGTGTGTGTGGGTGTGTGTGTGTGTGTGTGTGTGGGTGCGTGGGTGCTCTGTGTGTCGTTTTTGGTCTGTGTGTGGTTGCATATTTGCGGTGCTTTTTGGCTCTTTTTCGATTTTCGAAATGCGCTTTTAGTTGTTTGTTGTTTGCATTTCTT
Source organism: Drosophila nigricruria (assembly GCA_037075265.1). Classification (NCBI taxonomy): domain Eukaryota; kingdom Metazoa; phylum Arthropoda; class Insecta; order Diptera; family Drosophilidae; genus Drosophila; species Drosophila nigricruria. The sequence continues at coordinate 6,715,320 of JBAMCI010000196.1, read as the reverse complement.
TGGCAGCGTTGTCTGAGTTGTTGTTGTAGTTGTTGCTGTTGTTGTTGTTGTTACTGTTGCTGCCGTTTCCTTTGTTGTTTTTGTTTTGACAACGTAACTGGCAACTGTGTACACAACATTCTTAGTGCCTGGCTTTTTTTTGGCAGTCGTGGTTGGCTTATATATACATACATATATAGACCTATATATACATACATATACATACATATACACACATATACATAGTATATACATATATATCTATCTATCTGTATATATATATTATAAAAATGTCTGCCTGCTTTTTGGGGGACGGCGGCTTATCTCTTTTCGCTTATGCACTACTAATGTGTGTGTGTGTCAGTGTGTATCTATGTGTGTATGTGTGTGTGTATCTGTATCAGTATCTGTGCATGTTCGTGTGTTTGAGTGCATGTTTTGCTAGCTACATTGATATGCAAATACTGTGGCCTTAGATGTTGACATTGCGGCGCGTATTATGTTGAAATTAAGCCGTAAACAAAGCCAAAACTATGCAAAGGAAGAAAAATAAATAAAAATCTTAAGAACTTTTCTTAAACTCTTTTGTTTTTCTAAAGGAATTTATCGCAGTTAATATATATGGAAATGCAAATTTACTTAAGCTGTTCGGGATTGTCTTGTGAATTTTGAATGTTCTATTTACAAAAGGTTGATCTAGGGATTAGAATTTAAAATTAAATGTAAACTATAATATATATATAGTTCATGTATTTTTTGTATAAATTCAACATTTAAAATGCTGAAAATACTGAAAATTCATTTTAGCAGTTTGCTGAAAAAGCCTTTGCATTTTTAATTTGTCATAAGTCAAAAAAAAAAAAAAAATCCGCTTTGAGTAACTAATTAATTCTTTAGTAGAAAAAAATATGAAGAAATATTTTTAGTAATATATTTTTTACAAAAATGTAAAGAAATATTTTTAATAATATTTTTTATTTAAATAAAAAAAACTTAGTTTTTGTATAATAATATATTTTTATATAATAATATATAATAATATAATAATAATTGAAATAATGACTTTTATTAACATAAAAAAAAAACTTAATTTTTTTATAATAATATATTTACATATATGAATAAAAAAAAACCCTTTTCAAGAACAAATTAATTTTATAGTAGAAAAAAATATGTAAAAATATTTTTAATGATATTTTTATCGAAATATATTTATATATTATTCTATTTAGTAAAAAATAATACAAATATAAATAAATTTATTTTTATTTTTATATATTTATGTATTTATATATTTATATATTTATATATTTATATATTTATATATTTATATATTTATATATATATATATTTATATATTTATATATTTTAATTTCTGTTTATTAAAAAAAATATATATAGTAGAAATTCAACAGTTTTTTCAAAGAGATAAATATTATCTCGTTCCATTAAACGTAGTATTTAATTAAAAAATATAAAAATTTAACAGTTTTTAATTAAATATTAACTCTTTCCATTAAATGTAATGTTTGATTTTTTGTAATAGCTTGCTTTTACATTTTTTTATTAAGTTAGCTGGCCCGAGGTGAAGAATTTTATTGATATATGTATATTTTTTGCTAAAAGTTAATATAGTTTTTATTAGAATATTAATTTTGTTTTTTGTTTTATTTATAGCTATTTTAATAAATGTAGAAAAGGAAAAAAGGCAAAAATTATATTGCAAAAAACGTCAAACAAAATAAACTATTTAATAATGTATAAATAATGTAGAAAGAATATTCAGAGTCTTTGTTAAATATTGATTCGTCATGCATTATGTATGTGTTTCTATGTGTATGGATATGTATGTATGCATGTGTTTGTATGTCTGTGTATGTATATATGTATGTGTTGTGTGTTGCTATGTATCCTGTCACATGATCCAAAATATTTCATTTCCAACTTGCGGCTTCAAACCAACAAAAGTACAACTGCTCGCTTTTGGTTTCAATTTAAGAATGCATTTATTCCTCAGCTGCTCAGCTGCAGTGAGAGCGCGCAGTAAGCGAACATGGTGAGAGCAGGCAGAGGCAGAACGAACACTGGGAGAGTAATATTCCTTCTCCTACAAATACTACTCAAAATGCCGCTCTTAATACATAATACACATATATAATACATGCAAATGATGCACAAAAGAAGCATAGCAAAAGCAGCAGAGCATTGTAGCTCTGCTGCGAGCTCACAACTCACAGCTCAGAGTGTTTTCTAGTCGGGCACTCCCCACCCTAGAGCACTCTAAACTATAACTGAAAATTCTATAAATTAAACTTTTAAGAGAAAAACCAAAGTGAGTTTCAGCCTCAAAGATATATATTTCTCATAATTTCAATACATGTTTACCACATATCAAAATCCCCTCCCTAATAATCCATATTCGTTCTCTATTCTCCCTTATCAATTCAATCTATTATACATGTAATTTAGACGTATTACACAGCGCCATGTGCTCATGCGAATATGTTTCCAATTTGCATATGAAAAAGTTATAGAGCAGAGAACATAGTTCCCAACTGTTAATCACATCATTTCAATGTAAAGTCATTATCTCTCGCCCCACTCGCCCCTCCCGCCCACTTCGATGACATTCCAACAACATTCCGCAACAAATTTCACATGCTAATGCGGCGGCAGCAACAGCAGCAGCAGCAGCCACAAAGCTGCAAGTTGCAACAACCATTATAAATGTCAACGCATTTCAATAACAAGACCTCCTCTCCCCCTCTCTCTCTCTTTACATCTCTCTCTCTCTACCACCCTCCCTCCCACTCAAGCCTTCAACAAATTTCACATGTAAAATAAATTTGAGCTCCACAAAATTGCAAACTAATCAACATATTTTTAGTGGTTCTCTGGCTCGCTGGCTTTTTGGCTTTTTGGTTAGCAGCTAATTTATGGTTTGTGTTGACGTGTAAAAGGTTTTGAAAGTGGGGTGTATTCGTTTTATGCTGATTAGCTAGTGAAGTCTTTTTTATTGCTTTTAGAAACTATTTAATGTATATAAGAGTTATTAACCTTAATTATTCTAATTTTGCTAAAAATTAGAACAGATTGCCTTGAATTTTGATTTGAGCAATACAAACTAGCCTATTTTAAAACTTCAGTCAAGATCCTTTGTAGCTTAACTGTTAAGTAAGTCATATCTATAATATTTGATGCTTAACTATATTGCAGCATATATTTATATTTATATATATTCATTATTTATATATTCCTTATTTCATATTCATTATATTTCTATATTCATTATCATATATACTCATTATTTGGGCTAACATATCTCAACAATTTCTAATTTTTTATTCCCATTTTTTATTCCCTTTAATTTTAAATTAAATAATAAGCATTTTTGTTGACTATTTGTATTTTTCTTATATTCAAAGTATTAATAGGATTAAAATTTTGTTAAAAATTTACCAATATATTTTTTTATAATAATTAAGATTTTTTTAATAATATTAAGAATAAATAATATAAGTTGAAATTAGAAAATTAGATTTTAATAGAGTTCTCAAGAAAATAGTTTCTCTTTTCATTTAAAATTCTATTAATAAATTAAATTTATTTTTTATTTTATTCTCTAAGTGCTAAGAAATTAAAAAATGATTAACAAAATTAGGAAAAATATAAAATTTGTATAGGAAATTTTGCACAAAATCATTTTAATCCAATTAATAAAATATTTTTGAAATAATAATTTTTAAAATTATTTTGTTTAGTTCAAGCTTAGATTTTGATATTTCTTTTTTATAAATATTTTAAAGCTTTAAATATAAATTTTATATATACAAAATAGTTAGTTGGCTGTTCAAAAAAGGTTTGCAGGCTTAAGGCATAAAAATAATACAAATTTTATATATACTTAGATATATAGAACTTAGATATAGAACTTAGAAATAATTATTAATAAGTAAAAGAGCTCTTAGCTATAGCTTAAATATTTTGCAGCCTAACTCAAGACATTAAACTAATAAATTCTTTCAATATGTAACAAGAGTGTTTTAGTCCAGACAGCTCGCCTAGGAAACCCTCTGATACCTAAGAGCCGATATTCCAAACATTCTCCGCTTATTTTATATATATATATAAAGGCAACACATACACGCACACATACATACGCACACGCTCTGCGTGGCTCTGCCTATGGCTCTGCTCTGGCTCAACTCAGGCTCTACCAATGGCCTTGATTTGACTCTACTTAGGCTCTGCCCATTGCTCAACCCTGGCTCTGCCTATGGCCTAGCTCTAACTGTACTCAGGCTCTGCCTATGGCTCTGCTTTGGCTCTGCCAATCGGCTTGCTCTGACTCTACTCAGGCTCTGCCCATGGCTCTGCCTATGGCTCTGCCATGGCTCTGACTATGGCTCTGCCTATGGCTCTGCCTATGGCCTTAATTTGACTCTACTTAGGCTCTGCCCATGGCTCAACTCTGGCACTACCTATGGGCTAGCTCTAACTGTACTGAGGCTCTGCTTTGGCTCTGCTTATGGCTCTGCTCTGACTCTCCTCAGGCTCTGCTTTGGCTCTGCCAATGGCCTTGCTCTGACTCTACTCAGGCTATAGGTTCTGAGATCGACGCGTTCACACATACGGACGGACGGACGGACGGACAGATGGATAGACGCATTCATGGACAGACGGACATGACTATATCGACTCAGCTCGTCGCCCTGATCAAGAATATATATATATTTTATGGGGTCTGCCACGCTTCCTTCTGACTGTTACATACATTTTCACTAAAACATTATACCCTGATTTCCCATTTTCAATGGGTTCAGGGTATACAAAATGAAACCTTAACATATAAATAACATTTACATTCACAATCTAATAAAGCTTAAGTTATGAATATATCACAAATTAATTTATGACATATAAATGAAATAAATTCATACAAAATCTAATTAAGTTTACTACAAATATTTTCTTTTATTAACAATCACAAAATAACTCAATTTGAAGAGAACTTTTTGAGTTAACTCCCAACTCGCCCACAATGGAAATGTGAATTTGTATTTTATTTAAAATTTCATTTACAACATTTAGCAATGGTCTGTGGCTAGGCAGCTGTCGCCTGGCCTAAAGCATTTACTATTTGGCCACAATACTTAAACACATTTGGCCAAAATATATTTGCAGCTTCGAATCGTACGCCAAATGCATTAACTATAAAATCCACGCGTTGGCTGTAAATAATATATTCAACTAGCCCATGGCACATGACTTTGTTATTAATAACGCTCAATTAACACACACACACAGTCACACTCACACACTTTGTACCATGTTGTAATTCTATATAGTGCAGTCAAAGCAGCTGCTTAAGCCATAGTTAAGGCCCTCAATCGACTCCTCGGGCCATTTGCAGCTTCATTAAAACGCATATAAATCAATTAGTCGACTTATTCGCCTTCATGCCTCACTCCCTCTGCCCTTCGTCCTGCGTCCTGGGCCTCAACTCGCTCGCTTGCATCATAAGCTCAGCGCTTAATTTACTTTTGGATTTTTATTGGTCCGGCTAGTGTGGCTTTGGGCCACGTTTGTGTCCAGCTACCTTGGCTACCTCAGCTAAGCTGATTAATTACGACAATTTTGACATTTGGCCAGTGTTGGACAACGCTGCAGCATGTCGGCCAGTGTGCCAAAGCATAATCATCAAATTGAATGAGGGCAGGAGGAGGGAGTTACTGAGTTTGGGGACGGGAGTTGGATAAGTGTATAAGTAGGGCTAATAGATATATGGTATAGATAAAGAGATAGATATATAGACGAACTTATATGTATATAAGTTAATTGAAGAATATATAGAGGAGTAAACAGCTAGATATAGATAGATAAGTAGATGGATGGATGGATACATAAAGATTGATGGAAATACAGATAAACATGTAAAAACCTAGTTAGATATAGTTAGATTAGTAGATATTCAGATAGATGGATGGATAGATATATGGAAGGATTGATGGATCGATATATAGATAGACAAAAGGGTAGATGAAAAGGTGGATATATTAGAAGGTTGATACATGAATAAGTGGAAAGATAGACAGATAGATAGATAGATTGATAGATAAATTGAAGAAAAGACAGAAAGATGAATCGATGGATAGCTGGATCGATGAAAAGATAGATAGATAGATGGATGGATGGATAAATGGATAGATGAGTATATGGATAGATAGATAAATAAAAAGATAAATGGATAGACAAATAGAAGAATAGATGGACTAATGAATTGATTGACAGATGGAAAGATGAAAACATAGATGGATAGATAAATGGATGGATAGTTGAATAGATGGACAGATTAAAAGGTTAATAAATGGAAAATTGGATAGATAGATAGCCAGATAGATGGATAGATGGATAGATTAATAGATAAATCGAAGAAAAGACAGAAAGTTTAGTCAATGGATAGCTGGATCGATGAACAGATAGATAAATAGATGAATGGATGGATAGATAGATAAATGGATATATAAATAGATGGATAAATAAATAGATGAATAGATAGACAGATGAATTGATGAATAGATAAATCGATTGATGGATGGAAATATGAATAGATTGATTGACGATGGATAAATGGATAAATGGATAGACAGACACGTTTAAAAGACCAATAGACCTTTCTCTCCAAAGCTGAAAAAAAAACTTGTTTCTAATAGCCCGTTAGTTTTGTTTTTTGGTATATACACACATTTAGATGTCATATTTATGCCCTGAAAAATCCATAAAGATTGTACATCTAGAAGCGAAGTTAGTTAAGAACATGTATCATATATAGTATAGGAAAGTTGAAGGTGAACATAACTGCGTTGGAGAGCAGAGTAAACTGAGTTGTGTGTATGGATGTTTTGTATGCATGTGTCTAGAATTATTGAAAGCTACAATCTCTCTAGTCACGGTATCCTTTAGTCGTTCACTTCCAACTAAAGTAACTCTTAAGCCAACTTCACTCTCCCTATAGTCTTGCAAACAAACTTGATGTCTTAGCTGAGATTTTTCATTCAAATAGATGTTGTAAATGTCGTATTACTTGCAAGTCCATCTTTTCCTGTGTGTGGATTTTGCTTCGTGTTAGAGCAACAAGACAAATGAAAATTCGTAGCTAATTGGAAGCGGCCACAAGTTGTGCGTCTTGAAGAACATTTTCGTTTCTGTTTGCAGATGGATTTTTCGCTTTGGGTGTTGCGTACACATTCTGTGTGGACGACGCAAGCAAACCAACTTTGTGGCGGATCGGCTAATGAGGCTTTTCGGCAAGTCGGCAGTCGTTGTCATGCATACCAAAAACATTATTAAAAGTCAACTTCTATTTGCCAGCAGCGCGAGACCAAACAATTAATTTCAACAGTTTGCCCGAGTGCTGGATCTGGGATCACGAACTGGCTGTCTAGGACCAAACAAGGACATTAAATTTGCGAATATGTAGTAAAGTGTGTGCAGATAAATAAGTGGAGCGAGCGCCCAGCACTCCAAGTGTTTGCCATAAGCCAAAAATTGAGCACAGATTTGTTGCCTGCCTCGTGCAACGCGGCGTATGAGCAACAGCTGCCTAATGGCGCAACGCGACCTCTGCCATGGTGTCTTCATACACAACTTGCCCCTATCCTACCCTCTCCCTCTCCCTCTCTCTCTCTCTCTCTCTCTCTCTCTCTCTCTCTCTCTCTCTCTCTCGGCATTTTTTTCGTGCTCGTTAAGCTGCTTAGACATGCAGTAGCAGTGGGTTAACTTACCTCATAACCTCTTACCTCATCAAATGTTAGCCTCCATCCATAATTCAAGTGCTCGTTGCTCTCCACACACACACAAAATATGTTTATTATTTATAATAATTATTATTATTTTGGGCTGCAATTTCTTTCGCTTGGCAACTTGTTAGGCAAGAAAATCTTCGTGCTACATATGTATGTAAAGGGAGAAAGCTGAAAGCAAGATTTTTATATCCATTAGCGATGCTTCTTTGTACTAAATAAATTTTTTCCATTTATAAAACTGTTCTAAAAAGATTTTTTTTTAAAATAAACTCAGAAAAAATATAATTCTAAATATTTTTACAGCTAAAAAAAATATTTCTAGATTTAAAAAATTATTTATAAATTTAAAAAAATTTTTATACATTTTTGTAAAGTATAAAAAATAATTCTAAATTTTTTGTTATAATTTAAGAAATATTTCTAATTATGTATATACTTAAAAAATACTATTCATATTTTTAAAATGAATGAAAAAATATTTCTAAACTTTTTTATAATCTAAATAATATGTGCATATTTAATATATGCATATTTTGTAAAAATCTTAAATTATTTTTTAAGGAAAACTGTAATTTAAATACTTTCAAAGTAACTTAACATTTATTTTTGGCTTTAATATATACATTTCTTAACATTTTATCATTTCTTGCATGCAATAAATTTGTGTATGCTGTTAAATATCCACTTCGGTTCATGTCTTGGCTAATGCTAACAGGCATTTAAAACACAACACACTAGTTAAGTCATGTTAAACAAACAAGCGCTGTTAGCATCGCCTGTTGTCCCATCTCTTAACGGCACACAGTTCTGCAGCTGGGCTGATAGTGGAGACCGCGTTGCATGGGCAGACTCTTGTTTAGTTTTGGCATGCATTTGCCTAACCACGAGTGCTTGGCTTGAGCCAGGCCATAAAGCAAACACACGGAGCCGCCGGGCGCGACCTGGTTTCTCAATCAATATGTCAACCATTTGGCAAATAGCGAATGATAAACAGACGCCCAAAAAGGCAGCTGCACGCTGAAAATGACCGGGTAGCAGACGGAGAGAGGGACACAGAGAGAGAGAGAGTGGGCCAGAGAGAGAGCGTGTGTGAGAGAGCGCTTTTGTCATATAACAGAGGCCTGTTTATTGCAAGCGAGTGTTAAAGCGGGAGCGCGCCTGCAGCTTAACAGTGCGCTGTTAATGAGAGGAGAGAGAGAGTGGGGTCGAGAGAGCATAGCTGTAGCTTAACAGAGCGCTGTTAATCACAGGAGTGTGGGAGAAAGGGTCGAGAGAGCATCGCTGCAGCTTTACAGTGCGCTGTTAATAGCACGCGCTCTGCCATAAAAACTGTGCGCGCCCAAAAGTACAATTTTTTATGGGCTTTTTTTTTTTGGCAGCCGACCTGCTGGCGTCTTTAATCGTTCGCTGCGAATTTGTTGGCCAGGCAAATGTCTGGTATTTGAATAAAATAAGAAATCGCGTCTTTGTTTTTATTGCCAACTGTAAGCGGGCAAGACAATTGCAGCTTGTTTGGGCCTGTCGTAAAAGCCGGGCTAAAAGTGTTCCACAATCCAGCCAGTCAGGCAGCCAGCCAGTCAGCCAGCCTAAACGAAGTGCTAAATCTTTAAGCAAATTTCGTGCAACACTCGAGGTTGGCTTAAGCAAAGCGGCTAAAAGTAGGTGTTAGATGCTTTGTAACGCCCATTGAGTGTCAGTCAATTTGCGAATTACTATTTCACCTGCCTGAGGGTCATTGCGTGTGTCCCGGCCAGTCCTGCCCCGGCTTGTCCTGTCCTGTCCTGTCCTGCCCTGTGTACCTTGTACCTTACCTTTTTTGTGCAGCTTTGTCTCAAGTGGGCGGCCTAAATTCCAAAATGAAAAGCTCAGCGGGCAAGCCAATAAGAGTGAAAGGTTGACCCTGGCAGGTGGAAGAAGATGGTCGATGTTGGGATACGCTTTCTATAGGGAAGGCTGAGGGCTTAAATTGATGGATATGGATATGAATATAAGGATGTATCGATATTTGGATAAATGTATATTGATATGGATATGTGAATTGGGATATATAGATATGGATATGTATATATGGATATAGTTATGGATATGGGTATATGGATATGGATATGTGTATATGGATATGGATATGTGTATATGGATATGGATATATGGATATATGGATATATGGATATATGGATATATGGATATATGGATATATGGATATATGGATATATGGATATATGGATATATGGATATATGGATATATGGATATATATATATATATGGATAAATGGATATATGGATATAAGGATATATGAATAAATGAATATTTAAATATGGGTAAATGAATATATGGATATGGATAAATAAATATATGGATATATGGATACGGATATAGAGATATGGATATGGATATCAGAAGACATCGTCGGATAATAGACGAAATATTTATAAGCCAGGTATACTCTACTCTCAAAGCTCTACTCTCTCTCTCTCTCTCTCTCTCTCTCTCTCTCTCTCTCTCTCTCTCTCTCTTTCTCTCTCTCTCTACTATAACTATAAATGTTAATAGAAATGCCTTAAACATTTATAGCTAACACTCCCATCCATTGCGAGGGTATTTGCGAGGTCAATGGGCTTCCGGAACGGAATCAATCATGATGCTCGGGACAGGACCCTCGGGGCAGGTTTTAAATGTAAGAGAACAAGCTGAGCGGGGCCTAAAATAAAATAGAATTTATGTAGACTTTGCCTGCCGGGGGACCTGAAGCTGAACCAAAATGCAAACGTTTCATTTGCCTCGAAACAACAACAATAAAAAGAAGAAGAAGAAGAGAAAAACATAAATAAAAGCGTTCGAAATTGAAGTATTATTCACTTAAATATAATCTGCAGTCATTTGCATGTCCTGGACAACGCCTCCAGGCCTCCAATTGCACAGTTATTAGTGCAAAATGCTAGTAAACGTCAAGTATTTCTGGGTATTTAATACCCTGTATGCAGAGGCTGATGAGGGGTAGAACAAGTAAGTTGGGTAATTTGGGCTTTTTGCTTGATTAAATTGAATAGAATATATAGAATTCGCATCTAATCTATTCTTGAGTATTGGATAGTGGATATGGGATATGGGATACTGGATATTCTTGAAAATTTGTTTCTCCTTATCAAGGTGAGAGGCCCAGATGCCCATCCGCCTGTTTATAAAAACTCCAAGTATTATGCCAATAATGAAGCTGACATCCTTGAAATATGGCATGTGTGTTCCAGTATAATCATAAAAATGCCAAGCTTATAAAGCTAAGCCGATGTTGGGCATGGTTATATATATACAATATAATATATACCATTATAATTATATATAACAATATATATCTTCTTTAGTTTTAGAACTATTTAGGATCACAAAGTGGTTTCTTTGAGCTACACTAATTTTGCTGAACTGATCCATGTTTATGCTTGAATGAGCTTTTTTTTCGAAAAATAATCCCTTCTTTAGTCATGCTGAACTCTAACTTAGATAGATCTAAATAAAATTTAACATCTTGAATGAAGAAATATGAATTCTATGTTAAATAAAGTTGTGAATAATAATTCATTAATTATTTTTAATATTATTAATAATTAAGACTTTCGTATATTATTATCTTAAAGTACAAAGTGAATGCATAGTATTCTAAATTTATATATATTGTTCCAATTTATGATATTTATAGAATATTAACTATAAATTTGAAATATGCTCCAAACATTTCTAGACCAATTCGCCTTAAGTTGAAGTCCCATTAAGCTAAGCACACAGTTTATTAATCTAAACTTAAGATGTCAACTGCCAAAATACAGGGTATCTGCTAGGCGATATTCTATATTTTGCTTTAAATTCCTGCCTGATGAAACGTCAAAAAAGCTTGTTAAAAATAAATTTATATATATACATAAATATATATATATATAAACATATATATATATATATATATATCAACATTTTCTCTTAGCTAATTTCATGTCAAATATGAATTTGGGGTGTTTGGTGGGGTGGAGTGTAGGGTGCAGAGGGTGGGTATATGTAGGGTATATGGTCTCTGGCAACATATTTCATGTTTTTGGTCTGCACATTTTCCGGCACGAGCTAATGGACAAATTTTATTTATTTTTTTATGTGCGGTGCCGTTTGTATGGGGCGAGTGGAGGGAGAGGGAAGAGGGGTTGGGGGATGGGGAATGGGAAATGACTTGCTAATTACATTTGTACATCTCGGTTTGTTTGGCCATGTCGCCCCAAAGTATGCAAAAGTTATTTAAAGCGGACTTAGCGCTGCTCTGGACCCCGCTCGCTCGCTAAATAAACATTTGCCTAAATGACGCGACACGCGATACACACACTACACACACACACACACACACACTACACACACACACATGCATCACTGGGTGTTGACGCTGTTGGTTAGTTGACATACTTCTTCTTCTTGTTGTTGTTGTTTTTGCTCTTGCCTACTTTGTATACCCTGCAGCCCTGCAGCCCAGCAAGCAGCCGTCCCTCGAGAGCGCACTGTACAGTGAAGTACTCAAGAGCCGTCGCAGCTAGCATTTGCGCTAGACTGAAGACGGGAGAGTAGTACCTAAAAGAACATACACACACACACACGGGGGCAGACACATGTGAGTGAGTGTGTGTGTGTTCCGGAAATCTTGCAAGAAGATGAAATTGCCTAAGAGACAAATTTGGTTAGAGAAATTTTATAATGATGGGAACATATGAGGGAAATTTTTAAAGAAGATAGAAGTTTATTTCAATTTTTAAGTAATTTTTGTAAAAGCTTTAATGAAGGTGAAGTTGAAGATAGAAGAATGCACATTGAAAGGAAAAGATGAAAGAAATACTAAAAATACTATTTTTATACCCTGAACCCATTGAAAATGGGAAAACAGGGTATAATGGTTTTGTTAAAATGTATGTAACAGGCAGAAGAAGGCGTGGCAGACCCCATAAAGTATATATATTCTTGATCAGCTCGACGAACTGAGTCGATATAGCCATGTCCGTCTGTCCGTCTGTCCGTCTGTCCGTCTGTCCGTCTGTCCGTCCGTCCGTCCGTCCGTCTGTCCGTATGTATGAACGCGTCGATCTCAGAATCTATAAGAGCTAGAGACTTGAAATTTTTTATGTAGATCCGTGTATAGCACGCGCAGATCGAGTTTGTTTCAAAAAATCGATAAATTTGATCGTTTTAAAGTTATCGATTTAAAACGTTATCGAAATGCAGTTATAAATTTATATCTCCTACATCTTTGAAGCTAAAATCTCCAAATTTTGTATTTAATATAATGTGGAGTTTATACAATTTTGATTTTTGTCACATTTTGGATACCATCCCCCTTTCCTTCCCTTGCCCCCAAACTTGTAAAAGCCGTATTTCAAATACTAGAGACTTGTGCTTTGGCAAATACATACATATAAATGACATTATTACGCTGTGAAAGTTTGATTAAAAACGTCCATATACAAAAGAAGTTATTAAACATTTAATTTCCCATACAATACGCATATTGCAGCCCAAGCGCAGTCGCTACGTTGACTGCGCAGTCAGCAGAGCGCGTGCTTATGCGTGCGTGCGTGCGTACGCATGTGTGTGTGTGTGAGTGTGTGCATGTGTTGATTGTATATATATGTTAAATATGCATAGAATGTTTGAAATATCGGCTCTTCGCAGGGTTCAGGGGATCTCCTAGTCGGGTACCGCCGACTAGAGCTTTCTTACTTGTTTTAAATAGAAATATATTTTTTTACTTCAGCATCGTAGAAGAAAACATTGAAAAGCCCCATACATACATAAGCCAAGGCAGTTCTAGAATCTTATTGATTCATCCCTGAAAACGACTTAAGTATTCAGTTTTTTCCTTTTTATTTTATATTTTAATACTAAAAAAAAAAATTTTTTTTTTATTATTTTATTATTATTATTATTATTATTATTATTATATTAATTTATATATATATTGTTTTATTTTTCTTTATTGTTTTTTTATTTATTATGAAATGTTTAAAAAATTGTATCTCGTTGCCTAATAGGCAAGGAATTTTTTCATAGACTTTAAGTTAACACTCTATATTTTAAAGATCTTCATTTATTTTTAGAACTGTTTATCAAACTTTTTAATACAAAAAAAACTCAATCAAGTTTCTGGAAAATAATGTAGAAAATATTCCCTACGATATCAGAAATATGATGAGTAGGATGAATTTCAATTTAAGCAAATGTCAGATAGGAAAAAGTTATATACATACTAGAATATAGATATATAATATATATGTTGTAGTTATATAAATATTAGAATATAAATATATAATATATATAACTATATATATCTATATAGAATTTGAAATCGTTAAGTTTTTATCGAGTTGTTATTTAAGTTACATAAAACTCGATATTTTTTGGTTCTCTTCTATTACACTAGATTCTGTTCAGTTGGTTCCTCAGCTCTCCTCTTGCGCTATCTTGACTTATCGTTCACTTCAGTATTTTTACATCAATTCTATTCTCTCTCTTCTCTTATTTTTACTTCTCTGGTCGTAAGTAGGTCAGCTCTTCGATAGGGTTTCCTAAACTTCTTTCCTAACTCAATTTTCCAATTTAACTATATTTTCTTCTAAATATTTAAATATTTCTCATATATGTATATATTTCATTATATTTTCATTTCAATCGCAATTCCACAAATTTCATACATCAATTGAGTATTTTCATCGTTTTTCAAGCGATAAAGTTCTTGAGAACATCTACAACAGAATGTTGTATTCCCTTAACTGCCACTTGGAGGCGCCACCGCTCGGTGGCGTTGAGACAATCAGGCAACTGTCAGACTGTGGCGGGCTGGTGGGGGCTAGTGGGGATTGAAGCTGCTGTTCGGTTTTTTATGGGTCCCTTAATTGGCGCCAACGAGGCCACGCCTCGCTGCCCAGTTCGATGTTATGGCTATTGATTGATATACATGCCACGCCCCCTTTTGCCAGCCCACATGATTGAAGCGGAATGTTGCAGCAAGGTCAGCGGCTCATTTCTCATGGGGGCTAAACTAACACGATGCCAAGCCCCAGCCCCAGCCTCAACCCCAACCCCTAAAATCCACGGTCAGGTCAGGGTCAGCAGGGGGTGGGGCTGGGAGGGGGCTTGGTATGGGTTTTTGCAGTTAATAAATATAAATGCCGTTATTGTCAAAGGCAGCTTTGGCTGCAATTTCCGCTGACTGATTGACTGATTGATGGCTGATTGATGGCTGCGCATTGGCTACTTAGAGACTACTTAACGCGTTTATTGCCACAATGCAAGCTAACGGCAATGTAGTCCCGTTATTTCAATTGTTGTTGTTGTTGTCAATTGATTGTTGTTTGCCTGCCTCCAGGCGCTCCACTTCCCCCAGCGAAGCGCCTCATAAAAATGCAATTCATGTAACGGTATTTGTAGCTGGCAAGGGAAGCCCCAAGTATAACGGCAATAATTCCCAGAGCAGCTTCTTTTTGTGCTTTGTTCAGCATATACCGTGTGCTTATGGCAAAACAAGCGGGTCTATTGGCAGCACACACATATACACAAATACCTTTACACATATTCAACTTCAATAATTAAAAGCTTTCACAGCATTGAAATTCCCGTTTCCCGTAGTATTTTAGGACTCTGCAAACACAGAGAATTCTGTTAGAAATAACAGGGCTGCGCTCAGTGCTGCCTACTCTTGAAGGTTTCGCCAGATCCACTACTCAAAAAAGCTAGAAAAAAGCTGTTTACGGTTTTATAGGATTATGGACTGGCTTAAACTACACCTAAGGCAGTCAACATTGCACAAAATTGAATTTATATGACCTTTTTTTCATTAATCCGCATTCAAGTTGTATCGAAATACAGCTAAATCACAATTTTCTCCCGCATTCTGACGGCAAAATAGCTAAATTAGCTGCACTAGCTGTGCTGCGCTTGGCATTTGAGTGGAGTAAATTTGTGCTCAATAGCAATGCAGAAGATCTGAGTACAAAGAGCATAAGCGCCGTTGCATATTTAAAGCGTGTGATTTAGCACATGTGTGTGTGTGTCTGTGTATGAGGCTTTGCATGTTTTTTGCTCTTCTTTTTTCTGCTGCTGAGTTGCAGTCTGTGTATTGCAAATTCCCCAGTTGTTATTGCTCTGCTTTGCTTTGTATTTGAGTGGAGTTAAGTTGCGCTCAATACTTATGCAGATCAAGCGTGTCTCTGTTGATTCTTTATTTTTTTAAATATTAATAATAGTTTAAAGAAAATATATAACAATTTCAGCGTGTATATAATAAAAATTTAAGTATATAATAGAAGTTTCAAGCTAAATTTTATTATTATTATATCTGACACTGAGAATATTATTAGCACGAAAGAAACAGGCATATACATATACATACACACATACATACATATAGTCAGTAGCGAATATGACAATATCACTCAGCAGATAAACGCCTGCCTAACAAATTCTCACACACACAAATATCAATCGCAGCTGACCCGCTTACTCACACGCATAAACCACTACTTGCAGTGCGTCTCAAACATACATACATACATATAAAAATTGCTCAAGCAGCAACTCACCAAAGGCAGCTGTAAATAATTGAGCTATGTTCCACAATGTCCGCTCTGAGCATAATCGCCTTCATCATGCGCTGTAATTACTGTCGAGCCTTTGACTCCACCCTCATACACACACAATATCCAGATTAATTATAGCCCGCCTACTCTTGCACACATATTATCTACTGCTTCCACTGCAGCTCAAACATACATATGAGAGTAGATCAAAAGCAAGAGCGATAATGGCATTTGAGTTGCTCTCATAATTACCTACACTGACTGCAGCTTACTCACTCTTACACATATTCTTACCATTTCAACAGCAAGTCCAACAGCAGATGACGCACTCGCACACATTCAAATATTTGCAACTCTCCTCGCTCAGCAGCACAAGCTTTCGAAACGGGATCAAAAGCATGAGCGTTATTGGCGCTTGTAGATAACTTGAGTTGCCATCCACAATGTCCACTCTGTGTATAATCGCTTTCGAGCTTCGCTGTAATCCCTGCCAAGCAGCCGACTCATATACACACACACACATGTTTGCCGTACTAGTTGCTGCTCAGCTCAAGCATACAGTCGACTTACTCGCACGCACACACACATTAGCTGCACAATTAGCAGCCGACACACTCTGACACATTTAGTTATCTTTGCTCAACAGTGCAGGCATTGAATATGTACATTTATATATATGTACATATGTATGTGTGTGTAGTAATTAACAAAGGTAGTCTGAAATACAAACTTACATTTATACATGTTTGACGTTGATTAAATTAATTAAATTAAATTATAAAATTAATAAAGTTATAATATTTATTTTATTATTAAAGAATTAAGTCTTATGTTACATAGGTTATGCCATGCATGTTGATCGTCATATCAAGAATAATGCAATATATTTACATATTTACATTGCAGTAGTCGCGCAACGCCGAAGAGCGAGCGTGCAAAGGGAAACCAAATATGTATGTGTGTATGTATGTACATATTTACAGACATAGGCTGCACATCAACACAAACGTTTGTATTTCCACCGTGCTCTTTACTTCACTCAATAAAGTTCCACATGGAATCCACAATTAGGATCGCAACTTAATATCAGCTGAGATGAGCGGATCCACACTTGCACACAAACGCAGTCTAACGTTGAACGGGAATATGGCGTGCTATGAGTGGATGTCACCTATGCGAGCAGTAAGACAGAGCGTGAGAATTATCTTAGTAGAGTGCTTATTGAGTTTTAACGAAGTAGCTTTCTATGAGTTTCTGCAGCTGAGCACACACTGACAGTTAGAATGTGTTATGGGCAAATGAGTGCAGTAAACATGCGCTCAATGCGAGCTGCATACGATCAGAGAGCCTAAAGCATTTTGCATATTTAAAGCGCGTCATTTGCTAATTGTCTTTAGTTGGTGCAGAGATTTCAAGGAGGTGGGGTCGCGTTGGTTGTTATTCTTTTTGTGAAGAATTTTACTGTTTTTTGATGTGCAGCAATTAAATGTTAATATATATACTTACATATGTACGCATTAGAGCTTTAATAATAATAATAATAATATCCGAAAATCTACAATTAAACTTTATGATATGCAGGGTATCTATAAGCACATACGATTAGCTGGCTTCATGTGTTTTGCTTGTGTTTAACTGTCGGTTTTAGTGTTTTAGCCATAAAATTGCAAGTTTAAGTAGCCATCATGTTCCAAAGCATGGATAACGGAACGGGCTAAGATATACGAGGGTTGTATCTAACATTTTATGATTACTAAAAAGCAGTTACATTCGCATGAGAGCCTAAAAGCAAAGCAACAAAATAGCACAAACTGAAGTTGTTGTTTAGGGTTTCTTGAAGCAGGATGAAGTTCATCAATGGATTGTTAACCAACATTAAATAAACAAAGCAATTTGTAAGGGCTTCATTGTGTTGGGGAGGCAAATTTTGTGTAGAAGAAAAACAAAAACAACAAAAAGCCAAAGTGAAGTTTAGACTCCTTTCATGGTGTTTTACAGGCAGCAGGCAAACACAACTATCGATTTCTTTTTGGCAGAGATTTACATAACAACCCCGAAAATAATCTAAAACTTGAATGACGCTGGGGAATTTGATATGTCGACTAGAAATTATAGTGCTAGGAGTATATAATATATATATGTATATATATAGAGTATATCTGCATAATATCTCAATTCCCGCAACTGTCATTAAACGCATCAGCGACCAGAACTATGCAACGAATTAAATTGTTCAGACAGAGGCAGAAGAGAAAGAAAGAGAGAGAGTGAGAGAGAGAGAGAGACATACAATTGTCGACAGGCGACATTTTTTGACTTTTCACTAGGCAAAGCACAGAGAGCACAGAGAATAGAGAAAGTCAAGAAAAGGAAAAGCCTCGGCCAGCTCGGGCGTTCATTGTAGTCAAGGCGCCAAAGCAAGATAAATGGCCCAGAAGTAAACACATTTGGTGTGAAAACTGGGTAACTGGGTAAGCTACCCACACACACACACACACACCCCCCACTCACCCCTAACCCCACAGTCATAGCCCGTCCGCAAGCTCAGCCGCGACGCGTCGGCTGCCAAGTGAAATCAGAAAACTCAGCCGACGGAACAATAGTTACATTGAGGCATGCAGCAGCGGCAGCAGCGGCAGCAGTTGATGATGCGACAGTCAAATGAGGCAGGGATACACTGCCAAGAGTCAGCTCCAGTCAACCCCTCCCCCCATTTCCCTTTGCCCCCAACTAGATTAATTTATGTCGCAAGCCAAGTTTGAAGCTCACTTTCCTTTACTTTTCCTTTTCCATTTTTTTCATGGCCCAAACATTAGCGAAAGTTATTTGCCTTATAAATTATACAGTTTCGTGTGCATAAATTGGCTTTATATAATCGACATCTTGATTAGCTGGCATTAAAAATTGCACAGCTTTTTGAATTGGAATAGCTTTTTGTCTCTGTGTGTGTGTGTTTTGGCCACATTTGACTGAATTTTTATGATTTATAGTTGACATTTTGCTGCTGCTGCTGCTGCTGCAAGTGGCGCATAGATTAGTGCATGTTGTGGTGCAGCCTAATACCCTGTAATAAATGTTTAAGTGAGCATATGAACTATGTGCAACTAGGGGCTTGAGCAATTAAATAATAATTTGCATTGTAATAGTAAATTATTATTTTATTTTATATTATATTTTAACTCTACTAGGAATTATTAATACAACTTAAAAAAATATATTTTTTTTTCTAACTCATAATATTATTTTTATTTGAATTAGTATTTTTATTTTTACTATTATTTTTAATTTTTATTCTTATTATTTTTATATTTATTTTTATTTTCAGCCGGATTTATTTTTATTTAATATAAAATTTAAAAACTTATTTTTTTTTTTTAAATTTTTAATAATGTTTTAATTTTTATTATTTTTATTTATATCATTTTAATTTTGAATTTTATTTTTTAAAATTTATTATTATTTTTTTAAATTCTTATTATATTTATTATTATTTTTTTTTTTAATTTTTATTACTATAATTATTTTTATTTTTAGTTTTTATACAAATATATAAAAATATATATTTAAAAAAATTTTCATTATTATTATTTTATATTTATATTATGTTCATTTAAATCATTTTAAGTTTTATTTTTTTTTTTTAATTGTTTTATTTATATTATTTTTTATTTTTATTTTTATTATTTTATTATTATAACTTTTAATTATTTTAATTTTTATTATAATTATTTTTAATTTATTTTTTATTTTATTATTTTTACTTTTATTATTTTATTTATATTTTTATTATTATAAATTCAATTTTTTTATTATTATTTTTAGCATAATTTATTTTTATTTTAATCACGAAATTTTCATTAGATTTCACTTTTAATATAGGGTATCTCATAGTGTAGCCTTGAAAAGTTTGTTTATTATTTCTAAAATTTATTTTTGTGGTTTTGGCTTCAATGGGGATTTCACATTTGTCTGGTATTAAAAATGAACACGTTTCGTTTTATGTTTTGGAAAGCTTTTAAACTTTGTTATTTATGCTGTACATATATAAATATATACATATATGTTTATAAACATGAATACATACATTTATGTATTTATATTTGAATATTTTTTGATATAAACTCTGATATGGTATAAGGTTTCTTTTTTTGCTAATGCTAAAATTCAATCAATGTTCGATGTGTTGACACTTAATCTGTGAATAACAAGTTGGGAGATTGCAATCGGGTGCAGGCGACTGTTTGATACGCGTTCATGAGCGTATGGAAGGTAGATGTAGCTGCAGATAGACCTCAAGATACCTGTAGCTTTATCGTTTTGAATATGAATATTGATTCCATATTTGCAAGGCAATTGTACTTAAAATATAATAGTATATATAAAATATCTAGCTATACCTGTATGAATATTGCAAATTAAAACTCCAAATTCTTTAGCTGCAATATCAAAAGATAGAGTATAACACTCACTTCTTAAGTAGATACTTTGACAACAGTGAAATTCTTAGCCGAACGCACAGCTAAAAGTACATTGCACAAAAACCAATATACCCTGCTCATTTTGTTGAACGAGTATAAAACAACTATATAAATGAAATCAATTTTATTTTAAAGCGATTTGTTTGCTTTTTGTATACGATTTCTCTAGAGTATTTGGGACTTTGCTGATATGCAAAAATTGGTATTTTAACTATGAAAACCTATGAAATTCTATTTTATTTATATATATAGTTGGAATTTTGTATATGGACTATATAATCATATATGTATATCTATGTACATGCAATGGTAAGCTTCTCCTTAAATGTGTTTTACCTAGAATTAAGCCAGCTCTTAAATATTGTAGAAATGGGAAGAGCTAAGAGCTGTCTTTATTCTAGGTAAAATAGTAGAGATATATATAGGGTGACCATACGTCCTGGAATTCCGGGACATGTCCCGCTTTTGTCAAGACAAGTAAAGAATTTTTTTGAGGAAAACAGCGCAGATAAGCAGCTTTTTGCAACAACGTCGTAGACCGTCCCGGAATGGCCTGAGGCCGATCTGGTCACCCTAGATATATAGTTACACTTATTATTATATTTAATGAATTTGGTTCAATCAATGTTTTCCAATCTTTCATCTCTTCAGTTTAATCAAATTCCATGAAGATACTAAATAGTTTTTTAGTTTCATTCTTTATTGTAATTGAATATTAATGCACACGCAATTCTCTTCTTCTTCTTCTCCTTCTTCTTCTACTTCTTCTAGAAACTTTGAGCAATTTTCATTTGTATTATTTTTGGTAAGTTTATTCATTTTCGTTTGAGTTTGAATGAGTCGAAGTGCAGTTAGTTTTCTTTCTGTTTTCTTAATTTCCCTTGCCTAAGTTTGTTCATCTGCTGCGTTTGCTGTGTGTTTTCCCATCAGTTATGCAGTTGCTCATTTTGGTTGTTGGGAAAAACTTTAGACTAAGAAATGGGTATAACAGAGAGAGACAGATAAGGAGAGATAGAGATAAGGAGAGTGAAAACTTTTTGGCAGATCCTAAACCGTTGAATCGTTCCATTTCAAGTGCTCAACTGGTTTGGTCCATGTTACTGTAAAATCCATTCAAAGCAAAGTCAAGTTGGATATGTAAGATGCTTATCCTTGTCTTTCTTCACACACACACACACACAGAGAGACAGACACACACGTGGCTAAGCTCATTGGCACTTTGCTACACTGTCAGACGTAGCACCGCAATCAGCTTTAACCCTTTCAAGAAAAACTCTCCAACGAAATCCAAACAGAAATCCCGCTTTTAATTAGATTTATGCCCAAGTGGCCAATACAAAAACAACACAAACACACACACACACATAGATACACACACACACACACACACATACACACTCATACACATACGTGCCGAGCTTTGAACGACCCCGCAGGGACTCGCACGCTGGAAGAAGCAAACACAAAAAAAAACAAAAAAACAATAACAAATCAGAAGAAAATTTAAAATTTTTGTCAGGCCAAAGCGAACGGCTTCCGTTACCCATTGAAGGGTTGCCACATCAAAAAAAAAAAAGATATTACAGGTGCGTAGCTCGTTACTATGGCATAAATATCTTGTTTTTAGGATAGAAATATAGGTGCTTAAAGGCAAGGAAGAAGAGAAATTGAAGTTGTAAATCAAATGAACTTAGAAGAAAATTTATATGTAATTAAATTTGAAAATTTTTAAAAATTTTGATATTTATATCTTTATATCTTTATATCTTTATATCTTTATATCTTTATATCTTTATATCTTTATATCTTTATATCTTTATATCTATATATCTTTATATCTTTATATCTTTATATCTTTATATCTTTATATCTTTATATCTTTATATCTTTATATCTTTATATCTTTATATCTTTATATCTTTATATCTTTATATCTTTATATCTTTATATCTTTATATCTTTATATCTTTATATCTTTATATCTTTATATCTTTATATCTTTATATCTTTATATCTTTATATCTTTATATCTTTATATCTTTATATCTTTATATCTTTATATCTTTATATCTTTATATCTTTATATCTTTATATCTTTATATCTTTATATCTTTATATCTTTATATCTTTATATCTTTATATCTTTATATCTTGATATCTTGATATCTTGATATCTTTATATCTTTATATCTTTATATCTTTATATCTTTATATCTTTATATCTTTATATCTTTATATCTTTATATCTTTATATCTTTATATCTTTATATCTTTATATCTTTATATCTTTATATCTTTATATCTTTATATCTTTATATCTTTATATCTTTATATCTTTATATCTTTATATCTTTATATCTTTATATCTTTATATCTTTATATCTTTATATCTTTATATCTTTATATCTTTATATCTTTATATCTTTATATCTTGATATCTTTATATCTTTATATCTTTATATCTTTATATCTTTATATCTTTATATCTTTATATCTTTATATCTTTATATCTTTATATCTTTATATCTTTATATCTTTATATCTTTATATCTTTATATCTTTATATCTTTATATCTTTATATCTTTATATCTTTATATCTTTATATCTTTATATCTTTATATCTTTATATCTTGATATCTTGATATCTTGATATCTTGATATCTTTATATCTTTATATCTTTATATCTTTATATCTTTATATCTTTATATCTTTATATCTTTATATCTTTATATCTTTATATCTTGATATCTTGATATCTTGATATCTTGATATCTTGATATCTTGATATCTTTATATCTTTATATCTTTATATCTTTATATCTTTATATCTTGATATCTTTATATCTTTATATCTTTATATCTTTATATCTTTATATCTTTATATCTTTATATCTTTATATCTTTATATCTTTATATCTTTATATCTTTATATCTTTATATCTTTATATCTTTATATCTTTATATCTTTATATCTTTATATCTTTATATCTTCATATCTTTATATCTTTATATCCTTTTCTTTCCCTATCTCTATCTATCTATCTATTTATCTATTTATCTAGCTTTTTCTAGCTCTCTCTGTCTCCCAAACTCTCTATCTCTTTCTTTCTCTATCTATCCATCTATCTCTCACTCTCCCTCTTTTTCACTCTTTCTCTCGCTCTCTCTCTTTCTCTCTGTAATCTCTATTTATCTATCTAATTATATTTCTCTTTACTATCTTTTCTATAACTTTTTTTACTCCATCTCCCTCTCTCTATCTCTTTCTCCCCGTTTTCTCTTCCCAATCTCTCTGTCTTTCTCTCTCCCTCTCTCTCTCTCTCTCTTTCTCTCTTTCTTCTCTTTCTCTCTCTTTCTCTCTCTTTCTCTCTCTCTCTCTCTTCCTTTTAACTTAACATTTTATATATATCCAACAACTACATTGAATGTATATTAACATATGTATCTCTCTTTTTGACAGCTGTTAACTTAACAGATGTTAAGTTTTCCTTCTCTTAATATCAATACAAATTATATCAAAGTTGTACCTATTTTTGAATGCTTGGCTAAGTTTTGTTGCCATTATTGAAATCAAATTGATGTGCGCGCTGTTGGCGCCATTGTGTGCTGTCGCCTTGGCGTAGGCGTTGGGGGGCTGACTGTCAATTACGTAAATAGCTCTTCGGATACGCAGAAATGTGCCCAGTGCAGTAGTCAAAAGTTAATCAAATCAATGTTTGCCGGTCTTATCTTAGTTACGTGTCTATTTGTTATTTGTCAGTCACTAAGCTACTTCATGTATGTCAATATGGGCCCAGGTGGAAGACCCAGCCATTGCCCGTCCGGAAATCTCTTGGCATCGTTTTGAGGAAGCAACCAAACCGAACGACCAAGTCGACCGCTCGTCCGCCCTCTGGCCCAAGTGCTTTGTTCTTACACTTGACTGGTCACATTTGCCAACAGTCTGCCATCTCGCTCGCACACTATATCCCTCTCTCTCTCTCTCGCACTCTCTGTCGGTCTATCCGTGTGTTTGCGTACCTTGGAGGACTCGGTTCAGGCTCTGTGTGTTTGAGCTCAGTGCATGCTTCATCTAGCTCACCTAACACCATTTCCAATTTGAACATAAAATCGAACTGGGACAAAGACATTGGAATTGAAATCAAAAGGAAAACCAAACCAACGACGACAACGAGCATGACAATGGGAATCGTATGAAAACGAGAATCGAATGGGAATCGAACCTCGCCAACTACAAAATGAAAACCAGGCAGCTAAATCGAAAGCCACTTTCCACATTTGTTTCTAGCATCGGCAAAAGCCAGCTGTAACTATAGATATTATGACCAAATTACACGAAATTGAATTGGGGCTGGCAGAGGAAAGGACTTGAGACATATTATTGAATGATTTATTTAGATTATAAAGATGTTGAGGCAAATCGATGTTTGAGGAAGGTAACGTTAGCTTTGGATAACAAACTCTGTTCGAGGCATAAAAGGCGCTAGGATAATAAATAAGTCAGAGACATATCAATTACATAACAGAATGAGAACTTAGTTAGGCATTGGTCTAAGACAATGGTTTACAACTAGTGTGAGATTCGAGCAAATTATGTTAAGTTAGCTTATTTTAATGTTTATTCGTAGAAGTGAAAGAGTATATTGGGTTTGTGCAATGTCCGCCTTACTGTCCGTCCATATTTCCCTCCGTCCGACCATCTGTCCTTCCGTCTATCCATCTATTCGTCCGTCCGTCCATATATTTGTTCGTCCATCCATGCATCGGTCCATCGGTCCGTCCATTTGTCCGTCCGTTCGTCCGTCTGTCCGTTCGTCCGCCAAATATCCATCCAACTATCCGTCCATCCGTCCATCCGTCGGTCCATCCGTCCGTCCATCTGCCCGTCCGTCTCTCCGTCTGTCCGTCCGTCCGTGTGCCCGTATGAATGCAAACCATTTCGCCGCTATTTAAGCTAGAGACTTGACGTTTGGAATATACACTAGTGGAATATATACTCGTATATACTGTAGCCTTAGCTCCCATAAATTTAATCTGAACTTAGTTATAGAGAATAGAATATGGATAAAATAGAATATAGAGTTTAGATATCCAGCTAAAGGTGCAACTTTCAATTTCCAAACCTCTTCAGTTCAAGCCATGAGTCCAACTTAACTCCACCCTAAAATCTCCACTAAATTCTTATTTAGAAAAGGAATTTTCTATCAATTGAAAGCAACATTTATCTCTTAATATATATCTAAATTTATAGTTCGTATGCACTAAGTGTGCACAGTCAGGTAACAGCAGGTGGTATTGGCACATTAACTCCGCCGGACAGAAGCAACAATTAGAGTCGAGTGTAAGTGGAACTTAAAAATGCAAAGCATACTTTTGGGGCGCATTAAGTGCTCCAGAAGCTGTCAATTTGTTTAGAGTCGGGCGCAAGTGAAGTCATTAATTCTAGCCATCTATACCTGATCGAGGGGGGGGGGAGTGGGGAGGAAGGGGTCTCTGGACAGGATATAGTTGCTTGCGCAACGCCTGCGGTGTTGCCAATTTAATTGTTTTGCGAAGCTGTGCGTGTTTTGCATGGCCAAGTGGCGTGGGCGTAAGAGTGGGCGTGGCCGGCGTTAGGTTTCGTGATGTAAACACTAATTTCTGCTTAGGCATGGCACACACGTAGGCGCGAGTAGCCGCCTTTTAATTAGCCAACGGGGCAACTGTTAGCCAGGTAAACCTTCAGTCAGGAGCAGCCGGCACATTGCCAGAACTTTGGCTCATGGCACTTAATTAACTTGGCCTTCTGATGCTAGTCTGGCTGGATTTGTGTCTAGTTTGAGTGCGTAGCAGCTTTACCTCTGGCATTATGCATGCATTGCCTGGGCGTGGCATCGATTTCAATTTCGAACTTTGATGTGCAAAACTTCAAAGTGCTGCCAAATGCAAACGGGCCGAAATGAATTGCAATTGTGTTCGACACTATTGACTGTTGCATAGAGCGGGGGGCAGAGCAAGGCAGAGCAGGCTTGATTACATCTCTATGCAGGTGATGCAATCTATGGCAGTCGATAGATACCCTGCCCTCTGTACCACTCTCTCTATGGCTCAAATCTTAAACTATTCAAAGTTCATGGCTTTAAGGTAGCTGTGCAGGCACTCTTTTGTTTCGATTGGAACACAACGCACGCTTCTAGCCAAGCTGTAGCAAAGGAAAAACAAGCAAGGCACTATTTTGGGTAGTCACAACTGTTAGATACTCTATCTCTCTATCTTTACTCTACCTAAAGATTGTTACTCAGGCCTTTGAAAGATACTATGATTTATAGCGTAACCTAACTGTGCGATCCCAACAAATCTACTTTCATTACCTTAATAGACAACTTTTTCTAATACTCTACCACTGCCACAACTATCAGATACTCTATCTAAAGATAGTTATTCAAATCTGTAAGAGATACTTTTATATATAGAGTTGCCTAATCTTCACATCAGATCTTCGTATTTTCTTTTCTAAATATACAACTTTTTCTAATACTCTACCCTTGTATACCCCTTTGCCCTATTAAAAACAGTGTATATGGGAAAAATTTTTGGTTTGAGCTGCAAAAAAAATGGCTGTCGGCATTCAAAGCTGCGTGAAAAATTAGCCTCATTGCCGTTTGCTGTGCAGAGAAGCAGCGACAGCTGCGGCTGTTGCTCAACTACATTTTTTGTGTTCACTGTGAGATATACCCTGTAGTAGTTACATTTGGTGGATATATCTAATATCATTCCAAGTATGTGATTCGTTTATTGAACTGTGTTTCATTTAGGTATCATTATTTTAAAAATTTTTGTTGTTGTCTTTTATTTATATTATTTATACAACTGTGTTCATAAAAATGTTATATGTATATATATTTTTTCTATATGCCTTAGAATCTGCTTTATAGGGAAGAATCTAAGAATTCTTAATTTCTTAGTAAATAAATAATAGCTTTGGTATATATATAGCTTTGGTATATATATTATAGCGCTTTTTGCCTCTGATATCAAAGGAAGCTTAAGTCTTTGATTTTTCCTTCAAAGATACAACTACATATCTTCCTAAAGTAGATTTTTTCTTAAAGAAAATTAATTTTGTGGCTTACAGAAAAAATTTGGTAGCCCTTGCTGCTAAATTAACCGAGATATTCTCAATTGAATTTGTTTGCGCTGATTACCAATTTCTAGCAACCTTTTTTGTAAGTTTTTTTCAAAATTATTTTAAAAATATTTTCTGAAATGATGCAGAGCCCAATTTTAATTTATTTTTAGAAAAATAAAACTGAGTACATTAGAAAATAGTTGTAGAACTATAGCTCGAATGATGTAGAAAATAACATAGCAACATTTACAGAGGACGTAAAGGGTGCGCAGTTGTTGTTACCTTAATGAGAAATATATATAATATCTGGAAAATGGTTATCCTAATCAAAAAGTTTAAATTTTGTGACAAATTTAACATAAAGATATAAAAATTATAGCCAACAAGCATTTCTTGCTCATCTAGGGTATTTCAATGTCGACTCTCACACGTCAATACATATTTTTTTCGTGTGTGGCTTTGTTTCTGACTCACCTAACTGCATATTTGGAGGCGGCAGCCAAAAAGCTTTTGCAGTTTTTGCTGTTGGCTGCGGTGCGCATTTCGTGGCTTTTGCGTAACGACACAAACGACGTCGAGGACGATGGCAGGTGAAATAGCTGAAAGCACCTGCCCGAGCTAATCAAATTAAAGTGTGGGCATGGTTGGGGGCTGTTGCTGGCCGTTAAACGTGTGTAAATGTCAAAGAGCGTAATCGTTGTGAGAACTGTTTTTATTAAAGTTTGGCTAAAGTTAATGTTAATTAAAATATTCTTAGGCATGTTTTTTTTTCGAAACTATTTGCAACCTCAAAAATTCAAGAACTAATTTGCATTCCGCCCGGACCCGGACCCATTTCAAGTGCCAATTTCAATCTCTATTTTGCTCATAATTTCATATCCCAAGTTTGCGGCAGTTGATTTGCAGCCACATGAAAGCAAAGGCCCCGGACCCAGGCTCAGGTCCGGGCACATTGCCCACAATTCCAAAGATTTTCCCAATCACATTTTGTAAGTCCCACACACACACGCCTGACCCGAAAAAACATAAAAAACAACTGTGAAATGTGCAGTTAGATGAGAGACTATGTGTGTGTGTATGTGTGTGTGTGTATCTTATGATTCTGTGGCAGACACACAATTCCCTGCTTGTGGCAAAGTGCATGGCGTACCTTTTTGCATACACTTGAGAATTTCAAAAATTTCACGTGAATAACTGTTGTTTCTCTCTGCTTCTTTTCCTTTTCTTTGCCTCTGCTGTATTTGCCCAATCTTTGCCTCTCTCTCTTTGTTGTTTTTGCGTTTGTCATCGAAAATGTTTTGCTGCTTACACAGCGCAGCCAATTTGCAAGCGATGCACAGTGGGGCCTATGCTCATTTTACGTTGCAGAAATCATAACTTTGACTTGAACCAAATAAGGTGTTTTGAAGTGAAAAGTAGTTTACAAAAATATTAAAAATAATTAATAATAAATAAAACTAAAAGAAAGAAGTAACAGAATTCCCTTGCGACTGCAATTTAAATTGTGAAAGTACTTTACTTGGTTCAAAAGTTATGATTTTTGCAATGCACAATAAGCAAAGGCCCCACTGTGCGACGTCCTCTACAGTCGCCCCTCATCCTACTCGCTCGCACTCAGGCTTGCTTATGATCCATTTCGCTTTGTCTGCCGTCGTAGTTTTTGTGCGATGAAAGAAGCCGCAAAATAAAAACTGTAAATTTATTGTGAACCACATGCGATTTTAAAATGGTAAACAATGTTTGATATGTTCCCAAAGCGAGAGCAAGAGAGAGGGAGAGGGAGAGAGCAAGCGTAGCAAAGCAGAGCAGGATTTACACAGCGTCATATACATATACAGTAAGAGGAAGCGAGCGAGCGAGATATGTAGAAGTTGAGCGTATGCCCTTGAGGCGATCCAATTAAATTATTCTGGATACAACAAAAATTGAGTTTTGCGAGCTGCCAACAGAATTTCACATTTTAATTAGCAAACAAATTATGAATTAAAATGTTGCATACATTTCTGTGTCGCTTTCACAAATTAACCCAATTAAAAACTGTCGCATTTGTTCGGCAGGGGATAATCAAGATGAAACAGATGAACTTGGCTGACAATTAAAATGATTTGTACACAGAAATTTGTTAGTTAATAAATAATTGAGAGACGTTTGGCTTAATGGTTTTTGATGCATTTGAAATTGACTTTCTTGACAGGAAGTTTATTACATTCGAAATACTTGATTACATTTTATAATTGACTTGAAAAGTTTGTTTTTTAATTAATATTATTTATGAAACTTTTCTGCTAAAATCAAATCAAGAAAATAATTTTTTAATATTTTTAAAAAGTTTTAAATTTTATTAAGTTTTTTGTATAACATGATTGTATATCAAGAAAATACTTTTTTATTTGAAGAAAGTAAAAATATATTTTTTTTTAACTTTTTTTCTAAAGTAAAATCAAGAAATTTTATTATAAGAAAATTAAAACTTTTGTTTTTAAGTTTTCTTCTGAAATAAAATTAAGAAAATAGTATTTTATTATTAAAAAAATAAAATAAACAAGTAAGAATGTTGCAGTCGGGCGCTACCGACTGCGGGATACTCATTCACACCCCCACAGATCACGCCCATTGCCACGCCCACAATTGGTTTGTACATATATAATTTTTTGGAAATCAATAGAGGAGATCAGCAGTAATATCTGTATATAATTCTGATTTTCTCACTGAGAATCGGAAAAACGTATAGTTTTTCCCGATTTGCCACGCCCCCAGTAGGCGTAGACATATAATTTTTGGCCAGTTCTTAGAAGTAGTGAAGGGTAACGTAAGTGTGAAATTTGGATGCTTACACTCAAAAAATGCGAAAATTACAGGGTATTTTTTAGCCGGGCATACCCCATAAGGGGCGTAAAATTTATTTTTGGCGCATCGATAGAGGAGCTCACCAGTAACTTACCATCCAATTTTGAAGCTTCTAGCTCTAAAACTGTAGGAGCTACAAACTTTTGCGGTTTGCCACGCCCCCTATGGGCGTAGATATATCCGCCATATATTTTCCAACTTGGGTTGTCAACCCGAGTATATATACCAAGTTTCAAGTCTCTAGCATCAATAGTGCTCAAAATATTACAGAATTTGAAAAATCACTATATAGTCAGATCCGATTTGCCACGCCCCTAGTAGGCGTGGATATATAGATTTTTGGTCGATCTTCATAGGATCATATCAGTAACCTACGTGCCAAATTTGGGCGTTTTAGCTTTAAAACTGTAGAAGATACAGTTTTACCCGATTTGCCACGCCCCCAATGGGCGTAGATATATCCGCCATAGCTTTTTGATCTTGGGTTGTCAACACGAGTATATATTCCAAATTGCAACTCTCTAGCACTTCTAGAAGTAGTGTTTCTGAGGTATGGGCAAATGCATTTTCCGATTTGCCACGCCCCTAGTGGGCGTATCGGGAAAATCTTGACACTTTATAATTCGAGGGTATACACGAGTATATATTCCAAATTTCAACTCTCTAGCTTCAAAACTGTGCAAATGGTTTGCGTTCATACGGACAGACGGACAGACGGACAGACGGACAGACGGACAGACGGACAGACGGACGGACAGCGTGACGGACATTGCACAAAACCAATATACTCATTTCACTTTGTGAATGAGTATAAAAATTGTTTTAAAATTTTCTTCTAAGATAAAATAAAGAGAATAAAAATTTTTTACTTGAAAGAAATATTTGACAATTTTTAATCAAATCTAAATTTTGTTTGAAAATAATTTCAAGTAAATTATTATTTTTTTTTTAATTTTATTTAACTTTTCTGCTAAATTAAAATCTAGAAAATCAATTTATTATATGACGAAATTCTAATCTATTTTTAATATATTTAAAAGGAATTGAGAGTCATTTATATAAAATTCCCACTACATATAGGCACTTTAAATATTTTTTTTTTTATTTTCAATTAGTTTGTGTTTCATGAATATGCATTCCAGAAATTGAATTGATGTTTATATTTTTATACTTAGGCACAAAATGATAGAGTATATTGGTTTTGTGCACTGTTTGTCCTGCTGTGCGGCAGTATTTCTACAGGAATGCAAAGCATTTTACCAATATATTAACTCATCAGTAGAAAACATATATTCCTTAGTTTTAGAGACTTTTTCGTGCTGATCTCCGTCTCAAATACACCAAAAAATATTGATTTTTCCAAAAATTTAACTGCTTCTTGTACCACAAACGAGCATTAGGCAGTCGTTTACGCCCGTCTACATTGTTCTAACTTGCTGAATGTTTGCATTTGCCAAAAGACAAGCAAATTGCAACGAATGTTGTCTGAGAATGCAATGAATGCATTTTTACTCTTCACATATGAGAGCTACATACAAGTTGTTGTATATACATATGTATATATATATATATATATATATATATATATATATATATTTGCATATATATATGCTTACATAGTTCTCAGCCAGCAAATGTGCAAATGCAAATGCAAATTTTGAAAGAGCTTCAATAAATGAAGTGCAACATTTTCATGCAGCTGCAACAATTTCTGCTGCAATTTCAAAGAACTTTTCATGCATATTTTATTTGAAAATTTTTACCTTGAGTTTTTCCTTTAGCAATTAAAAATTGTATAATTAACAAAGTTGCCAAGTTAACTGTGGCAGTTGCATAGATACAACAACAACTACCACAAAAAGTATCTCATGTTGCCACATCTCTCTGCGGCAAGTGCTGCTTATCTCCCCACTCATCGTTCGCATATCAGCCATGCATAAAATTCTAATGATAACATGCGATGCTCTGTGCCATTCAGCTGTGAAATGAGCTGGCATGCTTGACAGCCAGCAGCCAACAGCCAGCTGCTGCTGCTGCTGCCAATAAAATGTCAGCATGAAATCAAAGTCATCTCCACCTGCGTCTGCCCTTCACTTGGCTGTCTGGCATTGCCTCCTCCACCTGGCATCATTAGATGTGCCGCTGTTGCTTTATCGCTGCCTTTCCCTATTTTCACAGCTTTCCATTTCACTTAACATAAGTAATAGGCACACACACACACACACACACTCACTCCCATATATGAATCGTATTTTTTCCCGTTTGTTGCACTTGCAACATTCCCTAGCTAAAGTCCTCTAACTTTCTGCTTCGTTTTGTTAGCCTGTTTCATTGAAGTCAGCTTCGTTTAGTCTGTCAAACACTTGATAAATCCTAAGTATTGCAAACACCATTTTGTTTATTTTAAAGTAATTCCCATAAATTATAAAAGTTAGAAAAAGAAATACATCCCAATGATGTGGCCATTGAAGCGGCGTAGCATGTCCGGAGATATGCTGGACTCGAGGTACGCCAAGTACGGCGATTTGGCCACAAATGTGGCTCACATCAAGCCCATACAGGAGGCGGGCGATATGCTGCATGACTTGGAGCCAAAGAGCACCCAATCGACTCTAGTGGGTACCTCGATCACGGATACGGCCACGGCCACGGACACGGACACGGTCACGGGGCAGACCAAAGTCAGCAACGATAATTGTTTGTGCCCCAAATGCCATTTGCCGCATCAGTTTCATAGGAAAGAAGCGACTGTGCAGCACAAGAAGTCATTGACTGTGCTATGGGAACGTGACTGGAAGACGTCGAGCAACAGCTCGCTGAGGCCGCGATCTGTGAAGGCGACAACGGATCTACGGGCCAGGCACAAGAGGGAGCTGCTCTCTAGCAACAAGTTTCTGCTCGAAGGCCTCTACATGTTGCTCCAGGATGAACGTTGTCGGCACAAGCCAAATGATCTGACGAATCGATCTCAGAGCGAACTGTGTGTAGCTGAGAGCAAGAAGTCGCAAGAGTTGCGCAACACACGGAGTCAGACGGATACGAAGGGCTCTGAGAGTTGCGAACGGAATGAGGAGAGATTAACATTTGAGAGCCCAACGCAGGTTAGGCCTGATGGTGTTGAGCAGTTGAGAGTTAATGTTGATCAGCCAACAGTTGAGCATGCTTCGCCATTAGTTGAGTATAATGTTCCTATGCCATCGGATAATGCTGCTGCCTCAACAGTGGATGATGCTCAGTCAGCCGATGATGCTGCTCAGTCAACAGTTGAGCATACTCCGCTTACAGTTGAGTATAATGTTCCTATGCCATCGGATAATGCTGCTGCTTCAACAGATAATGATGCTCAGTCAGCCGATGATGCTGCTGCTCCTTCAACAGTTGATGCTACTCAGCCATTAGTTGAGGATGCTCAAACATCAGTTGAGGATGTTCCGCCAACAGATGATGTGGCTCTACCATCAGTTAAGGATGCTCAAACATTAGTTGATGATGCTCCGCCATCAGTTGAGGATGCTCAAACATCAGTTAAGGGTACTCCGCCATTAGATGTTCCCACTCAGCCATCATATGATGCTGCTCCCTCAACAGTTGACGCTGCTTCCCCAACAGTTTCAATCGACTCAAATGATCAACCTGAGTCTGAAGTGAAACTAACTATGGCAATTGATAACTCCCACAGCTGCTTGGCCAATATCGTTTTAGATGGAGTCCGCATAGTCATGTCGAAATCGGCGGATGATCTATTGCATCGCCGACGTGGACAGAGGCTTAGAATTGCCTTGGGCTATACCGGCAATCGGCCCTTCCAGCGCCGCTAAAAATTTACAAATTTCTTCTTTTTTTTAACTGCGTCTTGTTTTTGCTCTTTTTATTGCAATTTGGATTGAATATGAATTTAAATTTAACGTTTATATTAAATCATGTGTGAATGATTTGAAAACTATTCTTGAGTGTTTACTGAATGAGTTTTGGGGCATCGTTTAAGTCTTGATTATGTGATTACGGTATATACAAGTTTAGGGAATATAAAATTGATAAAAAACTTTGGATATCAGAATAAGATGTTATGAATCTAGAGAATTGTAGAGTATATCTGAATAGGATAATTCCACACATCCACTTATCCTAAGATGAGTGCTCCCTCGCACTTTACTTCAAGTTAAAGACGTCAAAATTTTAGATAAAGAGAGACGGATAATATGGCATTTAATACCATGTTCTGTTCAAGTCAAATATGTAAATTTATTGAAATCAATTGTTGTTATAGAAAATATTGAAAAACAAAATGAAATCACAACTGATTGCACTAGTCTGATGAAAATTTTCCTGCAATCTTTTGTTGTAAGCTTTTTTTCAAACATTTTTTTAAGAAGAATAAAATAGAGTCTAATAGGAAGAGTAGGACTCTAGCTAGAAATATACAGAGAATATACAACATTAACGAAGAATTTAAAGAATGCGAATTCAGATGATAACGATCTTTAATGATATGAATACATAATATAGAATTGTTCTATAATTTCAATTTATTCATGAAGATGTATGAAAGAGGATTAAGCTCGGCGTTCTGAAGAGCAAGGCTTTTTATTTAAATTTCTCAACGAGGAATATCCTTCTTACTAATAAATATAATTTTTCCTTTGAAATTTACTTAGTTCCATTGTATTCTATTCTTACTCTCTATACTTCCATTCTCATGTAATTACAGCAGAGGTCAAAGGGTATTTAGCTCTAAAGATTAACACTAAAGTAGGGCTGCATTAGTATCTTAAATCTGAGATGATGATCAAAAGGGAGCAATAGGAAAAAAAAAACATTATACCCTGATTTACCAATTTCAATGGGTTCAGGTTATAATGAGGTATGGAAATGATTTGAAATATATTTTGCACAGTTTCTACATATAATCAATCTACATTTATGCCATTATTTATAGAATATCATTCAAATGTTTCAGCATGGCTGAGAAATTTGGACAATAGTCGATATAATCTGGCATCTGCCATTTCAATGTTGGCTCGACAATGTGTATCAATCGTAGAGTAAATTTTTAGAGTCTTTGTCTTAGTCTAGATCTTACCTTTTCTTGTGTCTAAGTGTTACGTATTTATACATCTAAATGCATAATCATATATTTATATATACTTATACAGATATGTCTTACTCTACACACAAAGTGTATCTCAACTTCAGCTGTATCTTATGTTAAGCAGTTTTTTTTTCTTCTGCTTCTTCATTTTTGGTGTCATATTTGCACCTGTGGCTCTAAGCGTTGGCGTAAGCTATGCAAAGTTTTTTTTTTTTTTTGCTTTTGTTGTTGTTGTCTGTCTGTCTGTCTGACTGTCGAGTGACACATTTGAATAAGACAGCAAAACGCTGCTGGGCATAACAGCTGCGTGGGCGTTTGTTAGATTAAGGGCGTGGCCCGTTGCGTTGCGTTGCATGCGTAGCAGGTTCGAGATTCGAGATTTGAGAGAGATTCAGCAGTCATGACGCTGTGAATACTTGAAAATCATTTTGCGTTCGACGCTCCAGTGACACGGATTTCAAGGCGATTCAAATGCCGTTAGCTGCAGGTGTGCGTGTGTGTGTGTGTGTGTGTGTGTGCGTGGCTGAATGTTGATTGCATATGAATCTCAGATTTATGACGCTGAATGGGAATTGGCCGAAAAGAGTTGAAAAATACCCAAAGGCTGCTGATGCTTTAAAGGGTTTAGTTATGAATACAGCTGAGTGGCTGCAGGTGCAGTTGCAGTTGCAGCTGCACAGGTGGGCAAAAAAATAGAAACCCATTCAAAGCCATTCGTCTGTTATGATCGGCAAAAATGTCGATAATAAAACTAAATGTCGCACGGAATTAAGTCTATCGTGTGTGTGTGTGTGTGGGCCAACTAATTGGCAAGTGAAGCGTATAGAATTCTCAACAATATTCGCTAAAATTAAACCTCAAATTTAAATACAAAACACCTAACATTAGTTTTTACACACGCACGAGCGAAGAGCTGACTGCAACTGAATGAAATTAAGCGCAAAAAACAAAAAAAAACTGGAGGAAGCTAAAACTGCATGACATTTTTAATTATCTAGAACAAGCGCATTTAGCACACAGCACACGCACACACACACACTCTCATGCACGTGTACTTGCAAATGAGTTGCTCAGATACACACACACACACACACACACACACACACTCACACACACACACACCCGCTCACAGTCGCACGCAAAAAATCGTTGCATACTTTGCGGGCTGCTGGGCATTTAAATGAACATTTTGCAGCTAACTGCATGTGTAGAAGGAAACGGAGTGAAAAACACCAACACAGACAAAAACACACACATACACACGCACACACATATTGGGAAAACAAGTTTGAAAATTTAAGGAGTATGCGTGACTAGCGGTTACCCTAGGCACACAAAGATGAAGCTAAGCTTAATAATTAGGATCATATTATTGATTGATTATCGGATTGTTCAAACATTTTCTGACAAATTGTCATAATATTAATAATATTAGTGATATGAGAACTCATGCAAACTTATATATATTAGTAACCTGTCTTTGTCTTTTATTTATTTTAAAAAACTTAATTTTATATTTTAAAATTTATTTTTTATTTTATTTTATTTAAAAATTGTTTTTAAAATTTATTTTTATATTTTCTTTTTAAATTTATTTTTATTTCATTTTATTTTATTTTTTTTTAATTTAAATTTTTTTTTTAATATTAATTTATTTTTGTTTTTCATTTTTTATTATTATTATTATTTATATATATATATATATATTTATTTATATATATATATTTTTTTTCCTTAATTTATTTCTTCTCCTTTTTTATTTATTTTTATTTTATTTATTTTTTTAAAACTATTTTTTTTTATTTTATTTTTTATCTATTTTTTATTATATATTACTTTTTTTTAAATTTGTTTATATTTTTTTTTCTTTTATTAAATTTATTTAAATTTAATTTTATTTCTTTCTTATAATTTATTTTCATTTTATTTTATTTCTTTTTTAAATTTATTTTATTTTATTTATTTTTTATTTTTAAAACTTAAAATTTAAATTTTCTTATACATTTTTATTTAAGTTATTTTATTTCATGAATTACCTTCTACCTTTTTTTGGCAACTTAATCTTAAGAAAAATTAATAAAATATATATTTTTTAGGCTGTTTAAGATAATGAACACAAAACACGTAGCTTAAAGGAAGAAAGAGGTTTTATTTTAAGTCTAGAACCTATTCAGTAGGTCTTAAGGCTGATGGCGTTCGAGTCTTCTCCTAGTTCTAGTTCTTTAAAGATTCTTATTTGCACAACTGAATTTAAATAATTTGTTTTTATTAAAATATTGTTAAACAAAATTTCTTTTATTTGGAAAATAAATAGTTTTTGATATAATACTTACACATATTCCAATCAAACTTGGATCAAACTCAACATACTCCTTTCTTAACCCCTTTACAGCCAGCAGGGTATCAAATGTGTTGTAAGAATGCGAGAAAAAAGCACATAGAAAGCAGTTTTACATGCTTTTTGCTTTTTTGCTCGCAACCGAGTCGAAAGTTTAATGAAATATTTGCTAAATTGCCAAGAATTTCCAAAGGGTTTTTCTTCTTTATACTATATATCCAGTTATACATTTTCTCTCTCTCTCTCTCGCATTTTGTTCATAAAATTTTACGCCGTGTGTTATAATTGTTAATTAAAGTCTGGCGGCTGTGTGTAAATTTTTAAATTCATACGCAACGATTTATTAAAAAATACAAAAAGGCGAAATGTGCAAAAGCTGTGAAAAGAGTTGGAGGTAAATTCAAGCGTAATCAGCTTTGCTTTAATGCTCGACTGCGAAAGCCGACAAAACCCAGCATAAAGCCCCATTCCACACCGAAGGCTACAAACGGTTATAAAAAAATGAAAAAAAGAAGAAAAAAATATGCCTTTTTATGGCAACTTTTGTTGCTGCTGCTGCAGATGTATTGGTGGATGTGAGTTGTGTGTGTGTGTGTGTGTGTGTGAGTGTGTGTATGCTATGTACATATACATGTTTTATTAAAACATTTCAAGCCAAAAAAAAGTGTATATTTATATATACAAAGAAGGAGAAGCACAAGAAGAAATCCTTTTCTGCAGACATTAAACAACTTTTAAATACGCTGACAACATTTCAGGTATTAAAAAGATTATTTTAAAAAATTTTTTAAATTAAGTAATATCTATGAAAATTCATAAATAACAATATAAGAAATGCTAAGAATTTAATATAATATAATAATAATTTTAAATATTAAATAAACCCTTTTAGCTTAGCTTTTATTTAGCTTTCTATTAAAAATACTTAAAGATATATACAAATCCTTGACTTAGTTCTTTATAAAATTACTTAAATATTTGTCTATATATTATTAGTAAAGAGTATTTCTTCTACACTTTTCTATTAGCATAAAGCAGCTTATGATTTAGGTATTAACTGGTCTAACTAGACCAGTTACTGGTCTACCGTCTGAGCCTGAGAAATAAAGCTAAACTGGTGCAAGAATAATGTATAAAGTGAATTTCTTTGGCTTTATGAAATGCATTTGACCTGTTTTTATTTATGCGTAAGAATACAAATATAAAGAATTTTGAGCAAAGGAAGAAGTACGCTTTTCTATATGCAACTGTTTATTTCTTAAATAATATTTAAATAAAGAATATAATTTATAATTTAGTTATTATTTATAAAGATTTATGTTCAATTAATAATAAAGTAAATTTTATATTTTATATTTTATATTTTATATTTTATATTTTATATTTTATATTTTATATTTTATATTTTATATTTTATATTTTATATTTTATATTTTATATTTTATATTTTATATTTTATATTTTATATTTTATATTTTATATTTTATATTTTATATTTTATATTTTATATTTTATATTTTATATTTTATATTTTATATTTTATATTTTATATTTTATATTTTATATTTTATATTTTATATTTTATATTTTATATTTTATATTTTATATTTTATATTTTATATTTTATATTTTATATTTTATATTTTATATTTTATATTTTATATTTTATATTTTATATTTTATATTTTATATTTTATATTTTATATTTTATATTTTATATTTTATATTTTATATTTTATATTTTATATTTTATATTTTATATTTTATATTTTATATTTTATATTTTATATTTTATATTTTATATTTTATATATTATATTTTATATTTTATATATTATATTTTATATTTTATATATTATATTTTATATTTTATATTTTATATTTTATATTTTATATTTTATATTTTATATTTTATATTTTATATTTTATATTTTATATTTTATATTTTATATTTTATATTTTATATTTTATATTTTATATTTTATATTTTATATTTTATATTTTATATTTTATATTTTATATTTTATATTTTATATTTTATATTTTATATTTTATATTTTATATTTTATATTTTATATTTTATATTTTATATTTTATATTTTATATTTTATATTTTATATTTTATATTTTATATTTTATATTTTATATTTTATATTTTATATTTTATATTTTATATTTTATATTTTATATTTTATATTTTATATTTTATATTTTATATTTTATATTTTATATTTTATATTTTATATTTTATATGCTATGAACTGTTTTCAGTTTGGGTATTTTTCTGTTCATATCATAGCCAAGAGCAATATCGTGTTGCCCGCTGACAGAGTAGCAACTGATATAATATATAAAATATGCCTATAATATATATATATAGATTCGCGAATATGCTGAAGGGTCCTTTAGCTCTTTCAGCTGTGCAGTTAACGGTTTAATTAATAACAGCGAAGAGAAAACAAAATATTTATCAATAAGTCGACGAGTCGACTCGTCGACGAGCCATAAATACGAAAACTGAAATCCGACAAGGCAGAACGAGCCGTTTAAAGAGGTAACAAATGCCATTGAAATGTTTTCTCTTTTTTTTTTAAGTACTGGCAAATACTTTATTAATAACATTAAGCCGGCAGCCAGTTAATTGTTATTTGAGCTTTTTATTAACTGATTTCAGTTCGTTTCGTTTGCCCAACTCTCGAGCAGCAGATTTTGAGATCTAGCACAAAAAAAGCAGCCAAAAGTGCAACTTGATTTATTTATTTTATTTATAAGTAGAGTCGAAATGAAATAGAAGCAGAAAACTTTGCAGCGCTGCGAATATTTGTGCAGCACTTAAAAGTGTGCGCCAAGCGAAAGAGATAGACAGAACGAGAGAGAGAGAGAGAGGGAGAGAGAGGGAGAGTGTGTGAGAGAGCGAGATAAGCCACGCTGAAAGCAACGCAAATTAGGCAACACTTTTCATTTCTGACAAGAGAAACGACAAACTTGTCCGTCCGTCCCTCTGTCCGTCCGTCCCTCCGTTTGCCAGCATCAAAAGGCGACTTTCCAAGCGACTTATCGCCAACATCCGGACACCAAGTGGGCAAGAAGCGAGCAAAGCTACAGTAAAGTACGTGAAAAGCCCGCATACACACACACACACACACAATGCAAATGTTGTCGTTGATAAGTTTATCAACATCAAAATTTTTGCATACATCAAGGCGCACAAGCCAAAAAGGGAATGAACCCGCACTTATAGACCCTCAAGCAAGTACGCAAATAATAAAGCTCGACATGATTTTTTGGGCAATATTTGTAGGGGAGTTTGTCAAATCGAAAATATGTTCAATAGAATTTGCCGTTTTGCGGGCTATCAAGGAATCTTTCGCAGCATCTCTCGAGCAGCTGTCCTTGTCCTACCTCAGGCCTCAGTCGATTGCGACAATGTGCTGGTCGATGCTCGGCTGGCGTTTGTATTAATGTCTGTTGACATGGAAAAGCCTAAAGTTATTGTTTGCAAACACCATTTGCCTGACCTCGACCCTGGTGCGTCGTGTGTTTTAGCCCACAGCCACAGTCAAAGCCACAGCCAAAGCCACGCCCAGCTCAAAAACCTACATAATTTGCCTCTCTGTTGCTGGTTTTGCTGTGTTGCCTAATAAGCGGCTCAAGTGTTGGCCTGGAATTAATGCGTTCACCCTGCCAACACCACGCCCCCTCGCGCCCCTCACGCCCCTCTACACCACTCCAACTGTCACTGAATGCTGTTTGTTTATGTGTTTATCATTGCTGGCCATCCAAAAGATACATTTACCGGACATGAAATGGCCATGGCTAAGAGTATGTATGTGTGTGTGTGTGTGTGTGTGTGTGTGAGTGTGTCCTTCAGTTAGCCTAGGCTATCATAGTTGCTGACTAAGTGCGTTTGCTAACGAACCAGCTTGTTGGCTTTGCGCAGCATTCAGAGTGGCTCTCAGCTCGGCATTAAAGCTAAATCAAGAGTTTCAACACCTTTCGATTTAGCACCTGAAGTTTTTTTTTTTTATGGGATTTACTTTCAATGCAAAAGGAATGGAATTTTTAATGTTTTTTAGTTTGAGTATGAAAATATATATTAGAATATTTATTTTCGAGCAGTTTGGAGTAGTGCAAAGTTAGCGAAGTCTAATACTGACTGAGGTGAAGCTCTGAACCCAGGGAAAATAAGAATTATATTTGGAAATGCTTTTGATGAAAATATATTTAGCATTCAGAAAAGGGCGTGGCATATTTAAA
This sequence comes from Drosophila nigricruria, assembly GCA_037075265.1. Taxonomy (NCBI): domain Eukaryota; kingdom Metazoa; phylum Arthropoda; class Insecta; order Diptera; family Drosophilidae; genus Drosophila; species Drosophila nigricruria. The sequence goes on along the minus strand of JBAMCI010000196.1, from coordinate 6,672,826 downwards.
TACTTAAAGCCATATAGTATATATTATAGATTGGAACGATAAGATAAGCATATGGCTATATCCGGATATCCGTCTGCTTGGCTGACCAATTGTATGTCTGTCAGTCCATAATCCATAAAAGATATAGATTTGAAATCATAAATGCATATCCGTATATACCAGATGCAGGCTAAATTTATCCATTTTTTCGATAACTCATTCCATTTCCTTATTATAGACAATAATCGATACTCTGATATATGGGTTTTCGAGCATAATTTAAAGCCGATAAATGCTAGAGATTTTTAATTCTCTATGTAGGTTCGTCTGATGGATGGACAAGCTTTCGTCTACAGGATGCTTCCACTCAAATTAAACAAAAAACATATCCTGATTTCCCATCTTCAATAGGTTCAGGGTATAAAAACATATTCCACACAGTTGAGGCTTGTACTTCGGCAAATATACATATTTGGATGTAAATATTACATTCACTGATTATTCAATAACTAATTTACCGTAGTACTGCCCATAATCCAGCTCAAACACTTTCAAAACTTTCAGCAGCTGAACAAAACTGTGTAGTAAGCGGAACGCGTGTCCATTCATTGAAACTGCAGCGGTGCGGGTATTTGCTAGTCGGGCATTCCTGGCAAGCGGCTTACTACTTGTTTTACTATTATTTAAGCTTACAATTCGCAACTGATCTAAGTTAGAATAAAGCAATTGCAATTTATATTATATAATATCAAAGATATGGGACAATTCCCAATTTAAGATTTGAATTTGCTATGTAAATACTAACTGGAAAAAAAAAAATGGTAAAATTCTTGGTTAATAAACTTTTATTAAAGTTTTGCTTTCATGTGGTGTTTCTTATTATTAATATAAAATTATTTATATTTTGTTTACAAAAACTCTTAAGTTTAATCACAAGTCCGATTAATATAGTTTCTTAATATATTTAGGTCTGCTTAATATATAATATTATTATTTATAACTAAGTTTTCTTATCTAAAAATTGTTGGATTCGAAAATCCCCGTTATGGAAAATATAATTCTTTTCGTTTTGTCTCGCTGGCAAGAGAGGTATATGAATTATTTTTTGTCAATTTATAGAGGAGTTATATTGTAATTTATATTATAGGAGATATAGGTTTTTTGATTTTAGGTATTGCCAGACTTTCAAGATCTCCTCTACCCTTTGCACACTTCACTTTCATTTAGTTTTCTCTTTATGCAGTTTTCGAATGGGACAACTATTCAAAACTGATGAATTTATGTGAAGTGTCATCAATTCTGGAACTCCGTCACAGCAAAGCCATTACTCTTGGCAACACATACACACACACACACACACACACACACACACACATACACACACACACACGGCCCAAAAGGCTACAATTTTTTTTGTGGTATTTACTAAGCGCGCAGATCTAACGGCCAGCCATTTGGTGGGCTTCTAACCCATATCTATTCCATTTCCACTTCCCATTTATATATAGATATATATATATACAGTTATATATTTATATACATATCTCTGTCATTTCCATTTCTGTTTGAACTGGCTTCACTCTAATTTCTATTTCTGTAGCCAAGTTCCACTTGAGGCTTGTGATTGATAAGCGGCTATAATAAATTCCGTTATTAGTGGTGAGTGGCAGCCGCAAAAGGCCACAAACGAGCAAATGATGCGTAAATAAAAGTCCAACGCGTCCATAGGGCCAGGGAGAAGATGGCCAAGTCCGAAGCATAGAAGTTGGCCTATTCGTTGAATATTAGACAAATAGATCTCGCTTTGGTTCGACTTGATGCGCTTATTTGTTTATGAATGGAGACGAAAGCGTCGCAGTCGATTCATTTTGATTCGATTTGATAGAATTTCGACAGGACATTGGGCAAACCAATTCGCCTTTGGCGCCTCAAGCTATGTCAATGGAAATGACGCTGCAAAGTAAATGTGGACGGCAAATTTGCCGCTCGTTTTTGCCGGGTTGGACTGATTAGGCCCCCAACTGTCCCCAACTGCCCCCCCAGCTTGGGCCTTGGGCCTTGTCTATTGTCGTTGGCTGTGATCCAGAACGGAACCCTTGCAAATCGACCAAGTGCCCCTCATCCTGCCCCCTCTGACTACATCCTGCTTTCATTGTAATTATGTGTTGGCAACTCACAGCTGGCGGCAGCACAGGGTGTCGTCGCCATCGCCACCGCCACCACAGGGTGGCATTCAATTTTCAATGTAGCACCCCCGGTATCCGAAATTTGTGGCAACATCAAATTTTGTATGCTAATTTCAATTAAAAATTGTGTGCGGCAAGCTTTGAGGCAGGCCATCCCCATCCCCATCCCCATCCCCTGCCACTTCCTGGGCAGAGTTTCCGTCCACGGCAGGTTCAAAGCAGTCAATGAGCAAGGTGCCAAAAGTTGTTTTTAAAGTACTTTAGGTACTCAACACAAAGTTTCTATTGACTGCCATGACAGGCAAATGAATCACTCGCCCAGACGGGCGACATTGACATTTTGGGGGCAGCTCCAACTGCGGCGGGGCCAACTGCCCTAAACAAACAGAACGGAACAGCACAACAAAGAAACGCGTTTATTTTTAGCCTCAGCTAATACGTGGAACAGACTCTACCAGGAATTACACATGTCCTTCGGCACGAGTCGAGGCTATTTAAAGCGAAAGTTTTAAGGACTTGCAGATTTATAGGGTATATCGGGTTTTGAGATATTTGAAGATGACAAGAAATTGGTTTGAGTTGATGAAAGTGATATATATATATATATAGAGCGTATGTATGGAGGAGACATATATATATGGAGGATATATAACTTTTATGTTATGTGCATATATTAATTTCAAGAGTTTGAAACTATTCTTTTTTTGACATTTCAGCTCTCAAATATCCTTTAATCTTTACGTTCTATGAAGCTTATATACTATCAATGCATATTCATATATAGATATATATATAAAATAGTTGGTCATTCTTGACATTATAGATATATATAGTATATGTTGCTTTATAGCATACGAATCTTTACATATCCTTTTATCTTGAAGGCTTAATAGTGGAATATTGAAAATATAGTTCAATTAGGTTTTGGAAATATATACATATGTATATAGGAAATATAAAAGTTTTAAGGTATGTGAAGACTTGGGTACATATAAATGAACTGAAATAAAGAATTATATATATCTATAATATAATGAAATTACTATATTATTGCTAATGATTCCTAAACTTACATAGGGAGGATCTTATATATCAATCTTCAGTAAGCTCATATCTTAATTCTTACATATCTAAAATATCGTAGTTTAATCATTGACTTCTTATATATACCACAAATCTAAATCTGAAATATATATAAATTTCTTTTATTTATTAAATTTGAAGTTTATTCTGACATATTTATATAAATTATATTATATATGTCATATATGTAATATCATATTATCATCATATTATATGATATTATCATTCACTTCTTATATTGAATAAATCTAAATCTCGAATATTTTTTTATAGTTCTTTATATAAGTTGCTCTTTTTAAAATTAATTGATGATTTCAACAATTTTCTATTGATATTTGTTGATTTATCTTAGTTTAAAAATGCAAATTATGAATTTGACCCAGGTATTTATTTCGTTTGAAAATAGCTTATTTATTTAAAAAAATATATTTTTGTAAATTTTATTAGATTCAATTAAGTTAAAGTATATTGATAATTTTATTAAGTTTAAGCACCAATTTAGTTTTTTTTTTTTTAATATATTAATCGACTCAATTGTTATTATTATTAAACGTAGTGTCCCATTTGCTTACTTCGAGCACTTTATATATAAAATTTAGTCTTCATGATTAAAATATTTTTTTTTATGTGTAGAAACCCATTATTAAAGCTAAATTAAATGTGTACAATAAAAGCCTATTTGATAAGGTTTATTCATAAATTTTTTACATTTCAATTATATTTATTTATTTATACTTTTTTCCCCCCCCATATTCAAGGACTTTTACTGAGTTTAAAATCAATTAAAATTAAAAAAAAAAACAACGAATAACAAATGCGACTAATAAATCGCTTCATTTCACTCTTTATTCAATTTGCTTCAATCAACAAATTAATGTTGTTAATTAAAAAACCCATTTTCGTTACGGGTATTCAATAGTCGTGTATTGCCGCCGCCATCTATTTCGTGCTCAAATATTATTTATTTGCTTCGCCTCGCACAACAAATAGCAAATATTTTGCCAGCGTATTTGTTGATGTGTGCGCAAAAAATAAATAAAATAAAATACAATATTGTTGGCAGTCAGAGTATGAGACTACAAAGTCACCCACACACACACACACACGCACACACACGCACACACATCTCCACATACCTTGATTCAATAAGGTATTCAGTGAGGCCTTTGTCTGGTTTCGTTTTATTTGTTATTTAAGAATTGATCAGGCGTTGAATTTGCTTTCACTTGTATTTTATTTTACTCTTCTCTCCTCTCCTCCTTTTCTCTCTCTCTCTCTCTTTATTCTTTGCTTTTTTTGTTCTTCTCTTGAATTGAGCTATGCGTCAGCGGGCCTTGGTTGCCCCAGCAATGACAGCTGAGTTATCCACTGCCCAATCACCCACTATTTCAGCACTCGCTCCGCAGTCGATGTTTTTATTGAAATCGATTGCGTAATTGGGCAATTTGTGCTGCCTTTTGGCTGACTGATAATCAAAGCGGCATTTGAGTAGCTTTTGCTTTTAGCCAGCGTATGCGTATTAGCCACAATTAGACGACGTACGAAATGCCTTTGCCTTTCAGTCGACTCGCATCGATTCGACATCGAGTCGACTCTTGGCTAATTGACGTTGTCCTGCGGCAATTTCTATTTAAATATTTTATCTGCTCGCATTTGCACATTGAACTCGAACTCATTACATTATTATTACACATTGTGCGCATTGTAATCGTCATGTTCAAGGCAAAAAGATAAAAATACCGCATATATAATATGAACAAAAATAAAATACTTTAATGCTCATGCAATCGGAACAAAAGTAGAAGTAAAATAAATAAAAATAGCGAATAAAAATAAAAATCAAAATCATAATAAATGGTCGCCGCACATGGCCCAAAGCTTGAAAAAATTTAACTAGAGTGTGGGCGTGGCAGCATAAATGTAGACTGCAGAAAAAAATGGAATTCCAAATTTTTAGAGCATGCCAATGCATGAATTCGAATGCTCTTTAAAAATATGAAAGTAAAACTTATGAATTTTTTATTTAATTACATAATTTATTTATTATACTCATTCACAAAGTGAAATGAGTATATTGGTTTTGTGCAATGTCCGTCACGCTGTCCGTCCGTCTGTCCGTCTGTCCGTCTGTCCGTATGAACGCAAACCATTTGCACAGTTTTGAAGCTAGAGAGTTGAAATTTGGAATATATACTCGTGTATACCCTCGAATTATAAAGTGTCAAGATTTTCCCGATACGCCCACTAGGGGCGTGGCAAATCGGAAAATGCATTTGCCCATACCTCAGAAACACTACTTCTAGAAGTGATAGAGAGTTGCAATTTAGAATATATACTCGTGTTGACAACCCAAGATCAAAAAGCTATGGCGGATATATCTACGCCCATTGGGGGCGTGGCAAATCGGGTAAAACTGTATCTTCTACAGTTTTAAAGCTAAAACGCCCAAATTTGGCACGTAGGTTACTGATACGATCCTATGAAGATCGACCAAAAATCTATATATCCACGCCTACTAGGGGCGTGGCAAATCGGATCTGACTATATAGTGATTTTTCAAATTCTGTAATATTTTGAGCACTATTGATGCTAGAGACTTGAAACTTGGTATATATACTCGGGTTGACAACCCAAGTTGGAAAAGATATGGCGGATATATCTACGCCCATAGGGGGCGTGGCAAACCGCAAAAGTTTGTAGCTCCTACAGTTTTAGAGCTAGAAGCTTCAAAATTGGATGGTAAGTTACTGGTGAGCTCCTCTATCGATGCGCTAAAAATAATTTTTACGCCCCTTATGGGGTATGCCCGGCTAAAAAATACCCTGTAATTTTCGCATTTTTTGAGTGTAAGCATCCAAATTTCACACTTACGTTACCCTTCACTACTTCTAAGAACTGGCCAAAAATTATATGTCTACGCCTAGTGGGGGCGTGGCAAATCGGGAAAAACTATACGTTTTTCCGATTCTCAGTGAGAAAATCAGAATTATATACAGATATTACTGCTGATCTCCTCTATTGATTTCCAAAAAATTATATATGTACAAACCAATTGTGGGCGTGGCAATGGGCGTGATCTGTGGGGGTGTGAATGAGTATCCCGCAGTCGGTAGCGCCCGACTGCAACGTTCTTACTTGTTTAATTTAATTTGTTTATTTTAATAATTTATTTATCTCAATAATTAATTTATTTTGTTAATTTTTGTTATTTATTTATTTTATTTATTGTATAAATTTTATTTATTTTAATTTATTGATTTATTTAATATATTTTATTGATTTTAATAATTTATTTATTGAATTTATTTTATTATTTAATTTATTTTTTAAAGTATTAATTTTTTTTTATTTTTTTTATTTGCTTTATTTATTTAATTTATTTTATTTAAGTTATAAATTTATTTATTTAATTTTATTTATTTATTTTAATAATTTATTTCGTTAATTTATTTTCAATAATTTATTTATTTTTTTTATTATATCAATCTTATTAATTTTATTTGCTTGAAATATATATGAATAAAAATAATTTATTTATTTTTATTAAATTAATCAAAAATTTATTTTTTATTACTTTATTATTTAATAATTTCATAATTTATTTATTTAATTTAATTTATTTATTTCAATAATTTATTTCACTAATTTATGCATTTTATTTATTGTATTGATTATATTTATTTATTATTTCATAATTTATTTATTTAATTTTATTTATTTATTTACTTTATTTCAATAATTAATTTATTTTATTTATTTTTATCAATTTATTTATTTTATTTATATATGAAAGTAAAACATATGGAAATTTTTTATTTAATTTCATAATTTATTTATTTATATAAATTTATTTATTTTAATAATTAATTTATTGATTTTATTTCAATAATTTATTTATTTTTTTTATTTTTTGTATTCATTTTATTTATTTATTTATTTTTTATTCTTTACGTATTTTATTTATTTTATCAATTTTTTTATTTTATTTATCTATTTAGAAGAAGACACAAATTATATTCTTCTTTTCTACTAATTTCCATCATTGCATCTGCTTAAGCAGTTTCATGTTAGCTGCTTAATTGATTACAGTTTTTTTTTGGTTACATTATCGCCCACTTAGCTAATGTGCTCCACATAGGTGCAGCTGGTGCCCGGCAGGCGCATAAAATATTTAAATAAGTCGCCTTGGCATCTGCCCATTTTGCACACTTCACATTCGCGGGTTTCGTTTGATTTATGCGCCTTAATGTTGCCTGCTTAATTTATTTTCGTTTCGTTTCGTTTCGCTTTCGACGCGTTAATTTGCGAGCAAGAGGAAGAGGTGGCCAAAAAGGAGAGAGGACGACAATTTTTGGTAATTTATTCGCTGGGCCCACCATATGCACAATTAGCGAATCGTAAATCTCTGTACATTTGTGGAACAAGCCAAAAAAAAACAATCAACGATCCTTTAAATCATGCAAATTGATTGTAAGTTTACATGTATGTGTATATATATGAGTTTATTGAATATATATAATGTTTATAAATTAATAGTGAATTTCTTATACATTTTTATTGAAAGGTTATCAATTATTATATATATTCATTTGTGAAAATATATATTCATTTGCCTAAATGATTTTATCGTTTGTGTATTATGGAGAACTTTAAATTTGTGTCTGAAATAATATTTTTATATATTTATAATTATATTTATATTTATATATTTTTATATTTATTTTATATATTTTATTTATTTATTTTTTAAATTATTTATTGATTAATTAATATTTATTAATAATTAATTATTTATTTATTTTTTATTTTTTTACTTAGTTATTTATTTTTAAACATTTTTTTAATTAATTTATTTATTTATTTCATTATTTATTTATTTGTTTACTTTTTTATATATTTATATATTTGTTAATTTTTTTGTTTATTTTATTTTTTGATTTATTTATTCATTTATTTATTTATTTATTTATTTATTTATTTATTTATTTATTTATTTATTTATTTATTTATTTATTTATTTATTTACTTATTTACTTATTTTTTTTATTTATTTATTTATTTATTTATTTATTTAATTACTTATTTATTTATTTATTTATTTATTTATTTATTTATTTATTTATTTATTTATTTAATTACTTATTTATTTATTTAATTACTTATTTATTTACTTATTTAGTTTTATATATATTTTTTTATATATTTGTATATTTTTAAATTTTGCATATTTATATTTATTATTTTGTAGGGTAATCTCTAGTTGCACATACCCGTTTTTGCGCAATTTTACTTGCTTTATATTAGTTTTACTTTCTCTCACTTATTACATTTTTCAACACGCTCGAAACTTTTTGGCTCGCGCAACTGGCGCCTATTTAGTTTGCTTATTCAAGCTTACTCCCTACATGGGGTATGATGAGTGTATTAAGGCAGCATGATGCATACGGAAAATATATATAAATATATATTTCTCTAGTATTGCTTGTAATTGGCATAGACTTATCTCTCTTTGTTAGCATCATATGATAATAATAATAATTATAATCTTGTAATATCTATGTTTACCTCTATCATTATTTTAAGGATTGCTTAGTCGTCTGTTATAGTAGGTGAATGTTCCTTCATATCCCAGTATATATATATTTATATATGTATATCTTTATTTTCCTTTGATATTATATAACTACTTAGCGTGCCTTAAAGGGTATTTCAGCTTCAGGCCAGCGCCAATTCATATTTCTCTTGTATTTTGCCCGTTTTCTATTTCAATAGTTTTAGCCCTTAGCCTATGTGTTTTTTTTTTTCAGCTCTGTTTTTCGTCTATTTAGAAAAAAAAAGAAACTTTTATGTGTAATGGAAACTTTTTCAAATTATTTCTTTATTTTCTTTTCTTTTTTTTTGCGCAGGTTTTTTTATTTTACTTTGGCATTGTTACAGCTGAAGTGGACTTTGGCCGGCAGCGCTTAAGCTGGGCGTGGCATTAAAACTAAACAGATAATATAGATAATAAACGAGATTAAGTAAATCTAAAGCTAATAGGATATATTTTTGTATTAAATGCTGAGCTGCGCAAGAAGTTCTATATTTCCCTTCTGATTGTTAAGTTATTCATAGTTCAATGCCATCACATGGGCTTCATTGAGACTGTTTTGAAATGCAAATGAGACTGATTAGCACAAGAAACCAGTTACATAACACTCGTTGACTGCTCCCTTTGCTCTTGCCTAAAACTTATCACAAAAGTTGTCGAAAACTATTTGCTGTCAAGCTCAGACTGAGGCTCTGCCTGAGTTCAGTTCATTAGCATAGTTTACATTGAGGCGCACGGGCAGACGACGGCCTCCGTCTAACAGGCCCAGTTTTCGGACATTGTCTTGAGTCGCAGCGCTTTAAGTCTCAAGTCTACTTACATTTCACTTTGCGTTGCATTTTGGTGCCTCTGAGGGCTGCCTGGCTGCCTGGCTGGCTGGCTGCCTCAACTTGGCTCTTTGCCTGCCAGCTTAACTTGTGGGTCATTTTCCACACAGCAGCAAAGTAGAAGAGCTCTCTTGCCTTTGCCCACTTAATGGGCGCCCATATATAATTATGCGTCCATACAAAGTGAGCGTTAGCAGCGCGCAGCTGGGGCTGGGGGAAGTTAAGATGCCATTGTCTCTTTTTGCTTTTTCCTCTTTCTTTTTTTTTTTTATCAATCGAGTGCATGTCTCTCGCATGTCTCATAATATGCCGCACACGTAACGCCTACAAGCCCACACGCCCACAGCCACGCCCACGCATAATGCGATAAAAGTGCCTAAAAGTATTCTAAGCTTTTTGACATGTGCGACATCAGCTGAGGCTGATGCTGATGCTCAGGCTGCGACTGAGACTCAGTTTGAGGCTCGCTGGCAGCGCCTGATTAATTGAAGTGGAAAATGTGCCTGCACTTAAAGAAAATAATGATATAGATATCAGATTATGGGGTGAAAAATAAATGATAATAATGGGGCTTTTAAAAAAGTCAAATTGTTTGAATAGAAAGCAAAAGCAACACGAAGCTTCGCTTGTAAAGTTGAATAGATTGAGATGGCTGAGTTCTTGAATTGGTGGTTAAAATATGAATGAGTGCATAATAATGAATGAGTGCATAGAACCCTTTCACATGCCAAAAGGTGAATGTATTAATCAAAAAAAGGTATACCATATCGTTCATATGTCTTTAAGTGGGGAAAGTGATCAATGTGCAAATTTAACCAATTTTAGCTGAGAAACTTTATAATATACTAATTTTGTTGTACTTTATTAACCCTCAGTAGCCATAATTATATAAGTTTTAGTTAATCTCAAGAAGGCATGTATAATAACTTAACTCTCAACTTTTTTTTTTTAGCTTCATTTTTGAAAGATCTAAGCTTTGCTGATTTGCCACATGTTGCTAGTTGTAAAACTGTAGAAGATATAATAGTTATTATCTCTATATCATGTCAAAATTGTTTAGTTAAACTTTATGCCCCAAAACTGTGGATGATACGGCGGATGATAGGTATAAAAATTTAATAACTAAATTGATTTATTATTATTTATTATTATCAGTTTTATTATTATTATTATTATTATTATTATTATTATTATTATTATTATTATTATTATTATTATTATTATTATTATTATTATTATTATTATTATTATTATTATTATTATTATTATTATTATTATTATTATTATTATTATTATTATTATTATTATTATTATTATTATTATTATTATTATTATTACTATTATTATTATTATTATTATAATTATTATTGTTTTAATTATTATTATTATTATTATTATTATTATTATAATTATTATTGTTATAATTATTATTATTATTATTATTGTAATTGTTATTATTTTTAGTATCTAGTTTGTATTTATGTAAGTATATATATATTTCGACCTGACCTGGCATTCCCACTTGATGGATTAATATTGTTGATCTGTAGAAGATTGCAGCTGTAATTCAGATGCCAAGTTTTGTTTGATTCTAGATTTAAAACTGTAAGAGATAGATTTTACTCAACTTGCTATTATCTATTATAAAGTTACAATTTTGGGTTGTGAAATAAATTCTCAAAATTTCAAGCATTTGTGTTATACCAGATATAGCACTTCCCTTATTTGCCACGCCTCTAAATAGAATGTTTTATTAATATATTTTTAATTATATATTTTTAATTATATATTTTTAATTATATATTTTTAATTATATATTTTAGATTACTTTTTTAATATTTCCTAAAAAATCCTTAAAAATTATACAATTGCTTTTCGTAAATCTCTTATTCATTAAATTTTAAATTTAGAACCAATAATTTTGCTCAGTGTATTTCGTACACTGTCTGAAGCCTGATTGATGGCACTTGCTTTTAATTAAAATTTATTGTGGCTTACTTTGCGGCTTGGCTGGCAAATTAAATTGCTTGATTTTTACACAAGAAATGGGAATATTAATGCCCGAACGACAGACGCCCAGAGATCAAGTTTTGTAACGCTTTAGAGTTTTGCGCAATTTGGCTAAAAGTGCTGCGAGCATTTCATTCTGATTTTGGCTTAAACATTATTTTAAAAGCTTTTTCCTTTGCTCCGGCCGGGCAGTGCACGGATTTTGCTTTTTGTTGGCTGGAATGGAGCTTAGCATTCAGACCATTTGCATTGACAGCGACAACGACAACGACAACGACTGCGACGGTCCGGCTATTGTTGTGCTGTCTCTTTCCGTCTTTCTTACTGTCTCTTTTCTGCTTTCGTTTCCCTGGGCATACGTTACACGCCTGTCAAACGCCTGTCGGCATGCAATAGTTGCTTCTTTTTTTCCTATGCCCTGAACCCATTAAATATGCATGGAAAATGGGTAACAAGGTTTTGTGCTCATGTATGTGACGGGCAGAGAGGGGGGCGTGGTCGAATCATTGAACTATTATTTTGTTACTTTTGGTATATGAATGAGTATTATGCAGTCAAATACACCCGACTGCAATACTTGACTTAGTTTTGACTGTCTATATATTTGATTGATTGTCATATCAGGTGAAGGTATCTGCTAGTCGTGCACATCCGTCTTGACCTGCTGTTTACCTGCATCAAGTCATCATCAGATTGATTGTCATAAACTCTGTTTAGAGGTAAGGGTATTTGCTAGCCGTGCACATTCGACTCGACCTGCTGTTCACCTGCATCAAGTCAGAGTCTCTGCTAGCCTCATTCATGCCCATTATGCACTCGTTGCGAGGAGCCTACGTAGACGCTGTCAGCTCGCCATGGCAGCTCTCTCTCCCTCCCCCTCCCCCTCTCTCTCTCTCACTGTTGAACAATCGCATTAAGACATATAGACACACACTCACACTCTCTCACACACTCACACAGTCTGGGGAGGACTTCCGCAGTCAAACTGTGGCACTAACCGTAATTGTTGACTGTGTCTGCATGTCTCTCACTTTTCTCGCTGCCATTTGTACAATTGACAATTGTGATTGCATATGTTATAATGCAGTTGCCTCTGCAATAGAGGGGGTTAGGGGGCAGGGCAGGGCAGGACAGAGCGGAGCACACGTGTTACGCTCAGCTCGGGTCTTTTGTTTGACTGAAGCGTAACTAAGCAGACGAAGCTGACTCGCTCGCTGCGTCTGGGGATTGAGTCATGCGTGTGCGACTTGACTGCAGCAGCTGATTACTGATTGCTTTCAATGACGGACTGATGTCACTGCCACAAGCCAAATCGAGGCAATGCCTCGTCGGAGATAACGCTAACCACTCACTCTGTTCGCCCAGAAAGAATGATGTCAGCTGCCAGATATCAACTTGATTATGTTTGTCTTCTGCAGCTGCTCGATTGAGTGACGCTGCGAAGTCAGCAAACGTTGGCATTCTATTCCCAATCACATCACGATATTTCTGATGAATTATTATACCAGTGAACCCATAAAAAATAGAAAATCGGGGTATAATGTTTTTTTTTTGAGAATTTATGTAAGAGGTAGAAGGAGGTGTAGTTGATCAGGATGACGAGCTGAGTTGATAAAGCCATGTTCGTCTATCGGTCTGTCGGTTCGTCCGTCCATCTCTCCATCTCTCCGTTTATCCGTCTATCTGTCTGTCCGTATTAACGCAGATATCTCGTAAACTACAAAAGCTAGAGTCTTGAAATTTAAAATATATAATCGTGTATACCATACGAAGTTCAAGTTTATCATTTTTTGTCGATAACTTATCTCATTTCTTTAGTAATCGATAAATATCGATAGTTTGACTTGGTTTTTGAGCGTAACTTGAATACCGTTAGAGCTAGAGAGCTCAGATTTACTATATAGATCCGTGTAATGCCCTTTACCACCAAATTCTCAGAGTTCAGGGTATCTACCAGTCAAGCAGTCTAGAGACTTCCTTGTTATTATGTGAAATGACGAGCAAAAGTACAAATTACTCCAGGGCATACAAAAGGAATTCAAGTTGAATTTGCAAGTATTTGAAATAGACTTTGACTTTATTCAAAACGTAACTTCAAGTATATGCAATCGACTGTTGTAGCCTTTTAATGTTTAGTTGTCCGTGGACATAACCAAACACATTACCATATTTTCGCACCAGGCAAAACAGTTTTCTTTGTCCTGCCCTATTCATAAGCTGTCAAGCGCTATAGCTGCTGGGAATTGCCAAGCCCCAAAAAGCAGAAGGAAGTTGCAAAATGGTGAAGCTCGTGTCGTTATTTGAGCCAAACCCACTTTGGCCATTGTCCGCTGACAGCGTTAACTTTTATCTTTCATCCGTTCCGCCCGTTGCCCACAGCCATCGGCTGAGTCCTTTTTTCTTGTGGTGCGTGCCGCGCCCTAAAAAAGCGAAGAGCAAACGATTGCAGTCGCAAGACGCCCAGCCCGACGAATGTCCAAATCATAGAAATGGCAAGTGGAGCACGTGCTGGCAGCTGTCAGCGGCGAACGGGCTGACGAGAAACTGCATTCGGACGGACTGCCTGCCTGCCTGCCTGCCGCCCTGCCGGTTGCGGCTTTTGTTTGCATACTTTTCGGGGCTAAAGTTCAATTCGCTGCTGTTGCACTCGAGGTTGAGGGTTGAGAGCAACTGGCATGACTTTTGTCCGAGTTTGGCAAAGTGAATCGTAGTTCTCCTAAGCACACACCTGCGTACACCTGGCACACTTTCTATCCAGCACTTTTTTTGCCAAGCGAAAATCAGAGCCAAAACGTTGAGTACTGAAAAGACTTGAAAAGACGCTAACTAGCCGCATTCAGACAACGTGCCAACAGCTCCATTGTTGGCGTCTGATTAGCTCCAGCTTTTCTTCTTTTTTGGGCTCTTTGTTAGCCAGCTGTGAATGGGACCCAACGGGACAGAGACAGAGACAGAGACAGCGACAGCAAGAGAGTGAGAGAGAGTGAGAAGGAAAGTCAAACAAGAATCCTTCGTGTTTTGCCTTGGTTAACACTTGAATGCAGCGCATGAGCTTGAGACGGCCAAATTATGAAATTGACTTAAAGGCGCGTGACTTGTTCAAATACAATTACTTATTTATTTATTATAATCTACTTCTATAAAATATAAAGAGTTTAATATTTAAGAAATAATTATAAACATTTTAATATTCATTTCAATATAAATAATATTAAAGGGAAAAAAGGTAAATAATAGAAAATTTATATATTATAAATATATTTAATATAAATATATAATAATATAATATAAATAATACAAAAATAATATAATAAAATATAAATAATATAAATATATAATAATATATTCTAACAATATATAATCATGTTAAATAAATATATAAAATATAACATTAATTTGTATATATTTATATTATATTCCAATAAACAATTTTCTTGAACTATTTTTCTTAGCAAGAAATTTTGTTAAATTAACTTTCGTTATTCTAGGAAAAATTAAAAAAAGGGCAACATACATAATATAAATAAAATAAAGTGGAAATATAAAATATATAATACAAATTTATATATATTTTAAAACATTTATAATATATCCAACAAAAAAAAAATATTTTTGGTAGCAAGAAATTTTTTAAAATTTAGTTTTGTTATTATAGGAAAAATTTAAAAAAGGTCAACAAACATAATATAAATAAAATCATAAAAAGGAAATATAAAATATATAATATAAATTTATATATATTTTTATATTTTTTTATTATATTTCAGCAAACAACAACTGGAGCATAGGCCACAATTGATCTTCTTATGTTTCTATACTCGATCATTTTGACCTTGGGAATAATCAAAAGTCGTGGCAGATCGCATAAAGGATATATATTCTGGTTCAGGATGAGGAACTGAGTCGATGTAGTCATGTCCGTCTGTGCGTATATATGAAGACATCAACTCTAAAACTCTAAGAATTAAAGACTCGAAGGTTAGTGGCTTCAGTTTTAGGCGAAGGCAGGTATTTTGCATGCTATTTGAATTTGAAGATGCTAGTTTGAAACATACAAAGAAAGTGATTTACTACCAGAGCTAGCTCACTCACTTACTCATTAAATTTAATTTTTTTTTTAATTTATATTTTTATGTATTTTTTTATACCCTGAACCCATTGAAAATGGGAAATCAGGGTATAATGTTTTTGTGAAATGTATGTAACAGGCAGAAGGAGACATCGCAGACCCCATAAAGTATATATATTCTTGATCAGCTCGATGAGCTGAGTTGAAATAGCCCTGTCCGTCTGTCCGTCCGTCCGTCCGTCCGTCTGTCCGTCCGTATGAACGCAGCGATCTCGTAAACCACAAAAGCTAGATATATGAAATTTTCAGAGAATACTCGTCTATAGCCTACGCAGTACGAGTTTTTTTTAGATTTTCGATAACTCATCCCGTTTCCTTATTATCGATAAAAATCGATAACTTTTCTTCCGCTAAGCATACCGTAAGAGCTAGAGACTCCAAATTTACTGTGTAGATCCGTGTAATGAATGCGGACATTTTGTCATTTTTGGATTTTGGATGCCACGCCTCCTTCGCCCCCAATTTACAAAATTCGTATTTCAAATACTAGAGATTTGTGCTTTGGCAAATACATACATATGAATGACATGATTACACTGCGCAAGTTTGATTAAGAAAGTCCATCCACAAAAAAAGTTATTAAACATTTAATTTCCCACACAATAGGCATATTGCAGCCCAAGCGCAGTCGCTGCGTCAGCTGCGCAGTCAGCAGAGCGCGTGCTTATGCGTGCGTGTGTATGCATGTGTGTGTGTGTGTGTGTGCGTTGCTCGCAATATTTGTATATGTAAAATAAGCATATCATGTTGGGAAGATTGGATCTTCGCAGGGTTCAGGGTATCTCGTAGTCGAGCCGTCTCGACTAGAGCACTCTTACTTGTTGTTATATATTTTTTTTTCAAATTCATTCATTTTCCTTCAATTAATTTTACAAGTTTTAAAATTATTATTTCTCTTTCCAAAGTTACCTTAAAACTAAATATCAAAATTTAAACTGTAAATTGCTAAAAAAAAACTCTCCCAAAACTTTGTTAGTTTTTTTTGGCCAATATCTGCTACACACAACTCGATGCTGTTCAAAACAAATTCCATTCACTATGCATAACGCGTCGCAGCAGCCACAGCCACAGCCACAGCCCCAACAGCAGTTTATGAGAAGCCCAATTTTTTACCGCTTCGCATTTCATCTTTGTTGCTTTTTGTCTTCTTTTTTTTTTTTTGCTTCTGGTATCTAGACGAACAATTGCGAACAAAATTCTTGACACATATTTTGTTGTTGTTGTTGTTGTTATTTTTTGGTCAATTGTTGTTGTTGTTGTAGTTGCGGTTGTGTTAAAGTCAACGGTTATGGGCGAATAAAATGTGACATGGCCGAGACTGCTCAGAGCTCAGCTTAGCTCAGGGTGTGTGTGTGTGCGTGTGTGTGTGTGTGTGTGTGTGTGTGTGTGTGTGTGTGTGTGTGTGTGTGTGTGTGTGTGTTGTGTGTGTGTGTGTGTCTGGTGTTCGTAACAAGTGTGCAACACTGTGCTACAAATGCGATTACGTATACGCAGCGTGTGACGGGCACGTTGACCGTTTTGTAGCTGTACAACAAAGGGGTGCAAAGCAGGGGACGTACGGGATATAGAGCGGAAAGCGGAAAGAGCGCCAGAAGCTGGGTCTAATATAATTCTCAAAAGCGCCCACATCCTGGTCATGTCTGGCTGGGATTCTGGACATGCCGCGCATAATTTAACTGGGCGTGGCCTTGGTCTATGTGTGTGTGTGTGTGTGTGTGAGTGTGTCACGTGCCATTGTTGAATTTCATTTGTGGCATTTTTCAGTAACTTTTTGAGCCTATTAAAAAACTGGACAACAGCTAAGTCTCCAGCTCTGAGCACTAAGTGAATCGCATTAGCGCAACGAGCTCGAGAGCCTGTTGAGCGCTTGAGGCAACGACTCGTATAGCTCCTGTCCCTAGATCATATTTTGCATTAAGTTCACAGCTCGATATAATAGAAATGTTGCCTGTCTTGGCCGTAAACAGAGCTGTCAGACGACGGCATACCGGACGTCTATTAAGTCAATAGAGTGAGGGCTCAGGAGAGAGAGAGAGAGGGAGAGGGAGGGAGTGAGAGAGGGAAGTTATCTGCAGCATTGTAACATGCGCCTGGCATTTATAAGCAATTTATAGAATATGTTAACCCAGCTAGACGTTTTTTTCTCTCTCTCTCTTTATGTAATCGGAGCTGACTCGAGTTGCGAAACATCAGCCAGCAAAGAGGAAGTTAACTAAAGCGCATCAACAAGCTTCAAGCAATGTAGACAGTTAATCAAGGAACGCCTTGGCTGGCTTGGCTGGCAGTCAGGGGCAAAAATTAAAAAAAAAAGACGAAACGTTGAAGGCTCGTAAAAAATGTTATGCATAAAATGGGCTTAAATGGAGCTGAGAGAAAGGAATTGTGAAGTGAATTGAATGTGAATTCTTTTCACTCTTTTCAATTACCTTAAAGCCAAGTCGAGTTGAGCTCAGTTCAGTTTTTGCCAACAATTACAAGAATTTTTGCTTTTGTTTTAATAATAATAAACATTCAGCAAAAGCTAAGAATTATTTCAATTATTTTCAAAAAGTCAACAAAGCAAATATTACATAAATAACTGCAGCAGGCGTATGGAATTCCATGTAGTTTAGTAAATTCTTTTGCTTACAACAAAATATTTGATTTTAAGTCAAGTAAATTTGAGCTCAGACTAAATATAAATGATATAAATGCTTTTAGTAAATCAATGAGAGAAATAAAAAATATAAATTTTAATAAAACAACAGCAGCTTGAGATCTTAAACTATTCAATATGGAACATTCCAATGTTGTAGTTTCAATCAAGAAGAAGACTCAGCAGAGTCGAGCAATTGATTCATACATCGACTCATTCACGAAGTGAAATGAGTATTGGTTCACTGAGTGATATTTTTTGTTGTAAAAATTATCGCAGCTTCGACAGGCATAATTTATGATCAAATGGCAAAGATTAATAAATATATCAACAGCTAAATGGTAGCGATAACTTAAATAACTTCTGAAATATAATTATGAAAGATAGTAACACTCTTGTTGGGTCACTCTACATATATGTTTTTAATGACTTTTAAAGACTTAACTGCATCAAACATTGTTTATATCTCTTCATTGACTGTTTCTTAACCTTGTGTACATCAAACCAAAATAGTATTTGCTGCAATTCAATAACTTATATTATCTCATAATAATAATCATAACATTTTCAAATCTCTTTATCAAACATGAATCTACAATTATATTTATAGCACAATCAAGCTTCCGCTAATAGTTATTTCTTTACCTTCACACACACAGTTCATTGGGCGCATTCACTTGAATGCCAGCCATTATATGGATTCTGTGGCTCTCTAATGGCCATGCTCAAGTTGGCAGCCACCGCAAACGGCATCGTTTAAACAACTGAAGCAGCAGCAGCAGCAGCAGGAGCAGCAGCAGCAGGCAAATGAAAAGAAAAACCGATTGCCAAAACACTAGCCAAATTGTTGGCACGCAAAACCGCAAAGAGCAAATACAGCAACCGCAAAGGCGATTACAAATGTAGCCCACATACGTGCAGGAGTCCTGCTCCTGGCCCTAGTCCTGCCTCCGCCGTGCCTTCTCGCTCAGCTTTCCTTGTAGTCGTCGTCGTCGTCGTCGTCGTCGTCGCTCGCTTATCGCTCTCATGATATTTACGAACTTGTGAGCAGGGAAATTAATTGAAATGCCCCAAATTTTAGGAAATGTTGTTGGGGCAGGGCAGGGGCAGGGGCAGAGGCAGGGGCAGAGGCAGCTCCAGCTGACGCCATTTGGCGCTCAAATTAATTTGCTGGCAACAAATTGCTTTGGAAATAGCTAAGCAAATTTTTATTTTGTGTTTTGTTTTTTGTTTTTTTTTTTTTTGTTGCTCGTCGTGTCGGAACTGTCTGAGCTTGTTGGCGCTTTGCCGCACTATTGAGTGTTAAGTAATTTGCAGTTTTTTTTCCTCTCTTGATTTGGGGCTTTTTCTTAGCCAGCTGGCAGACAGGTGAAAATTTCTGGTTAATTGGTTTGCGGAAGCTTTCAACGCCTCAGCACACAAAGGGTTTTTGGAGCAGCGAGCACCTAGGTGCGTACCTACGACGTACCCAAGTCATTTGCATAATTTCCAAGCAGCCCAGGCATAAGGACGCGAAGCGCTCAACCCAAATCAGCAACAATTAACTTTAATGGGTATTAATGCTTTCAAGATTTGGCATTTTTCTTACGCTTGGCCGGCTATAAGGTGCCGTTGTCTGTTGCCTGTTGCTAATGCCTGTCATATGTCAAGAATCATAGCACTAAACCTTTTTTACATTCTAAATAAGGTGAGCATATTTTATTAGTGAAATTAGAAGAGTATATTGGTTTTGTGCAATGCTAGATTTTCTTTTCTATACTGCAGAATGATTATATAGAAGCAAAAGAACTGATTTATGGCACATTTAGTCATGTAAATTCTATCATATCATATCAAATGAAGAAAATATAGCCATCATAGTAGCAACAGCTTCTTGCCTCTGCTCTGACACCAAGAAATTACACGTCCGACCGCCTCGAGTTCCAAATTCAAAGTGATTCTATTGCAATATACAAGCAGAGCATAATGAGAGTGTGTTAATATGCAATGCATATGTATATTATGCATGCTCAAGCAGTTTCGTTTTTTCAACGCTCTCTTTCACTCCTCTTACAACTAAGCAGCTTGCAGGCAGAGACGCACGAGCATCTGCACCAATCAAACGATAGTTGGTCTCTGATATGCTCGAACTGCAAGCCTCGGCTTTGCCGATGATCAAGCCGATGCGCTGAGAGAACGAAGTAGAGAACAGAATGAAAAGCAGCTTCGTTCTTTCATTCTTTCTTTTTAGCGCTCTCTTTCACTTCTCTTACAACTGAGCAACGTGCAGAGCTGCCGGCGCACGAGCAACTCCACCAATGGTTGCTTTCTGTTATGCTCGAGCTGCGAGCGTCGGCTTAGCCGATGATCAAGCCGATGTGCTGAGAGAACGAAGGCAGCACGTAGAGAACAGAAAGAAAAGGAGCTTCATTTTTTCAATGTTCCTCTTTCACTTCTCTTACAAGCTTCTCTTGCAGAGCTGTCGACGCACGAGTTGGAACTGCGAACGTCGGCATAGCCGATGATCAACCCGATGTGCTGAGAGCACGCAGGCAGCAGGTAGAGAATAGAAAGTGAAACGGCACGACTGACCGAAATCAACTTACAACAGAGAGAGAGAGAGAGAGAGATTTATATCTGGTAACTTTAACTCTCACTCACTCTTGCCTTCTCAATTTCTTCTTTGTTGGGCCAACTGCCGCTCTTTAATGCAAATGTTAAACGTAGCGCTGTTTGCTTTGAGCTCAGCAATGTTATTTACGCTTGATCTGCTCTATATACAAAATTATATGTATATGTCTATTTCCAGTTTCAGGATTACAGGGAAGTCCTTCTTCACTGATAGAATTGTAAATTGTAGCGTTAAAAAATCATATTATATTTACTTATATTTCATTTCTTGTTTATAATACTTACTCAAGTTTACATTTATGGTTTATTTTCAGTTTATTCTTCAATTTGATCTGGCATCTGCTTCTATATACACCCATTGATAGCTCAAGCAAAGAGAAAACAATAATTAATTGGTAAGTCTTTTCTCTGCAATTGAATTTAATGAATCTCAGGCAAAGTACAAAGCGCCATCTATTTGTGGTATTTCGTATTTAAATCGCTTTTCAGCCTTGATTCTAATGACTTGGACTTGAGTGAACTCTAAGCTTTCTAGCTCATGAATATCCGAGCAAGCAGAAACCATTTTTTATAGTCAATAATTGCTATTCACAAGATTTAATAAATATTAAAAGAAATGTAAAGGATTTGTTAAGTCAGCCTTGCCTTGGCTATGCATAGTTCATGAATGAGATTATTTTGCAATCTCATTAAAGCTTTTTGGGGATGAATGAGAGAAAGAGAGAGAGAGGCTTTCTCGCCTTGCTGCAACCAATTTCGCACAGTAAGCTTAATTATTCATGCTTAAATTTCACTTAAAATTGCAAAAACTCGTTACCCCCGGACTGTGAGTCCATTTGACTCGACTCGCCTCGCTCATCAGTGGATGTTCTCTCAAAGGAAACTTTTGCTGGTCATGCGGCGAGTGTAAGCGTTAAGCAAACTAGCCGAACGTAGGTGGAAGCCGACAAAAAAACAAAAACGGAAGCTGATAATTTGCCTTCAGTTTTTTAAATAAAATATAAATCAAGCCACGACGAATGAAATAAAAACTGAGCTGACAGAAGGTAGTGGGTGTGTCCTTAACAGTTTGTCAAGCAGTTGGGCTGTGTGTCGGTCTCTCTGTCAGTCAGTCAGTCCGTCAGTCAGTCAGTCCGTCTGTCTGTCTGTCAGTGTGGCTTATTTGTTGTATGCCTGAAGTCCTAAAGCCTCTGGGGCCGACAGTTCGTTAGCCGTTGTTGTGCTTGTGCCACTGCCAAAAAAAAAACAAGTAAGAACGTTGCAGTCGGGCGCTACCGACTGCGGAATACTCATTCACACCCGCACAGATCACGCCCATCGCCACGCCCCTAATTGGTTTGTACATAAATTATTTTTGGGTATTTTCACCAGTAACTCAACCATCTAATTTTGAAGCTTCTAGCTCTAAAACTGTAGGAGCTACAAACTTTTGCGGTTTGCCACGCCCCCTATGGGCGTAGATATATCCGCCATATCTTTTCCAACTTGGGTTGTCAACCCGAGTATATATACCAAGTTTCAAGTCTCTAGCATCAATAGTGCTCAAAATATTACAGAATTTGAAAAATCACTATATAGTCAGATCCGATTTGCCACGCCCCTAGTAGGCGTGGATATATAGATTTTTGGTCGATCTTCATAGGATCGTATCAGTAACCTACGTGCCAAATTTGGGCGTTTTAGCTTTAAAACTGTAGAAGATAAAGTTTTACCCGATTTGCCACGCCCCCAATGGGCGTAGATATATCCGCCATAGCTTTTTCAACTTGAGTTGTCAACACAAGTCTACATTCCAAATTGCAACTCTCTAGCACTTCTAGAAGTAGTGTTTCTGAGATATGGGCAAATGCATTTTCCGATTTGCCACGCCCCTAGTGGGCGTATCGGGAAATTATAATTCGAGGGTATACACGAGTATATATTCCAAATTTCAACTCTCTAGCTTCAAAACTGTGCAAATGGTTTGCGTTCATACGGACAGACGAACGGACAGCGTGACGGACATTGCACAAAACCAATATACTCATTTCACTTTGTGAATGAGTATAAAAAGAACTCTCAGCGGTTCGTTAAAGTTTTTAAGCTCGCAACACGCAGCTGCGTAGCTTGATGAAATAAAATAAAATGTTGGAAATATATATATAAATATATATATATATATATATATATATATATATATATATATATAACTCTAGCTGACGTGTTAATTAGTGTGACTTTTTTGCGGGCGGACACGTTAGAGTCCGTTAGTCCAGATAAGATATTTTGTTTGGCAAGAGCCTGGCAGCCTTGATTGTTTGCCTTAAACTCCCACTGGCTTTGTGCGCTGCATATTGTCGACTCATTAAAAATCAGCGCGTTATGACAACCACAAAAATAGCAGAAGAAGAGGAAGATGGAGAAGGAGAATGGGAAGGAAAAACAAGCCACGACAACGACAACGACGACGACGTAGTCATTTTCATAATCAAACAAACTGAAAATCACACAGCACAAAACACAAGGCCACAGCTGTGGATGGTTGGATGGTTGGATGGCTGGATGGCTGGGGACCGCAGAGTCGGCAGAGTCACGTCAATTGCATTAGAAATTGCATTTAATGAGCGACAGCCAGAAGGCGGAGCAGCTGCTGCCAACGTTAGGCAAATGGCGTAGAAAATGGCGACAGCCAAGTCGCCAAAATGGCGCCCAACATGGCGCATCGACCGTGTGCCATAGTCGAGCTTAGCTGTTTGCAATTTGTCATCTATCACAGTTACAATTAACTATATAGAGAACAAAAACAAACAAAGTAAACATGTTCATGTTCAGCTGCACTCAACCAATGGCTAAACTCGATTCACGCTCGAATCAATGAAAATTCGCATTAATTTGCATAAATCTAGCGCATTTTAATTATGTTTTATGCGTATTATTTGGGCATTATTTGGGGTTTTTAGCTATTGATTGAAGCGAATTCATGCAAAATGTTAACATGTTTAAATACATTATTGCATAAACAATTGCAATTTTGTTTTGGCATTTGCAGTTGAATGGACTCCAAAATATTATTTATTTCGACCCAAAATTTGTAGTTGAATGCAATTAGAGAGAGAGAGAGAGAGACAATAAAGGGCTAAAACTTTTAAATATGCTTAAATGGGTGAAATGTTGGGGGAAGAGTTCTATAAGTCTATAAAGTATTTATATGATTTTGTTTTGGGATAAAAAGCTTAGCTGGAAAGCGGCATAAGTGACAAAAGCTGGAAATTTGGAAATATAAATATAAATTCTTGTAATAAACAAGTTTTACACCATAAAAACATTAGATATGAATGATTTATAATGAATTTAGAGTATATATCAATGTTGATTATAATAATAATATGATGATATGATGAATTAAGGGCATTTATATGCCTTTGTGAAAGTGTATAAGATAAGCAGAGAGAGACATGGCAGAGGACTTGCAGCTTATCATTCTAACCATGTCCGTCTGTCCTGCCGTGCGAGCACATCTCGATCTCGAAAACTACTTAAGCTAGTTACACGATATTTTAAATATATATCGTTCACTTAACATTATCTCATCTCAAGCAGAAAGAGGCATGAAAGAGCCCAGGCAGCTTAGTCAATCTGACCAAGTCCGTCTGTCCTTCCGTAGGAGCACAGATATCTCGAAAACTATATAAGCTATATACCAGATATTTTAGGTATATATAGAGTACTTAATATCATCCCATCTCAAGCAGAAAGAGGCATCAAAGAGCCCAGACAACTTAGTCAATCTAACCATGTCCGTCTGTCCTGCCGTGCGAGCTCTGCGATCTCGAAAACTACTTAAGCTAATTCACAGATATTTTAAATATATATAGAGTACTTAATACCATCTCATCTCAAGCAGAAAGAGGCATGGCAAAGTTCATGAAGCTAAGTCAATCTAACCATGTCCGTCTGTACTTCCATACGAGCACATCTCGATCTCGAAAACTACTTAAGCTAGTTACATGATATTTCAAATATATACCGTTCAGCTAAGAGAAAGAGAAGAAGAGAAGAGAACGACTCAGCTGTTGAGTAAGGTTTTGGTCGTAAGGCGTTGACTGAATAAGAGAAACGAAGAGGGCGATAGAACCTTAGTTCGATTGAAAATATGTTTCTGCTCGCTTTCGTGACGCGTCTTTGATTGCCGAACAAAGTTTCTATCGCCCACTCTGTTTCTCTTATTCAGTCAACGTCTTACATCCAAGCCCTACTCAGTAGCTGATTCTTTCTCTTTTCTTCTTCTCTTCCTCTTAGCTGTTGTATCATAAAAAACCACCAAAAAATCTATATATATATATATATATATATAGATATGTACAATCCCCAAGCTATTCCCACTCTACGACATATATATTATTCCTATATACCATACGCTATACGAGCTTAATCAGTTTTCTCCGAAAACTCTCACTATTATTACTCTTAGAGTATTCTTCCCCTCTGCCATTCTCTTTTATCTTCAAAATATTACTAAATAATCACAGCTAAAATTATGTATGCCTCAACAGAGTTCATCTCTACCCACTGATCCCTGCAAATCTTGTATATTTTGACTTACGCTCTTTGTGCTTCAGCCGTCCAGTCAACAAAATTGAAGAACGCCAATTGGGGGCCACCAACTGAGCGGCTAAGCCAGAGGCCAACTGTGGGCTTTGCACTCGTCCATTGACGAGATGAGGCCACAGCACGACTGGCCAATTGTGACAGCTCAAAATGAGTCGAGACTCATCTGAAACGGAGTGAATGATTACTTAATGCGGCCACTGTTGACAGTTGATGGGCAACAACAACAACTGGCAGAAGGGAGGGGAGAGGGGTCGCTTCTTAACTCCTGTTTAACATGTCATGGACATAGCCTTTGGCTTTCCTCTCTTTATTGCTTCATGGTAATACACTTCTACTCGCTCCGTAAAATTTGTTTCTTACGGCCTGCTGCGGCAGGTGTTTGTCTTCATTTTGAGTGCTGCCGTTGGCCGTTGGATCAGTCACTAGGGTCACATTAATTTCGCGCAGCGGCAACTGGCATATAAATTTTGGTACGATTGCCATTTAATACCCTTTGGTTTGTATTGGCAGAGGGTTGTTTGTGACGGGGTTTGTTTGTATGTTGAGTTTATATTTGCTTTAAACTTGAGGCGGAAGGGAAGGGCGGAGATCTGTTCCTGCAATTCCTAACTGAGCTGACTCTTCATACCAGGCCAGTCATGGACAATGGTTAAGTAAAGCCCCTAGGCGCTGTGCTATTGCTGCCTGTTGCTGCTCAGTCTTTGTTCAAGGATTCATACATTCATTCACCAAGGATTCATTCATTCATTCAGTAAGGATTCATTCAATATTCAGCTAAAATATATGCAGTTTACAGTCTAAGTTTAGTGTTCAGTTGAGCCTACCAAGACTTCTCTTGATGTATCCAACTAATGGCGAGGTATATTGCAGTCGAGCAGCCGCCATGTTTAGCCGTGTTTTGCGCTGTGGCGTAATTTGCATATGAAATGTTTCTAAGTATGCAAATTTCCAGCGAGCACATGAACATGAAATTTGTAATATTTGCCAAGATAACGGCACGTGTAATATTCCCTTACTTTCCGAAAAAAACATCTGTTAAATTGGCGCAAATATAAAGAAACTTATGTTCTGTTTAAATATATATCAATATTGTATATTAAAGATGTATATATTGAGCAGCTGCTGCTTGAAAAATATTTATAAAAATCTTTTTTTTTTATAAAATATTAAATATATTTATGTATTAAATATATTATAAAAGGTTTTATAAGACAACGAACACAGAATGCATAGCTTAGGGCAAGCAAGAGTTAAAGGCTCTAACTATCACAGCTAAAGTTCAAGGAGATATTTGATAGATCTCAGGTCAAGACTCGCTTCAGACTAGATCTTAAAGCTGGTGTCGTCTGAGTCTTCAATTTAGTGCTGCCAATTTAGCTATTTTCCCGTCAGTTCTGACGTTTCACAAACACAATGCGGCAGAAAATCATGATCTAGCTGCATTTCGATGTGACTTGAATGCGAATTAAGAAATAACAACCTAAAAGCAAATCAAAATTTAAGCAATTTTGACTGATTTCGATGTATTTGTTGCGTGTCAATAACGAAATTCATAAAAATATAATATATAATTTTATAATATATACAAAAATTGCTCTAAAACCATATAAAGCTTTTTTTTCTAGAGTTTTCAATGTTTTTCTAGCTATTTCTAGCTTTTTTTGAGTAGCGGATCTGGCTTGAAGACTTTACAGCACTGGCAGGAGCTAGCAGATCTTTGAGCTGCTTAAAACCTAGACGCCAGCCAGGCTTTTTGGCTGAGAATCTAGTCTCTAGAGGCAATTTTTGGTCTCTTCTTGTGGATTCTGTTTTGGATTCTTGTCACTCGCTCGATGTCCTTGGCTCTCAGGTACCAAGGGGCTCAGTCATCTTCCTCAGCGTATAGGCCTAAAGAGCACGCAGTTTATTTGATAATATATATTGTAATAAATCGGAGCTATATAAGAATATGTGATTTTACTCGATTTTGGGCAGAGTTGGGTAGGCACTCTTAAAGTGGAGCACTCAATTCGTTTATAATCCAATTTATTGAAATAGAAAACGGTTCAATAAAGCTTGCTTAATGCAGCTCTCGATGTTCATCTAGAAAGTACATACTGTAAGGCTATAGCCACGCCCGCTTTTGCCTCTTATATACACTTCAACAAATCAATTTCCATTAGGTTTCATGTGTTACAAATAAAACACCAAACTTTAGTTTATATATTATATTTTTATTAAATTCTCTTCAGTCTCAGCTCACTCAACTCACTTATATTAGCTACAACCTTTACTCAAACTATACTCACTTTGTCAATTTAGTATTCATTTTCATTATAATACTCTAATCGCCTACCCATTGACCAGGCCAACCATTTGCACAGTTCGCTGAGTTTCAATTGATTTGCCAGCAGCAGCTAAGCCAAGTGCCAAATGCCAAATGCCAAATGTCGAGTGCCAAATGCTTTGTTCTATATCAAATTAAAAATACCATTTCCATGTCAAATTGGCAGCATTTTGAGCAATCATTCATTCATTCATTCATTCGTTCATTATTCAATTGCTATAATTGAGTTTTGTTGTGTCCAGAAAAGTGCTTCATTAAATGTTGATATGCAGGCAAGTCGAGTTGTCAAATTAGTTGTTTCTCCAGCTGCTTTTTGTTATGCACTTTAAGCTGAACATAATTTCATTACGCATACGCACCGTTTGCTAATTACATCAAAGTTTTTGAGCTGACAAAAACTTGTTACCCAAACTTGCAATCGCGCATTATCGCCGGCATCAAATGCAAAACTTTTGCCTGCCTGCTGCCTGCTTATCAACGGGCAAAAGTTTTGCATTTTCTTTGACATTAGCCGCCTGATGAGCTGTCGGCAAAGTAGCTAGATTGCAGCTGCTTATACTTATATAGGGATATATATATATATATATATACTTACTGCCTGTAGACAGCTGTTGAGAGACAAAATCAGCCCAACGTTGATTTCTATTTAAAATTAAAACTCAGCACTTTTATATATACAGCAAAGCAAATACCAAAAACATACCAAAAGAAATACTCAAATTATATACAGAAAATACTCAAAAATACTATCAAGCAAAAGCATCAGCGTAGTTTCGAAATGAAAAGCATCTGCATCATCATCATCAACATCATCAACATCATTATCATCATCATCATCATAGCATACAGGGTTTATTATATCAAAAGCAACTTCAGGTTAGATATTTTAGATATTTTTCTTTAACTGGAGGATTTTCTTAGGAGGATTTTCAAAAAATAAAACACAAGCGCAATTTTTTTTTTGTTGTTTGGTTTTTTAGTTTTTTGTTTTTTTTTTTTGTTTTTTGTTTTTTTTTTTTTTATAGAGAGGGTAGTTTTCTCCGCTAAGGATTTTCAAAGTTTACTTTTATTTAGAGAAGTTCCTTTAATGATAATCATACTTATGCTTTTTGTTTTTGTTTTTGTTTTTTTGTTGTTTGCCTTTTTTGTTTTTTAAAAGTTTTTGTTTTGTTAATAAATAGTTGTTGTTTAACAGCTAAATACATGTTGTTATAATATTTGAATGTGGTAATTGTATTTGTTCTTTTGTTTCTGTTCTTTCTGGTAATGTTTTTGACGT
This sequence comes from Drosophila nigricruria, assembly GCA_037075265.1. Lineage (NCBI taxonomy): Eukaryota > Metazoa > Arthropoda > Insecta > Diptera > Drosophilidae > Drosophila > Drosophila nigricruria. The sequence goes on along the minus strand of JBAMCI010000196.1, from coordinate 6,643,582 downwards.
TTGTTTGGTGTAGTTTATGTTTTTTTTTTTTTGTTTTTGCTGCGTTAAAATTCACTTACTAACTAGATATTTTTTTGTAAATTTTTTATAATTTTTTTAATTAATTTATATTGTTTTTTGTTTTTTTTTTTTGTATTTGTTCTAAATTATAATTGTTTTGGTTTTTTTTTTTGGTTTCTGGTTTAGCCTGGGCTGTTGTGCGGCACCGTGTTGTTTGTTTTGTCCTTCGAGTTCGCATTTCGACAAGTTTAAGAATCAATCATTTTTACTAAAATTAGGTATACGTAATCTATATGTCCATATATCTTAGTAGTTAACGTGACTTAATATCCTAAATTGTAACAATAAGTTTTGTATTTTATTTCGGTTTGTTCTTTGTAATTATTCCTTTGGTAACTTTTACACACATTTAAGCAATACATATTCCGTTATATAATTGTGGTAATGTCCATATATATATGGTAAATATGTTCTTATATTGAGTTTTAAACGTTTGCTTGGAATGAACTTTAACACCAACTTACATGCTAGAGAATTGATTTCTATGTAATTGTATAGAATATTGTAATAATTTTTTTTAATAATAATAATAATAATAATCATTTGTATATATTTTTATTTTTTGTTATTTTCGCTTTGACTCTTGGCACATGCTGTACTTTAGCTTTAGCTAACGCCGTGTCGTTTACCAACACTGCCAACGGTCTTCACTTAGCAGCTAGATTAATTGAGTGTTGTTAAATAACATGCACATTTCTTCATCAACTCATGAGTAGTTATGTAATGTTATTAACTGTTATTTGTTGTTGAAATATTTGAATATATATACGTTAATATATGTTTATATATGTGTATATTAAATATATATATATATATATATATATGCTTGTTAATTGTAACATTTATAAATTGTTGTATATATTTTATATATATATATATATATTGTTAGAACTTGAGAAAAATCACTAAAATGTATATTCCATATATATGTATATATATTTTATATTGTTTATTTAACTTTCCATTAACTTTTCACATCTCATATGACCCTCAACATTAAATTTTTTCTGCTTTTTAAGTTTGACTAATGAAAAAACGATTAACACATTTATCGATTAATAATTTCCGTTTTGTAATTGTGTTTTACGGGGGGGATAAGGGGACGTGTACTTTGAGCAAACCTTGTGCCACAACTGGAGCCTAGCGCTAACGCTATCGAAAGTATGACAATCGCATTGGGAGACTTCTCAAAAATTTTCAATTTCAAGTTCGAAAAAAAACTTCTCTCGGCTCTCGGCGTACGCCAGCCTCGCTCAATTTTCGTGGCACCCTCGCACCCGTTTCGCCGGAACTCCGTGTCCGGCTACTCGGCGTGCTTAATGCGCTCTTGAACGGCTGGCTACGCCGAGCTCATAGAAACTATCCGGAAAATGTTGAAATCCGTTCCACTAGGCTCACGTTGTGGCACAATTGAAGTGCTTAAAGCAGGAGACATCTATATGCTTAGACTAAGACATTTATATAATTTAGCTTGAACTTTTAGCTTTGATTTCCGCTGTTACCCAGTCACGGAACGTTTGGAATTTGGCACACGACGCTGTCTGGCAACGCTGCGTGTGTCAAATGCCAAATGTTTTCATGCCTGCGAGCCTAGGCTAAGGAAGAATTCTGTATTCGCTTAGCTTCGGCTCTGCTCTTTTGATTATACTATTCCATCGTTCCGCTAGTGGAAACGTTTCGATTTTGAATTCGTAACTTCATATATAATTGTTGTTTTTTGTTTTTTGTTTTTTCATTTATGTAACCACCAATACCTTAATTAATTTATGTGTTTTTGTAGTTTTTGTTTTAACGCCTGTTGTAGCTGGCTGCTACGTTTTGTGCTGTTCCATTTCATGCGTTTCAATGCCAAAATGTTTCAATGTTGTTGGTTTTTTGTTTGTTTTGTGTGTGTGAATTCCCTAGATCTTGTTTAATATATATATATATATTACGTTGCACTACGTTTATCCAACTTTGTTGCTTACTGCTACGTTGTTTTCTTTGGTTTTATCGGTTATCGGGTTTGTCTGACTTAGCTCCATTCCGCTGTTCCGTTTTCTAGCGTTCCTTGTTCAGGCAGGCCGTTGCTTAATTTATTGTTTCGTAGTACCTTAGCTACGCGTTGTTCTACATTTCTGCTTTACTCAAATAACTTTTGTTGTAGTTCGTTCTGCTGCGCTTATTATTAAGTTTTGTTAAAGTTTATGTTTTTTTTTTGCTTTTGTTTTTGCATACCCTTGGGCTTAGTTGTTGTTGTTGTTGTTGTTTGCGCGACTTATTTTTAATTAAATGTACGCTTTTCTCTCTTCAATTTTCTACTTTTGTTGTTTCTTAAGTCAAATGTGCTTTTGTTGCCGCTACATTAACTGTTAGATATTTAGTTTTTCTTTAGCAAGAGTTTTAGTTCTTGTTCGTTTTTCATTGTTTTTTTTCATTGTTTTTTTTTTTTTTTGGTAACCTCATTTCTTACGAGTGTAGTGTAGTATTTTGTGTGTAGTGTAGTGTAAAAGTGTTCTTTTTTGTTGTTGTTGTCTTTTAACCTTCTGCTAATAAATTATAATACTAATTTATGTTTAATCGAAATCATAGGCATAAACTTAGTATTTTATTAAACGTAAACCCATTTCAAGAACTGTTTATATATATATATATATATATATATGTGTATGTATATATATACATATATATATATATATATATATATATATATATATATATATATATATATATATATATATCTCGAAACTTGTTTCACAGTTGAACAGCGCTTTAATTTCAGCGTCGCTTTTACTATATATAGTATACTATATATGTATATATATATATATATATCGAAAATGCATATTCCGATTCATATACATATATATATATACATATATACATCATATATGTATATATATATATAAATTCGAAGCTGACTTCGCCACGACAATTTGTCTCGATTTGCTTCTCTAAAGTATTTGATTTCGCTTTTCACTAAGTGGGAGTTTTTTTTTTCATCTATGTATGTATTTATCGCACTACGATTAATTGTTATCAAGTTAGTGTATGTGTGTGTTTGTTTTTGTCAGTGTATTCGTGTGGTCTGCGTATATAATAATATCTGACTAGTTAATGTTAAACATAGCATTAAAACTAAATAAATATTATCATCGAGTTACATCGAGCTACAGCGTCTGCCTTTCGTTTAAATAGTTTCGTTTGCCTAAACATATATATGTTAATATATATATGTATATACATATATATATATGTTGTATATCAAATCATATTCGTATTTCGTATAATATATCATATTATATAATATATATATATATAAGTTATATGCTTAATAGAAAAAACATACGTAAAACTGTCTATCGGTTTGCGTTTGCCTTTGCACTTGCTAAAAAAACAGAAAGCTCTACACAAAATACTTTTGTTTTCGGTTTTGTTTTCGTTTCACTAAGTACATAAAATATTGATGTATAATGCGTAACTAGATCGGAACTAGCTCCACCCGATAAATATGTTTTTATTTTTGTTTCATTTTTCAATCGTTTTAGCAGCTTGTCAAAAACTTATCTCAAAATCGTTTATAAATGTTTGTTTTGTTGTTTTGGCAAACTTTGTAGCGCTGTGCACAGTGCTGGAACGTTGGCAGTGAAACAGCAAGATCAATTGTTTCATTGCCACATTCCAGCGTGTGGCGCTTTAGGTATTTAGCAGCCTGGGCTTAAGTTAAAAACTTATTACAAAAAATATGTTGGGCCAGCATAAGAGCTGCATGCGCTGAGGAACGTTGGGAATGAAACAGCAAGATCAATTGTTTCATGCCCACGCTGCGCAGCTTCTAGCGAAAGTCTCTTAGGCCAGCCAAACGGTAAACCCAGTAAAGTTCGCTGCCCACAAAAAAAATAAATATATATATTGTTGGGATTCGGAATTTTTGAGGCTTTTTTCGGATTAAAAAAAAGACGTTAAAATAGTAATAGCATCTAGGGTTACCAAAAAAAAATTTGTTGCTAACAGTTTTTGGTTTCAGTTTCGACTACATAGAGTATGATGTGGGTGGGTTACAGTTATCGAGGCTTAACATGTAGACGAGATTTACTCAGTTTCTGGCATACGATATGATCATGGTATTAAGATGATATATGATAATGTGCTTGATGATGATGATGATGATGATGATGTTGATGCAGTCAAAGTAAAAGCAAGAAACTATGGATATGCATGCTTGAACTGAAAGATCAAAGAGAACGACTACAGACGATAGCTAGAAAGAAACGTAGAGATGAACGAACAGCGAGCAACGAGTAGATAAACGACGAAGGCGAGCGATGCGATGCAATGCGTTAGAGACAGACAGAGAGAGAGAGAAATAAGAGAGAGAGAAGATAGAGAGAAATTGCGATGAATTGAGTAAAACTCATTCATGTTGTTCTTGTTGTTGTTGCTGTTGTTGTTATTGTAGTTGCTGTTGTTGTTGTAGTTGTTTGTATGCAGCATATTGGGATTATATATTCATATATTTATTTAAGATTGAGTTTGAAAGAGTGGAATAATTATGAACTTAAGCTTAGATTCTTCTGACGGCATACCAAAAAAAACAAGCTGCCCCAAGAACTCCATATCGCTGCAGCTGCAGCTACTCCAGTTACTCCTCCTCCTCCTCCCGCCTCTCTCGTTCAATGCCAGCGCCGGCGTTGCATCAGTATCTGCTCGTGCACAATCTGCCAGAATTTGCCGTGCAGCCACACGAGCAGCACGACCAGCTGCATAAGCAGCGGCCATTGCTGCAGTTCGTGACGTGTGCGACGCTTGAGCTGCTGCAGCCGCGACTTGGGGCCACCCAGCAGGCAGGTGTGATTGGCGCCCGCTGACGGCGGTGGGGCATAGCTCAAATTGTAATTGTAATAATAGTAATAGTTGTTGTTGTAATGCTGCAGCTCTATCGGTGCTAGATCTAGGGAATTGCCAACTTGGCCGCTACATCGATTGTTCGCTAAATAGTTATTATTATTTTTGTTTTCATATTGATTTGTTGTTGTTGCTGCTGCTGTTGTTGTTGCTGAATTGGTTTTAATGTTGTTGTTGTTGTTGTTGTTGTTGATATTGTTGTTGTTGATTGTTGGATGTTCATCATTACGGTATTTCTGTGGTTTGCGATAATATTACATGATGATACACTTGCCCTTTTCAGCCCACGGATTGTTCTTTTTATCCGGCGCATTAATCAATGGATCATTCTTTTCATTCTCCTCAATAAAGGAGCGCATTCTGTAAATAAATAAATGATTGGAAATTGAAAATTTTAGTTAGTCAAAAGTATATATCATATTGAACAGAAATTAATAATATTTTATGCTTAGTTTAAAGAGTTTATTTAAAAAATATTTAATTTGTTGCCGGTGAAATTTATCTAAGAATTCATTTAGCATTGGGCTCGGCAATCAGAGCCTCACACAAATGCTCCGTTTATTATTTGCACAACATATTAGCACTTAAGAGATTCTATACTTTCTAGAGAGATTACGGTCATTTCGTTATGATTTGCTGCTCCTTTTAAACGCGTATTCGTTCTCACGGCGCAACGGCTCAACCTTGCTTTAGACGGCGTTCGTAGATCAAGCAATGAGAAAAGAATTTTCACTCGTTTAGTGCAGATGCTCGTGCGTTGACAGCTCTGCAAGATTCTGTAAGTTGATTATTACATACTTAACAAGTAAGAGTGCTCTAGTCGAGATTGCTCAACTACGAGATACCCTGAACCCTGCAAAGAGCGAATCTTCCCAACATTTTATGCTTATTTTACATATACAAATATTGCGAGCAACACACACACACACAAACATGCATACGCACGCACGCATAAGCACGGGCTCTGCTAACTGCGCAGTTAGGACGGACGGACGGACGGACAGGGCTATATCAACTCAGCTCATCGAGCTGATCAAGAATATATATACTTTATGGGGTCTGCCACGCCTCCTTCTGCCTGTTACATACATTTTCACAAAATTATTATACTCTATTTTCCCATTTTCAATGAGTTCAAGGTATATACATATATGTATGTATATAATTATATAAGAATGCATTCATATTGAGCTGAAAAATGCTTCATTTTTGGCATAAAAATATATATATATTGAAAATAAATATAAATTCGTTAGCTTTTTGATGACCTAACTTAAGGTGAAAGATTGTTAAAACATGCAGTAAGTAGCATCAATTTCTTTATCAAATTTACCTAAAATATTTAATATAATATAATATATCACAAGTAAGTCTTGGCTTCAGAGCTACCAAACTAACTGCAAGTCATTTGAATTTCATATAAAAATACTTTTAAAATTCTATAATATTAAAAAAATCATTTTATAAATATTAATATACACATTTGATAAACAAGGATATCTAATCTGCAAAGCCTTAAGCTTTCTCCTTCTTCTTTGTTCACTTAGGCAATAAACTCTCATTCACTTTCAGAATAACAATGTAAGACTTTGTAGTCCCTCCTCAATAGTATGAAAAGCTCACTTCACATAGTTGCATATCTTCATATTCTATAACTACTTGTACACCTCGCTTAATCCCAGCTAAATTCTCATCATAAAAGATGTAAGCTGAGTCCGCTCCCCCCTCTCCCCTCTCCCCTTCTCCCACCCGATATAGAACAGAAATCAAGCCATTTCAAAAATTGCATAATGGCAGCATGCTTAAAGCTAAGCAGACATAAAATGAGGCACGCTTCAATGGCAGAGGGTCGCCACGGACTCTCCGGCTGTGGATTGTCCGGTCCGGTTGGCCATAAACAAGGCAATGCCAAGTGGAGCGAGTCGGGGGCACAGAGAGAGAGAGAGAGTGTGTGATGAGGTCTGAAGTGTAAGGCGGCTTTTATGCTAATCTGCACGCAGATGGACATTAAAAATGTTGAGCGGCCAACTTAAAGTGTAGACGACATCAGATATACCCTACTCACAAGTGTTGTTGTTGTTGTTGTAATACACTTATCCTTTAGCGCCATAAAAATGGCTGCCCTGTCGTTTGCATTTGTCTTTGCTCTCATTCGTGCTGTCGTTCTGCCTGTCTCTCTGTCTGTCCGCCTGTCTGTCTGTCTGTTTGTTCCCCTGTCCCTGGCCATTTATTTTCCTTATTTTCGCTCAAGACAAAATTTCGTGCACTTTTGCTTGCCACGTTTTCATTTGCTTTTCTTCTCTCTCATTTTATATTTTTTCTGCTGGAAAATTCGCAAGAATTTATTTATTGAGCGGGGCGGCGGCAGCGGCGGGGCCAAGGGGCGGCGTGTAAGAAATGGCAGTCGACGTCGTTCGTTACAGTGCGCAGATAAAAGTATTCGCACAGACAGACTGCGTGGCACATGTTTTGCATTTCAATTTAGTGCGTGAATTGTTTACTTTGCATTTACTCTGACATCCACATTCATTTCGTCCTTCGTTCTCTTTCTCTTTCTTTCTTTTTTTTGGTCATGGCTCACGCGTCGAATGCGTTATATGTTTTTTATGAAAAAATAATATTTATTGGCAAGCGATTTGCGTATGAAAAAAGGAATTTATTTTTATTGAAGTTGAAACTGATTTCAAACTTGAAAAAGAAAAAATAGTTTTAATGCTCTAAAAAAAATACGTAAATGCTATTATCATTAGCATTATATCATTGTAGACGTGACTTTTGCGGCTTTTGTTGTTCTTAAATTATATTTATTGCCAAACAATTAGCGTAAAAAACAGCAGCGTAGTTTAATTATAATTGTTAAATTAAATGAATTTAATATACTAAAAAAAAACCTAGTTGTCATTAGCATTATATCATTTTAGCCATGGCTCAATAATTTAAATAATATTTATTACCTCACAATTTGCGTAACACAAATGTTTATTAAATTTGTAAAATTGTTTTAAGCTAATTTAAACTAGAAAAAAACTTTATAAAAATTTCAAATGCTCTAAAAACATTGAATTTCATTTTTTTTAAATTAACAAAATATATATAATAAATAATACAAATATATGTACTCAATAGAAATAGATATTAAATTAATTTTATTCTTCATTTTTACATTAAATAATAATAACTATAAATATTAAATAAACATATACATTTGATTATATAAATTTAAAAATATAAAATATGCATTAAAGTTAAGAATTAAACATTTATTGAATGTTCATATAGCAATAATAAATGCATAAATATATATTTTTTTCATATAAAAATAATTAATGCATAAATCATTTATCGTATATATTTAAATAATTATATATTTGTAAATTAATGTTCATATTAAAATTTAAATATTTATTTAATTTATTTGAATGTTCATATATTCATATATGTATTCAATATGTATTAAAAATCTTTTATTGAGTTATTTATTTATAAATTCACAGTTATATTAAACTTGAATTAAATAAATTATTTAAATAAATAATAATAATAATAATAAATAATTAATATAAAATAATTAATAAAATAATAATTAATATTAAACTTGAAATAATTAATTCATTTATTTAATAATAATAATAAATAATTTTATTCGTATTTTATTAAAAGAATTTTAGCTATAACTTTTATTAGAATTTGTTTAATAACATAAATTATTATATTTATAATTAAAATTATTTTAATAAAATACGTATAAAATTATTAAATTTCTTTTTTTTAATTAAACAATTAAAAACTATAAATATAAAATAAACATACAAATTTGTTAATGTTGATTTAAAAAATATTAAATATATATTAAAATTGAATAAATAATTGAATTTAAATATATGTTTAGTTTAATAATTATTTCAAGTCTAATATATCATTAATTAATAAATAAATAAATTTAAATATAATATTATATATAAATTTATACACTGAATTTCTATTTATATTTCTTGAATTATTTATTTATAAATTATTGTTATATTAGACTTGAAATAATTATTAAGTTAAACATATATTTATATGTTAAAATATCATTAATTTTTAAATAAATCATCTTGTATTTATTTTATTTAAAAATTAATATTAAATTAAAATGTAATTATTTATTTAATTATTTATTTAATTATTTATTTAATTATTTATTTAATTATTTATTTAATATTCAATTTGTAGCAACTTGAATATCGAATCATATTTAAGTGCAGCAACATTTGCGCTTCCCTCCCATGATTTTTGTTTATTTATTGTTAATTGTCTTGTTTGGATTCAATCTATTATTACTGGCAATTGTTTGGGCTATTCGCCTTTATTTGCATAGAGGGTCGGTCGATCGTATTTGTTATTGCTTATCTATTTGCTCGACTGAGACGGCAATTGCTGCTGCTGCTGCTCGTTGCCATTAAATGCGTCTGTCTGTTTGTCACTTGGCCTCAAAATTGTGGTGATTTTTGTGTCTGTTTGGCATTTGGTGATTTGTGTGCGATTTGAGTATTTGCATTTATGTGGGATTTCCTTGGCACATGTTTTCCTCTTGCTCGCTCATTAGTTTTGTTTGCTTGCCATTAAAGATTTGCCCCTATAAAATTGTGGCACACGTGCCGTGCCGTGTCGAGCGGTGTCTACGCAATTCCATTTGCAGCAAAACGTGTGCATTTGGCAAACTATTGTGCTGCTGTTTGGGCAGGTGTGTGTGTGGGCGCAGGACACGCCCACTCATGTTGCCGCATTTATGCATAATTTAACTAACAAGACCTTGTCGACTTCGTTGTCCTTGTGGGGCGTAGGACTGTGTGTGTGAGCATCTCTCTCTCCCTCTCTCTCTCTCTCTCTCTCTCGCTCTGTAGGCGTTTCTATTTCCTTGCTCATTTTCCGCATCAGCAGAGCAAAAGGCAACGTCAGGTGGGTGACTGTGGCATAGAATAGGTTTAGCTAGATACATAAAACAATGCCCAGCGAGGCTAATGGGCTTATGACTCTGCGGTTTTTGGCTTCTACAGCCGGAAAAACCTACAGGCGCTGCTGCTGCCACTGCCACGCCCCTCAAAACATAACCAAAATCCACAAGCTGAATGCGAAGGCGACAGCGAAAGTATTTTAGCCCCTAAACAAAAGGCCAAGGGTTTCATTTTTTTTTTGCGTTTGGGTTACGGTTCGACAGCCAAGACTGTTGTGTGAGGATTGTTGGCCTAAAAAGGCAGTCAACAAAGTTGTTATGATGACGTTTTTTTTCTTTTTCTCTGTCTTTCTTTCTTTCTTTCTTCTTTTGCTCTCGTGCGAACGAAAGTAAAGTCTGGTCTGGCCCACTGTGTTGGCTCTATGACATTTCAGTTTGTTTGGGGAAAAACGCCGCTGCTTATCATGTATTTATAATGAGCGCATTAGCAAAAAGTGTCCAAGGAAAGGTTTGCCAAAATCTGCTAAGTATCTTATAGAGAGAGAGAGAGAGGGAGAGAGAGAGAGAAAGGTAAGACGACGACTGTACTTAAAGTGTTTGGCTGGTTGAGATTTACATTCGGCGCGACACGTTTCGTTCTGTCACTTTTCTTTTATTTTCCCCTTTGGCTTGGCCCAGTCATTGTCTTTAAAATTTATAGCCTACTTTTCAGTGTTGGCTTAAAGAGTTGGTGGGTTGAGGCTTTAAAGCGGATTTTGGGACATAATCGGGCATTTGTGCTGTCAATGGAGGAGAGAGAAAGAGAGAGTGAGAGAGAGGGAGAGAGATAGAGAGAGAGAGAGAGAGAGATAGAGGGGATGAGAGAGAGATAGGTAGTGAGAAAGGGACAGAGTGAGAGAGTGCGAGAGTGAGTGAGTGGGAGAGTGAGAGAGAGAGAGAGAGTGAGAGAGAGGGAGAGAGTGAGGGAGAGAGTAAGAGGCATTGAGAGAGGGAGTGAGAGAAGAAAAAAGAAAGAAAGAGAGAGAGAGAGGGAGTGACTGAGGGAGAGACAAGACAACAGATAATTAACTCGTTAAACCTTAAAGAGAGCTCACTCAAGGTTAACTCTAAAGTCTGAGAAAGAATGAGAAAGAAAGAGAGAGAGAGTGAGAGAGAGAAAGGAATAGTGGGCGAGAGAAAGCTACATTTAATGAACTCCTTAAACCTTAAAGACAACTCACTCAAGCTTTAGTCTTAAGTCTGACAACTCCTACAACATCGAACTTTCAAGTCAGTTTTCCCTCCCTAAAAACCAACTTCCCCACCAGCTTTAAAGTACAGGGTATAAATAGATTTTCAGCTTTCAAGCTGCCTAATGATGATGTCATCGTCAGCTGTACGTCGGAATGTGCACAGCACAAACTTTGCTCATAACTGTAAGACGCATTTAATAAGCAATGGCAAAGAAAGAAGAAGAAAAGTTGATGGAATGCGAGAGCAACATAAAAAAGTTTCAATCGAGCTGGTGAACGTGCAGCAGCTGTAGCAAATAGCCTCAATGTCTTGCCAATGCCTCGAGCCAATTGAAGCTGCGCTGAGATTGCTACAGTCTCTCTGTCCGTCCGTCCGTAGGTCTGTCCGTCCGTCTCTCTGTCGCTTGTCCATTCAGCCACATGCATTGGAAACTAATTCAAAAGCTTTAATTAAATATGTGCACTTTTAGCCATTCTTTTAGCCACATTGCTTTCATGGGCTAATTAAAAGCACTTCCGCTTCTAGTGCAAGGGCGTGGCATGTGCGCATGGGAGAAACGAATCGCAGTCCATTTAGATGCGTATTTCCTGTCGTCCGGCGAACATTTTGCTCTTGGGACTAGGACATTTATTACATTAAAGAGGGTTATACATTATGTCGCAACGGGGAACCTTTTTGGCAGGAGTGGAATATTGAGCGTGAAAGATGTTGCTGCCAATGGGTAATTTAGTTAGTGACGATGCCTAAAGTATACATTTTGCATGGGTCTGTTTGGTATAAATGTTTTTCGATGAATTCATTAATTCATGAATTATACATATTTCTCTTTCCATTCTTAATTATTTTAATAGATTTTTGGCAATGGATGAAGCCTCAGGCATTGAATCAACTAAGAGAGATATGATTGCATAACTGTTTATGTCCAAGATGAGGTCATTTCAATTTATGGGAATAGAATTTTTGCTAAATAGATTTTTCCTCTTCAGATTTTTAGAGGAAAAATGCCTGACGATAACAAGAAGAAGCTTAACAGCATGCTATGAAAGTATTACATTTAAAAGCAGCTATTATTTAACAGTCGTCGTCTGACTGTAAATGAAGCAAATAAGAAAACAGAAATCACAACAGCGCAATTGGAGTCAACTGAGTGCTTTTGCGAGAGTTTGGATGAGAGAGCTGCCCAAATATTGACACTGAGAGTCGTCACACAGAGTAACGGTGCAATGAGCGAAGGCGTGCAATTATTTGGAGAGCGTGAGTACATGCAGAAGCCGCAGGCACGATTGAGTTATAGTAGGTTATGCAAAGCGGTCTGTTAAGTTAACAGTGTGACGTCACTTTATCGGAAATTGGCGTACGGGCGCTGATCTTTGTATGAAAATTAAGCGATTTTGGCACTGTTATCTCTCTCAAAGCCAGTAGACAAAACAAAAACGTTAAGTGCCGATAGTTACTAGTTCTATATAGATTCCCAAATCGGACAATATATTGGTTTTACTAATTATTTTTGTTCTAAGTCGTTTTATATGCAGTGATCGCTCAGGTAATCCTTTGACTGCGTTTACTTTCGTGTTGAATAGCTATAACTTTCTATTTCAAGGCTTTCATTTGCAAAACTAAATAGAATTAATAAGTATTATTCGTTTCCCATCAATTCACATCATTGTATTAGCCGCTTTCTATCATTATATTGAGAATCCGATGGCTAAAGATGATGAACAGCACTTTTAGCTTCTGTCAAGCTTTCTGGAGCTGTTTTAGGCAGATTATCTCTTTCTTGAGGATTTATGCCAAGAATCATACTCCGTCTTCGATTTTGTAACTAATACACACGTCTTATTGCATTCTTTCGGATGTTTTTGACATTGCAGCAGGTGTGAACCGCAGCTTCATTGATGTGCCTTCCACGTGTATTATATTTAAATATTTGGATAGATTGACATAAATAAGCATTACTCATGGCGAAAACCTCAATCAACTCTGTCTATTAACCATTTATTCTGACATACTATCCATTTTCGCCATATCATTGCTGCTGCCAAAAAGCCTCGAAGTTTATGCCATTATCTTCCAATTTTGTTTATTTTAAGGGAATAAAATTAAGCATTGACCATTTTTATGGTGCCTATTATTGGAATTTGGTACTAAATAGTTAATTTTGGTTGCTTTGGACCACTTGCCGGCTATCAGTTTAAGTGCCCGCCAAACTTCAGTTGAGATAACAGAGCACAATCCGAGAATGTGACGTCACAAGAGCCCTGTTAGTTAACATTAAAAGTAACGGAACTGGTCTTTGCATAACCTATGGTGTCTTTTAACAGTGAGCCGCAGGTAGGCGCAACTAAAGGCGCAGAGCGCAGTTTGGATCGTAACTGAGAGCAATTCGAAGTAGAGCGGCGTGACAATAGCTGAGTGGCTTCACACGCGCACACAACTAATTGGAGAGAGTGAGTACACACGACACCCACGAGTAGGCACGCAGAAGTCACAGAGCGTAAATTGGATCGGCAGATGATAGATGACCCGAGCAACTTTGTGGAAGTTGAGCTGAGCCCTTTTCTAATATCGAAGCTGAGTGGCTGCTTTCACGCACATATGAGCAAACTGTCAAGCGTATATAAATAGATAATGAAAGCGTGGGAAGTTGAGTGCTTATTGTATTAATGGGAATGAGACGGCGTTGGCTTGTGAGCTCAGTTGTTTGCGGACCTTCGACTTGAGCATTGTTGGTGCGCAATATTATTTCGAATTTTGAGTTACATAAATACATTTGCATGTAATCTGATCACGTAATTATTGTGTTATGTTAATATTAATTAATGTTATTAATATTAAAATTATTATAAATCTTAAAATTATATTATTATTTTTCTCCGATTGCCGAAAAGCAGCTACAAATATTGAATAATTGAACATTGCACATCAAATAGTATAGAAATTAAGTTTTTTTTGCGCATATATACATTTATACTTATATATATTAACTTATTGCAAAAATCTCATTTAAATTTTACATCAAATCCACAGACGAGCGCAGAGAATGCATAAGGAACAGCTTGGAACAATAAGAAGTGGAAGCTGAATTGAGAGTTTTCGTAATAGTTGCTGAGAGGATCCACAGCTACACATACTACATGGCGCAGAGAATGCATATGGAATGCTTGGAACGAAACTTAGCTAATTGAGCGGTTAATAGTTGCTGAGAGGATCCACAGGCACACATACACATGCACATTTGACGCTTGACTAGCATGATATGTGTGTGTATTAAAGACTGCAAACAGTGTGGATTATAAGAGCGTGGAAGTTATCTAAGTTGAGCGCTTAGTTTTTGTGTGTTCAGTTGCTCGCGGACCTTTCGCTTTGATCATACGCGCGTTACTTTTTGTCGGTTCAATTTACACATATATAAAAGCATTTATATATATTTTTTTTGCTTAATGCCATCTATTTGAATAGTTTATAAACTGAAATTAAGTGATTTAAAAAAATGTCTTAAAAATAATAATTAAATGATGTTCGTTTTGTGCATTTCTCAACCAAATCTGTCTAATTTTTGGTTTCCAGTTGACCCATATATATTTTTGGTTCGACAATACCATATAGTCCTGATAAACCTAGATCAAATTTTTGTTAAGTGTGCAAGAATATGATCTAAAAATATGTATGGGTTTGCTTTCAACTGCTCCAGTTAAATGCCCAGCCACCTCTCTTGGTTCCTAGTTGACTAGATTATCTTTAAGTATACCATACCACAGATATAGTCCAAGAGAGCCTTGCAAAATTCTCATTCTCATTCTCATTTACTTCACCTAGCAAAAGCTGCTGCTGTGCAGGTGACTTAACAGCTGCTGAGCAGCAGACTCAACAGCTGAAGCAGCTCCTCCGAGCAGTAGGCTTAAGATCACTCAATTTGCATGAGTCGTTATTTAACAGCCAGCCTACGATCCACACTGTTAATTTACATAATTATTTCTGTTCCCTTGGTATTTCAGTCAGATTTTTTGAAAAAATTGCGGCGAAACTAGTGAAGGTATGCAACAGAATTTTTATTTGATTCTTGCAAACTTGCATACATAACATATATTTTAACATATCTCTAATCTAGTACACATTTATATATACATAATATAAATAGAACTTTTAACTAAACGTTTATTTATTTCAATTGAACGTTTCAGTTTTGGGGTTTGCTGTAAATAATCGATGTATGCAAAGGCGATTAGAGTAGAAACTCCAAAGCTATTAATTATGAATGCCTGCTGTCAACCCTTAACAAATGTTAAACATATGCACGATAGACTTTCGAACAGTTGCTTACCTTTTGGCTAAGGCAACCTCAGCTGCTCACCCTGCCCCTGCTCAACCTGCCTCGCCCTCGCCCTAAATGGACAGCTACACATTCGTCATTGTCTATGCATTGTGGTTTGCTTGAAGCGACAAACCTTAACACGATTTAAATGTTGATTTATGACAACAAGACACACACACACAGACACACACACACACACGCAAGCCATCTAAGCACCTGGAAACATGCTAGGTAAAAACATTATTTATTGATAGCGTCTAGATTCGTGGCATCTAACGACTACAATAACCGCAGCACACGTCGCGCTCTTCTATATATAATCCACAGCAGCTTTACGAGAATTCCAAACACCCAAATATCATAACAGCCCTTGTAGCTTCCTCCCTCTCCCCCTCTCTCTCTCTCTCTCTCTCTTCCACCCTCACAGCCTCCCACATAAATTTCATATTCAGTTTGTGTAAACAAAATGCGACAGCCACATGTCAATTCGCATTTGTGTGTGTTTATGTGTGGGTGTGCGTGTGTGTGCGTATGTGTGTGTGTTTTACTCTTATCTTTCCATTACTCCTACTCTCTCTCGCTTCAACCCTCAGCCCCACTTTGGTATATGCCTTTGTGCGCATGGAACACAAATGAAAAGCGGAAAAATTTCATTTCATTCATATTTTAATTGTTTACGCATAATTGCCAGGACCAGGCCTCTGACAGCACCCCCGACTGAGGAGACAGGGGCTGTAGCAACCCCTCGCAACAGCAAGCCGACTAAAGTGTTGCCCACTTTAGGCTCTAAAATTATGGTTTACTTGTAAGCGTCTCTCGCTCGACCTTCGCCATAAACTAATTTCTAGCTCATTTCACAATTGTGTGTGTGTGTGTGTGTGTGTGTGACTGTGTGTGTTTGTGCGTGTGTCTGTTAGTCTCGTCCTTCGCTGTGGCTATGCTAAATTTAGCACACTTTTAGGCACAACAACACAAGGCGAAGGCACTTCAAGGCATAGCAAAGCAGCCCCCACAGCCCCAAAGCCTGCGCTAAGTTGAAGCATTTTGTTTTCATTCAAAATATGCGAACATTTACATATGCATATTAGAATGGGTGTGTGTGTGTGTGTGAGAGAGTGTGTGTGTGTGTATGTGTGTGTGTGTGGGGAGGGGCATGTACGCTGCTAATTGTATTTAAATGCGCATTATTTCAATGCTGTTGGACATATACAGGTGTTGCACGAAAGCAAATCAATGTGAAATGATCTATTATGAAATTACCTATATAAAATGCAATTAAACTATAACTAAAGTTCATTATTTTTAGGATTATTACATATGTATATATATATAATTATTATTATTTTTTTTTAAATTTCATTATCATTGTCATTATCATTATTAGTAACTCTAGGTGAAATGCAAGTATAGACCACAATGGAACAAATTTTTTGGGAGACAAAGTTGCTTGGAGAGGAGTCTGGGATTTCGCTGAATTTTAAAGTATTTTCATTGATCTCGAACACAAACAAAGAATTTTTGATAATATTAGTATTATCATAACTATCATTATCATTATTATTATTATTATTATTATTATTATTATTATTATTATTATTATTATAATTATTATTATTATTATTATTATTATTATTATTATTATAATTATTATTATTATTATTATTATTATTATTATTATTATTATTATTATTAATTATTATTATTATTATTATTATTATTATTACTATTATTACTATTATTATTATTATTATTATTATTATTATTATTATTATAATTATTATGATTATTGTTATTATTATTATTACTATTATTATTAATATTCTTTTTATTATTATTATTTTTAATATCAATATTAACTTTCTTTAATGAGTTTTTCTTATAAACTGTAATTTTTGTATTTTTAAAGCAATTACTTAGCTATAGCAACCCCGTTGTACACACTTTGTAGACGGTATAAATATGCATAAAATTACATTTGCTGCTCGCATGCCATAAATTGCATAAATATGCAAATGGAGCTTAAATATGTGATGCATTTCATTAGCTGTAAAACAGGATTAAAGGAAGAAAAAAAAAAAAAATATTTGAAAAAGAATTGAAAAAAAAACTGTGTAAATATTAAAAGAGCTATTATATAATTATAAAATATATATTTAAAATATACATTTATGATAAAATAATCAAAAAATATAAATACATATATATATAAATAAATATATATACTATTAATATATATATTTGTTGGAAAATATTATTTGATATTTGGTTTTTATTTTTATATATTTTTAAAAAACTTAATATTAAATTATTATTTATTTCATTGTTTTATCACTAAATTAACAATAAACAATTTTGCCACAAGTTATACCTTAATTAAAATTGGATCAATAAACAAAATGACAGAAAATATCTGGAAAAATATTTAAAAAAAAATATATATATAATATATATTGTATAAAATAATTATATTATATAATTATAATATATAAACTCTAAATAAGAATATATATTTATGATAAATAATAAAATAAATATTTATATATATAAATTTAACTAAATATAAATACACAGATTTACTCTAAATTTAAATTATGATAAAATAAATTTTAACTAATGATAAAAATTTTTTAATTAATAATTTTTATTTAAACAAAATATGTTATAATAAATATTTTAATTTATAATTTTTATTTTTTAAAAATATATAATAAATATAACTTAAATTAAAGAATATTGTCTAATAAATATTTTGATTGTCTCCCTTTAATAGCTGCAATTTCTATAAAAATTTCTCTCTTCCTTTCTTCCTTTCAACTTATTTAATTTCCACAAACAATTCGTCTCGCCAACAGAACATTTGCATCTGTTCCGCTCAACTGATTCGAACTACCTACTGGAATCTTTGCGAATTATTGGTTTTAGCCTTAACCAGAGCTCAAGGAAGTCAACATTCGTTAGAGCTGAATGCAAAACTTGCATTTCAGCCATATCTAAAGTTGAGTCTCTCGAGAGAATGCGCCAGTTGTGGCATTGAGTTGGCTTCGTTGCATGGATTACGCCGCACAGAAGGCTGCACGTTGCACGCCGTACAAACAGCAGCCGGAAAGGAAGTGCGACTGAAACTGATTTGTATGTGCTGCAATCAGAAATCCAAAAAGAAGCAAAAAGGGAAAACTCTGAATACGAATTGTGCAATGAATGGCAAAATGCGACTAAGCAGCTGAAGCAGGATAACTGCCAGGCTGACAGACTGCCAGTTGCCCTAGAAGATAAGCAATGCCGGGCATGCTTACATGGACAGCGCTTAGACTCGATATGCCCTCTTTGAGTGCCCACTAGCCACGCAGGGTATTTACGACTTGTGACAGCTGTCAGCTGTTGTCTGCGCTCCGATTTTGTTTGCATTTCAATTGGGAATCAGTGAACAATCTGCGAGTCTCTGTTACAGCAAGCGGGCTTTAAAGGCGCATCCAAAGCCATAGCCAAAGCTAATCGTTGGCCACGCTTCGAACAGCAAAAGGCCAAGGGTTTTACCTGCGCTCACCTGCTCAACCACTCGATGTAAACTTGTTTCTTTTTTTGTCAGCTTTATTATGCAGCAGAGTTGCCATCCCCATTGCCAGTGGCAGAGTTGCCACAAGGATCCTTGGCATTTTCTTAACCACTCGAATGGGCCCCGGCCACAGGCTGCGAGTGAGAGACTTGTGGCTGGCGCTCGCACTCTCAACGCTCAACGCTCTCGCTTTTGCCTTTTCATGAATAACAAATCAGGCTGAAAGACAATCCTTGCCCGGTCAGGGCGGGCTGCGGGTTGGGTTCTGGAGGCCAGATAGTATATGCTCTATGGCCTGGACGGCCAAAAGCCGCAAGTTCTTAGTTCTCAGTGCTCAGTGCTCAGTTTTTTAGTTCTATGCATACAAAATACAAAACGACGGCAAAGGCGACAACGAAAATCCGTAAAACAAAAAACGGCAAAAGCGAAATTGTTTAGCATGGCAAAGGGATGTGAGGGCGCTTCAGGGGGCTGCATAAAATGTGCTGCAAGTAGAGGGGCGTGGGAGGTGGGTCGCGTGTGGGGTTTATAACTGCACTAGAAATGCTTTGCAGGCAGGCAGGCCTGCTCTGGTCCACTTTTGTTGAATTGAAAAGAAATTGTGCAAAAAACACTTGAGCCAAGTTCTTCACATCACGACGATGATGATCATCATCATCATCATCAGCATCCACATCATCATCATCAGCCGACTGCTCATCATCTTCGTCGTTGTCGTCAAGTGTTTGTCAAAGTTTGCCTGCGGCTGGTCTATAGAAATTTTGTAGCAAATCAAATGACGTGCGACAAGTGCGGCTTGGCCCAGGCTATCATGCTAAAACTTGCCACAGCATTCAGTTCCACATTGAATCCCACTCGGAATCCTTTTTGCTCAAGGCCATACTCAAAATCAAAATCAAAACCGAAAACAACAACAAAAACAACCCAACCCTCGCCTGGCTGCTGAGTGGTGAGAGGTAGGGTATCTAGGTGCTGGTAGATATATGCAAGAGAGAGAATGTCGGGTGATTACGACTGCATAATACTCATGGTCTAACAGTAGTTGAAATCTTTTATTGGGTAAAGAAGTCTTGAAGGAGTCAGGAGTCTTCTATAACTGCTCAACTCGAAAACTCTGGAGTACATAGTTCTTTCCGATTCGCCATGCCCTCAAGACACATATATATAATGCTTTTCAATAGAGTAGCTAAATAGCTAAGTTTCTAACTATGAAATATGTAGAAAATACAGTTTATTCCCATTTGCCACACCCCCAGTGGGCGTAGACATATAATTTTTGCCCTATGCTTAGTCTTCTAAGGTTTCAGTAACGTAATTCTCTATAGTCAATATTCCAAATATCAAATCTCTAGCACTTCTAAGATACCAGGGAAATAGCATTTCTCGACTTGCCACTTGGAAAAATCTTAACATTTTATCAAACGAAAGCACACACGAGTATATATACCAAACTTCAAGTCTCTAGCTTCAATAGCAGCGAAATGGTTTGCATACATGCAGACAAACGGAAGGACGGACAAACGGACGGACGGAAGGTGCAACGCTTCAGTCGGACGGATAGCAGGACGGACAATTGCACAAATCCAATATACTACTTCAAAAACTAAGCTAACAGCACAAGACAACACAAGCAAAGCAAAATCCTTTTCCAACGAATATTTAAAATTCAAAGCTCAAAAATAACATGATTTGAATTTGCTCATAAACGAGATATTGGAAATTAAGCTAAGCCTAAATGAAAATTGATTTTTCTATTTGCTGTTATATTTGCAGAGATTAATTGAACAATAGCCACACTTGAGCTGAAAACAAATTGAATTTGGGAAATCATTTAAGAGCAATAAGCAATGCAAAATGCCAACAAGCTCTGATCTAAATATGGGGATTATATAACTGTGTGTGTGTGTGTAGACAAGATACACACACAGACACACAGACATGATGACAGGAAGAGCTTAGCATACATTTTCGCTATTGCGTATGCCAGACACGCAGCCCGGATTCATTCGTTCGCTTAGGCATGTGAAACGGCTTAAGCACACACATAATTTCGAGACGCCGTTCGATAATTACAGGTGCCGAGCAGCTGTATCTCAGGTGTCATGCAAAATGCATGCATCTTTTGCTAAATAAATGCTCAGCGGAAATTTAATGCCAGAAATTGCAAATTTCCTGCTATCAAAAACTTGTCGAGACGAGAGGCAGAAGGATGAGGCAACAGGAGGCAGTTGCAGCTAGAGTGGATTGCCAGGATGTGCTACCCGAAAACGGTTTGTCGACCTGACTTGCTGCCGTCTGTCAATGGGCGGCGTGTGCCGCGGCATGTGGCATATACAACTATTTGCATATTTGATTTGCAGTCAGCAAAGTTATGTTTCTGTCTGGTCTCTCTCTCTCTATATATATATATATATATATATATCTGTCACACACTGCTTATGCGTATGCTCCTTGTATATACTTGTCTAAAACTACATGATGTAGCAGTGACAGTGGCAAAAGCTCTCCTCAGCTTCATTTACCTGACAACGTCTTTTCCTTGCTGCAACTCAATCAATGATATGAAAATTATTTTAATTAAAGCCGTCTCAATATTTTGCATTAATTACCTTGACTTTCATTGTTCAGCAACTGTAATTACTCTGCCTATGAAATATGTATATCAAATACTGATTTCAGCTGATTCTAATTGGCGAATTGCCAGCTTTGCTTTATGGCATAACTCTATGGGACTGTGCAGCGCGGTCTTCTATCAGGATATAGAGAATTCTGACAACTTCTTTTTGCTATAGCCCACAGCTTAGCTTAATTATGCCCCTTTCCTGTCGTCTTTCTTGTACAATTCTTATTCCCAGGCTTTCCTTTGACAGGAATTATATACAACGTTAGTTCTAACTACAAGAATGTTAGATCTAACTAGAAGCTATTCTATGTCTTGGCCATTTTATATATTAGTGAATACACTTGATCTATCCGGCTCGAAGGACCATGAATAGACTTGCTGTGTTGGTGATCAGTAGTATATTACGTTTGTTCTTCTGAGCCAGTGTATTTATATACTTCCTCATGTATAATTTCAACCCTTAAGTCTAGCTTATCTATTGCTGAGTTTACAACGCTTAGTATTTGTGTACTTAGCCTATTTATAGACTCCAAACATAGTGACCCATATCATTTCTACGTACTTCAACCTAGTTGTTGAGTACGTAGATGACATGTTTATGATCTTCGACTATTTCTGTATGTTCATGGCTGAACAATTAGTTTTCTAATATCCATTGAGCATTAACTGCCTCTGCTCAATGCGAAATTAATGTTTATTACTTTTATATACAAACCACGGAGTTCTTTCGTCATTTCGGAGTTCTTTGATCGTTTGCAGAATTTCAACTTGTCTGAGTTTCTAAAGAGACAACTATAGGAGACATATGATACCTTGCGAGACTAGCTTCACTCCCAAGCTGCCTAGCTAGGCATATAGTAACTAGACAGCTCCAAGTTCTGTTAGCCCCTCACTGGAACTCGTAGAAAACTCAGACGCCACTAGCCTCAAGAGCTACTATACTGTTCTTCAGGCGTATACACTGAGTAAGATGACTCTGAAGCCCTTGGTATATGAGAACGAGTTACATCGAGCGACAGCGCTAGGTGCCAAAAATCGGCAACAGAATCCTAGAAGTGGCCAAAAAAATGCCTCGAGAGACTAGATTGTCTGTCAAAGAGCTGAGGCTGGCGTCTAGGTATTAAGCAGCTCAAAGAACTGCTAATCTCCGCACTGAAACTAACAGAAGACTCAGACGACACCAACCTTAAGAGGTACTAGGACTAGGTACTACTAGGTAGAGGACTAGGTAGTCTGGAGCGAGTCTTGACTTGAACTCTAGCAAATAGCAGCTTGAACTTTATCTGTGATAGTTATAGCCTCTCACTCTACCTTTGCTTAAGCTATGTATTCTGTGTTCATTGTCTTTCACAGCCTCAAAAGAATAAATATATTTATATAATTTCTGTTTAGTTCAAGTTGCCCAAAAGGCCAGCAGGCCACTAATCTCTAAGTATTTCATTTAGGAAATCTGTATTCTTAAAACTTTGCTGTCCTCTTATAAGCACTCAAAATCCTAGCAAACTGCCTTTGAAGTGCCTCAATTTGTGTGTGCTTATAAAGTTATTTAACCTTCGTTTAACCTCACGTTGTAGGTCGATTAATCTGGAATGGAATTGCACTCAAGTAAATAAAATTTGTTGCGAAATTTAAGTGAAATTGATTTGAAGAACGAACACACACAGGCACACATACACACACACACACACACACACACACTTGAGTTGGCTTTTGTTTTTGTCACTCGTTTGGCTTGTCGAAAAAGTAGGCTAAGCATTTTTGCTTTTGCCTTTGCTTTAGCCGCTGCCTGCGGCCTGCGGTTGATTAATTGAAGTGGAAAATTGCTGGCCGAGCACTAAAGCCAAGTTAGTAGCCAGAGCAACACGAGTATGATTGATAGTTGAAGTCCGGTTTAATGAGCCCATGGGCCAAGTTTTGATGCCAAGTTGCCGTTGTCCCACTTAAAATGAGTTAACCCAATACAAATGCTTGTGATCACGTGAGAGAGTCCTGCTCTCATATTTACATACCTAATTGCTGGCATACCTGATACCTGGCCTTACCTGCTGTTTAATTACAAGACAAAAAGTGATGTAAATGCAAACAAATAGAATTTGTTGCTAATAAGGCAGAAGTTGGCGCGTCTTTTGATGGATTGCGGACAAAGTTTTGCAGTGGACCAAAAAGGACACAAAAGCAATTTGCCAGCGACAACAAAAGCTGGCAAATTAAATGATGTGATCAAGGCAACAACAACAACAGCAACAACAATGGACAACAACAATGGACAACAGCTGCCAACGATTCTCATTTGGCATGTAAATTTCGCTAGTTGCGCTGCCTCTGCCTCTGCCTCAGTCTCTGCCTCTGCCACTGCCTCTCCCACTGTCTTTGCTTCTGCCAAAAAGATTAATTTCAGCGCTGCTGGGCGAAAACAAAAAATATGCGTTACACTTTGTTAGCCAGCGTAAAGAGAACGCCAAATTGAAGTCGGCCAAATGAATGACAAGCAGTTGATTATGCGACCACTAACGAACTAGTTCAGCTGGACACAACTGTACGTAATGGCTGAAATTGAAAGTGCTGTAATAAATAAAAGCATTTGGAGTTGAGGCAACTACGGGATGTTCTATGAAAAGAATTTGATATACATATAAATTCCTTAAAACAAAATATATGTTTATATCAATACTCATATAGAATATGTGGCTCTCTAGTCATAGGTCACAGCGAAGCCAGAAGCAGAGCCAGAAGCAGAGCAAGAAGCAGAGCCCGAAGTAGAGCCAGAAGCAGAGCCAGAGCACAGCCATAGGCAGAGCCAGAGCGCAGCCACAGGCAGTCAGAGCCAGTAGCAGAGCCAGAGCAGAGCCAGAGCGCAGCCAAAGGCAGAGCCAGAGCTTAGACATAGGCAGAGCCAGAGCTCAGACATAGGCAGAGCCAGAGCTCAGACATAGGCAGAGCCAGAGCTCAGCCATAGGCAGAGCCAGAGCTCAGACATAGGCAGAGCCAGAGCTCAGCCATAGGCAGAGCCAGAGCTCAGCCACAGGCAGAGCCAGAGCTCAGCCACAGGCAGAGCCAGAGCGCAGCCACAGGCAGTCAGAGCCAGTAGCAGAGCCAGAGCAGAGCCAGAGCGCAGCCAAAGGCAGAGCCAGAGCTTAGACATAGGCAGAGCCAGAGCTCAGACATAGGCAGAGCCAGAGCTCAGACATAGGCAGAGCCAGAGCTCAGCCATAGGCAGAGCCAGAGCTCAGCCATAGGCAGAGCCAGAGCTCAGACATAGGCAGAGCCAGAGCGCAGCCACAGGCAGTCAGAGCCAGTAGCAGAGCCAGAGCAGAGCCAGAGCGCAGCCAAAGGCAGAGCCAGAGCTTAGACATAGGCAGAGCCAGAGCTCAGACATAGGCAGAGCCAGAGCTCAGACATAGGCAGAGCCAGAGCTCAGCCATAGGCAGAGCCAGAGCTCAGCCATAGGCAGAGCCAGAGCTCAGACATAGGCAGAGCCAGAGCGCAGCCACAGGCAGAGCCAGAGCGCAGCCAGAAGCAGAGCCAGAAGCAGAGCCATAGGCAGAGCCAGAGCTCAGCCACAGGCAGAGCCAGAGCTCAGACATAGGCAGAACCAGAGCTCAGCCAAAGGCAGAGCCAGAGCTCAGCCATAGGCAGAGCCAGAGCTCAGACATAGTTAGAGCCAGAGCTCAGCCATAGGCAGAACCAGAAGCAGAGCCAGAAGCAGAGCCAGAAGCAGAGCCAGAAGCAGAGCCAGAGCTCAGCCACAGGCAGAGTCAGAGCGCAGCCAGGAGCAGAGCCAGAGCTCAGCCACAGGCAGAGCCAAAGCTCAGACATAGGCAGAGCCAGAGCTCAGACATAGGCATAGCCAGAGCGCAGCCACAGGCAGTCAGAGCCAGTAGCAGAGCCAGAGCAGAGCCAGAGCTCAGACATAGGCAGAGCCAGAGCTCAGCCACAGGCAGAGCCAGAGCTCAGCCACAGGCAGAGCCAGAGCTCAGCCAAAGGCAGAGCCAGAAGGAGAGCCAGAAGCAGAGCCCGAAGCAGAGCCCGAAGCAGAGCCAGAGCTCAGACATAGCCAGAGCCAGAGCTCAGACATAGGCAGAGCCAGAGATCAGACATAGGCAGAGCCAGAGCTCAGACATAGGCAGAGCCAGAAGCAGAGCCAGAAGCAGAGCCCGAAGCAGAGCCAGAGCTCAGACATAGCCAGAGCCAGAGCACAGACATAGCCAGAGCCAGAGCTCAGACATAGGCAGAGCCAGAGCTCAGACATAGGCAGAGCCAGAGCTCAGACATAGGCAGAGCCAGAGCTCAGACATAGGCAGAGCCAGAGCTCAGCCACAGGCAGAGCCAGAGCTCAGACATAGGCAGAGCCAGAGCTCAGCCACAGGCAGAGCCAGAGCGCAGCCATAAGCAAAGCCAGAAGCAGAGCCAGAAGCAGAGCCCGAAGCAGAGCCAGAAGCAGAGCCCGAAGCAGAGCCCGAAGCAGAGCCCGAAGCAGAGCCAGAGCTCAGACATAGCCAGAGCCAGAGCTCAGACATAGGCAGAGCCAGAGATCAGACATAGGCAGAGCCAGAGCTCAGACATAGGCAGAGCCAGAAGCAGAGCCAGAAGCAGAGCCCGAAGCAGAGCCAGAGCTCAGACATAGCCAGAGCCAGAGCTCAGACATAGCCAGAGCCAGAGATCAGACATAGGCAGAGCCAGAGCTCAGCCACAGGCAGAGCCAGAGCGCAGCCATAAGCAAAGCCAGAAGCAGAGCCAGAAGCAGAGCCCGAAGCAGAGCCAGAAGCAGAGCCCGAAGCAGAGCCCGAAGCAGAGCCCGAAGCAGAGCCCGAAGCAGAGCCAGAGCTCAGACATAGCCAGAGCCAGAGCTCAGACATAGGCAGAGCCAGAGATCAGACATAGGCAGAGCCAGAGCTCAGACATAGGCAGAGCCAGAAGCAGAGCCAGAAGCAGAGCCCGAAGCAGAGCCAGAGCTCAGACATAGCCAGAGCCAGAGCACAGACATAGCCAGAGCCAGAGCTCAGACATAGGCAGAGCCAGAGCTCAGACATAGGCAGAGCCAGAGCTCAGACATAGGCAGAGCCAGAGCTCAGCCACAGGCAGAGCCAGAGCGCAGCCATAAGCAGAGCCAGAAGCAGAGCCAGAAGCAGAGCCCGAAGCAGAGCCAGAAGCAGAGCCCGAAGCAGAGCCCGAAGCAGAGCCCGAAGCAGAGCCAGAGCTCAGACATAGCCAGAGCCAGAGCTCAGACATAGGCAGAGCCAGAGCTCAGACATAGGCAGAGCCAGAGCTCAGACATAGGTAGAGCCAGAGCTCAGACATAGGCAGAGCCAGAGCTCAGACATAGAGAGCCAGAAGCAGAGCCAGAAGCAGAGCCAGAAGCAGAGCCAGAGCCAGAGCTCAGACATAGGCAGAGCCAGAGCTCAGACATAGGCAGAGCCAGAGTTCAGTCATAGGCAAAGCCAGAGCGCAGCCATAAGCAGAGCCAGAGCGCAGCCATAGGCAGAGCCAGAAGCAGAGCCAGAAGCAGAGCCAGAAGCAGAGCCAGAAGCAGAGCCCGAAGCAGAGCCCGAAGCAGAGCCAGAGCTCAGACATAGCCAGAGCCAGAGCTCAGACATAGGCAGAGCCAGAGCTCAGACATAGGCAGAGCCAGAGCTCAGACATAGAGAGCCAGAAGCAGAGCCAGAAGCAGAGCCAGAAGCAGAGCCAGAAGCAGAGCCAGAGCCAGAGCTCAGACATAGGCAGAGCCAGAGCTCAGCCATAGGCAGAGCCAGAGCTCAGCCACAGGCAGAGCCAGAGCTCAGCCACAGGCAGAGCCAGAAGGAGAGCCAGAAGCAGAGCCAGGGCCAAAGCCAAAGGCAGAGCCATAGCTCAGCCATAGGCAGAGCCAGAGCTCAGACATAGGCAGAGCCAGAAGCAGAGCCAGAAGCAGAGCCAGAGCCAGAGCTCAGACATAGGCAGAGCCCGAAGCAGAGCCAGAGCTCAGACATAGCCAGAGCGCAGCTAGAAGCAGAGCCAGGGCCAAAGCCAAAGCAGAGCCAGAGCTCAGCCACAGGCAGAGCCTGAGCTCAGACATAGCCAGAGCGCAGCTAGAAGCAGAGCCAGGGCCAAAGCCAAAGCAGAGCCAGGGCCAAAGCCAAAGCAGAGCCAGAGCTCAGCCACAGGCAGAGCCAGAGCTCAGTCATAGGCAGAGCCAGAGCTCAGACATAGGCAGAGCCAGAGCTCAGACATAGGCAGAGCCAGAGCTCAGCCAAAGGCAGAGCCAGAAGGAGAGCCAGAAGCAGAGCCAGGGCCAAAGCCAAAGGCAGAGCCAGAGCTCAGACATAGGCAGAGCCAGAGCTCAGACATAGGCAGAGCCAGAGCTCAGTCATAGGCAAAGCCAGAGCGCAGCCATAAGCAGAGCCAGAGCGCAGCCATAGGCAGAGCCAGAAGCAGAGCCCGAAGCAGAGCTAGAAGCAGAGCCCGAAGCAGAGCCCGAAGCAGAGCCAGAGCTCAGACATAGCCAGAGCCAGAGCTCAGACATAGGCAGAGCCAGAGCTCAGACATAGGCAGAGCCAGAGCTCAGACATAGGCAGAGCCAGAGCTCAGACATAGGCAGAGCCAGAGCTCAGACATAGGCAGAGCCAGAGCTCAGCCATAGGCAGAGCCAGAGCTCAGACATAGGCTGAGCCAGAGCTCAGCCATAGGCAGAGCCAGAGCTCAGACATAGGCAGAGCCAGAGCTCAGCCACAGGCAGAGCCAGAGCGCAGCCATAGGCAGAGCCAGAAGCAGAGCCAGGGCCAAAGCCAAAGGCAGAGCCAGAGCTCAGACATAGGCAGAGCCAGTGCTCAGACATAGGCAGAGCCAGAGCTCAGCCACAGGCAGAGCCAGAGCTCAGTCATAGGCAAAGCCAGAGCGCAGCCATAAGCAGAGCCAGAGCGCAGCCATAGGCAGAGCCAGAAGCAGAGCCCGAAGCAGAGCTAGAAGCAGAGCCCGAAGCAGAGCCAGAGCTCAGACATAGCCAGAGCCAGAGCTCAGACATAGGCAGAGCCAGAGCTCAGACATAGGCAGAGCCAGAGCTCAGACATAGGCAGAGCCAGAGCTCAGACATAGGCAGAGCCAGAGCTCAGACATAGGCAGAGCTAGAGCTCAGACATAGGCAGAGCCAGAGCTCAGCCATAGGCAGAGCCAGAGCTCAGACATAGGCAGAGCCAGAGCTCAGCCATAGGCAGAGCCAGAGCTCAGACATAGGCAGAGCCAGAGCTCAGACATAGGCAGAGCCAGAGCTCAGACATAGGCAGAGCCAGAGCTCAGACATAGGCAGAGCCAGAGCTCAGACATAGGCAGAGCCAGAGCTCAGACATAGGCAGAGCCAGAGCTCAGACATAGGCAGAGCCAGAGCTCAGCCATAGGCAGAGCCAGAGCCAGAGCTCAGACATAGGCAGAGCCAGAGCTCAGACATAGGCAGAGCCAGAGCTCAGACATAGGCAGAGCCAGAGCTCAGCCATAGGCAGAGCCAGAGCTCAGACATAGAGAGCCAGAAGCAGAGCCCGAAGCAGAGCCAGAGCTCAGACATAGCCAGAGCGCAGCTAGAAGCAGGGCCTATGTAAAGCCATGGGCGTCGTTCTTGGAAACGACATATGTATAATAAATTGAACAAAATCGCTCAAACATTTGTATAGATTTTTGTTTCAACATTTTTGTAGTATTTTGCTACAATAAACCTTTGCCAGATTACATTAAAATTAATTCAGAATATAAATTTTTAAAATTATTAACAAAATGAAATACTAAAGCTAATGTTTCTATATGCTGTTCGAGCTAAATTCATAGTGAATCTCATAAACTTAAAAATTGCGAATTTATATCAAATTTCTAAAGACAACTCCGGCTCCACTTGCAAATCAACTCAAAAAGCAAATATTCAGCAAGCAAACAGAATGGAAAAGTTCTCTCAAAAATATATATTTCATAGAACAATTCGCAATGAAAGCGAATAAGAAAGCTCAAAAGGCTTCATATTTGATATGAAGAGCAACAACACGACACAATTCAAACAAATAGCTGAGCAACACTAAAGCATTTACTTATGAATATAACATCGGGGAGAGGGCGAATTTACATATAGATGTTGTGCTCCACATGAATATTTCAGGGAATATTGCGCCAAACGCAACATGACAAATCAAATGAGAGGAAGCTGAGTTAGAGTCACGTGCAGAACAACAGATATATATGAATATATAAATATATATATGTAGAATGTTGGATGTGAGTGGTAGTAAATCAGAACTAAGAGAGCTGAGACAGAAGAGCTAACTCAGCAAACAAATCCAATTTGGCAACAATTCTAGAGAAAAGTGTTGAATCATATTTCAATAGAAAGAGCAAAGCATATTATGACAATTGCTATATACGTTGAATGAATTAAGACTAACTCAACTGATGTTAAAACAACTTTTCTCTTAAAATTCCCAAATAGTTTTAGTTCTTTTTATACCCAGAACCCATTAGAAATAGGCAAATGGTTTTGAGAAAATGCATATAACAGACAGAAGAAGACGTGACAGAGCCCATAAAGTATATCTACTATTGATCAGGACGACAAGTTGAGTCAATTTGATATATCTTGGATTTTGGATACCTCTCTTCATTCCTCCAAAAATTCTTAATGTATTTCTCATACTACAGACTTGTGCTCTAGCAAATACACTCAATTGAATGTCATTATCATGTTCTGAAGAATTGATTAAGAAACTCCAACTAGAAGAAAAGTTATTCAACATAAGCGCTTAATGCCGGGTATCTGCTAGTCGGGCAGCCCCCTCACACTCTTACTTGTTTCTAAACCCTTTGCCCTCGCTTGTTACAGGGTATTTAGTTGGGTATTTAATCGCTGTTGCATGTTATTTTCTATTCGTAATTGCGTTCAAGTGGTTAGTGGGTTGGGGTTTGGGGGCGGCAGTGGGGCATGTCCTCTAATTGATGCTACGCGAACGAGTCGCAACGCTTGAAAACTTTTGTGTAGCCTTTAAGCGTAAACTGTACTTTTTAGTTGTTGTTGCATTGTTGTCGTTGTCGTTGTTGCTGTTGCTGTTGTTGTCACTGTGAATGCTTTCGCTCTAATTCGCCGTTAAGTGGCTTTTGGACATTTGTTGCAAAACTTTTCTCCCTCTCTCTCTTGGTTTTTTTTTTTTTGTAACCCACTTACTGCAGAAATTGCTGTTGTTGTTGCTGTTGTTGTTTTTGTATTCGATACTTTGAGCGAGCCGTTTGCGGTTTCCGCCAGTGTTGGTAAATGGCATCAGCATCTTAAGTTCTGTTGCGGTAAAATTAATGAGTGACAAGCTGAAAGTTTTTTCGCCCCAGACACAGAACTTGACTCGACCAAAAAACAAAGTGTGCTCAAAGTGCTCGAGCCAAAGTTGCTGACGGCGAATCGAGCTGAAAAGTTGCTTGGTTTAGATAACAAATATCGTATACAAATTACTTGAGGGAAAGCCATTGGCAATTACTAACTATACGTTGAGTGCGGAAAGTGAGAAGTTGTGGATATGAATTGGATAATGCAAAGAAAATTGAAAAGATATATGAAAAAGCATTGTTTTTTGCTGAATACTTTACTAAGTCAGAGCAGCTGTGAGAACTTGGTATATAAATTAACTGAAAGTAGATTAACTAATATTATAACTTCTTCAAGCGTGATCATGTCAACTGTTCTAACATACATCAAGAAAGAAAGTATCAGACGGAGATGCTACATTGCTCTAGCATCACCAAGTCGACGGCTCTAGTGATCACTAAAGAAAGAGAGATTCCTGTAGTGATGTTTTCGCCCTTCGGGACAATGTTCTAGCATGAACATGGTATTCGCGGCCACCAATAGTCTTTAGTCAGAGCAGCTGTGAGAACTTGATATATAAATTAACTAAAACTAGATTAACTATTATAATGACTTCTTCAAGCCTGAACATGTGAAAGGTTCTAACATACATCAAGAAAGAAAGTATCAGTTTGAGATGCTAGATTGCTCCAGCATGAGCAAGTCGACGGCTCTAGTGATCACTAAAGAATGGTTTGTTTTCGACGGAGGGAGATTCCTCCTTTAGTCGGAGAAGTTGGGAGACCTTGGTTTGGACATGTGAACGGTTCGAACATACATCAGGAAAGAAAGCAACAGACGGAGATGCTAGATTGCTCCAGCATAACCAGACGGAGATGCTAGATTGCTCCAGCATAACCAGACGGAGATGCTAGATTGCTCCAACATGACCAGACGGAGATGCTAGATTGCTCCAGCATGACCAAGTCGACGGCTCTAGTGATAACTAAAGAAAGGTATGTTTTCGACGGAGGGAGATTCCTGCAGTGACGTTTTCGCCCCACGGGACAATGTTCAAGGACGAACATGGCATTGTCGGATACCTCCTAACGCCTTCAAGAGAACTTCGTTAGAGCATTGAGAAATTTATGACTATCTCCAAGGACAAAACCATCAAGGCTTATAGGTAAAACACTTCTGTCCTTTGCATATATTATGTAAGAATTTCAAGTAAAAGACGTGTCTTCCGAGCGACAAAGATGTTATAGCTCAAACACAACTAATAACTATAATTTCACATTTAATATCCAAAACTGATCAGGCAATCTCAACTCAGCTCACTTAGCTTTAATTGAGATTTCTATTGGCTTTAAGGTTCTGTTGTGTCATTGAATTGCTTTGGCATATGTGGGGCGTGCGATATGTGCGATATTATCTCGTCTCATTTAATGGCCACTTCACGTTTGCCTTCGCCCCACTGCAATCTGCAATCACAATTTGTTGACCATTTCGTTTCATAAATAAACCAATAATTTCATTTAAAGCCCGCACCTGTTACTGAAAGCACAGCGCAGCGATTCATGAATGCCAAATGCGTTGTACTTCGAGTAAACCTCACTCTCTATATATATATATGAGCTTATATGTATGTGTGTGTGTGGCATATATTCACGTGTGTGTGCGTGCGGCTTTGTTGTGGGTCATAAAGCTTTACGAGCAGTCGTCGACGGTCTCGACAGCGCCTCATTGTTATGGACAATGATGTGCGGCGGAGAGACAAAAACACGGCGCATAAGATTTTTATGTTCGCATTCTTCTTATTTTTTTTTTTTTTTGCTGCCCAACAAGAAGATGACAAAGAAGAAGAAGAAGAAGAAGAAGCAGAAGTTGTTTTAATTATAACACCTGACGGCAGTCAGCCGTCGCAAGGACAACACATAAGTGTCTGCATGTGTGTGTGTATTGAGAGGTACAGTCGGCACAAAAGCTGCATTACGTATGCAAAATTTAATTTCACAAATGAGAAACGTTTCACGGTCACTGTGACTGTGACAGAGACTGTGACTGTGACAGAGACTCTGACTGTGATTCTGATTGAAGCTGAAATCACAGTTTATCACGCTTGTCTCTCTCTCTGACTGCAACGTCTCGCTCCGTCTCGCTCGCACCCTGTCATTGTCTTGACTCTATGCGAATATTTGTTTTATTTTCTCTTCTTCTTCTCTTTGCTGCGACCAGACACAATTTAACAAATTAAAAAAAAAATACAAAAAAAAAAAACAGCAAAAAAAGGGAAGCAGAACCGGAAGCACAAACCGGACGGAATCGTATGAAACGGAATGACCCTGACCAAGAGCTGCGCAAACCGAGGCGAGAAATATGCAAAAATGGCACGAATTGTGGGTGTAGATATATCCTGAACTCCTCTCCACACAGAATGCTGTGAATACACAGCATATGCCATAACAGCCAGCAGCTGGCATAGTTTCATTAACTAAAAGTTGTTTTTTTTATTATTATTTTATAGAAAGGATTTTATTATTACAATAAAGTTAAAACGGATGAATTGGAAAAGGATTTTAAATTAAATTTTTTAAATATATAATAATATTAATAATTATAATAATATAATAATATATATAAATATATAATAAAATATAGATAATAATATAAAATACTTTCAATATATATTAAACTAGGTAAGCTGAGGGCTTAAAGTTTCCAGATTGAAGAAATTGTTTCATTTTACTTGAATAATTGAATAATTAAAACTTAAGTTTATCAATGTGAATACCTTCAGAAAATATTAAGAATTATCTCACCGATTCACAGTTATATATACTTCTTATATCTCATCTTAATTTAAATGAAGTCTTTTGGGTATACTCACCTAAAATGAAAGGAAATAAAGTATATATTTATTTAGTAAGGAATTTAAATTTATTTAAATATATTTAATGATAGATTAGTAGAATGTTTTGTATATATATATATATATATATATATATATATATATATATATATATATATAATTAAATGTATAGTATCAGTTGAGCAAATAAATTCATAGGCTAACACACGGATGTACCAGGAATATCAGCAATTCGCATTATATATTAACAAATAAGCTGCAATTTGGCTAAATATTCTAATTATTTCAAAACAGCGATTGATGATCGAATGGCAAATTAAATTGCATATTTCAACTACGCAATTATAACAATAATATAGTTTTCGACAAAAGTATAAACATTACATTTGTTAATTCCACTTCCAACTAACATAAGAATGTAAAAATTGAGCTTATTTCTATAGGCACAATATCCTTTATAATAAATTCTATTAATTTAAATGAATTAATTAAATTAAATAATTTCAGAATTTAATGTGTCGAATTCCTTTTTCAATATATTTATATATAAATTTTTTATTTATGTTTTATTTTTCTATATATTTTAATATTTTTCTATATATATCTTTTTTTTATTTTTCTATATATTTTAATATGTTTTTATATATTTTTTATATTTTTACATATTTTTTTATTTATTTTAAATATTTTTTTATATTTATAAATATTTTTTTATATTTTCATAAATTTTTTTTATATATTTATATACATTTTTTTTATATTTTTATATATTTAAAAATCTATGAATTTATGCCAACTAAATTATAGTTCAGTTCCACTCACACTTCATACTCAAATACAAAAAAACAAATGTGTTAAACCATAAAAAGTAGTGGAGAGCAAATCGAGATTGTTGTTAAACAAATACTCTATTCCCCAGATCCACTTGAATATGCAATGGCAAAGTTTTCAGCCCTTTTTTCCGGTAACGAGCCGAGGCATAGACATCATGGGATTTACGGTCCGCACGTTCGAGGCATGAATTATTAAACAGCTGTTCGGGCAGACCTTGCTGGCTGCTGGCTGCTTTAATATGGTATTAAGTCATTTCATTTATTATTGACGACCTGGCGCTATTCGCTTTGGCGTTGGCTGTCAAAAATGCAATCGCCAAAACGAACCAAAAAAACCAACAAAAAAAACAGAGAAAAATGAAAAAAAATGAAAAAAATATACAAATGCCAAACAGAAAACAGCAGAAATAAGAGAAATGGGAAGCGCATGCAGCGAAATTCAATTACTACTATGACTGGGGCAATAGGGGAGGGGAGAGGGGAGGGAAGGGGGGTGTGCACACTGGGGGCCAAAGGTGGAGCAGGATGTGCGGCTGTTGGGAACGTAACGAGACGTAACTGTTGTTTGCACATAAATTGTTTGTAGTTATGCCAATGCTCATAATGCATCTCTCTGCGAGTGTGTGTGTGTGTGTGTGTGTGTGTGTACACTGGCATCTAGCACAACCCCCTCGATTGCTGCCATTTCTCTCTCATGTGTCAATGAAAAACTGCGAGTAATCGCTATAAAACAAAAAAAAAGAATTGAAACGCCAAAATGTCGCAGTGTTTCCAAGGCAATTTATGTGACCTCTTGCTCTACCTCCTTCTCTCTCCCTCTCTCTTTCTCTCTCTCTCTCACACTCTTTATTACTTAACACGCATGTGGTCATAATTCTTGTTTTTATTAACAATGCGAACGACAACAGCAGCAGCACAAGCAAATGTCAGCTCAAGCAATTTAATGAAACAAGTAAAAGAAAATGTAATAAAATTTTGTAAATTATGAGTTAAATAAATAAGTTATTTAAGATATAGCTTAACTATGTCATATGAGCTGGGATTATGGAAAGAGTATAGTATGAATTAATATTGATTTGACTTAGCTGTCATTGGACATAAGTTAGGGTATATTTGGTAGTGTATACCCGCTTAAGAGTTTGACTTCATTGAGTATCAAATAACTATATTCAAGTTAACACAGTTATAGAAAAAGTATAGTATACGTTAATATTGATTTGACTTAGTTATAATTGGGAATAAGTTAGGGTATATTTAGCATAACATAACCGCTTAAAAAATTTGTACTTCATTGAGTATCAAATATCAACATCTAAATAAACACAGTTAAAGAAAAAGTATAGTATAAGTTAATATTGATTTGACTTAGCTGTAATTGAACATAAGTTAGGGTATATGCAGCAGTGTATACCCGCTTAAGAGTCTGTACTTCATTGAGTATCAAAGAACTATGTCTAAGTTAACACAGTTATAGAAAAGGTATAGTATGAATTAATATTGATTTGCCTTAGCTGATACTAGGTATAAGTCGTGGTATATGTAACTGTGCATACCCGCTTAAAGAGTTTGTACTTCATTGAGTATCAAAGAACTATGTCTAAGTTAAGACTGTGGTCCCGTCTAGCAGTGTAGAGAGCATTCAGCTCGATAGCAAAACTCTGTCTCATTTGCACACTGCCGTCGGCAATCGACAGCTCTTAATCTTAGCAAAATCACAAAATGATATCATAATATAAAGAGCTCAGTATACGATGACGAAACGAGAACTATATACTCTTTCTGATAATCATATTTGAGCAGTTGCTTTAAATACCTCAAGAGACTAGACTCTTAACCAAACAGCCTTGGCTGAGTGTCTAGCTGCTGCAGCCCATAGATCTGCTAGAACTTGGAGAAGACTCAGACTCAGACGCCAGCCTCAAAGCCTATTGGACTCTGTCTGGACTTAAAATTATGAGCTTTAGCTGTGCTAGTTACTCTAACTCTACTCTAACTCTTTCTTCTCCTAACCTATGTCTGCTACGTTCGTTGTCTTTCAAAAAACTTAAAAATAATATATTTTATTAACTTTTGTTTAGTTTCAGTTTTCTAAAAGGCAGCAGAGCACTAATCCTTGAGAATATAATTAAATAAAAAAAATTAAAAATAAATAAATCATAATAAAACTGGAAAAAATCTTTATATTATATTTATTTTTGTTAATTATTTTTAAAAATATTTTTTATTTTATTATATTTTCACGTTATTTCTGAAATTTTAACAAGATCTTTTAAGCTTATTATAAGTAGTTAGCTTTAGTTTTTAATACACAACTACAATTTCGTCTAATTAGTAACTCTTCCAACTCAACTAAATGCCTTGCCTTGCTCTCCTGCAGCAGAAGCCTAGTCTCTAAGTATATAATTAAATTAAAAAAAAAAAATTAAATAAAATTATAAAAAAACTGTTAAACTGGTAAAAGCAGCATATTATATTTATTATTGTTAATTATTTAATTTTTTTTGTATAAATTTTTTTATTATATTTATTGTTATGTATATTATATAAACTTATATTATTATATATACTTATATTATTATATATTTATTATTTTTTTTATTATATTTAACACACATTATTTCTGAAATTTTATTTAGATCTTTTAAGCTTATTATAGTTAGCTTAAGTTTTTAATACACAACTACACTTTCGTCTGGTATTAGTAATTAGTAATTCTTCCAATTGAACTAAATGTCTTCATTTTATGTCGACTCATGCTTATGTCATACAACATTTCATCCCAATTGATGTGACTTGCAATTAAGTATTTGCCATTCAATTAGCTTTATGTACATGCACTAAGCTCCAGCCATAATCCGAAATGTCTGACAACTAAAGTACCAGAAGTTGTTCAAGCAGCCATAAACGGAACTCATACTAAAATCAACTCAAACCCAGAGCGAAGCTCTCACAATTCTTTGTAGTTTCGCTCATATATTAAGCCAATTATAACAGATTTATAACACTCGATTTCTTTAATAACATGAACTTAACCTCTTGATGTTGGGGCTAAGCTGCAGCTAAGCCAAACAGATGGCAATCATAACTTTTTAATTAACAGCATGTCATATTGACCAGGTCAAAAGAGGGAGGGCGAGAGAGGGCGAGGAAATCCATCAGCTAATTAAACTGATATTTAATTTCGCGTCTGTGGCATAAAGGGCCCGTTCAATTAGCATGTAATTAAAATGCTCTCAGCTCGCAGTTGATTTTATTATAGCCCCAAAAAATTTGTTTAAATAAATGACGTCATAAAAGTGAAAGTGCCAGAGAGTCTAATGAGCGAGCGAATGCTTATGGCATATTATGTCCACACTGTTGCCATTCCTTATGCTGTGTCTCTCTCTCACTCTTACTCCTCCTCTCTCCCTCTCTCTCTCGCTCCCTTTTAACAATTAAAGAGCTCGTTTGCTGGCTGAATTATGTTGCCAGCTTAATAGTTTTTGCTTTAAGCACTTCAAGCAGTTAGTTACGTGGCATCTACAGCTTACTCTCTCGCTCTCTCTCTCTCTCTCTCTCTCTCTCTCTCTCTCATTCTTCTTCTTCTTCTTCTTCATTCTTGCTTGGCAAGTGAAACCCTCGAGCCAATTGCTCAATCATTCAACTAATAGACCAGGCGACGATGCACTTCGCCTCGACTTTGAACCCTGGTCTGGGCGTAATTGCAACGTGCTGGGGCGTGGCAGACGCGCTGCATTGGATCTTAAGCGTGGCATTGTCTAATAGACAACCACTTAATTGGCCTTTCCAGTCCGAGCATACTCGACCGGCCACAGATAAGATAACAAATGCAATGAGAGAGAACCAATTAACTCGGGCAAAATTTATTTTTTCCCTTTTATTTTTATTTTTTGGGAGGGGAGCTAAACTACAGACGGTAGGAAAATCAATTGAGCTGAGTTTTGCTTAGCTGAAATGTAGTTAAAATTTCTTTTAATGCTATGAACTAAGGTGAAGAAGAACTGAAACAATGAAACTTCAAGCACTCTTTAGTGTTGTCTTGTATGGAATGCAGCAGTATGGAATGGTATGACTTGAAGTTTAAATTTATTAATATTTATTGTAAAGAGATAAATTACATTGCATTGAATCAATGCAATAATTCTCTTACAGAAATGTGAAGGAATCAAGTAGAAAGACTATAAGTGGAAATTACATAAAGTCATGAAGTCATATAGTAGTGAAGAGAAACAAGTAAGAGTGCTTTAGGCGGGAGTAGCCGACTAGGAGGTACCCCGACCAGAGCTGCTCTTCCAATCATTCTGAGCATCTTTTAAGGTATACATAGTAAAGAGCACGTGCACACACACACACACACACATACACACACACACACACACACACACACACATACACATATACACACATATACACATATACACACATACACAAGCACACACACACACACACATACACTCTGTGTGCTCTGCTTACTGCTCAGCTTAAGCAGCGGCTGAACTTGCTCTGAGTTTTTGGGCTTAACTATGGCAGCTTAATTGTTGAGTAACTTTTCTTCTTGATTGACTTTCTTAAGCAGGCAGATGTATGTATTTGGCAAAGTAGAAATATCTGGTATTGGAATTAGGTTCTTTATGTATGCTCATTTCAATTGGTTCAGTGCATAAAAACATATAATTTATATAAATTATATATCATATATATACTTAAAAATGCTTAAAAACTATCAAAGACAATTTTTCTATGTTGCTTTAATTGATTTTAATGAAAACTGCAAATCAAGCAATCTTTGAGTGAGTTTTTAGTGGAAATGATTAGAATAAATTTATAAATATATAATATATTAATAAAATTTAAATATATAAAAGTTTCGATTGATTCGTGCATGTATATTAGTCCTAAAATTCTACAAAATTATTCAAATTAAAATTAATTAAATAATATATGAAATATCTGTCATTTTACGAAATGCTAAGAATCAAATTGAAGTAGAGACTTTTAAAAGAAAATTATTATAAATTTTTTGAAGGACATTTTATTTGTTTCAATTTTGATATATGCACAAGTTTGCTTGTTTTTATGTATGTAAATATAATTTTAATCTATTTATATAATACAAATATAATACATTACATATAATACAAATGCTCAATAGTTCTAAGACCTTTAACAACAATTCTAACAATTCTCC
Organism: Drosophila nigricruria; assembly: GCA_037075265.1. NCBI lineage: Eukaryota > Metazoa > Arthropoda > Insecta > Diptera > Drosophilidae > Drosophila > Drosophila nigricruria. The sequence continues at coordinate 6,603,811 of JBAMCI010000196.1, read as the reverse complement.
ATCTGTCACTTACCAAAAAGAGATATGTTTTTAATGAAATCAGTAACTCAAGTTCGATACAAATACATTTTGCACAATAGAAAATGTCCAAGCAGACATTTTTTGCCATCAGAGCTATCATAACTCATAGTTGATGTGCAGAGACGTGTAGAGCAGAGATTAATGTGTCTTGGCTACAGATAAGCAAAAGTTATCTACACGTGTATGTGTGTGTGTGTGTGTGTGTGTGTGTGACAAGCAACTGCAAGCATGTCTATTTCTTAGAGACGCAAGAGAACTTGAATTGGCCTTAGCTTTGGCATTGCCATTACAATTCATTTATATGTGTGGCATGTTTTATGGCATACTTTGTTGCGCTGCCATTAATCAACATTAAAAGTGTCAACAACAACAACAACAACAACAACAATGGGAACAACAACAAGAAAAGAAAAGAAAAGCAAAGAAAATGTTGAGCCAGCGCCGCGCGCTGTATGCAAAAATAAAATAAAATGCGAAAAGCGCTCATAAATAGCTGACAAGGCGCCAAGCAGAAAAGCTGCAGGCGGGCGTTAAAGAGAGATAGACAGAGAGTGGGAGAGTGGGAGAGTGAGTGAGAGAGAGAGAGTGAGGGTGTGTGTGTGAGCAAGGTAAAGGTGTGCTGCCAAGCAATCAGCAGGTGTTTGTCATATGCCGCGAGTAATTTATTTGCCCTGGCAAGTTGTTAATACACCAGTCGCCAGTTGCCCGTCGTCAGTCGCCAGCTCCCAGCTCTGGCCATTTCCCACTTCCCACTCTCTTTCCATTCGCCTTTTCAGCTCGATTTTCCAGCTATAGAAATTGCTTTTATTATGCTAGGAATGCTGCTTTGAGCAAAGCTTTTGTGCTTCAGCTTATTATTGACGATGTTTTTTTAAAGAAAATAATGCAAGCTATAAAAGTTTTGAATTTCAATTTGAACTAGCAACTCAATGAAAAACTTTAAATTTGCAGTTAAATTTGCAGAATAATGGAAATTTATAAAGCGCCAAAAAATAAATATTTAAATTGTATATTAAATGAAATACATTATCAAATCAGTTAACCAAGTAGGCTTCGCGTCGGCAGTGCTCGACTAGCAGATACCCGGAACTGCAGTGAATTTAAATATTTATATATTTTATTAAAAATTATAATTATAATTAATTATATTATAAAATTGCAAGTCTTCTAGCTCTTATATGTTTTGAGATCGACGCATTCAAACATACGGAGGGACGGACGGACAGACGAACATGTCTGTATCGAATCAGTTCGTCTAGCTGATCAAGAATATATATACTTTATGGGGTCTGCCACGCCTCCTTCTGCCTGTTACATATATTTAACAAAACCATTATACCCTGATTTCCCAACAGGTAACAAATTCGGCTTCGCGTCGGCAATGCTCGACTAAGAGATACCCGGAACTATTTGTCTAACTTCAGTTCCCATCTTCCACTAGCTATGACTAAAGTTCAGCACTTTGCAATCAGCAATCAACTTCTTACAATCGAAGCATTGCCAATCAAAGAATTCAATTATTTAATTAAATACATTATCAAATCAGTTAACAATGCTCGACTAAGAGATACCCGGAACTATTTGTCTAACTCCAGTTCCCATCTTCATCTTCAGCTAGCTAGCTGAACTCCCATCCCATTGCCCATCTTCAGCTTCAGCTAGCTATCTGGAGTTAGACTAAAGTTCAGCACTTTGCAATCAACTTCTTACAATCGAAGCATTGCCAATCAAAGAATTCAATTATTAAATTAAATACATTATCAAAACAGTTAACAAAGTCGGCTTCGCGTCGGCAGTGCTCGACTAGCAGATACCCGGAACTATTTGTCTAACTTCAGTTCTCATCTTCAGCTTCAGCTGAAGCTGAAGATAGGCAATGGGATGGGAGTTCAGCTAGCTAGCTGAAGATGGGAACTGGAGTTAGACTAAAGTTCAGCACTTTGCAATCAACAATCAACTTCTTACAATCGAGACATTGCCAATCAAAGAATTCAATTATTGTTTAAGAAACTTTGCACAATGTTAACTCAAACTGGCTACCTCTCAACCACAAACCCTAGCCACAAGCAGCTGAACAATCTTTTCAAATGCGTCGACCTTTGGCACAAAGTCAGCGGTTTATAAAATGTTTTGCATTTAAATTAAATTGAATAAACCGCTAATCCAATTCACTGGCCAAGCCCTCACTCTCTCTCTTTCTCTCTCTCTCTCTCTCTCTCTTTCTCTCTCTCTCTCTCTCTGCCAACAAAAGCCAGACAAGTAACAAGGAACACAAACACAATTTCCATATCCTTCCGTTGCCATTGTGAACTGTTCTGGCAATTAATTTGCATGTTGAGGGCGCTGCCATTTTAAAGTTTAGCAGCCATTCGCTATACAGTTAGACAAGCCATTTAAAGCTTGCCACGCCCAACAGCATGACAACCTCAATTAGCTGACCCGACCTCAGCAACGACAATTGCACTCGGCGGGAGAGAGAGAGAGAGAGAGAGACAAAGGCAATGACTGACTTGCACGCTTCACTGCTGATGCCCAAAAAGTTCGCTATAGATTTTACCCACTGTCAGCAGCTGTGTGTGTGTGCTTGTGTGTGTGTGTGTTGGCGCGTGTGCTTAATGTACCGCAACAATGCCAACTACAGGCACTTGGCGCGACTGCGACTTTTGGCGCAGTTGCGCGTCTTTAGTTGACCAGAACTCCAGAGCTCTGCAATTGCCACACACTCGCAATTGAAACAAAGCAACATTGTTGTCATTGTTGTTGTTGTTGTTGTTGTTATTGTTGTTGTTGTGGCTTTTATTAAATGTGTGTTCCAGCTAACTATATATATATATAGTTGCCCTGGCCACAGGCTGCCCCAAGAAATGCTTACTCACAGCCTTTAAATTGCGCCGTCATGAACATAGCAGTTGCAATCACTTGCTGAGAATAGCTTTAAAGCAAACCAAGTTAGCAAACAACAAGCTTAGGCTTTGTATGATTGACGAGCTAACAACAAGTAAAGTTAGCTAAGGCTTAAAATTTAGAATTCATTGAGATAGAATAAGGGTTATCAGTTGATTAGCTGTTATCAATAAGATATCCATAACTTATAAATTATAGTTGCTTTATATAGCATGTTCAACCAGGAGTATATAGAGATACTATATCGTATCTACTACACAGCATACAGATAGCATTTCAGATAATTATATTATGCCAACTATTTAAGTATATGCAATATAATATTTTTCATTACATAATAAATTTATTAAAAATTTTAAAAATATACCAAAATTCTGGCCCAGTTGTTAGTAGTCAATGAGAATTTCGTCCTGTAGTGACGTTCATATACAGCACGAAATTCTCATTGTCTACTAACAACTGGGCCAGAATGACTATCATGATATATATAGTTATATATATAGCTATATCGGCATTCGCAGCTATATCTTTACTCAGTTAACAGGGAGAAAACCGATTGAACTCAGTCAACAAAAATTAAACCTTAATGAATTGCGAAAGGAAGATTAAGGCGCCCATTTGAATGCTTTGTTATTCTATATATACAGCTGTGTTCAAAATAATAGCAGCGCATATAAGCTCTGATTTTAAGATTGATAAATAATATCATAATGACTACAGATCAATAATTTTATTTTTAATTTAGTATTTATATTTAATATCATATATATATATACAATATATATATATATACATATATATATACACAGATATATATATCTGCCATGAATATGCTGGCTACAAAATCAAATCAGAAAACTGTTTTTGTTCAATTACAACATCTTTTGCCATTGCAATCATTTCCTCACTCTAAATGCATACTTATATACTTATATGAAAATCCAATTGACTTCAACTATTCAAAACTTATTCAAACTTTTGTTTACTTTATTTTATCACTAGTCTAAAACATATTTTATTTAATTTATTTCTATACTTTTTTGTTTAGCTCACTTAATTAAATTCCATTTGATGAAGCTTTTTATTGACTTTCGCTTCAAACTTCAAAGCGATTAAAGTCATAAATGTCAGTAATTTACAAGTTTTTCGCCTGTCAAATGAAATGCTGTTAAAGCTGCCAACACTTAATTTAATATCTGTCATATTTATCGCTGACTTCACCGCAAAGTAATTTGTTCACAATGCATTTTGACAGTTGCAAACAAAAGAAAATTTGAGCCTGGAAGTGAGGTGTAACAGACTGAGGAATACCCGTTTATAGTTAAAAAATAAATTAATTTATAAAAAATATATAATAATATTTATGGGTATTTAAATAGGGAAGACCAATAATGAATAATAGAAAATCCTGAATATTAAGCATGGCAGTCGGGCGTAACAGACTGCATTATGCTCGCTTATAGTTCAATAAGAAATTAATTTTTGAAAAATATATAATAATATTTATGGGTTTTCCTGTGAAGGAAATTAATAAGTAATACAACGGCAAATCCTGAATATTAAACTAGACTTCAAGTTATGTTATACCCAAGTTAAAAGCAGACAGAGACATTCAAAACAATACAGTAGAGAATGCTGTTTTTGACCCAATGATTAGAGGAACATTTAGATACTGTCTTTATACTGTCTATATACTGTCTATGGTATACCCAAGTATATACATATATCCAATTCAAATCGAAATTCAAATTAAATCAAATCTGTAGCTTAAGAGAAGAGACTTCGTGTTGTCACAGTTATAATAAGTTCTGATCCGAAATATTTAAACACTTGATAAGACTGCCAAGGCCAAGGGTATGTACAAGTATATATTCCAAATTTCAAGTAACTAGCTATCCGCTTTCTACTATTAACTCCGACTACAATTAAGTAATACAGACGAACTGCCAGAAGCTTAACGCTCAAAAAATCAATATACTCTTTTCACTCCCTGAACGAGTAGTAAGAGACCATAGTCTGCATAGGTCATAAGCGTAAATCAATAATAATAATTAAATATTTTGTTAATTACATTTTAATAACTGCTATAGAAAACATTTTTGCTGTAATTAGCTTACGCAAATATTGACATTTTTTTTCGTAGCGTGTTTATTTGTGTTATTACTATGAGTAAGAAAGGTTATAGCCATATATATTGGTAACTAAACTTAATTAATACAGAGTGAAAATTAATATTAAATTAATATAATTAAAAATATATATATATATTAATTATATTAATATAATATTAAAATAATATTTATATTAATATAATATATTAATAATATTTATATAAAATGCAACAAAAAAATTGATTGAACTAACAAAATATGGAAATTATACAGCAGCGCCCACAATAGACCTTTAAGCAATCGACAGACTCTCCAACCTCCAACAGACAAGACATAAATAAAAAAAACTCTTACACTTAGAGTTTATTACTTGATCTTAATATATCAATAATCATAATTCTTTTATTGAGCACATCAAATCAAAATATGCAAATATTTATGACAAGCACAAAAGATTCAGGTATAAAAGTAAAAATATGAATCGCTCTGATTTTATGAATGCAATCCCAAAAGGGTTGCAATCGAGCAAAGAATGGTTTAATTTAATGCTTAATGCAATATTTTTATTTTATATATATATATATTTTTTAAGCGCATTAAGGGAACTGCACACAGCTTACACTGACCTCCTCCTCCTCCTCTCCTCCTCCTTCTGCACTCACAAAATGCATCCGAGTAGCTCTCGCATTTCCCAATTTATAACCACAATAAACCGCAACAAAAGCGACAACAGCAACCATAAACTGCAGTCGGTTCTTGTTGTGCCCCCAAACATATATAAAATGTCATAAAAATATGAGAGCAGAGAGGCAAAAGCAGAGAGGCAAAAGCAAACCGAAGTAAAATCCAGCAGGCATATATGAAAAATGAAATGCCAAAAATGCTTAACCCCCCCCCACACACACACACACACACTCTGCTGCAGCCTCTCTATCTCTCTCTCTCTCTCTCTCTCCCTCTGGCCCGATTCGCATTCCCATTTCCTTCCGCTGGCTCTGTGGCTACGGCTACACAAGTAACACAATTTTCTGCTCGAAATGCTAAATTCACATAAATTATACCCTGTATTGAATGGGTTGAGTTGATGGGCATGATTGACGTGCACGTTAAGCAATTGCATACAAATTTATAAATTTACAAATCAGAATAGAACTATTATATTTTGTCTTTTTATATATATCAATTTAAAAATAAATACAAATATATTATAAAATAAATATTAATAAATAAATAAAAAATTAATAAAAATATAGAAAAAATATAGCAAAATAAATAAAAATAATTAAATAAAAAAATTAATAAAAATATAGAAAAATAAATAATAATAAATAAATAAAAAATTAAATAAAATATAGAAAAAATATAGTGAAATAAATAATAATAATTAAATAAAATAATTAATAAAAATATAGAAAAAATATAGCAAAATATATATTAATAAATAAATAGAAAATTAATAAAAAATATCCAATTTAAAACTGATTTGATTTCTAGATTTGTTTGATTATTTATAAATCTTCTACTTTATCTAAAACAAACTTAGGTAAAGTTTTAGAAGATTTATCAACAAATAAATCTAGAAATCAATTTAGGTTTAAATTCATTATTTTTATTAATTTTCTATTTATTTATTATTATTATTTATTGTACTATTTATTTTTTATTATTATTTATTTTAATATTTATTTTAATACTTATTTTAATATTTATTTTTTTTTTTTTTTTACTATTTATTTAACTATTAGTTAATTAACAAATTTTCTATTTATTTTTTATTATTATTTATTTTAATATTTATTTTTTTTTTTTTACTATTTATTTTACTATTAGCTAATTAATAATAAATTTTCTATTTATTTTTCATTATTATTTATTTTAATATTTATTTTACTATTAATTATTTATCAACTTATTGTTATTAATTTTCTATTTATTTATTATTATTATTTATTTTACTTTTTTTTACTATTTATTTTTATTTATTTTTAAATTGGAATATCTTAAAACACAGAATATAATAATTCTATTCTGATACGTAAAAGCACGTAAAAGTAAACTGGAATTTTTGGTTACTCAATTGTGTTGACTTGTGTAATTAGGTTATTGTAATTTTAGATAGATAAAAGATTGAAAAACTCTTAAGATGGTATTGCTAGTTCGTTATTTAGTTAAGAAATATCTGAAGTACAGAAATTTCTTTAGTTAGTTTTGAATTATCTTAAGTAAAGAAACTTCTTTAGTTAGTTTTAAAATATCTTAAGTATAGAAAGTTCTTTATTATTTTTATTTACTTTTATCTTATCTTTATTTACTTTTCATACTTGGGATAATCTTTATTTTCCTTAATGGCTCAACCTCTCTACACTCAATTTCTTAAATAATTTCCTCGTATATCCTTTGTTTCAATTAAGAAACAACAACTTTTGTTGATCACTCTCACCTCTCACCTCTCTCCCACCCCCCCTCACTTCCAGGGCATTTGCTAGTCGATCAACTTACACAACTCGTGTAAGCAACTGCCTGTTATAGTTTGTGACTTTGCCTTATTTATGCAGCACCGAAAATAAATTTGCACTTGTTGTTGATGCTGAATTAAAATGCACAACAGATTTATATGCAGAGGGGGGATGGCATAGTCTATAGCCCAGACTTCACATGCCACAAGATGCCAGAGCGTATCAACGCCCTTTTGGGCCACCCACGCCAGGTATGCAGCGAGCAGCCAAGACTTGAGCCAAGAGTTTGCGGGCGCATTTAGATTTTATGAGAGGCTTCCACGTAAACAACTTTCTAGTTGTTCCACCTGGAGTCCAGGGCAAAGTTTTTTGGTTTGGAAGCGGCGGCGGCAAAAGTTTAGCGTAATAGGTAAAACAAAGCCAACCGCAAAAACTTGGACTTATCATTAAGGTGAAATATATACGCTATGACCGACGGGCGGGGGGGTGTTGGGTTGGGTCACAACTGTGTGTGATATGTGTGCGCGCCTGGCGCTATGCAACATTTTGTTGCTACTCGCAGCCCGACGCACGGGCAGCCATTAGACAGAGCGACGTGTGCGTTGCAGGAGCTGTCACGCAGTGTGGTCTACTGCTCTGTGTGTGGGAGTGGGTGGTTGTGTGGTTATAGCCACAACACAGGGTGTCAATCAATCAGTATGGCGTAGCTAAAGTGGGGCCGGGGATCCGACCAAAAGATTGGGTTCCATTTCGTTACGGTACGTGTTTGCCGCTGCCGCTCGGTTGCACCGAATCGACGTAATGTGCGGTGTTTGCTGCACTTAACGAGATGCCTACCGCACACACACACACACACACACACACACGCACACATATATAGCAACACCCTTGCCCAGTGTCTATGCAATTTGTCCATCAATCATATGCTTCGATTTCGCCTCTTCAAATTTAATTGACTTTGATTTTGTAAAGTTGACCACTGTTTAGGTGTGTGTGTGAGAGTGTGTACGAGTGTGTGTGAGTGTGTGTGAGTGTGTGTGATTTGTCTAATTTGGTTCGTTTTGCTGCTGATTGAGTGACAAATGTTTGATGTATTCTGAAATTGGATTGATGCTCGCGCTAAGTGCTATGAGTATCAAATACAAATCGTTCGACAAAATTGCATTTGTCATGCTTTTTTATACCAATTTGCGATGTTTGTTTGCCGTTGTTGTTGTTGTTGTAGTTGTTCGTTTGTTGTTGTTAATGTCTGGCTGTCAATGCTGTTAAAAGTTTCACTGTTTTGTATTTGAGTTTGGCTTACATCGATTATCGAAAACCCGAGCAAATACATTTATAGGATATACCGAAAATTTGTTTCTCGTTTTTCGTTTTTCGTTTTTCCTTTCTGTTTGCAGTTGAGAATTCTTTGTTTGACTTTTGAGTTGTTTGTTTATTGTTTTTTTGAGGAGGAGGAAAGTGTAGGTCTTTGTAATAAGACAGAATAAAAAGCAAATTGTTTATAGTTGATAAATATTATTCAATGAAATATTCAAGAAACTTTGCCAAGTCAAATTGTCTTTGAACATAGAAAAGTTGCTCAAATTACATTTAATTACATTTTAATTCCTCATTCTAAATGTGAAATGTGTGACATTTGTTAGCTTTTTAGAAATGTAAAAATATTCTACTATTTATCCTATATCTAAGAGAAAACCTATGTGGAAGATAAGTGTCTAACAGATTTAAGAAAATATATTCGAATCTATTTGGTCAAATTTCTCTATATTATTACAAGTTCTCTATTCGAAAATAAATTCAAATAAATGTGTCTGTAAATATATAAAATATATAAATATAAATATATATAAAATATATAAATCTTAAATTTTTAAAATATATAAAAATAAATATATCTTGAGTTTAAAATATATAAATATAAATATATATAAAATAAATATATCTTGAATTTTTTAAATATATAAAAATAAATAAATATAAAATAAAAAAATCTTAAATTTATAAAATAAATAAATAAAAATAAAAAGTCTTAAAACTATTTTTTTTTTTAATGTTTCTATAAATACATATATAACATATTTAAGATTTTCGATTTTTGCTGCTATTATTTTGAAAAGGACAATTTCGCCATTATTATCATTTTTTACATAAGTTTATAAATGAAAGAAGTTTTTTGATGAAGAAACACTCTTATTTTGTTTGAAATTAAATATAAATACTAAATTTAAAAAAATTATTGATCTGTAGTCATTATGATAATATTTATCAATCTTAAAATCAGAGCTTATATGCGCTGCTATTATTTTGAACACAGCTGTATATAAATATATATAATATAAATTTTTTTAAATTTCTGACGTTTTAAGACCTTGTATTTATATATTTTAAATATTTTGTATTTATCTATTTTATATATATTTATATTCATATTTTTTATATTTTATATATATTTTATACTTTTTTAATATTTTATATTTATTTATTTTATATATATTTATAATTATATATATTTTATACACATTTATATAAATTTATTTTCAGCTCATTTATTAGTTGATTAGTTAATTCCAACTGGGCTAGCCGTTAAAAGACTCTAAATATTTTCATAAACACTAAAATTAAATTTAAACTAAAACTGAGACACAGGGCAGAATATAATCTGTAACTAAAACTCAGTGTTCTTAAATGGATTTCAAGTTCGTGACAGTGACACAAAGGTGAGCACATAAAGTTGAGCTCGTGTTTATCAACGTAATTATGATAAATAGCTTTGCTTTTAGCAATTAACACCTGCAACGACAGAAGCAGCTGGAACTAAGATTGAGATTGTAAATGAGGCAACGAGAGAGAAGAGAAAGAGAACGAGAAACTGAGGCATTCAGCTGAGATTTTCGCTAATTGGTAAGCCGCGCTTGGCCTAGGCAAATGTTAGAGGAGAACAGGTGAAGAGGGAACGTAATCAAGGTGTTATATGAAATGTTTTTAAATAATTAATGTAGACTCCAACTCAGGCTCAGTTCAGTTCAGGTATGTAACCCGAAAAGGGCTTTCCAGTATTGGATTGCCCAAATGCGAGCAATTAATTATTCATAATTAGCCGTTGACTAAATGTTTAACCAAATGCCTTGACAGCGTGTATTTTAGTTGAAATAGGGTCCGGACAGTTGTTGGCCAACAAACAGCGAATGCTGTTTATTTTGCGGTTCAGCCATAGTCAAAAGTTGCCCTTTACATAGGGAGAGATGGGGAGAGAGAGAGGGAGGGAGAGGGAGAGAGAGACTGTCGCATTTATTGTGATTTATGTGGGGCATTTAGCTGTTGCGCACCATGAAACTGCCATTTAACAAATTTTTTCAAATTAGCAAAAACAAAAAAAAATAGAATTTAGATTGTATTAGGATATATAGCGCAGCTGAGGTATAGAGCGGAACAGAGAGAGAAACTCTCTGTAGTAAAAATCATTTGTCAGTGTGTTAATTTTTTTTTAAAGTCTGAGCAAGAGTTGAGAAAGGTTTAAGTCATAAATAAGTTAGATATTTATATTGAGATATTTGAGATAACACAAAACCTGAGCAAGAGTTGAGGATTGCTAAAATAATGAATAACTAAGATAAACCCCTTAGAACTATATACCTCAAACAAACCTTTGCACTTAAGAATTTATTTTAGCTTTAATATATAAACCAAAGAAATCTTTTGCCTTTAGACTTTTGCGCCTTGAACAAGGTGTTGATTAAACTAATCTGCAAACTGCTTGAAATATTTTTGTAAAATCAAGCCAAGAAAGCCTTAGCAGCCAGCGCTTTAGCAATAAGTTAAAATTTAATTTAAATTATATTTAAATTTATAAAATAAATAAATAATTTTTGTAAAATCAGAAAACTTAGTTTATGCAAATTTAATCAGAGTGGTGGGCCTAGCAATGCTTACCATTATAATTTAAGATCTGTAGTTGGCTCAAATTGTTTTTATTTTATATTATTTTTTAGTAATTGAACTCGTACAATAAAAATACTAGTATCTCAACAACACAACTCTTATAAAAGTATAACAAACCAAACCATTTACAAATATTCACATATTGGCAGAGGCACTTTATAGTTGGCCAAAAAATTTGGCAAAATTCATTTTTGGCCCAATAGACTTAGCTTTGTTAGAGATTTATATTTGTTAAGAGATTATTACTATGATTATGTTCATTCATTGCATTTTCTCTTCATATACTTCACACCTTCTGCGTTCGCTCTTACAGCTCAACGGCTGGATCATGCTAAGTAGTTTGAGCTGATTACAATTAATTATCATTTGAAAGGTTTCTAAGTGAACTATATGATATGCATACAGTAGCGGACAGCACGACAGCCAAAGTTGTTTAGAGCAAATTGTGTTAACTCAATGTGAACAATAAAGTGAATAAAGTGAATATTGTCTTGTAAACTCAATGTGAATAAAGTGAATATTGTCTTAAATTTGCTTGAATTGAGCTAAGGTTTGACGAAAAATCTCGAAACCTCAACAAAGGTATAATAATAGACATAAATATAGAGCGAGTTAGATTATCTTTCTATTCATCTAGCTTATTAAGAATATATATGATAGTTAGATAGATATACTCATATATACTCTCTATGGCCATTCTGTAATTATTCAGGTATTTTCTGTATCAAATTGCTTTTGCTGCTACTTAAATACTTTAAAGCAGAGAACATCTTTAGATATCTACTCCAAAGTATTTAGTACGAGTTACTATAGATTATCTTTCTATTCACTTAGCTTATACTGAAGAATCTTGATAGTTAGATAGATATAATCATATGGCCAATACCACAAGTCATTCTCAGGTAATTTCTATATCAAATAGAATGACTTTTGCTGCTATTTAAATACTTAAAATCAGAGAACATCTTTAGATATCCCTACTCCAAAGTATTTAATACGAAGCAGAAGCAAGTCTATCTGATAGAAGCCTAGACATACATAAACCTAATCATATATAGTCTCTATATTCAATATTCATATATATCTTAGCCAAATTCATATAACTTCAACCATTTCCAACTGCTTTCTCTACTTAGAACTGATTGCATAAATGCTTAAAAATGATTTAACCGACGGGTTAAAACGGTTCAATTCCGTTTTGACAGTGAGTAATGAAAATATGCGCTTAGCCAAAATTGTTCATATATTTTTTTTTTTGGAAATTTGTCTAGTAGTTGTCTACACACACACACACGCACACACACTTAACTATATATATATATATATAGTATGCAAGTATGCAGTTTTGCTGTGCCAGGTGGAAGAGGCAACTGTCGCTTGCTGTTTATAGAGCAACAGCAACAAGAACAACAAGAACAACGACAACGGCAACAACTTTATATTTATGTAAATATTTAGCAACAACAAACAACACAGCTGCCGGACGAGCACAGCACTCAGCTCAGGTGTTGTTGCCCCACCGTCTCGAGTCTCGAGTCTGCGGGCAAGGCACGTGTATGAATATTTAAGGCAAGCACTGTGTCAACTGGGAGGCAGCAGTCGCAGTCGCAGCAGCAGCAGCAGCAATGGCAACTAACTGCTGCTGCTGCCTGGGACGCGCGTCTAGACAAACTTGAGCTCAATTTTTTGATAAACTCGCAAGAGACACAGACAGAAACACACACACACACACACACACACACATGTACACACACACACACATATTTAGCACACGCGTTAAGTATTTGGCAGACAGTAAGAAATAATTTTTATTTTATTTTATTTTTGTATTTAGTCAACTTTAGCACTTTATTATTTAGTCTAAACACTTGTATTAACAGCTAATTTAGTTGTAAAATTAAATATTAGTTTATTATTAGTTTTTGGGGTCTACTCACTCAGCAATGCTTTTAGATAACGGCCAGCGCTCCATGGAGGCCTGATATTTCATATTCTCGATTTGCTTCTTTAATGCGTCCCGATCCATGTTTTGTAGAGCACTGGGATCCATGGCGGCTAAAATTTATCCACATACCACCCCTGCAAAGCCAACAGAGAACAACAGTGAGCGTTATGTTACCAGATGCTATAAAAGCTGCAAAGCTGCAGTCTCTCACACACACTCTCCTTCTCTCTCTCTCTCACACACACATATATTGTCATGCTCTCACATCCCTTTTGACTCTGCCTGTCGCACCCTGCACGCTGGCAACTTGGGGTTTGTTTATGGTGGGAGTTGCTTTAGGGGTTGCGTTCAGGTTTGTTTTGTTTTGCTAAGCACCCTGTATGCCGACATGGCCGGTGTCTGGCTGAGCTGAGCTGAGCTGAGCTGAGCTGACGCATGCGCCAGCTAGGCACAACAAATCAATAGAGAGAGAGTGAGAGAGAGCGAGAGAGAGAGAGCGTCTGTTTGAGCGTTAACAGCGCCGCCTGAAAGGCTGCTATAAAAACGCTTTTGCCGTCGCTGTTAACCTGGCCCAAACACATTTGTTTACCTCCGCATGCGGGCGATGAGTTTTTTTTTCATCAGCTTTTTTGTCTTGCAGCCAAAAATAAAAGGGCGCGCCCGAAAACTTCAAAAATGCTTAGCCAAAAGGCAACGCCGAAATGCACAAAAAACAGCTGAGCCAAGCACGCAGCTGCCACACGCGCTGCCTCCCTCCCTCTCCCACTCTCTCCCTCTTAGTCTCTCTCTCTCTGCCTCTCTCACACTCTGCTGCCTGACCGGCTTTGGCGCTGTAATTTATGAATCTTTTGCTTTGTTTATTTAGTAAAGACGGATTTTGTTTTCACATTTTTTTGGGTTTTGTTTTCATTCTCTCGCCTCGTCATAAATAAAAGCAGCGTGTCAAATATTCTTCTTCCTCCCCTTAAGTTCTTCTTTGGGTGTATGTTGGGTGTGAAAAGTGAATAAGGGCGGTGAGAAAATGATGCGTGTGGCGGCACAATTAATTTCTGTTAGCTGCGAATTGTTTAACTAAGCGTATTAATTGTCTGTATTCGCAAATAAATTGAGTTGAATAGAATATGACGTTAGCTCAGAGGACTTTGGGCAAAAATAAAGAGAGGAAATTTCTATGAATTTGTTATTTTTAATAAGAATTTAAAATTATTTATAATTATTATAAAAAATTATTATAATAAATAATTTATTACATATAATATTTCAATATACATATACATATATAATTTTAAAATTTTAAGCATAATAAAAAATTCTGTAAATTTTATAAAAAAAAAATAAACAAAATTATAAATTAAATTATAATTTTATATTTATTTAAAAATCAGAACTATATTTAATATTGTTTTTAATTCGCTTAAAAAAAATATAACTACTTTAATAAAATCATATTTAAGCAAAAAAATAGTAAATAAAACTTAAAAAATTAATTATATTTTATAAAAAATTAATAAATAATTTTTAATAATTTTTAATAATTTTTAATTCATAATAATAAGGCATTAAACTTAAAATATTTTCAAATTTAATTTCTAAGATTGTTAAATTAGTAAATAATAAAAAACATTAAAATATTATATATTTAAATTTTTATATACATATAATCTTTTTATGTGTAAAATAAAATAACAAAATTTTTAAAATATTTAATAATTTAAAATGCATAAAAATTTCTCTGTACATATTAATAATTATAAAATAAATAAATTTAATTTCTTTCATATATAAAATATTCTATATATAAATATAATTTGCTACATTTTACGTTTTGTTCACTTGCATTTAAACTTAACATGGCCATGCCATGCACTTAACAGAGCTCTGTTAGACAATACAACAGCGCTCTGTTAGCAATAACAGACCGCTGTTTGCTTTAGCGCAGACACAAACCCGCCCTAACAGAACTGGTCTTAACGACTGTAAATGAGCGCTGTTAACTTCAAACATTCTCGCATGCTACAAAGTGTGCGATTTGAGAGCTCATAATAAGCTAAAGACTGTCACCTCATCAAGAACTAATACCGAACTCAAATAGAAAGCCGCAACATAGGCGAGTAAACAATATCGAGGGTCCAAGGGCCTGTAATGCTGCGGGTCTGACAGCGGACAGACAGCTGTGAACCGCAAGCAGCAGCCGTTGTGAAGTGCCCCAAAAAGGTGGAGTCAGTTGACTTCCTATGTCCAGTGAGCCGAGCAGGGTCTGCCCACCACCCACAAAAAAAACACAGAGACGACTAAAAACCTGACACCAAAACAGAAGCGAAGGCAGCGCGCTTGGACCATGATGCACAGCTGTCGCTTTTGTAGGTGTAACTGGGAATACAAAAGGGACGAACCGGCTAGTTGGCCAGCTTTTGCGTGTATTGGCCAACTGGCCAGCTCTTGACATACATATACAGGACATGTATATGCACATCATTTTTTGTCGCTTCGCTAGACAACTGACAGCGGTTGTAGATGCTCGTGTTCGCCTGCTCTGTCACTGGATTTTAGGCTTTAAGCCAAGCTGTCCAGCAGCTTGAGGTTGCTCTTCGTTTTTTTTTATTTTTTGCTACATCACGTCTGCTTTAAGCACTGGCCAAAGTGTTAATGGCAAAAATTTCATTGTAAAAGCCCAGATTTAATGTTGGCCTGTTACCCAGACTCCGACTACTGCATAGCCCGCTTCCCCAGGTTTAGTTCTGTGTAAAACATGGGTCCCGCCTGCTGTGTGTGTGTGTGTGTGTCCGTTGACAGCCCTGACCAGCAGCACTAAAAGCTTAAAGTTGGTTTAATTAAAAGTTTTAGTGCTAGCTCGAATGTTACCACATGGCCAACAGCTGTCCCTTAGCCAAGTTCAACAAAATTACTTTGATGTGTGAGAAGACAGAAGAACGGATGAAATTCTTGGAGATTGTCAAAAAGTATTTTTGGGGTATTATTGAGAAAAAGTCTAATTAGTAAAGGAAATTCATAAATATCTAACTTTTTCTTCCCATATCCTAGCCAAGTCCTCTTTAGGCTTCTCAGACTGCACCACAGCTGCACGCTGAAGAATTCTAAACTAATTGCTTGCAGCAATTGCAGGCGTCTGGCTGACATGTGACCCGAAGAATAGGATGCGCCATTAAGTACAGAGATGCACACAGCAGGCGGCAGGCTTGGCTGAGGAAGGATGAAGCCAAGGATGTGCGCGCTGCGCTGCAACTGAAAAAGTAGCTAAAATTTATCTTACAGTTTCTCGGTCGAAGAACATGCAACGGACATAAATCGTTAGCAAAATGTTTTTGGCGGTTACTACAAGCGGCGGTGGCGGCGGTACCCCACCCACCCCCATCCCTCCTCCCTCCTCCCTCCTCTCCACAGAGACCACAAAGTCTGGCGCTGGAGCTCGAGTGTTTCGCGTGTGTGTCAACAGGCGCTCAAGTTTTTGACACCATCTAAGCGCCGCCGCTCCAGTAACAGGGCTGCTGCTACCCTGCCCTAAACACGCACCCCCTCCCCCGCCCTCTTCCTCTTGTTCTGTTGTTCTGCCAGCGACAAGGACAACTAGGAAAAGTCAAGTGATTTTCTTTTTTTGATTGTTGTTGGCATCCTGTTGCTGTTGTTGTCGTTCCGAACACCGACAGCCACCAGGCTCTGTCAGGCAGTTAGTCAGCCATAGCAAATCAGTATATATAATCTTGTATACATATATATATATATATATATATATATATATATATACATTATTTATGTACTGTGTGGCGTGTGTGCAGACAAGTCTGGCTAAAAAAGAAAAACTTTTAAATGTATATAAATTATTTGTACCTTAGCCAGGCCTATATCAAATAGCTCGCAAACCTCACTCTGAGGTCTTCTTCTTTATCTTCCTGTGGTACGCCAAAGGCGACATCTCAAAATTCCTAATATAATTGGCATTAGCCTAAATTCGTCCAACTGGGGCAGCTTCTGAATTATGCAGAAGACGACGAAGAAGAAGAGGAAGAAAAAGTCGTTTGCGACACATTTTTGGGCTTGTTAACTTTTTGTATGAATGCGTTTAACATTCATTTTTCACTAAATATTCGTATACTTTTGTGAGTGTGTGTGTGTGTGTGTCGACTTTGAGGAGGTTTAATCAGAAAGAGAGGGAATCATGACTAGAAATATCAACAAAAAGCAGCTTGAGCTGGAGCTGCGCCTGAGCTGCACTTTGAGTAATTAGTTATTGAATAATTTCGCTTCTATTCAATTAGCATTAGAACGTCTACTATTTTATGAAATATTCAACAATATATAATAGTACCGTTGACGTTCTTAAGTTCTCTTGCATATAGCAAGAGGTTTGGTCTATTATACTTCAGCAATTGTATTGTTAAGATACTAAATTTGAATGGCAAAGGTTCAACATTTAATAGTAATAATAATAATAATAATAATTGTAATAATAATAATAATAGTAATAATAATAAAAAATGTAATAATAATAATAAAAATAAATATAATAATAATGATAATAATAATAATAATAAAAATAATAACATAATAATAATGATAGTAATAATAATAATTATAACAAATAAGAGTGCTCTAGTCGAGACGGCTCGACTACGAAAAACCCTGAACCCTGCGATGAGCCAATCTTCCCAACATGCTATGCATATTTTACATAAATAAATATTGCGAGCAACACACACACACACACACATGCATACGCACGCACGCATAAGCTCGCCCTCTGCTGACTGCGCAGTTGACGCAGCGACTGCGCTCGGGCTGCAATATGCTTGTTGTATGGGAAATTAAATGTTTAATAACTTTTTTTGTGAATGGACTTTCTTAATCAAACTTTCATATATTTATATATATATTAACAAAACCATTATACCCTGATGATATAATAATTATAATAATAATAATAATAATAATAAAAAGGAAATAAAAAATAAAAATATTTTAAATAAGTTGAAATAATAAAATAATATCGAAAATGATAAAGAACTCATTTGGTCTCTTTTCATTATCCAATGAAGACTATGTATTACTTTGTCAACATAAACATTAAAACAGAAGAAGCTACATATCCAAATTTCAGATTTTTCCTCATGAACAGGCACTGCGTCTCTGTAAAAGGATCTTTGAATGAGTAAAGCAGAAATGTATCTGAGCATGAGTCAATAAGTTATTCCAGCTGGGAAAGAAGGAAAGAATGTTAAGCTTCTGCTATTCAGCTTGCTTTCTAGTGTATTCTGACAAACCTTTGACAGATTGCTAACAATAGATGTGACATTGGAACTCACAGATTTTAATTTTTAAAAAAATCTTATAATAAATAACTTATGAATATATGATCAACATTATATGTACTCTAGATTAAATGTATACTCTAAACACCATAGACACCCCGCCTACTTCTCACTGTTACATACATCAGCAAAAAAGACTTTATACCCTGCCCACCCATTATCACTGTTTTCAGAGCATAAAAAGAATGAAACTAAACCATGAACTAGTTCGAAGAAGAAACTAAAAAGAAGAAACTAACGAAGAAGTTAATTCCAAGCATATATGAAGAAGACAAATAAAAACGAAGTGAGCAGCTTAGCTAGACAAAAAGCGAGAGACGAGAAAAAAAGTCTCAAAGCTAAGCAACTTAGAATTATAAAAAAAAGTGGAAAAAAAAGAGAGAAAGAAAAAAAAAACTTTAAGTAGAAGTGCAGGAAAACAACTTAAGCGAGGAGAAGCTAAAGCGAAAGCGAAAGCAAAAGTGAACACAGCAGCTTATCGCAGTTTGTTTTTTGTTTTTAGTTGATGCGTGCGAAAGGGGGTGGAGACAAAAGGGGGAGAAAAGCTAGCCTAATGCAAACTGACGGGCTAATGCAAGGCTCAAGGCAACTACAGCCCATAATCGGAATTAGAGCAGAGAGTGGGAGAGGTAGAGGGAGGGATGGAAAGTGTGAGAGAGAGAGAAAGAGAGAGAGAGATAGACAAAGAGAGAGAGGTAAATAAATGTTTATTATACTCTGTTCACTAAGTGAAGAAGAGTATATTAGCATGGGCAAGATTTGACTGTGCTCTTACTGAGAGAGAGAGAGGGAGAGAGAAAGAGGGAGAGAGAGGGAGAAAGAGAAGTAATTCAACGAATCAATATACTCATATTAGTATATAGTATTATTCTTATATACTTATATAGATATATATGTATATATTATTATATTTTATTATTTATTAAATGTATATTCTTAGTATATTATTATATCGTATAGTATTTAATTAATTTAAATTTTATATTATTATTTCGAATTATTCTTATCTCATTTAAGTCACTTATATATTTTTACAGAGTATGCAGCAGTCGCCTACGCACACTTGCTCAATTCTAACTTGTTATTGAACTTGACTAGCTTAAGTTGCATTAACTTCTGTTTACTCTGACTTATGGCTGGCAATTATATGGCTTATTGCTTTCGAATCTTGAGCTTTGTCTATCAAAAAGTCGTACTTTGATTGAGGAAAAAATATGTTTAAGGGCATCAGGATTTAAAAGCCAAATCAAATTGCTGAAGTGAGTGAAAGCTCACATTAAAATTGGTTTATAACGAGATTTTTATGTGAAAATGTGGATTTGCTTGGGTTAGTTAAGGAATATGTTGCATGAAGAAGTGCTAGTTAATGTATTAAAATTCCATTTAAAATTTTTAAAAATCTAAATATATTTAAATCTTCTCTTGAATTTACTGTATTTATTCCACAGCTCCATTATTATCCCCCACATTCATCCCATCTTTAGGCTTTCAACAGTATTCCAAAATTTCTATTACAAACTTTTATTAAACTTTGTTCTACTGCTAAATTAAAGAATTTAATAATTTCGAGAATTGTTTTGCTGCAGTTTTTGCTGAGAGTATCAAGACGAAGAGGTGCCGAAGTCGAAGAAGTCGATTGCGAAATCTGCTTATGATAGAACCGGGAAGTTCTTGCGATAGCGCTATAAACAAACGCCACAGATTTTGTGTATTAATTTAAAAATTTTATATATATCTATCTATATCTATTTTCAAATTATAATATATATATATATATATATATATATATTTCTATTGCTTTAGTTAATATAGCTAAAAAAAAAACAAATGAGTTTTAATAATTTTAAATAAAATTAATTGTATTTAAAATTTATAAAACTATTTTTCACACTCAATTTGAAATCTCATTTCAACCAAAAATATTTATATAAATAATAATTGATAGATTTATCAATTATATCTCTTTACCCAGTTATTTAGTTGACTTTATATAAATTAAATTGAATTCAATTAAATTAAATGAAATTCAATTCAATTCAAGTAATAAAATTCTTTTTTTTGCCACTCAGCCAACATTCACACACAATTGTCAAGGTCTTCAGTAGAAAATGTTTTGAGCCATTGTCACGTACTTCAGTTGCCAAAAACAATGGCACAGTGTGCAACAAATATTTATAGAGTCATTAACAAAATTTCATTTCGTTGATTTTGCTACCTTCGGCTGCTCTGCTCTGCCGTGCATCCCTAAGCTGCTGGATGCAGCCACAACTTGAAGACGACAATTTGCTGAAAACTTTCAACTCGAAAACTTTGGCAAGGAAAACCAGCGAACCACAAAATGCAGCTGCAACTGCCACTGCTCCAGCTGCAACAATGTACAATCAAGTGTTTTGGGCCACATTCGCTGAATCAATTTGCAAAGCTAAATAATTTAAGCACGAAATGCTTTCAGTTCGTCGTGGCGCCCGCAAATGAGCTTTTGGCATATTTAGTTCCGGGCCCGTTGGTCGGTTAACCGGGCTTATTAGCCGTAAAATGCGTTAAATTATGGCAGCCCAAAAACAATGCAAAGTCGCTGGTGCAACGCCTCAACTGCCGAGCAGCAGTTGTAGTTCCCCTGCCACACGGCGTATACGTGATTTATGCCCGGGCCATGTGTTGTTGCCTAACAAACGTATTAATTTTTAATACCCTGCACAGCCCAGACTCTCAACGGCGAGTCCACCTGCATTCAATTTATGCATAATTCAT
Organism: Drosophila nigricruria; assembly: GCA_037075265.1. Classification (NCBI taxonomy): domain Eukaryota; kingdom Metazoa; phylum Arthropoda; class Insecta; order Diptera; family Drosophilidae; genus Drosophila; species Drosophila nigricruria. Next base: position 6,582,360 of record JBAMCI010000196.1, on the reverse strand, counting down.
ATTTTAAATAGCCAAAATGCATTTTGGTAAGTGCGCAGCTTCACACAATGCTGTTGGCTCACCGATTGCTAAACAATTCATAATTATAATTGCTAAGGGACTGCTTGGTTTAAGTGAAGATGGAGAGGAGCTAGGGAAAGTTTAGAAGATGTTTAAGAATCTTTCAGGTGAAGAGAAGGAAAGGCTAAAAGATGTAGAAAGAGAGAGGAACGGAGAACTGTCTTAAAGGGTTTCATAACTAACTTGTTTATGGAATTATATATATTATATATATATATATATTTGCTGCATGGATATGATATTTTGAAGTCATTCCATGAAATATATAGCAGAGTCTGTGTTCTAAGCTACCCAATTCGTGATTACCTTCCAATGTTGAAGTAGTAGTAGTGGAAGGCTGAGAGCTGAGGCTGAGAGTGGAAGAGAGAGAGTTCTTCTTAAAAATATTATCCGAGTGAGTTTACGTCTTACCTACGCTGGCTTCTATTCTCTTCGTGAGAGTGAGACAAAGATTGCTATTGCTTCTATTCGCTAATTCTCACTCTGTGAGAGAAAGACAAATCTAACTGTTGCTAAACGTTGTCTTGGGTACTGCTGAGTGTAAAGGGTCGTTGTGATCGTGAGTGGACGAAGTGAAGGTGACTCGAAATTGACAATCTGGAAAATTTGCATTGTAAAAGAGATCACAGCGGGAATTCATCCTTGGGCATAGAATTATGAAATTACAAAGTGAATACACTTGATCTATCAGGCTCGACGGACCTTAAACACACTTGCTCTATCTGACTCAGCTATGACGATCAGTAGTATATTACGTTTATTCTTCTGAGCCAGTGCTTTTATATACTGACTCATGTATAATTTCAACCCTTAAATCTAGCTTATCTATTGCTGAGTTTGTAAGGCTCAGCGTTGGTGTTTGTGTACTTAGCCTATTTATAGACTCCAAACATGTGACCCTTATCATTTCTACGTACTTCAACCTAGTTGTTGAGTTCGTAGATGACATGTTTATGATCTTCGGCTATTTCTGTATGTTCATGCCTGAACACAATGGAGGGTATATGATATATAACAATGGAGCTAAAGTTATAAAGATCAAGTTAAAGCTATGTGAATAAAGTGACTATGGAACACACGTGGATAATGATTACATAAATTAACAAGATTTAATGACTTCCCTTGTGTACAGTGCAAAAAGAAGGTAATAAATTTGGTTCGGAAGCTAATTTTTATTTATTTCAAAGTTCAGCATGTGCAAAAAATAATCAAAAACTCAGAATATATTTGCTTTGGCTCGATATGCCCACCTTTTGCGTTGAATATAGCCTTCAGACGGTTAGAAAACGACTCTCAAGCTGCCCGACTATGACTATAATATATAATATATAATGCAAACCTTAAAGGATTATTAGATTTCCAGGTCCAATTGCCTTCAAATTGAAGTAAAAACTACACACTTTATGTAAATCACAAAGAACTATAGATCATATTTGAATAAAAGACTAATTGTATATACATATTATTTTCATATTATATTGAACTGTCGATGAAAGACGCGAATCTTTAAAACTGACCCAGACGATAGAGCTTGAGCAGAAGAATTTTATGCTCATTTCATACCATATAAATTTTAGAAATCCAATTTTCAATTCAAGACTTTATATAGGACTCTCAAAACCCTACTCCAGGGTATCAACCAAATCGAGTCAGCTTCAATTCACTCATTATTTACTTCAAGAGAGAGAGAGACAGAGAGAGGAAGAGCAAAGTGGGCGAAGCGCAAAAGTTAGTGTAAGTTATAGCATTTAAAGAACTTTGCCAAGTTTGTCTGGCAAATCGTATAAATCAAACGATCCAAACGAAGCCCAATGGCTATTAAATTTACGACCTGACCTAACCAGGTACCAGCTCATGTAGGTGGACTCAGAGAAGATGGCAGATGGAAGATGGAAGATGGAAGAAGATGGAACCATTTTGCAACCGTTTCATTGCGCCTCAGTTTGTTTATCGTCCGTTTGCTGTCTGTTTGTGTTGTTTGTGTTGTTTGTGTTGTCTGTTTGCTGTTGATGGCAAAGTGCAGTAAAAAGTGAGTCGACAAAAAAATGCAATTAAACGCGTTTCATGTGACACTTTAGTTGCCTCTCCCTCACACATACTCCCCCTCTCTCTCTCTCTCTCTCTCTCTCTCTCTCTCTCACTCTGTGTGTAACAAGGAGCTGGACTCGATTTGTTTGACCAGCCCGGGAGGCTATTGGACTATTGCATAATAATGGTAGCATGAGTGTCGCGAGCTGCAGGTGATGGGATATTGAGCGAAAAGCGAGAAGGACAAAGCACCAAATTGATAGATAGATTGCTTGAAAGAAAAAAATACGATAATAGCAGTTATCTGTGGCACTGTGGGAACTGACAGCCAGGCGGAGCGAGCGGACCTTGATGCGAGCATATTGTGCAAAAAAGGGCGTAACAGAAAAACACATAAAGGCCACATCAATTTATGTGTGTTGCCAGCTTCAGCAAATGTGAAAAACGAACAAAAAGCAACGTTTGACAGTTGCATTACACAGTGGGAGTCAGACCGATGTATGTATATATATGGTACAGACAGGTGTGTAGGTGTAGGTGTTGTGTGAGCGAGAAAATATTCAAAAGAGAACAGCTCAAGGCATCTTGATAGTAAATAAAACATGTTTTTAATATAGTTAAGCTTAAGGGAATACAGGGCGTGGATAGAGAGGGAGAGAAAGAGATAGAGAGAGGGGGAGAATGAGAAAGGTATGATAAAGAGAGCGAGATAGAGAGACACTCAGAAAGAGAAAGAAAAAGAGAGAGGACATCAGTAAGAGAGAAAGACTGAAAGAATGAGAGAGGGAGACAGAGAGAGAAAGAGAGAGGGAGAGGGCGAGGGAGAGAGAGAGAGAGAGAGAGAGAGAGAGAGAGAGAGAGAGAGAGAGGAGATCAGTAAGAGAGAAAGAATGAGAGAGAGAGAGAAAAAGAGAGAGAAAGAGAGAGAGAGAGAGAGAGAGGAGCTCAGTAAGAGAGAACGAATGAGAGAGAGTGGGAGAGAGAGAGAGAGATAGACCGAGAGAGGAGCTCAGTAAGAGAGAAGGAATGAAAGAGAGTGGGAGTGAGAGAGAGAGAAAGAGAGAGAGCGAGAGCGAGAGCGAGAGAGACACAGAGAGAGATAGACAGAGAGAGAAGAGAGCGATAGAGAGAGCGCAAGAGAGAGAGAAATGGAAAGAAAAAGATAGGTAAGGGAGAAAGAATGCGAGAGAGAGAGGAGATAAGAGAGAAAGATAGAGAGAGAAAGAGAGAGAGAAGAGAGAAAAGAGAGACAGATAGAGAGCAGAGAGACATATAGAGAAGAGAAAGATAGATAGAGAAGAGATGGGAGAGAGACAGATAGAGAGAGAAAGAACGAGAGAGAGCGACAGATAGAGAAGTAAGAGCGGCAGATAGAGAAATGAGAGACAGATAGAACAGAGAGAGAACAAAACTGTTTTAAGATAAAAGATAAAGAAACGAAAAAATATATTGAGTACAAGTAAATAGAGAAAGTAATAGATGAAGGAAGCAAGATAGATAAAAATATTGCGAGAGGAGAGTAAAAAGATGTAAGAAAACTTTAAGTCAAAGAGCTAATAGAGATTCCAAAGATGGATAGACTATAATGAAGACTATCAATAGAGCAATCCAAAAAGAGTAAATCTAAAAAAAAAAAAAACAAATAACTCCTTGATTGACTTGAAATACAAAACAGAAAGACTTTGTTAAGCATGGCTAAAGAAGTTAAACAAAAAACCAAGACAAAGGATAACTAAAGAGGAAAATGAGCAAGAAACTATAAAGTGAGAGACAGAAAACGTAAATTTTAAATAGCTTAAGAAACAGCAGAATGAGAATACAATTAAGATGATTTTAACAAAAGATGAATTTACAATTAAATGTCAATAAGGTATAAACAGAGAGAGAGAGAGAGAGAGAGTAGCAAGAGAAAGACTTAAACAATAGACCAAGTCACACCATTTATGCGTTTTAATTATCATAAACATTTACTAAATAATAACAATAAAAAACATAAACCGAAATGGGAAAAAAAGTATCACCAAGTGCCTTGCCTATGAAGCGTAAAAGGCCGTCAGAAAAAAAAACAAAACTGAAGAGTGCCAAAGTATGCGACGCTTCATAAAGTTGCGCTCGCTATTATGCTGCAAATGACATGTACTTAAATGTTAAGCGACTCAACTAAGAACAAAGAGATATATACATATATATGTTATATATGTATATAGCTAAACAGCAAGGGGCGAACGGACGGACAATGGAACACACCTACGAAAAAGTTGAACACAAAATTAAATGTAAGCACTGACACAAAAACCCAGCCATTAAATTTGCATTAAAATATTCAATTTACAGAGAGGACATGCATGGCCAGGACTGAGGACATGGAGCACATTGTAAAAGATGTGGTAGATGTCGTTGTGGCTATAGCTGTGGCTATAGCTCCCTTGTGGAGCAGTGCATCAAAGGCAGCGGGCGACTTTTATGAGTAGACGATGAGGATGACGACGATGACACATCCGCCTGCTGCTCAGCTAGCTGTTGTCTCCCTCGAATCCGATCTCCAGCTCTAGCTGCCTTCTGCTGCTGCTGCTTCTTGTCTCCTTCTTTTATGCTTTAATTATTTGTAGCATGCAAAGTTAAGCCCCAACACACACACACACACGCAGACATTGGGCAAGGTATTAAGTTGTAAATATGTAGCAAGCGCTGCAGTTCACAGCTGCCAGCTGCTGCCTTCATCTCTATTACTACAACTGTGTGTGTGTCTGTGTGTGTGTGCGTATGTCAAAAATGAATTACATTGCAGTCAGCAGCTGCATGTGTGTGTGTGTGCTGAGTGTGCGTGTCTGCATATTTAAGAGCGCCGCAAAGTATGCAGCAAAGTTTAACAGCTGCATGGCTGCTGCTGCTGCTGCTGCTGCTGCTTTTGCTGCTTGCTTTACGGATTTACTTATGTTGTTCTTGCCAGCACACACACACACCCTCACACACACACACACACACATACCCCCCTAACAAATACGTGCAGTGCTCGCAGACAGCCATTTAGTTAGTGGCTGCTGTCGAGTGCTTAGTTTTAAATCCGATACAATTTACTTTAAGTAAGGACCATAAATTCGCCCTATCTGAGCACAACACACGTACACACACCACCCACACACACCCTACACACACACTCACTCCTTGATTACAGTTGAGATACAGTTTTTCGTACATTTTTAATTGAGTGTCACAAGAACTACGAGTATTTCTTCCCCCCTCTCTCTCTCTATACGTAAACTTATATCCTTGTGTCTAGCAAAAGTCCTTTAAGGCCTTAGCCACCTTGGCAAACGCTGAACTTTGTTAGCCTTTTAAGCAAATAGTATTATATTTTGGTAAAATGCTGCCCATATTCAGTGCAAAAAAAAACATAAAAGGCAAAACCGAAAATGAAAGAGTTCTCGGCATAGACAAAGTGGTTTATCTTTCACTCTAATGCCAAGTGAACGTAGGATAGATTCATTTCTTATTTCATTTTGCATTTGTGTGTTTTTTTTTGAACATTTTATTACCTGAAACAGACACCCAAAAATTGAATTTAGTTTTGCTCTGTTTATTTAATAAAAAAGAATTTTTGTTTTGCCATTTGATAGCTTTTGTTATTATCTTTTCATTCATTATTAATTGTTTTTCTGTGTTGATTTATTTAGCAAATTGTTTTGTTGAGCTTTTGTGTGGAAATCGTTTTAGGTAAATAGTTGCAAAATTTAGTTTAGTATGGTATATAAATACTATGGAAATAGTCAATAAATAGTATATATACACATAAAACAAGTAAGAGTGCTCTAGTCGAGACTGCTCAACTAAGAGATACCCTGAACCCTGCGAAGAGCCAATATTCCCAACATTCTATGCTTACACACACACATACACACATGCCTACGTGAGCACGCATAAGCAACCGCTCTGCTAACTGCGCTTATACACTGAAAATTTCAGATCTCTAGCTTTTGTGGCTTACGAGATCGCTGCGTTCATACGGACGGACGGATGGACGGATGGACGGATGGACGGACGGACGGATGGACGGACGGACGGATGGACGGACGGACGGATGGACGGACGGACGGACGGACGGACGGACGGACGGACGGACGGACGGACGGACGGACGGACAGAGCTATATCAACTCAGCTCGTCGCCCTGATCAAGAATGTATATACCTTATGGGGTCTGCCACGCCTCCTTCTGCCTGTTACATACATTTTCACAAAAACATTATACCCTGATTTCCCATTTTCAATGGGTACAGGGTATAAAAATAGTTGTTGTAGAACTAAATGAACTGCAATTCGGAGTATATATTGAAATTTTATTATATTATATTATATTTTGAAAATAGATTTAAACTGTTCATTTTGTTGGACGAGCTTAACGTCATGCCCTCAAAAGTGTTTTCACATTTCTAAATATTTCTATATGCTATAATCCTATTCATTATAAAAAATATTACACAATTCGTTAAGAATCTATCAAGGAATTATAAAAATATAGTATTTCTGTTATAGTTCTATGTATTTACATTAAGTTTTATAATGTTTTGTTCAGTTTTAAAGCTAGAGTCCCAAAACAAAATACATTAAAAATTACATATAAACATTTTTAGTCGCAAAAGAAACTATATCTTGCAAATGTTTGTTCAAATCTAAGCTAATATTCATATTAACTTTTGTAATCCATTCAGATATGCATCAAGATACAAATATGCACTTTAGCATTACAACATCTGTGACAGACTCAGCGACTCATACATCTTGCTCTGACAAATCAAAGCTATCTCTATTCAATTGACTATATCGCAGCAATCTCTAAGCAACAACAGAATCGTCTCCACACACATGTCATATGTCGCTTAAGCAGACAGGAAAATGCCTTGCATGCCAAGCGCTAAGTAACTCGCCCGCCCCCGCCCCCGCCCCCGTGCTCCACACTATCCGCTGAATCAACAGAATTCCTGTCATAGCATTTGGATTGACCATTGCGAATGCTGGCAGCACTTATCGCAATTCGCAATAGCACTCTCCACGCACAATCAATCTGAATCGGAATCAGGATGTGCTATTGCTATCCATGTGGGATAAACAGCTGCCCCCACGCCCCCAAGTACCCCAACTGCCCCCACGCCCAATCACTTTGCCCGCATCCATTTAGCGCACTTGTTGCCAACGCAGCGACGTTTAATCAAATCCATTTTTTTTACTCTGCTGTCTGTCCCGTTGCTTTTACACATGTTACAAATGTTCGAACTATTTGCAAATCCCCAACCATTCTTCATTCTGTTCTGCACTGTTCACTCTGCTCAGTCTGTCAGCTTTTTCCCCTGGCCAGTTTAACATTGCCCTATGCAAATCCATTGTGACAGCCACGGACGAGCCAGCCAGATAGTAAAAAAAAGCGACTCTAATTGAATTTAGTTTACGGCAGCTATTTTTTTTAGCTTTTTTTCTTCATTCCTTCGATCCTTGACCAGGCGCAACGAAATTCAGCTTCACTTCGCCTGGATTTGCTAGCCATAATTGAGGCACGAAAAGCGCAACGCACTGTGAAGGGATGGGGGGGGAGGCGGGGCGCGGCACGACATTGATATACATTGTGCGAAGCAGTGCAATGCGAGCGGAAACGTTACCATTTCGCAAAGGAGCATCCATAGAAATGCCGAGTTGCATCATGCCGCAGCGCGCGAGGCGAGCTGGGGGCAGACCGTTCGCCTTTTGTCTGGCATTTTGCTAAAGGCCAGCGGCAAATTGGTGTCGGCTGCGCTCGCTCTCTCTCTCTCCCACACTCTCCCTCTCTCTCTCTTTCTCTGTGTGAATGACGGCGCAAATAATTGAATAAGCGATCAATAGGTGAACAAGTTGCAAGGCACCCGAAATTCATTTCGTGAATGCGATTTGATGGCGGCACAAAACTCGCCCAAATAAAACTCACAAAAATAGCGCAAAAACTGAAAAACTGTTTAATTGAATTAGCTGAAGCCTAGACGCGGGTCAATAGTGCTACCAAGTTGCCCCCTATATCCTCCCCTCCTTCCCTTTCCCTACCACCTTTTCACTTGATTCATGCCTGCCTTTTAGGCCATGGCCTAAAACTCTCAACAGTTTGTGCATTTGTTTGTTGTTGTGCGTGGGCGCAGCTGCCGTTGCCGTTGCCGTTGCTGCTGCTGCGAAAGGTTAGCGGGATAATTGCTTTTTGGCCAAGTGGCGAACGTCCGGCTAGCCATTCGTTATGACAATGGGCTTTTTATGCAGCGCTCGTTAAGAACAATTTTGAACTGAACTATGGTCTTTAGGCTGTACTCGTTAAACTTTTGCCTTTAGCTAAATTTATATTTTTTTTTGTTTATATGCATTTTATTTGATTTAAATATATATATATATTTGTTTTAATGGATTTTACTTTACTTTATGCTTGGCTTCATTTCTATTTACAGTTATTCAATTTTATTAAAATATTCTTTGTGTTATAATATTAAAGATTTCAGTTCTTCGGAATGATTTTCTATATTCTATAATTAGTTAGATGCTTTTATCTTTTGCCTTTGGTTAAATTAATATTTTTAGATATTTAATTTTATTTATTTTTTTTTTGATTTTAGGTTTTTTTATTTAATTTTTTTTTAAATTTTTTTTTATTTTTTTTTTTTATTTTTTTTTATTTTATTTTTTTTTTTTAATTTTTCATTTTTTTATTATCTTTGTACTTTATTTTTATTAATTTTTTTTTTTTTTTTTTTTATTACAATTTATTATATTATACATTATATTACTTATATTATTTTTTTAAATTATTGTATTGAAGAATTTGTTTTCCTTTTCAATGTATTTATATAAATATCTTTAAATAATATTTATTATTTGTATTTCTAGTTAAATTTTAATTAAACTACTTTTTAAACTTTGCTTTGTCCTAATCAATAATTTTTTAAAATACCTCCAATTGCAATTATTTTTTTCTAATTTTTTAAATATTTTCAATGACTTTAAATTATAAAATTAAATTTTTTTAATTTTTAATTTGTTTCCTAATATTTGATTATATATTTAAAAAACTAATATATTGTATAAGAGTTATATATTTTATAATTATATTATATATTACAATTATATATTTACATATTATATTATATATACCTTAAATATCTTTCCCATATCTATCAGTTTTTCACCCTTTCCATATCCATAATTTCCCTCTTAAATATTTTTCCTTTACAATTTTTATAAATCAACCTTTACACACTCCATTACACCTTCTGCTGCATTCACATTGTTTTCAAGCGTGCTCCAGCTGCAGGCATCAAAACAAAGTTTACGCCCTTCAGAGCACATCATCCATTACCCAACCAAATTATTGCACCCATTCGCAGCTCAATTTATTATCCAATTCATGGGGAATAACAAAGGCGCAAACCTCCTCCCCCCTCCCCCTCCCCTCCCCCCGCAGCATCAATTGGCAAGTGAAGCCACAAGATTAATTACCTTAACGCAGAAACTTTAAACCGCAAATAACAAGTGAATTTAAGAGCAATTACGAAACTTTCTACACACAGCTGGCTAAACTTAAAACGCCTTCCCTTATCTAACTTGATATTTACTTATTTATACATCTATTTATAGATATATATAGATATATTCTCTGTATTTCTCTGTCAACTCACTTCTTGTGCAATGCAATTTAATTTACTTCGATAGCATTTCAAATCCAATCAAATCGAAACCGGCATCAATTTTTCATGACACAAAAAAAATAAGAGAAAAGCTGTAAAAGCAAACTGAAATATCAATGAAAAATTATGAGGCATGTGGCAAACAACAACAACAACAACAACAACTGTCGACTATAACAATAACAAACAAAGTTGTGGCAAACCCTTTTGCCTCGCCAATCGACCAGGACGATCCAATAGCCAAGTGGCCATTGATGCGTTAAATAAAAACTTCAGCTAAATATTTCCCAAAGCAAAAACAAGCGAATTGCTGCCAGCTACCAAGCTAGCTAGGCAGGCGATGACCCAAACTGATGCAAAGTTTCCACACGTAGAGCAGCAGCAAGAAAAGTGCAGAGTAGAAGCTGAGAGTGTGGGGAAAGGGGGTGGTGAGTATGGGAGGAGTATGGGGAGCTGCATGGGCAGCTTAAAGCAAATGTTGAGGCTAAGTAAGAGACAAGTGCGAGAAAAATCACAAGTCAAAATGTTAACGACTTTGGTTATGCCCTAGCTGAAGTGTTGGAGGAGTAGAAGAGGTAGTAAGAGTAGAAGAGTAAAAGATAAGTGAAACAGTGAGTAAATATATTATATTATTTAGATTATAATTGATAGAAGAAAGAATTAACCAAGGCAAGTATTGGCAATAAAATACTTGAGGTAATAACAAAATAAAACCAAATAATTGGAAATTTAGTATAGTTCAAATTAACTTTTATCAACTAGAAATTTCAGTTATAAGAATAATATAATATAATGTAATTATATATATAATATAATATAATACAATAGAATATAATATAATATAAATTATAATAATATAATATATATCAAATATCAAATAAACTATAATTTTAGAGTTTTAGAATAATAGAAACAATAAAATAAATATTGAAAGAAATACACAACAAATAAGTTTAAGCCAGAAGTAAACTTCTAAGAACTGATTATATTAGCAGAGACTAAGACCAAGTCAAAGCCATAGATATGAGTTTTGCCTGGGTTTAGAGAGGGTCTAATTCAATGATATTATTTCTAGCTTATAGGAGCGAACAGCTGCTTTAAGATATTTGAATAAAAACAACTTAAGTAATTTTTTAAAGACTTTTTATCAATTTCATAATCATTACAAAACTATCACAAATATTGAAAAATTAAAAAAATATTATTTATATTTATATTTATTTTATTTATAATTATTATTTATTTATTTCAGCTCCGACAACCATATAGTATGTATATAGCTTCAGTCTGTGTTTCCAGATGGTCTAATTCCCTGATATTTTTTCAAGCTTTTAGGAACGAAAAGCTGCTTTAAGGTTTCAGAATAAAAACTACTTTAGTAATTTACTATCAACTTTTTTTTTTATTTCATAATGATTATCAAAAATATAAAAAAATTAAAAAAAAAAATTTTATATTTCTTTTATTTATTATAATTATTTATTTATTTATTTATTTTAGCCCCTATGTATATGATTCCTGTTTGTGTTTCCAGAAGATCTAATTCCCTAATAGTATTTCCAGCATTTAGGAACGAAAAGCTGCTTCAAGATCTTAGAAATATAGCTACTTCAGTAGTTGTCTAAACACTTTTTATCAATTTCCATTGAGTTGAAAATCATTTCACTAATTACCCAACTATAAATCCCTAAGTATGCCCCAGCTAACCACAGATATATACCCGCTATATAGCTATCTCCTACAATTCAAATTCCATCGCTTCCACTTAGGAACTCAAACTAATCAAGCAGACACAGATCCACGCATTAACCAATTGCCAAATGCCAATCGCTTCATTAGAATTTCCAATTAGTCTTTAAGTATAGATGTCAATCATGTAAGCACTTCTGCTAACCAGCTAACTAGCTAACCAGCTAACCAGCTAACTGCTTCTAATTTAATTAATTAGCGTAGCAACACAATAGCACAATTATACCTCATAGCTATTTATACACGGGGTTTACAGGGTATCAATTGAAGCAACAACTAACAAGCGCTTGTCGTGCCGGCCCCGCCTCCTCCTTTCTTTTACAACAGCAGCCGCCCCCTGCCTCCTGCCTGCTCCCTCCCTCACCTGCTCCTGCAACTGCCAATATCTGTTCGCTTCTTCTTCTTCTTCTGTTGCCGTCGTCTCCGTGTAGCATCCGTTTTACGGGCCCGGCCCAGACACGTATACAAACATTTCATGGTTCAATAAATTTGCTGCCGAGCGTACCGGAAACTTTGCGAAAAATACATTGGGAAAATGCTCGTTGCAATGGAAAAGGCAAAAAGAAATTATCTGTAGCCGGTAGCTGGTAGCTGGTAGCTAGCTGGTTGCTGTTGGCTGCCACGTAAATGCCACGCCTACACGCCTTCGTGGCCAAAATGCGGCGCGCGCTGCCCCACACACACACATAGACACACACACACACACACACATAGACACACACGCGCTCGTATAATTTCAGCTTTTTCTTTTATTATAGAATGTTTTTTTTTCTCCTGCTGCTGCAATTTCTAAACTCTTTTTTTAATGGCTGCCTGACTGCCCTGCCTTCCAGCCACGCCCACTGATTATATATTTTGGCCTAGTTTTGAAAGCGTGTAGGTGTTAAATTATGCATTGCCCACTTTTCACACCTAGTTGCTGCCGTTGCTGCTGCCGTTGCCGTTGCAATTGTTGCTGCCCTTTTAATATGTTGCACAAAAAGCAATTAAATGTACAGTCGAAACTTGCAAATGGATTTAAACGAGCATAATTTATGGTTTTAATTAGAAGCAAATAGCTCAACTGCCTTAACATACCCAATGCGTATCTTTCGATGTTATCCATTGGGTATTTAACATAATTTAACAAATTGCATTTACAATTGCTCTTAGATAATGACTTTTAATCATTGTTAAGAAATTTCGTAATCCAGATGCGATCGGCTCGAGCGTTTTCGAACGACTGATTGCAGCGGCTCACTGTTAACAGACTTTAAAAGACTCAATCGTGGCAGCGACCGAAGCCTGCATTCTCACTTACAGTAAACTCTCAACTAAGATTGTCTTATTTCTACTCATATGCATATGCATATGCGCTCGCAGCTGCATAGACAACTAAACATACTACCGTTTGTCACTCTGCACTGTTAAAAGTCTCAGTAGGTGTCAAAAGACTTAGCATTGCTCAATCGCAGCCACTCTCGCTTACACCATCAGCTGCATTAGCTGCGCGCGCTCTCGCTCAGAAATCTATGCCAGTTCACACATATCAAGACATTGATCCGTTAGATGGGAGAAGAAGTGTCAGTACATGTGCGCATTGACTCTCTCAACTTAAAAGGCGCTCTGCTCAGTTTACACTAAGACACTGATCATCCAAGCAGCGATTTATGCTCGCGCCTACCTGTGGATTCTGTGTTTAGATTTTTTCTTTTAGCTAAAAGAGAGAACTTAACATGTGTATGTGCGTAAATGCGTGTGTGAGCATTTAGCTAACATAGCAATTTGTCACGCTGTTATGTTATTCGGTTAAATCGCAGTACATGTTTGTCTCAACTATTATTTATAGAAGTGTTAACTTATCATGTTTAATACATAATACATAATACATTAATGATATTTAATATATAATATATTTCTGATATTTGATATATATTATAATTATGACATTTTATATAATATATTTATGGTATTTAATAATAATCCAAGCTTTAACACACTCACACTGCAATGCATAGAAAAATATGCAGATTTACTTACATGTATGTTATTAATATCTCATATTTCATACCATGTAATCCAGTGTAAGCTCACTCGAGTTTATTTAACTTTTGCCAAACAAGACTTATTACTCACGATTGAGCCTCTTAACAGTGCTTACTTATGGAGAGAAGCTGCTTGTTCTGTTAATTCCTCTTAATAAGTATTCTTATACTTCAGAGAGGGAGTGAGAGCGAACCAACTGGCATTGCAGACCGTGCAAAAACCGAGAGTGGATAATATTGTGAGAGTAAGAAAAAAGTAAGTGCTTTTGCCATGATCCCGTTTTAAACGTATGGTCATGCACCAGAGCAAGAAGTGTAGATAGCATTTGTATGTGTGTGAGAGTGAGACGACAGGCCATGCACAAAAAGACCATGGACATTGTAGTTGTTGTGAGAATGGCAGAAAACTAAGCGCTCTTGCATTTGATCCCGTTTTATATGTAGAGTTAGTGGTGTGGGTAATACGAGTGTGCAAGTGAGTGGGCTGATAGGCAGGGATTACAGCGCGAGCAGAAAGTGGCCATCAGTGTTGAGAGTGTCACAGATAACGCTCGTCTGGCTGTGGCCGCCGTTTAATATGTGAGAGGAAGGGAGGCAGCTGCAACTAGTGCAGATAATATGTGTGTGCGACTAAGTCGGCAGCTAGGCAGCGACTCCAGCGCTGGACTTGAGCTTGCACTGTGTATGGTGTGGTGTGAGAGAGTTAAATTAGTTGTATAATCTCTACTGTTAATGAGATTGAGTGCATATGCAAACCGAACGACGGCAAAGCTGATTTAGTCTATGCGCGTCTGTTGCTGCGATAACATCGATCTTGTGCGCATATTTAATGAGAAGGGATTATTGTGCGGGCAATATGAAAATTAATTGGATTGCAGATTGGCAGCCAAAATGCCCTGTTTAAGCATTTGCAAGGGCTTTAGCGTGTCGATAGACAAATAAGTATATTATGTGCCAAGAGACCAGCTTGTAAAATTAAATTTATCAAACTTCTGCGCCGTTGCACAGCCAACAAACATAAACACACACACACACAGAGACATGGCCACCGCAGTAAGAGACACCACACGGAAACAGGAAGTAGAGCGCAAATTTTGTGAATGCACTTCCGCTTAGTGGGCTGTGCTTTCAACTCTCTCGCCACACACTCTCCCTCTCTCTCTCTCACTCTCCGCTCCTCTCATGTGTGTGTGCGTGTCCAGATACGACTTTTGTTATTTACAATGCAATGAAATGCGAAATGAACTATATCGAATATAGTATTCCACAATTTATATGCACTGCTTAACACAATTACACGATGTGCATTTTATAGCATACTTTCGAGCGCACGCATTGCACACAAACAAAGGCATCAATTAATCAACAAAATTGAATAAATGACGCATCGCTTAGCATTCAAAACTGTGCAAAAGCCTGATATATAGGCAATTATATAGAAATTTTTATTCATTTTTATCTATCAAATTGACTTTTCATTCACAGTTCAGTGTGCATGGAAGATTAACAATGTTTAAATATAATATAGTATTTGAATAAAATTTGTAGAGTTAAAATCAAATATTTTGGTATTACTACTATCTGAAGGATGTTAAAATTTGTCATATAAGAACCTGGAAAAGCGAGCGAGACCTCAAGGTGCCAAAACTCGCAGACAGAATTCGGTATTTGGCTAAAACAATACCTCATGAGACAAGATTCTCAGCCAGACATCGAGAGGGAACTTCGAGCGAGACCTCAAGGTGCCAAAAATTAAAGAAAGAATCCAAAAGGTAGCCTAAAAACGCCTCAAGAGACTAGATGCTCAGCCAAACTGCTTGGCTAAGGCTGGTCTAAGTACTCGACAGCCCAATGATCTGCACTATAACTAGAAGACCACAGAAGACTCAGACAACACCAACCTTAAGACCTTGTCTGGTGCGCGTCTTAGCTTAAACTCTATCAAATATCAGCTTAAACTTTATCTGTGTTAGTTACAGCCTCTAACTCTTTCTTTCCCTAAGCTATGTATTCAGTGTTCGTTATTTGCCACAGCCTCAATTAATTTCTTTTTAGACTAACAAATAAATACAAAATCAGTTGAAGAAGTACTTTATGTACAGCTGTGTTCAAAATAATAGCAGCGCACTTTTTGCTAACAAATTTGACTACATTTTACGCATGTTCATTCTTAAAGATCGAACACTAGTATATATTTTTATTAGAATAGAGTGTGGGGAAGAGGAAAACGAAAAAATCCCGTTGGAATTGCTTTGCTTTACCGTTTTTGTGATAATTTTGCGTAAGTATACAGAAATTTTGTTGTTCAAAATAATAGCAGCGCTTCATTTCAATATTCAAATAAAAATATACAAGTAAAAGTTGTTGATTTGTTGAAAGTAAGTTTAATTAATGAGTTAACTATTATTTACATAATAATATATATATATATATCAAACATTATTTCTATAATTTTAATGAGATATCTTAAGCTCGTTATAGGCTCATTAACTTAAAGGTAAATTCATTGCAGTCAGGGTCTTGACCCTAATTATAGAAACGCCTAAAGCTATAAAGCAACCACTCTCTCTCTCACTTGCCCTCTCGCCTTATTGCCCCCTCTCATAAATATATATAAAGTTTTTTTAGAGGCAACTGAAACTAATGCACGCCAATTTTCAATACAGAAAATCGAACTTTGAAGTGGGCGCCGACGCGACGCGCCCCATTTTAAGGGCTAGAGACACGGGGGGGCAGGACAGCGCACGGTTCTTATGGGGCATGATTGGACTTAACTTGCAGCGCGACGCGCGTCGGCTGCGGCTGCTGCTGCTGTTGCTGTTGCACATCGCGTGCTTGGCCAAAAACCACTTGAAACTATTATTGATGAACACGCGCGATGAACCGAGGGGCAGATTATGGGACAATGACAGCGAGTGGGTGGTGTGGGGGCTGACAGTGAGGCAGGAACAAAGGCCAGCTGACTGACAGCAGCAGCAGCTGTTGGCAGCATAGCTGCGCCAAGGGAGCCACTGAGGCCATTGAGTTGTCGCGGCAACGAATGCGTTTTGTGCGTGTTAAAGCGCACAGAAAATATGAAAATATAAGAAAATATAAAAAAAAAGGAGAAAAATATGAAAACGAAAACGAAAATGAAAAACGAACGCGGCTTGCTTAAAGGCGCAGAAGGAGCCAGCAGCACTTTACCACTTTTTATGCTTGGCGATAAATTAAAATTTTTATTAACATACTTTTCTGCTAGCAACGGCCGAGGCGCCACCCAAGCGCCGCCCACTCAACAAACGTCAGCTTGTCCAGCACTCGACGCACTCTATGCCTCTCTCTTTCACTCTTTCACTCTCTCTCTCTCTCTCTCTCTCTCTCTGGCATGGGAAATTCCTGTCCAAGCACTTTTTATGAGTTGAACAGCGCACGCAAAAAAAAACTGACCCCTAAGTACCACCCCCCCAGCCATCCCTGCACCCCCTCTCCACCCTCTCTCATCAGTCCATACAATTATAATTTGTTGACGCGTTCGCTAAGGCTTTCTGGAAAAAAAGAAAATAAATAAAAGTGCTTGCTCAGTGACAGAGTTTCAGGTCTGATAAGTTTTGCCGTCTTAAGCGCATTTTCGCAACGAGCTGAAAATGCAACGAGCCGCTTGGCCAGGCAAGGCACAACTATTATGGCCATGGCCCAAACGATTAACATTTTTTTCCCATTTTACATTAAATTATGCATACGAACTAGCCGATAAGGCGATCAAATATGCTTAGATTCAAATTGAAATCGAAGGCGAAAGTGAAAGCGAATAGAGATAAGTTGCAATAAGAAGCAAAAGTCATAGGAAAAGCATCAAATGTAATTCGACTTGGAGCTGCTTAAAGGTTAAATCAATTCAATTTGTGACAAGCTGATGGAAAACTGACAGTAACTTGAGCTAATTCTAAATGTCAAAGAAAAACTAAAATTTTATGAGCGTGAAGCGTAAGGAGAAGCGCAGTTGGCTATAAAAGTGAAAGTAGCTAAGAAACAAAGCAAAGAAAACGATTTTTAAGTGATAAACCAACAGGAAGGAGAAAAACAATAAGAAATGCATTGAGAAGCGTGAAGAGAGGCAATGAAAGCAAGCAGAAAATGTGAAGTTAAAGTTTCATTAAAATAGTAGTCGACTTAAGGGGAGCAATCGTAAGAAAAATGAGAATAAACAACAAGGAATGTTAGAAGAACTGCAGAGTATAAAAACGAAAAGAGATAAGCAACAAAACAAAGTAAGCATTTCAAGTACAAAACAAAGCAAGACAAGAAAAGCAATAACAAATGCATTGGCTTGCATATTGAGAAGCGCAGAGAGAAGTGCTGAATCAAAGAAAGCAAAGAGCTAATCACAGCAAAATGGGCAAAAACCAAGATCAGCCATCCATCAATTCCATTAATAAGGGAATGAGTGAACTGAAAAGCAGCAAGAAACGAAAGGATAAGCACAAATACAATCGAGAAGTTAATTCAGAAGAGAAGACAAAAACCAGGTGTTAAAAACCAAGCAAGATATCAAAACAAACATCTTTCTTAATAATTGGGCTTAAAAAGAATTTCATTATTAAATTATTTATAGCCTCGCTTCTCGTCCAACCCAAAAAGTATTACCAAAACAAATATTTCAAAGAATAAAAAATATATTTGATTTAAATACATATACATATATATTTATTTATATTTATTATTATTTATTTTTATTATTATTTGTTTTGAATATTATTTTTTTTAATATTTTTTTTATATTCTTATATTTATTTTTGCTATTTTTTTTTTTTAATTTTTATTTTTTATATTATTTATTTATTTTTCTTCTTATTTTTTGTATATATTTTTTATTTGATATACTTTTTTTGTAATATTTATTTTTCTTCTTATTTTTTGTATATATTTTTTATTTTATTAACTTTTTTTATATTCTTTAAATTTTATTTTAAATTTGTTTTTAATATTACATATTTTATTTATTTTTTATTCATTTATTTAGTTATTTCTATATAATAATTGACTAACATATAAATGCATTATATTTATCTATTTTTTTTTTTTATTTATTATTTTTATTATTATTTTTTTTTAATTTTTTTTCTCTCATATATATTGTTTTACTTTTTTATTTTATTTTTAATATTACTTATTTTATTTTGTTTATTTATTTATATAACTTTTTCTATATAATATTTGACTAACATATAAATGCATTATATTTATCTACAATATTTGTATTATTTATTATTTTAATTATTATTATTTTTTTATGATTTTTTTTTCTATTGTATATTGTTATTTTTATTGTTATTATTCATTCTTTTCTTATATTATTTATTTTTTATTATTAATTTTATTTATTATTTATTTTTATTTATTTATTTACATATTTCTATTATACTATTTACAGCTAAAACCCGCTTGGGAAACCATGGAAAACCCTAAGCCATCAATTCTATTTTCATTCTCAATTTTTCTGTGCGTGTAATTGAGCTGTTAAAAATGATTCAGCGGATTAAATAAACAAATTTATTTATTACGCAGATTACAAATTTCATTTCATTTCATTTTTTTTTCTGCATTGGCAATAAAAAATGCGGAATTAGTTGGCAAACAAAACAGCATTTGCTATTCAAATCGCCAGCTAACAATAATTTATTGTTGATTATTAAAAAATAGGAATTGCGCATTTAATTAAAAATTAATTGAAACATGTTTAATTCCGTGCGGCATTCAAACAAACTGAACAAACGACATCTAAAGCCCAGCGAATTGCAGTCGCCAAATTCAGCAAATAGCACGTAGTAAACACCTGTCTCCCCACCTGTAATACTCGTATGTTATGCAAATACTTTTCACTACTGTGAATGCCCTGAATGTGATTGTGAATGAGGAAAGTAATTCAATCATCTCTCGGCCAGCCAACACACAAATAAACAACAATCGAGCGCATCAATTCCAAATGTAATTCAATTAATTTTTTATATTTGTTACAAATCGAAAGAAAATAAATAACTTTATAAATGTAATCAAACTGAAAGGTTGTTGCCTCTGACATAACATAATATAGTTTTTTTTTTTTTTAGTAATCAAACAAGAGAAAACAAGAAAAAGAAGAAAATATGAAACTAATTGAGCAGCTATATGAGAAGCGCAGAGAGCAGATAAAAAGGCGAATTGACTCGATTTAACATGCAACAAAAATATATTTTTGTAGCAATAAACCAGGTGAAACAAGAGAATCAATATGAAACTCAGTGAGAAGCTTGATGAGAAGCGCAGAGAGCAGCTGAAAAACTGAAAAGCGGATAGACGCGACATAACGTGCAACAAAAATAGATTTTTGAAGTGATAAACCTTGAGAAATAAGAAAAGCAATATGAAACTCAGTGAGAAGGCTTATGAGAAGCGCAGAGAGCAGCGCAGAAGTTAAGCAGAATATGAATAGTTAAAGATTCATTAATCTTTTAACTTAAAAAAATATTTAAATATTTTTTAAATTGATTTAAAATACCCCACAGCTCGTATGGTGCATATACAGGGTATATGGGCAAAAAATATGAATATGTCTGTTTTGCGTACAAAATGTTTTTTAATTGAATTTCAGATAAAAGATATAAAAAATAATTCATATATATATGGCGTAATAATTGCCCGTGGGCGTGTCGCTGACAGCAACAAAAATGCATACAGAGATGTGCATATATGCATATATATGTTTATATATATATATATATATATATATAGTTGCATGTAGATCAGACAGTAAATGACATTGGAACAGACAACTCGCGCGCATTAACCGCAGATGCAGAAGGACAATGGAGTCCAGGTCTGGTCTGATATGTTCTGCCATGGTCTGTCCTGGCCTGGTCTGTCCTGGCCTATCCTGGCTCTAGGACTCGCTTCAATATTTATTGAAAGGCTGCGTGCGTGAGTAAATGACAATTTTATTGCGCAGCTCGCTCATTAAAAAATTTATAGACCCGACAGAATGGGCTAGCCTGGCGCTGAGGTTAATAATGGCTTCGCCACGACCTTTTAATCATCAACACAATTTCTGAACTGTTTATAGAATTTCTTTTTTTTTTTTTGCATTGTTTTGTTTTTATTGCTGCCTGCCTGGCTGGTCTTTAAATTGCTCGACGATTTATGGTGGACAACAGGAAATTGAAAATGCCATTAAATGCGGTTACACATGGACACTTTATAGCGGGTGGGGCCTGTACTTATGGTTAATATTACTCTACAGCGCATGAGACATTCACTTCGATTAAGTTGAACTTAATAATCAGTTTAATTGCGATATAAATCGTTCAGTGGGTGATAGATTAAGGAATTGAAACTATGAAAGTTTTAATCGAGAGTTTATATATAGAGTGTAATAATATTATATCTTATTACACTCTATTATATAAACTATATGGTATGTAAAATGTTATATATAGTACTAAACAAATATAGATCATTGTATAGAGCATTGTATAACTGTGTGTGGTTTTCTATTCAACTTGAATAGTAAACCTAATATGCAAGAAATATAATAGATATATATAAACAAATAAATATATAAATAATGTATAAATAAATATACATATATAGTTATATATGCTAAGGGATTAATCTTAGCTTATCGTCCAATTTGTCAATCATCTAGTTAAGTGAGTTTTCAATTTGCCAACACGTTTTTCTTCTTCTTATAGTTAATTGTGTTATATATTATAGTAGCTGAGTTCAACATTATTTTCAATCTATTTATAAGTTTTGGCTTTTTTAAGTCTACCAATTAAACTTCTCTTTTCTGCGAGGAATGCTTTTGTCTATCCATTAAAATAAAACAAAAAAAATTTAAATTCCAATTTATTACAAAAGGCATTATAAAATAACAATAAAAAATATAAAGATATCTAATAAAAATATTAACCAAAATTTGCTTAAAATAACATTGTATATAAAGAAGAAATAAAAATATATATCTAAAAATAATAAACACATATCATACCAATAAAATATATTTTTATATATCTAAAAGAATAGTAAACCAAATAATTTTTAAACATTTTCTATTCAACAGATATTTTGAAATTTTTTAAATTTAATTATGAAAAAAAATGGAAAAAGTTTTCGGAGCTAAGCCAGACTGACATTTAGATAAAATCCTAATTTTACTGCATAAATAGTAGAAGATACTATTAAAAAAAAAAACTATCTAGAATTTAAAAATATATATATTTGAAGACTAATTTTTAAATTCTAATGCACATAATATTTATGAATGTATTCGAAAAACTATACTCGAAACTTTTTTAATTGTTTCTCTTTTAAATTTTGCAGATAAAAATATATATATTTATAATATTTATTCATTTTGCATGTATATAAATAATATTTATTAATTTTAAATATATTTGAAATATTTTTTTAATATTAAAAATATTTATAAATAAGTATTATAAATACATTTAGTATTAAAAAAATATTTCAAATATATTTAAAATTAATAATTATTTTTTATTATTATTTTAAATATATATAAGGTGCTTGTCCCATTTTGTCCCATTTACTTAGTTCGAGCACCTTATATATATTTTTTTTAATACTAACTGTATTTATAATTTTTTTTTTTTTTTAATATATTTTAAAAATTTTAAAAATATATGTTTTATAATATTTATTTATTATAAATATATTTATAATATTTTTTAAATATTTGTATAATATATATTTTAATTTTAAATATATATTTAAAAGTTTCTTCCATTTCTAATGCGATTTCTGCGGTTGCATTAACAACTCCACATCGTAATATAATTAAAATGAAATGGTTTAAAAATTTCAGCATTCGCTTACCAGACAAAAGAGTTGAATAGTTTTTTGCTTCGCCCGTGAAGTAGACCCGTGAAGTGGAACACAAGGACGTAGAACGAGTTCTTTTCTTTTTTTTTTTGCTATCTCAATTTGCGTTAAGAGGTTGTGTGTATGTCGCGCGCCAAAAACTATGCAACACAAACTATGAATGTCTTCTGGTTGCGTTGTTGGCCGAGTGCCGCCGCCGATGTCAATGCCTGATGGCTGGTAATGTGATTAGTTGGCTCTGCCGTCGTCGCAAATGTATATATATGTGTGTGTGTGTGTGTTGTGAGTAAATTTTAATTTAATTATGTCGTCGTCGTCGTAGTCGTCGTGCACTCCTGTTATCCGCCTCGCTCTTCAGTTACGAAAAAACAGCTCAAAGCAAACGAGCGCAAACTGAAGACACGCACTAATAAACAAAGGCAACAATAACAGAAAAACAAAAGCCAGCAGCGGCCCGACAGCGGACAGCGGGCAATACCGTTAGCACAAGTCCAGTTGGCACAGACCAAAATAACCAAAAAGCGGGCGAGCGACCGAATGTCGAATGAATGGCGAATGAATGTGGAATGTATGGAGTGCCAAAACGAGATGCGAAATGCGAATGCGAATGCGAACGATGCAAAACGGAACCTCAGACCGTTTAGTTGAACGCTGACGCTGACGCTGGCTGCTCTGTCGCTATCGCTGTCTGTGGCTCTGCTTCTGGCGATGGCTGGCAATCGAATGCAACTGCTGCCGCTGCCTGCTACAAGCGACTGCTCGGCGGGCGTCTCTGTTGCATACGCTGGAGCGAGCTGTGCGAGGAACGTAACGGCAATGGAACACTCACGAGTCACTTTGCCTATTTTGAGTGCAACTTGCAGTGCTGAGTGTTCCGGAACGGGCTGGAAATTACTGAAACACACCAAGTGCACTCACACACCTGTGCTTGAGACGATGGGGTTGCAGCTGAGTGTGCGTGTCCGTGTATGTGTGTGTGTGTGGGTAATTTTATATTGACAAGAAAGCTAGACGAAAATTTAATTGAGTTTACGATACTTACTCCCTACTTAGAGCGCACACAATTCAATATTTGGCTCATTACTGTAAGGGTAGTTTGGCCGAGGGACTGTTACCCCCACTCACACACACACACACACACACACACACATGCCTTGTATTAAAAAGCCATAACATTCAAATTATTGCTTTTTCCAAACACCTATATACTACTGTGTGTACTTAGTCAGGGTAGCTGAACAAGCAATTTAAGCACGGAAGAACAAGAAATAAAATAGTTGAAGAACATGAAATTAGGTCCAACACAGCCCAAGCGATGTGGATGTCCATGTAACTGTTTCCTAATTAAAAGTATTAGCAATCCAGCTGATCACAAAAACATTTTGTAACTAAATTCAGGTGCTTAAGCCCGTAGATTAAGGTAAACAGAGAAGAGGAGAGAGGAGAGACGATAGAGATATCTGAATTAATTTAAGCTAAAAGGGTTTTCTTTGAAATCTATTTAAAAAGTAAATATTTTATATATGTATATATTATCTTTATACTAATATTGATTTGTGTTTTATCAGAATTATTTAAGGATTTTCTTATAAAATGCTAAATTTCAGCATAGACTTACCTGTGATAATATTTCCATGCTCCTTCTCTTAAGTTCAAAAATTTTAAATAGTTATGAAATCACTAGAAAAAGAATAACAAAAACCATTTAAATTTTTGGTTATTATTTAAAAGGAAAATAAAATCTTTGATAAAGACAAAGATGGGAGTAAGTGGTAGAAAAAATTATAAAGGTATTATGATAATTTGAAATGTAAAATAATCAACAGAAATTAGAGAGTTCTTTAAAACTAAGGAGGATAGTTATAAGAGTAGAAGAGAGAAAGAGACAGAGAAACAGAAAGAGAAGTAGAAGAATAAAGAGAGATAGAGCAATGAAAATAGAGTGAGAGAAGGAAAGAGAAAGCGAAAGCGGCAACTAGAGAGAGCGAGCGCAAGCTAAAGACCGAGAGGGAATGAGTGAGATATAGAGAAAGACATAGAGAAAGACAAATATAGAAGAATTGGAAGAGAAATAGATTTATTTTAATTCGTACTTTAAATTTTCATATAAAATATATTGTGCATTAGATAGATTCTATAACAATAAATAATAAAATAAAATATTAAAAATTAAGCATATTTTAAGAAATCAATGTGAAGAGTTTTTGAAATATCTTTAAAATATTTTTCTATTCCACATATTTATAATCAAGCAAATTTTATGAATTCAGTCACATAATGTAAAAAGTTTATAAAATATTTTTAAAATGTTTTTCTATTCCACATATTAATAATAAATGATCATTTTATATAGAAAATGTACAAAATATTAATATATAATATATTTAATATTCATATAGGCTTTTTTCCTCCCCTCATTTATAGGGTATATCGGATTCACGTTGTATTTACTTTACAAGCAGCAGAGTAGCATCGGCAGCAGTAGCACCAGCAACAGCAGCACCCATTATACCCACATCTTTCGATATGGCTGCCTGGCTGGTTGTCTGGATTGTATATCCTGGTCTTTGTGTGGCTTTCGCTGTGTGCCTGTCCACCTGGCTGTTGCACCTGTTCTACAATATATATACAAAATGTAATGATGCACCTGGTCGGATGCTAACGCTGCCGCATGTGGAAGGCAGTTTCGTGTGGCAGCAACGACAGGCGCCACAATAAAAGCGTTGCACGCACTGCAATATGCAACAGTTGCAAATACGCAAACAGAGCCAAAGAGCTGCGGTTGCACGGCTGCTCCCCCTCTGTCTGTCTGTGTGCGTGTGTGTGTGTGTATGTAAAGTAAGTCGTTGTGTAATCTATCCATGAAAGTCGCTTCCGTTTTGCATTTTGTATGCTTAACGCATCGTTTGGTCGCACAAATTGGGTTTTCACTGTTGTTGTTGGCGCTGTTTTTGTTGCATTTCACTCACAAAATAAAGTGCAGCGAAAATGTTGACGTTTACGCCGATTGGATATGCCTTTGACACAGCCACATATCAATTGTGCCAAAGGCATTCGCTTTCGCCCTTTCGCCCTTTGGCTTTAAGGCGGACAAACTGTTGCTTTGGCTTTGGCCAATTAAAAACTTTTGGCATTTCGTCTGTCTCGGCGGACGGACAGTCAATTTAATTACTCAAGTGGAATCAATGGATGAAACTGAAATTGAAAGTTGAAAGTGTCATCTCAGCTATAAGCCAAGATGCGAAAGTAGACCGAAAAAGATGGAGGAATACAGAGAAAAACCGATAGAGATACAGATAGAGATACTAATGGAGATAGATACAAATACAGATATAGATACAAGATAGGCGATACAGAGATACAAGATACAAGATACAAGACACAAGATACAAGACACAAGATACAAGATACAAGATACAAGATACAAGATACAAGATACAACATACAAGATACGAGATACAAGATACAAGATACAAGATACAAGATACAAGATACAAGATACGAGATACGAAACCCAGATACAAATATACAGATATTAAGACGCATACTTATAAAGATACAGATACATATCCATATACATTATATACATAATATGCTACAGTCCACACTGAGATACATTCATATCTTCCACTTTATAGATACTCGCCGCACAGCACACAAATTGCCACAGTATGCAATTTATGCTTGCTTTCGCAGCATGAGATGGGGGGATGAAGGGAGCCCGGGGCCTGCCTAATAGGATTGCGGCTGTAATTTTTGGGGTACTTGTGTTTTTGCAGTCTTGAAATGTGCTCCAAATTCGGGAGTTCATGCAACTAATGTTGGCCCACCCCGCCCCCAAACGCACTTTTCAAGCTAGCTGTGGCAATTCTTACAGCAATTCTAATGCTCTCTTAACTTTTAGGAATTTAATGGAAATTTGAAGTTAGCTGTTGTCAGTCATGTAGGAAATAATTGAAAACAATTTCTTGAATAATATAACTGTAATATAAGTAATTTAATTTTAATTTTTGGTATTTTTATTAATTATTTATAAGTTAATTATTTTAATTTTAATATTTAGTTATTTTAATAATTAATTTAATTTAATTAATCATTAAATATTTTATCTAAAAGATTGTTTCATTCTTCCTCATTTAATTTTGTAATTTTGTAATTTATGGTATTTATGGTATTTTTTATTATTTTTAAGATACCTTAAAAATTAAGAAGATAAAATAAAATTAATTAACTCAAATTAATATATGAATGGATCTCACAGAAAAAACTTCATATTTACAATGATTATATATAAATAAATTATAATAATATATTTTAATCTATAATTCCACAAATATAGCATTTAATATTTGAAATATTTAACCGCCAAGTTCCTTTTCAAACTAGCAAACAGTTTAACATGAGTGTAAATGTTAACATTTAGTGTGGCCACTAACCATACAACACATAGATGAGACAACTAGAACAAGCGTTTTCAACACACTAGCGGCGTAACTGACGGTCCCACACAAGCACGACTGAGCTTCGGTTGGGTTCGGTAAGCTTCAAGCAATGAACATATATATCTGCAAAGTCATTGCGCTGCGAGCGCTCAGCCGAAATGGTCAATCTATACACAAAGCCCTTCTACGCAACTATGTGTGCTTATTCCCTGATCTCCTCTCTCTGAAATATATTTATTCTCCGCTCTCTTCTCTCGCAAATATATTTGAATGCTCGCACCAGCAGCAACCCACAAAAATTGAAATTTGCTCGCTGAGGTCCAATGTCTTCTCTTGCGAGAGTAGAGTATACCAAATTGTAGAAAGCGTCTGCCATGCTCATGCAAAATGTTGACATTTTCATGATTATTTGTTGAAAGGGTATGAAACCGTTGAGGCGCATAACGAATATGTTTTCGCGACGAGCGTGCACACACACTTACAGTCACTTACCGCTACAGTTGCTCACATGTATGAGCATTTGTGTGCCTGTATGCGAATTTGAAGCTGCTTGTAGAAATTGTCAAGGGTGTCGCGCGATTCAGTAGTTTGGTAATTTTGTATGGTTTGAATTGTAGAGTGACTGTCAAATGAGCTTTTATGGTCCGCAGCATTAATTTTGGCTTAGTTTGGTGCATCCTGACAGCTGTGAATAGATATGAATTACCTGACGCACTTAAATGTTTTATAGCCTATTAACCGATATATTTCACAGAATTAAATAAACTTTTTAGTTAGAGCACTGCTATGATTTTTTCGATTTGAAAATATTTATGGCCCAATGTTACTATAGTAATTAATTTATTAATAATAAATTGATTAATATATAGCTGTAAGTATTTATTAATGCATATACATACAATATGTGTGAAGTGGATTTGGATGTCGACAAGATCGATCAAAACCCAAAATGTTTCTACAGGCAGGCAAATGCTCATACATGTGAGCAAGGGACTGTTAGTGTGTGTGCATGCTCGTCGCGAAAACATATTCGTTATGCGCCTCAACGGTTTCATACCCTTTCAACAAATAATCATGAAAATGTCAACATTTTGCATGAGCATGGCAGACGCTTTCTACAATTTGGTATACTCTACTCTCGCAAGAGAAGACATTGGACCTCAGCGAGCAAATTTCAATTTTTGTGGGTTGCTGCTGGTGCGAGCATTCAAATATATTTGCGAGAGAAGAGAGCGGAGAATAAATATATTTCAGAGAGAGGAGATCAGGGAATAAGCACACATAGTTGCGTAGAAGGGCTTTGTGTATAGATTGACCATTTCGGCTGAGCGCTCGCAGCGCAATGACTTTGCAGATATATATGTTCATTGCTTGAAGCTTACCGAACCCAACCGAAGCTCAGTCGTGCTTGTGTGGGACCGTCAGTTACGCCGCTAGTGTGTTGAAAACGCTTGTTCTAGTTGTCTCATCTATGTGTTGTATGGTTAGTGGTGTGGCGCACAAAGAGCGCAGCATTAACAGCGGCAGCGATCATAAGACAAGTAAAGGTGCTTGGAGAAAGTCAAATTAAAATATAAGAGTACGCAGTTCAGCAGCAGCGCTAGAGCAGCAATAAACAGAAAAATATACTCTCACACACACATATTTAATTTATACAAGAGAAACAAATAAAAAGAGGTACTATTCCACTCTTAAGGCTAATTTTCTACTCCCTCTTTCGCGGCAACATACAACACTGTGAAACTACTCAAGCGGCACTGTTAAATTTAACAGAGCTGCTGCGACGACTGCTATCGAATATAGTATCGATACTTCAATGCTATTAAGCTATCGAAGCCAGCTGTACAGACGAGGCGGAAAAACTCAAAAGAAACAGCTAAAATTGAGAGAGAGACGCTTGCTTTTTGCGCCACGCACAGAAAAACGCAAAAATCAAAATAATTATATATTTTTAATTAGACAAATATTTGGAAATAGAAAACAGAAACGCTGCAACTATGCCGCGCACAAAGATAACAAAGAACTCAAAGCGGAACCGCGAGGCCGCCAATCGCGAGGAGAAAATCCGCATCTTCGAATTAAAAATGGATTCCGTGCTGATGAGCATCGACGATCTGGAGCAGCGCTACAATGCGATGGTCGAGACGCAGCTGCAGGGCGTCACGCTGCGACTGCAGACGGAGCTGCGCGAGATGAAAATGAGCGATTTTCTCGAAATTTTGCCCAACTTGGAGCACTTCGGGGACTTCAAGGCGAGCGACCAGACGCAGCATTTGGGCTCGCTGTCGATGTACAGCAATACAACAAATGGCGGCGGCGGCGTCGGCAGCGGCAGCAACAGCAACTGCGCAGCTGTAACAGCAGCTACGAGCAGCAGGAATGATGAAGGTAATTATTATTTTTTTCATTAATGGGAAATAAGGTTATAATGGTTTTGTTGAAATGTATGTAACAGGCAGAAGGAGGCGTGGCAGATCGCATAAAGTTTATATATTCTTAAGCAGTGCGACGAACTGAGTCGATTTAGCTATGTCCGTCTGTCTGTCCTTATGTTTGAACGCGTCGATCTCAGAAACTATAAGAGCTAGAAAAATTTTGTATGTAGGTCCGTACATAGCACACGCAGATCAAGTTTGTTTCAAAAAATCTAAAAATATTCCCGTTTTAATGTTATCTGTTAAAAACGCTAACGAAATTCAGTTATTAAATTATAACTCGTACATCTTGGAAGCTAGAGTCTCAAAATTTTGCATTTAGTTTCATGGTAACTTTATACAATTTTGATTTTTATTATATTTTGGATAACACGCCCCCTTCGCGACGAATTTTCAATAAACGTATTTCAAATACGAGAGATTTGTGCTTTGGCACATAGATACCTATAAATGACATTATTACGCTCTAAAAGTTTGATTAGGAAAGCCTATCTACATTAAACATATAATTTTCCCGTACACATAATATCGGCTCTTCCCATTGGTCAGGGTATCTCCTAGTCGGCTATCCACGACTAGAGCTTTCTTAATTGTTTTTTAATTTTCTATCTGCTTGGTGGCGCGTGCTCTTCTAATACTGCTCTAATCTTCTGCTAATGCTAACAATTCTCTCATCATTTCCATCACACACACACACACATATGCACACCTGCACACACACACATGCAATCCCCCATCACAATTGCCGCTGCATACTCTATTCAGGCTACCTTACAGAGGACAGCAGTTTGGGCGGCGGCACCGTCAGCAGCACCAGCGCCAGCACCTTGTCCGCCTACACCGGCTCCATGCTACGCTCGGCCAAGGCCATGCGCACACCTGGCCCGCTGCATTCGGCGCGTGCGCGTCGCGAGCGTCGCAGTCGCTCGGCCTGTGGCAGCGTCTTGCCCAAGCTGCTGCAAGCCAACACAAGCACAGTCCTAGCTAGCAGCAGCAGCAGCAGCAAGTCGAATGCCCATCGCACCTCGCGCAGCAAAATGCGCACGCCCATGGCCACGCGGCCCAAGGCCATCAGCGCGGATCGCACGCCGCGCATGCAGCACAAGCGCAACACCTCGCCCAGCACGCCGCCCATGGCCTTTCTGCGCTGGCCCAAGCCCGGCGAGGTGGCGCTCTCCAAATACGGCAGTCCCATTGTGGCTCAGGTGTAAGTAGTGTCACCTGCTCCACTGTCCTGATTCAACTAAATATATATATATATATATCCCCTACAGCATGCCCGACAAATTTGCCAATGTGAATATACCCATACGCAACGGCGTATTATCGCTGCGGCCCAAGAAGCTGGCCGAGGTCAAATCGGAGCTGCTGGAGAATCTGGATGAGGACACCTTGAATCAAATCCGTACATTGCACGAAAGCCTGCAATTGATTGTGAATACGGCCAACAAGGCTGGCTTGAAATAGCCCAACATCGACTCCTATCTATCTATATAAACACTATCCAAATTACATATACATATATGTTCGCTTACCATATATATATATACAAATACGTATTTTATGTTCGTTTAGTTTCGTTAAGTTCAGTTCCCATATTTCAATCTTTTTTTAAAGTGTATTTAAAAATTAAGTTTGTCTCGAGTTAATAAAAAATTTCAATGTTCAAACGCAGCTGGCGTAGCATCCCAAATCTCAAATTCAAATCAAGGTGAGAAATTGTTTCCAACAGGATGCCCCGCACCAAGATAACCAAACGCAATCGCCAGCAGCTGCGCGAGGAGGCCGAACGCGAAGATCAGCTGCGTCTGGCCCAAATGAAGCTGGAGTCGGCGCTGGAGAAGATCGATGAGCTGGGCAAGCGCAGCATGCAGCAGGTGCACAATCAGCTGCAGCTCATCCTGGCGCGCACGCATCAGAAGGTGCTACAAATGAAATGGAGCGACTTTCTGCAGCTCAAACTCGAGCACTTTGAGGACTATCGCTGGCTGGGTGAGCAGCTGAGCTAAACTCAAATATCTTTAGCTCTCTTTAAGTTTCTCTTCCCTTTACAGCACCTGCGCCCAAAGCGCGCAGTCAGTCCAGCACACGCTGCAGCCGTTTGCGCACACCTCAGTCACAGCAAACGCCCAAGCCACGCCCTCAAATTCAGTCCGTAGATCGCGCTGTGCTGCGTCGCGCCGAGCTGCCCACTATGGCGCTGCTGCGCTGGCCCAAACCAGGCGAGCTGGCGCTCTCCACCAGCGGCAGTCCGCTCGCCGTGCAGACGTGAGACTGAGACTAAGACACTCTCATATCCCCGTTATCTTCACTCCACTCACCTGCCGTCACTCTTAGTTTTCCAGATCGCTGTGCCAATGTTCATATACCCACCAAGGCGGGCGTGCTCAAGCTCAAGCCGCAAAAGTTGTCCGAGGTAAAGCGTGAGGTGCTCAAGCAGCTGGACTCCACGACGCTGAATCAAATCAAAACACTCAACTCCAATTTGCACCTGATTGTGGACATGGCCAACAAGCTGGGCAAATTCTAAGCCAAATTCCTAAACTTATTTCATTAATATTTTATTTAGTCTTTTTCATTTTCTCATTTTCAATGTTTTTGTTTTTGTTTTTTTGTTGTCAAACATTAAGTGTACGTGTGTTGTTGTTGTTGTTGTGGTTGCCTGTGTTGTTGTTGCAATTTCATTGTATATTTAATTTATAATTAATAAATTTAAGTATTCATAGATTTGTAAGTACAAACATAAACGTAGCGCACATAATATTAATTTTTTAGTATTTTCTTTTCTGTTGTTTTTTGTTTTTCATGTAAATTCATTTTGTTTTGAATTTTGTAAATTCCAAAATTTATCATTTACACATGTACAATTATTTATTAATTAATTAAATTACTTAAAAAATTAATGCCGTTAAGTTTAGATTTTTTTTTGTATATTTTTTTTTTACCTTTTTGCATAACAAATTGTTTTTTTTTTTGTTTTTCATAATTATATTTTCTATATAATATGCAACTGTGTGTGTTGGTGTATGTGAGAGGTTGTATATATATATATATGTGTGTATGTATGTGTGTGTGTGTGTGTGTGTGTTTAGTACATAGAAATACAATACATAGCAAAAAGGTACATAGACTTATATAAAATATGTCTGAATTATTATTACAATAATAGTTTTTTTTGTTGTTTTATTTTTTTTTTTTTATTAGAGCGTGTGATTGAGAGAGAAAAAGACAACATATAAACAGTGACAAGAGACAGGTGACAGGTGACAGGTGAACGAACAGTGACAAGTGACAATAACACAAATATAACATTTAACAGCTAATGTGGCTTGCATTTGGTTTATAACTTTATATGAAAAAAAATTATTTAAAAAAAAATATAATAATTATATATATATATTTATGTGCCTAACAGCTTAATACTTAGTATATATATAGAGATGCATATGTAGATGATTTGAACTGAAGTTTGCTCGAAATTAAAACTGATTTCATTTCCATGTTTATGTATATATATATATATATACGCTCCCTAACCAATGTCTAGCGAAAAAACTAACCTAACGTAAATCAGTTAACTTCAACTCTAACTAACGCTAAGCCCAAACTGTCTGCTCCGAACTATATATATATATATTCATATATATATATATTCATATATATACATATATATTTCCTTATTTTTTCCAGTTTTTCCATTTTCATTAATCTTTCTTTTAACACAGCCAATCAACAATTAGATCCTCCCAGCTTTTCCGTTACAAAAATCCTTATCAGCAGAAATAATAAATATGAATTAATTAATTCAATTGCAGGTGTGCTGCGCTACCTTGCCTAAGTATTCCAGTGTGTGTGTGTCTATGTGTGTGTGAGAGTTTATAATGTTGTTAGCTTTGTATATAAATTTCTAAACTTGTATTTGCGGTTAATTCATGAATTTCTTTCGCTTGTTTTATACAAAATTGTGCTATAATTTGTTTTTCTTTTTTTTTCATTTGTTAATAACTATTTAGGCTGTTGTTTTAGAATTCGTTATAACGTTGTTTAAATGCTAATTTTTATTTTATATATATATATATTTGTTTGCTTTGTATTAGTTGTTGTTGTTTTTTGGGCACTACTTATTACGGTTCAGGGCTTCATTTTGTAATTATAATAAATAGTTTTTACTTTTATATATATATATTTTTTGTCTTTTAACAATTTGTGGTTGTTTGTTGTTGTTGTTGTAGGCTGATGCACGGGTACAGGGCGTTGCATTTTGTATTTGTTTTTATTTAATAATTATATATATATTTTTTTTATTTTGGTACAAATTTATGGTACTAGGTTGCGAAAAAGAGAGAATAAAACTATATATATATACAGTTCTAAAAGGAAAATATATATAGTATAAATTAAATGGAATTGTTAAAAAGTCGAATGCATATTTACAATTAATTTAATTAACTTAACTTATTTATAGATGTGCTTGTAACTTATTTAAATATATATTTATATATATATATATAGTTATGTATCAAAATGGAAATTGTGAAACTTTTATCTTTTTTTTCTTGCTGTATAATTCGTAGCTAGCTTTAGGTGTGTTTTTAATATATATATATTTATGAAATTAATTTTTGTTATGCATATGAAAATGTTGTTTTTTTTTTCTTTTTTTGTAAATATTTTTTTGCTCAATATATATTTATTTATATATATATATGTATAACTATTTTAGTACTTTTAATATATATATATAATTTTGTATGCTTATAAATTAATTAATTTCATTAAATGCTTAAATTCATTAATGCACTTTATATGTACTTTTTGTGTGTGTGTATGTGTGTGAAATTTGCTATAATCATTTGCCAAGTCACTTAACTATATAAATATATATATGTATGTATATATACGTACGCAATTAAACCTAACTTGCATTATTCAAACCTATACTAAATGCAGTATACTTGTGTATATATATTATATATATATATATATATATATCTATTTCTTCTTACTCTGTTTGAGGTCTTATGCGAGTTGAAATTAAAAATCTTAGATGCAAACCAAGCAATAATCTATTTGTAATACCCTTGCGTAAAGTATTGGATAATCTGCCCATAAACTAGACACCAAAAACATCCATCAATAGAGAAGTTCCATAGAGTTTTGTGGATTAAATTTTTCAAGTAAGATTTAGACATTGGAATAAAATACTTAACTTAATTGAATTCAATAACAGCAAGGGTATTATACACACATATCCATATATCTATATATCTAGCACGTTCTATACTTCCATATAGCCTCTTAAAATAACTCAAATTTAACTAATTATTCACTTAACTTAAAATTATGCCATATGTGAAATTTTTAATAAATATATATTAAATATATGTACAAATAATTATATTAATATTATTTTAATAATTTTTACTTGTTTTTCAATCATTTATTTATGTATATAAATTTGTATGTTTATTATAGGTTTTCCATTTTTTTGAACTTAACGAGAGGTATTTCTATTTTCCCAAGTGTTTAATATCGCCTTTTGTGTATACACATTTTTCCCTTTTTATTTTGTTAATTTATTTAATTTTGTATTACTTATCGTTGTTGTTGTTGTTCTAGTTGTTGTTTTCTCAGCATCATAATTTGTTAAGTGAAAACAATAAAAATAAATATAAATAAATGCACACTTACCATTTGTTGTTTGTTTTTTATTTTTATATAGATTGTATATAAATTTTTATTTAGGATTTGTTGCATTTTAAACATATTTAATAAAATTAAAAAAAACTATATTTAATATAATATTTTTATATATGTATAATTTTGTATAGCTTTTTTTGTTGTTGTTGTTTTAAAATAATGTTTATAACGATTGAACCCAACTACAGTTTACATTTTACAGTTTACAGAAGAAAATCAAAAATCAATAATAAAAATAATTATACAATAAAAAATTGAGAAGCTAACAACGTTCTCGCGCAATAAAGTTGTATAAATTGTGATATGCTACATAATATGTAAAGAATATGATAATAATAATAATAATAATAATAATAATATATAATATATGTAAAGAAATATTGTATGTTATCGTTAAAACGTTTCGTTACAAATTAGTTTAAACAAAAACCTGTAAAATAGCCTTCACATTGAATCGACACGACGACTTTTGTGCAGTGTGCGCGCGCGCTCTTCTAACTGCTTGTTAAAAAATACAAATTAATTAATTAATTAACTAAATTACAATTTCGTAAATAATATATATATATATATATATACAATATAGTGAAAAAATATATGTACAATTACAGTTAAACAATTAGAGTGCAGCTCGAAATCAAATAGCATAACAAATATACAAATACATACATATAACTAAATGAATTTTAAAAAATTTTTAAAAATTTGATTTATATTGCCAAATAATTGTTGTTCATCAAAGAAATGATATCGGGCGTATGCATTGAAAAACATTTGGAAAATAGAATAGAACAAAAATCGTATAGAATGTTGTCTGGCTTGGACAGGGGGTTCTATAGCAACAAATATAAGCAACATTAGTATATTTAAAGATTTAACAAATTATCACACTGAAAAAAATTCAACACTAATTTTAAATATAAGTATACAAATATATATATATATTTATGAATATATATATGTGTGTGTATACATATGTATAAATGTGTGTGTTATATGCTTAAATAGTTCGTTCAAATTGTATACTTTTTATCATTTTTTGTTGTTTGTTTGTTAAATATTTTAGTTAATCGTAACACTAATGCCATTATAATTTAAAGCCGATCTCACTTGTATTGTATATATATATATATATACATATACATATATATATGTATAATTATATATATCTTTAGTGTTATACTTATATCCATAATAAACAACAGCTTGAAACGTTGCGCCATGCAGTTATCTATATATATATAAATATATATGCATGCACATATATATATATAAATATATATGCATGCACATATATATATATATATATATACATATATATATATATATGTTTTTTGTATATATAGCATCTTAGCCTACACTTTATGTTTAAACGTAATAAATATGTTTTTTTTTTGTGTTTTTTTCTCTTTCTCTTGTATAATTTTTAGCAGCTTTTCAAAATATTTAACTATAGCTTGTTATTTTTTTTTATACATAATTTTTGTTGTTGTTAATTTTCCTTTTTTAGACGAGGTTCCCATTTTTGTTTTTTGTTTTGTTTTTTATGCATTACAATTAATATTTGCTAGTATTAATAATAAATATATATTTAAATATATTTTAACGTTTTGGCTTATCGTATAGTGCAGCTAATATATAATTTAAATTTAACATTTACACATTCCTAGACGTTCGTTCGCTTTTGTTTAAACTTTTCTGCAAGCCTTGTGAAATGCTGCGACTTTCATTTAATTTAATTTAATTTGTTTAATTGTTTTTTTTTTTTAATTTTCTTTTTTTAAAGGAGAGCCTTAAATGCGTTTGAAGAACATAAATTGTTGCTGTTGTTGTTGTTTGTTGTTTAGAAGTTGCTGTTGTTGTTGTTGTTGTTTGTTGTTCTTGAGTCCTTGAATTGTGGTTCAGGCGCCTTAGGGTCACCTCGATGCGCTGCTGGTGAAGAAGTCCGCTGTGGGGCAAGTTGAAGAAGGAAACTCAATTGAAATATGGAACAAGATTATATATATATTTCAATCCTCTACTCACGCGTGTCGAAGCTAAAGCCCAGCGTTGGATCGGGCGGCGTGTTAAGCATTGGATTACCGCTGCTGCCGCTGCCTGTGGGCGTGGCATTGCCCATGGAATTTGTACTATTGCCGCTGCCGCCACCGCCTCCAATCATTGGTCCCTGCTGCAACGGACTCTGCGGCGTCTGCCCACGCTGTGCCACGCCCGCACCGCCTACGCCCACACCCACACCGCCACCCGTCGCAGCTGCCGCTGCCTGATGAGCGCGCACGCTGACAACGGCGCGCAGCTCCTGCTTGACAAAGTCCGAATTGACATTGCCACCAGCCACGCCTCCACCGCCGCCGCCACCGCCTCCATTGCCAGCTGCAAGAATTGAAGAGATATAAAGAATTAGATTGGATTTATCGTAGGCACAGCCAATGCGCATATCTGGACCCACAACAAAAAAGATTTTTAGTCACAATTATTGTTGAACTTAACTAGACATAGAACATAAATAAATACACAACAGACAACAGAATACAACATATATATATATAGATAGAACATAAATGTTATACATCAAATATAAATAATAAATATAAAATCATATCAAATAATATGCGAGACACTTAAATGTGAAGACTGTTTTGGTTCAGGGTGTGAGGCTGGGAGTTAGGGTTGCAAATAGGGCTTGTATAGATATATATATATATATATATATAGTATATATGTAAATATATATATATACTATTTGCTTAGATTATTTAAAATTGAACAGAAAATTTTAAATATTTATGAGTAATTCAGTTGAGCTATATCTTATATGTATTCTATAATATTGTGAATGCTTTGATAACTTCGAATTTATTTTTTTATTGAGTTAAAATTTTTTAAAATACTAAACTATTTTGATATATACTTTTATTTTTAAATTGTGAATGGTTTAATGACTTTTAATTTATTATTAATTTTTTATTAAATTAAAATTTTATATTTAATTGTTTGTTTTTTTATTAAATTGAAATTTAAAATTAAAAACAAAAATTATTGATGTGTCTAGACTTTGATTTTATTATTTTTTTTTATTGAATAAAAATTTTAAATTTCTGATATAAATTTTTTTAAATTAAAAAAAAAATTAAGCTATTTTTGAGCAATTTTTTTCAAGATTTAATAATTTCTAATTATTTGTTTTTTTTTAATTAAAATTAAAAATTAAAAAAAAATTAATGAAAGTATCCACGTTTTCATAAAATAAATAAATAAATAAAATAAATATTTGTATTTATATATTATATATATATAAATATATTGTATATGCTTATATATTTTATATATACTTATAAATTTTATATATGTTTATATATTATATATATATTTAAATATATTATATATACATATATTTTTTTCTTTGTTAAATTCAAATATTTGTTTATTTTAATTTCAATTTAAATAAAAAATATATAATTAAATAAAAATTTGTATTAAATACTAGATCTTACAAAATATTCCTAAATAAATAATTAAATATTCCAATCATTAATATTTTTTTACATTTTTTTTTTTTTAATTTTAAAGCATTCTTAAATTTTGTTGCTCAACTGATTCGCTCATATATAAATATAATAAATAAAAACCAATATTAAAACTAAACATGAACAATTCATATATATAAATATAAATATATAAATACATACTTTCCCCATTGATCATAGTTTTTTTATATACTTTCGACTTGGTTTTTGGGTTTCTTTGGCTATGTCTAAAGTCTTTACACGGAGGGTTAATATAGTGGGGTGCAGCGCCTAAGACTAACCGTTAAATATATATACAAATATATGCCTAGGTTATATACAGAGATCATTTATATATATATAAATGTGTGTGTGTGTGTGTGTGTGTGTAGCACAGTTATACAAATACACGTAAATGTGGTTAGGCAAGAGAGTAGATGTGTGGTGTTCGAGGGGGGCCCAAGGATATTTTTCATGTTTTTCTTTTTAGTTTCTTTTTTTTTATGTACAAAAATGTGTGTATGTATGTGAGTGTATGCGTGTGTGAGTGTGTGTGTGTGTGTGTGTGTGGATCGTTGATCGAGTGCTTTTGGGGTTCGCTTATTTATATACACAATGATTAGCTCCAATTTCGTATTATATATATATACATATAGATTTTTTTTGTTCATATGTATGCATGACATGTGATTACAGCGAGCGAGCGAGCGAGCAGAGCGAGATATATATATATTGATAGAGTGTGTGTGAGAGAGAGAGAGAGAGTTCAAGTGTGAGCACTCGGCTTACCGGTCTGCGCTCGACCATAGAAATCATTCGCCTGCTGCGCCTGACCGTAGGCAGCGAGCGCTGCATAACCACCGCCGCCAACGCCACCGCCGCCGCCACCACCCAGCCCAATGATGCCGTTGCCACCGCCACTGCCCATTCCGCCCACGCCCATCATGGCCGGATGGGGGGACATGCTCAATCCGTTCATCAGCTGTTGCTGCTGCTGTTGTTGTTGCTGCTGGTGTTGGTGTTGCTGCTGTTGCTGTTGACTAGCGGCGGCAGCACCATTATCATTGTGGTTGTTGTGGTTGCTGTTGTTGTTGTTGCCACTGTTGTTGCTGTTGTTGTTGTGGTTGTTGCCTGGCGACAAACCGAAACGCGTTGAGCCTGTTTCGGTTAAGCGTTTGATTTGTTTGGCTTTGGTTAAAAACTAGTCAAATATTAACAATGTGTGTGTGTGTGTGTATGTGAAACGGTGTTGGTATGCGTGTGTGTGTGTTTGTGGTGTGAAGCTCTTTATGTATTGATATTTAGTACAGTAATTAGGGCAAGCGGCATTTTGTGAACTGGTTCACGCTGCATTGTGATCTAAATTGTTGTGATTTGGACGCGTCATAAGATTACAATTTGATAGAGCTGGAACTAGTTCGTTTTGCATGTGGAACTAGTTCGTGTTTCCAGTGGAACTAGTTCATTTCAATTATTGATATTTTTTTACTTTTACAAGTGTATTGAGTTGTGTGTGTTTTTGGAACTAGTTTTTTTTTAAACTTATAGTATGTGAACTAGTTCATTTTATATGATTACATTTTTAAACTCATTTTGAACTACTTGTGTGAAAGTATTTATATATTTTTTTTACTAATTATGATTCAGTTGGAACTAGTTCCAGCAATATTTGGAACTGGTTCCAAAGCTGCGTACATTTTTCAATTTTTAATAACTTTTTAATAAATTAAGAAAAATAAAACAGTTTTGAACTAGTTCCGGCAGTGAACTAGAGCTTTGTGTCTGTGTCTTATAAACATTTGGAACCTTTGATGCTTTTGTGCCTATCAGAAATGAACTAGTTGACATTGACTAGTTCCGCCTACAGTTGGATGGAAAAACCTTTCTTTCAACTAAATTTTCATTTGGGTACACTTCAGGGGCACAGGGTGGAGATCAGCTAAGACTAAACCTATGTACGTCTTGCAGACGAGCCTCGTCTGCCGCGCAGACTCCGGCACAGGACACGCTCCTCCGGCACACGACGTGCTTCACTCACCTGGCAAATGCTGTGTGGCTTGTGGCACGCTGCCCTGTCGCTGGAGGCGCTGCAACTGCTGTTGCTGGAACGCATTGGCCGCCGCGCTGTTGCCGTAGGGCGATTGTGGGCCGCCGCCAAAGTTTAGACCCACGCCCGGACCACTGCTGCCATCGGACGTGCTTGCACCGCCGCCACCCTGAGCCTGGAAGGAGTTTTGCCGCTGCAATGCCGCCGCCGCCGCTGCCGCTGCATTGCTGCCAACGGGCCCAACGGCGCCGGGCGAGTTGAGGCCGCGTCGCTGCTGGCTCTGCTGCTGCTGTTGCTGCTGCTGCTGCTGATACTGACGCGCAGGATAGTTGCTCTGCATATCACGAAAGGACATTAGTGGTGCTTCATTGGGCAGTGCGAATTCTTTGCTACTCACCTGCAGCTGCGCAATGAGCAAGGGATTATTGTGCTGCTGCAGTGAGCGTCCAGCATTGCCGGCTGGCAGCGGTCCACCCGGTCCGCCAACAGCACCACCGCCAGCACCGCCGGGCCCAGCGTTGCCACCAGCCGAGGGCCATTGCTGTGGACTGTTCTGCATGCCAGGCGACTGCAGGCCGGAGCCACTGCCAAACGGCGTATTAGAACGTCCACCATCACCAGCCTGCTGCTGCTGTTGCTGTTGCTGCTGCTGCTGCTGCTGTTGCAGGTAGGCCAACTGTTGCTGCTGCTG
Source organism: Drosophila nigricruria (assembly GCA_037075265.1). Lineage (NCBI taxonomy): Eukaryota > Metazoa > Arthropoda > Insecta > Diptera > Drosophilidae > Drosophila > Drosophila nigricruria. The sequence continues at coordinate 6,541,132 of JBAMCI010000196.1, read as the reverse complement.
CGTTGTCTGTTGCTGCTGTGGCGACAAACGCTGCGCATTTTGAGCAAACTGCGCCGCATAGACTGCAAGGCATAGAAAGGTATTAGTATTGAGAATGCTTAGATCTTGGCGAATTCCAACCTTGATTTGGCTGCGGACTGTAGGGTGCACTGCGTCCCGGGCTGAGCTGCTGCTGCATTAAAGTCTGTGCAAAGTTTGGACTCAGTTGAGCATCCGCTGGCAGATTGGTGCGGGAGAGCGACACATTGGGCGCCACCGTGGTGTTTAGCAATGAGCCAATGTTATTGATGCCTGCATTGATGCCAGCTGCAAGGAAGACGAAAAGATGATTAAATATAATTCAAGTTTAAACCTTTCAAATTAAAAACGAATTTCGTTCTACTCACTAGCATTTTCGGGCACCAGCAGCTGTTGGTTCTGCTGCTGCTGCAGCAGTCGCTCCTTTTGCTGCTGCTGGCGCATGTTGCGCATCTGCTGATTGGGCAGCACAACGCCGCCGCCGGGCGTGGCCACTGCATTCATGGGCCCGCGACCACGCACCGAGTACATGGGCGGCGGACGTTGAAAGCCCTGATTGCGCATTGTCTCCAATAGCTGTTGCTGACGCAGCAAATGCTGCTGTTGCTGTTGTTGGGTTTGCTGCTGTGGCTGATGTTGCTGTTGCTGTTGTTGTTGTTGTTGTTGCTGCTGCTGCTGTTGTTGCTGCTGTTGATGCAGCACCAGCATGCTGGGATAGGCAGGCGGCTGCAAATGTTGCTGACGTTGTTGTTGCTGCTGCTGCTGCTGCTGTTGTTGTTGCTGCTGTTGCTGTTGTTGCGGCAAGAGCAAATGTTGCTGTTGCTGCTGTGACATGAGCAAATGCTTGTTGATGACGCCAAAGTTGGCTATTTCCACATCAGCGAGCATCAACGACTTTTGTATATCGCTAATGGCCGAAGCCTCTGAGGGAGCCGTGGGCACAATCGGCCTATCATCCATATCGTCCATAGCATCCATAACGCTGTCCAGCAGCTTGGACAGCTCCGGATCGGGTAATGAGGTAGTTGCTGTGGTCGCCAGTTGCTGCTGCAGCTGCTGTTGCTGTTGTTGCTGCTGCTGCTGCTGTTGCTGCTGCTGGTATGCCAGCTGCTGTTGCTGCTGCTGGCTGAGGTAGACATCGTTTTGCTGTGGTGTTGACTGTTGCTGCTGATGTTGTAGGTGGTGTTGCTGCTGTTGTTGTTGTTGCTGTTGCTGCTGCTGTTGTTGCTGCTGCTGTTGTTGCTGTTGTTGTTGTTGTTGCTGCTGCTGTTGTTGCTGCTGCTGTTGTTGCTGCTGATGTTGCTGTTGCTGCTGTAGCTGCTGTTGCTTGCGCACTCGACTATTGGCTGCTGCAGCTTTAGGTCCCGTGCTGCCAGCGCTAATTAGATTGCCCGGCGCAGCGAGCGAACTACTCACGTTGTTCACCGTGGAGCTTGTGATGTCCGGCAACGTTTTCACCTGCAACGGCTGTTCCGGATTCGGTGCCTTGGGCAACTTTGGCGGATTCTGCAGCAATTTCGCAAGCATTTTGTTTTGACTGCACAGCTTGCTGGGTTTGTCCTCGGAGCGCTTGGCCGAGATGTCGTCGTCGGGCTCGTTGAGCGAACGCTTACGGCTCATCGCCGGATCACTTTGGATTTTGAGCATGCGCTTGAGATCCTCGTTGCTCATAGTGCCGCCACTGCCGGCACCGCTGCCGCCGAGCATGCCATGCCCGCTGCCATGGCTTCCACCATCGTCCTTCTGCAGCTGACGCATCAGTTCACTTTGGCGCGCATTGTTGAGCACGCCGGAACCGCCGGAGCCACCCGTGCCACTGCTGCCATCGTCCTCTTCGCTCTTCTCGTTCAACAGCTGCAATAAAGACGACAATTAGTCATGTGATAAATTCAGTAAATGATAATATTTGGACTCACCTTGAGCAACATGGGATTTTGTGAGTTGCCCGCCTTCTGCAGCAACGTTGCATTCGGTCCAACACGTCCCAGCGAGCCAAACATGCCCAGCTGACTCGCCTGGCCGCCCATTTTGTAGCTGCCCGCTGGACCACCAACTGGACCCACATTCAGCTTCTCATCCTCGCCGCACTCTTGCTTAAAGTACTGCAAAGATGAATAATAGAAAAGCAGGCATTAAATGATATGGTTTAGTGAACTAGTTCAAGTTTAGTTCAGTTTAGAGATTGTCTTTCCTTTAGAGATTGTCTCTAGACCTGATGATATCTAGTGATGTAAGGAAGCTAGGACATCTAAGTAATTCTCCTGTTTTAGAATAGAGTTCTAGTGCTTCATTCAGTGTTTCCTTTTCTGAGATTTCTCTCTAGATCTGTTGACAACTTGAGTTAGTTTATAGTTATAGCTTATAAAGGGTTTTAGATACTTGATTAAGTTACATTTTTTTTCAGTGTTTCCTCACTGTTAGCTAATAATAACTGACAACTGTTTCATTAATAATTAACTAACCAATAATAAAGTGTGTGAGCAACTTGTCAATGATCGAATGTCAATTATATTGTTGAAAATTCAATAAATAACTGATTGAAGGACTCACCTTTTCCTCATCGCCAAGGCCAGCGCCGCCTAGGCCACTGGCCATGCTCTGTGACTTGGTTAGCAGATGACGCAGTCGCTCCGATGATTCCTGCAGCGGAAGCGTCTGTTGTTGCTGCTGTTGTTGTTGTTGCTGTTGCTGTTGCTGCTGTTGTTGTTGCTGCTGTTGCTGTTGGCTGAGCAACAGGCCGCCCACGCCATTTGGCAGACCGCCGCCTATAAGCGCATTGTTGTTGTTGTTGCTGGCATTGCTGTTGTTGTTGCCTTGCTGCTGCTGTTGCTGTTGCTGTTGCTCCTTGTCCGGCTTGGTGTCCGCCGGATCGTAGGAGTGAAAATTGAAACCGTAACTGCCGCCGGCACCAGCGCTGGCATTCGATTGCGGCGAGGGCAAACTGGCTGCCGAATGTGAGGACAATTGATAGGGCGTGGCTGGCGAGGCACATACAGCCGGACTGAAGCCATGCCCCGACGGGGGACGCGGCGTACTCACGGGCGTCGCAACGGATGCCCGCGAATTGGGACGCGAATCGGACCAGCCGCCCACCCCACCGCTGGGATCCATGTCGAACGAGGAATGTGCAATATCAAACTCAAACGCATCGCTGCCATAAAACGAATGCTCTCCGGGCGCCGGCGAAGCGGTGAAGGCATTCACCAACGTTGCCGCCGAAGAGTTGGCCGCGGAGCCACTGGCATTGCTCAGACGCTGTTGTATCCCGCTGCCATTGATAATGGCCGAGCTCATGAGCGGTCCGCCCACATTTGTGGTTTGTGTGCTGCCGCCGTTGTTGCTATTGTTGTTGTTGTTGTTGTTGTGCTGTCCACCGCCAACAAGGCCGCCCAACAGATTCGTCGGCAACAGGGTAGACGCCGCTGAGGATGTGGAGGAGCTATGCCCCAGCGCTTCCATCGAGAGCGTATTTACCAGCGAGCTGGCCAGCGAGGCGCCCGGCGACATGGCGCACATTTGACTCAAACCTAAACCACTGGCCACACCACTACCAATTCCACCACCTCCGCCACCAACACCCGTATTGCTGCTATTCATATCATTCTCCGAATTGAGCAGCGTCTGCACGGACATTATGAAGTCACTCTCGCCCGGCGTCTGATTGAGAAACAGTCTCGAATTGGCCTTCACATGCACATAGACATCGGGCGCACCGAGGCGCAAGCGAAATGGACGTGAGACAACATTTGATATGGAGCCACCGCTGGTGGGGCCACCGCCCGAGCTGCCCGGCGAATGCGCTGCCGTTGAGTCTTGTATATCGCGCAAATGCGACTTGAGCGTCGACAGATCATGCGGATGGCATAGATCCTGCCACAGGCGACCCACCCACGACTGCAGATGCTGTTTGAATGGCTCACGCAGCGCTGTGGCGTCCAGGCTGAGTATTATCCCATGCCCGTCCAGCTTGAAGGTCATCTGCTCGATGGGCTGCTGATGCACATGTTGCTGCATATTGATCTCCAGCGGCGATTCGTCCTCTGGCCTGGTGATCAGGCACAACACAGAGCTGCTCGCATCGGCGTCATCTGTAAAGTGATGAAAGTTTAGTCAAATTCTAGATGATTGATTTATGAAACGAACCATAACAGAGTTGTATTCTCTCTTTTAAGTTTTGTTTTAATGGAAATGCTTTTGAAGATCATTTTAAGGGAGATTTCTATTACTTCGTCGAGATTTCCTTATCAGATTTAATTCCTAGACCTTTCGCACTTTAGTACCTCTCTATATGTCTACTACACTCTCTTCAATCACTCCACTAATCTCCCGCACCTTCAAACTCATTTCCATTAAAACAATACTCAAACTTCCACTTGCCATAGCTCTTGGACTCACCCTTCACTGGCGCCGCTATCAATACGACCTCTTCATACTTGTCCTGGTGTCCGGACTGCCTGAGCGGCTTCTGGTCCATCGCATCGCAGTTGGAGGAGGTCTGTGTGGCTGGTCGTGTATCCTTGACTAGCATGCGCACCTTGGTGGAGATGCTGCGCTTCGATTTGGTTGCTCCACCAATGTTGGGTCCTGGTCCCGCGGGTCCAGCGCCGTTGCCAGCATTGGAACTGGAATTCGAACCAGCCGATTGCTGTGACGCATTGCCATTGTTCAGCTCATCGAGATCACCCCAGCCGCCAATTGAGCCGGCTCCAGTTCCTCCTCCACCTCCGCCTCCGCTGCCACTGCTGCTGCTGTACATGTTGTTTATGATCGGCTCCAGTTTGGCGTGATCCCCCGCATAGAGGTATCTGTAGAGCGGCTGGTGGAAGAGCTCCTGCTTCTCATAGCCGATCAGTTCGCGTATGTTCTGCGTGCAGGACTCAATGATGCCGTTAGCGTTCACCTGCAGCAGTACCCAGCCGACGGAGCTAATGTAATGTTCGAGTGCTTCGAAGTAAGCGGATATCTCAGGCACTTGACCGTTCAGCAGCGATGGCTCTGGCAATGGTGGCTCTGTTGATGAGACTTCGCCCTGTTGCACAGGGTGTATCGAGCAGTTGTCGGTGGCGCAGCGAGTGCAGCGCGTTGAGGTTGCTTGTGGTTTGTGGCTATTGTTGTTGTTGTTGTTATTATTATTATTATTATTGTTATTGTTATTATTATTATTGTTATTGTTGTTGTTGTTGTTGGTCGTTGTTGTGGAGTTGTTGTTGTTATTATTATTGGTAGATGTTGAGGATATATCACGGCTTTGGCCTTTGTCACAAATATCACGATACTGTAAATTATGATAAGAGAGAAAACAATTTGAATTAAACCTGTTTTTAAATGGTTTGAGGTGGTTTTCAAAATTAATTAATTAAATGTCGATCATAAGTTATGAAATTATATGCCAAAAAAAAATATTTCAAGTTATCTTAAAGTATTTATATAATATATGTATTTATCATATAAAATATATTTATCATTTTTAATTTTTGTATTAAAAATTTTTTAAATATATATTCATGTTAAATTTTTTTTTTTTTTAATATATTTGTATATTTATAATTTATATATTGAATTTTTTTTTATAAATAATTTAATTTAATTTAATTTGATTTAATTTTAATTTAATTTAATTTTCCGATTTTTTATTTTTATTAATTTATATCTATAAAAAATATTTATTTATTATTTATTTTTCTTAATTATAAAATTTTTTATTTTTATATTATTTATCATTTTATTTTTGTATTTAAAAAAATTTTTTTTTAAATATATATTTTTATTTTTTAAATTTTTAAAAAATTTTATATATATATTTATTTTTCTTTCAAAAATAAATAATTATTAATTAGCATAATCAATAATAATATTTAATATAATGTTATTATTTAATAAATATTTTTTAAAAATATTTATTTATTAATTTCAATTTTTCTACATTTCACATTCACTCATCACGATTGCAACTCTATTTCCAAATTAAATGTTTACCATGCGGAAGTATTTTCGACAAAGCTCATTTTATGTATTACAGCAAAAACGCAAAAAAAAAGCAACAACGGAACAATAACAAAATTGAGCTACACTCAAAATAATTATTATAGCCTGCTCCACGACGACGATCGACAGCAGTTCCATCACTTGCTGTTGTTTTTGTTTGCGCAAAGCTTTCGAGTAGAAACAGAGAGAGAGAGAGAGAGAGAGACAAAAGCTTGTGTCGGTCATCGTGCGTCGGCGTCGCGCTCACAGTGTGTGTTTACACAATGAAGTGCAATAAACCGCATTTCATCTCAGTTCTTTGCTGTGCAAGTGTGCATGTGTGTGTGTATGCGTGTGCGTGTGTGTGTTATATTTTTACTCCGCCACGCAAATTTTTGCGCGCGCGTTTGAGCTTTGAGTCATTGACACAGGCGAAGCACACACACGCACACACACATACACACATGCGCGACTGCACGCACAGCATAATCACAACAAAAGTCAACAGCAGAGAACTCTCACAATGAAAGCGCAATAATTTTTGTTGTTGTTTGATTTGAAAAGTCCTAAGACGCAGTTCGAAACGCACCGAACGAAAAATTTCACAATTTCCACAAGGTCAATCAACTTGAGCGACGCATGTCAATGGCTCCCAACACTACACACGCACTTTTATTTGTATTGCATTTGTATTAAGTATTTACATAAATATTTACATAAATCAAGTAGTTTAGCTTTAAAGCCCAATTACTCACTATCGAGAAAGCAATTAAAAAATCACAGAAACGTTGCGCACACTCAGCACTGTCACAAAGTTGCCGAAATACTAAACACACATTTTTTGATGCAATTGTATTATTGTATTAAAAAAAAAAAAAATACAAAAAAAAAGCAGAAGAAGCAGCAGAAACCCGAAAACACGGCGAAATATATACGAAATACAACAACAAAAGCAGGCAAAAGCTGACGAAGCGCGCTCTGCTCAGCTCTGCTCTGCTCTCTATCTGACGCTCTCACGCTGAGTGCTCTTGTTGTTGTTGCTGTTGCTGTCTCTCTTCAGCCATTTGTTTACCGGCTCACGTGTGTTATACGTATGTATGACAGTGTCTGTGGCTGCGTGTGTATGACAGTGTCTGTGTGTGCGTTTTGTTATCACCCATTGCCTTTGCACCTTGTGTGAGAGGGCGGCACTGCCGCTGCCGCTGCTACTGCCACTGCTCCTACTGTTGTTGCTATTTTAGCTGCTGTTACTGTTGCACACAAATAAATAATAACAAAAATATGGAATGGCGAAGTGCGACGTCATTGCCGAAAAGCAAACGCAGTTCGTTGATCTGCACAGTGCAAGCGCGCAGAGCGAGCTTTTACACTTCTTTTTGTTTGGAAGGAAGCTCACATCTGTGTCAGTGAGTACAATTGCGAACGTGTGTGTGTGTGTGTGTGTTTGTTTGTGTATGTGCGCCAGCCAACCAGGAAAAGTTGCTCAAGCAACGGGCAAATTTTTGTGTGTTTTTGGGGTGAAGGCACTCCGAAAATATCAGTCAAATGATAAAATAAACAACAATAAGAACAACACAAACCGGGGCATGCAATGACGAATATGTCTAAAACGTGTCTGGACTTTTTGTTCTTTATAGTATGCACGAGTGTGCGAGCTTTTTTTTGTTTTGCGGGCTTTGGCCTGTAGCTTCAATTGATCGCATCAGGTAATGTGCGAATTTTTGAGAGAGCTTCGAAAAAAACGCAGATGCAAAGCAAAGCAAAGCAGACAAAAAACAACAACAGCAAAAGCTGCAACAGATCCCAGCACAATAAAAGGGGTAAATACCATCTGCGTATGGAAAAACAATGATCGCGCGGCTCGTTTTCATTATAAAATAGTGGATGGGAAAGAAGTGTCAAAGAGCGCAATTAATGAACATCCATCTTTGATAGATTGGCAAAAATATTTCCTTAAACTGTGCTAAGTTTAGAAATTTAACTCATTTATAGCTCAGTTTTAAGTGCTTGAAGTATACATTTATCCTCCAAGCAGTGTTGGCAACTCTTCAGGGCTTCAACAAGCCAGATCAAATAGCCAGAAAAAGCTAAAAAGGGATTTGTTGTTTTGTTGTTTGTTGTTCACAAATCTCTTGGTATGAATAAAATAAGCCAAGCAATGATTCGATATAGCTATAATTCCCGCCAGCCACATTCTGTGCAGTGCTGCCAACACCTTAGGGCGTCACGCCACTACTAACAAAAGTCAGAAATAGCTAGAAAAAAGCTTTTTACGCTTTTAAGGGAATTTTGGTATGAATTTTGATATCAAATAGGCATAAAATACATAAATTTTGATATATATGACCTTGTTATCCTTAATCCACATTCAAGCCGCATCGAAATACAGCCAGATCACAATTTTCTCCAGCATTCTGTGCTTGTGAAACGCCAGAACTGACGTGAAAATAGCTAAATTGGCAACAGTGATTATAATCTTAATTCCCTATGCTTTCGAGCAAGTTCTAGACTTGCCAAAAAAAAATCTAATAAAATGAAATTAAGTCTCACAGTCACACTCCACACCTCACACTCACACCTCTCACTCACTCACACACTCGCATTCAGTCCTACACTCTCACACATTCACACGCTCTCACTCACTCTCAGCTAGCAGCTGAGTGCAAATAGCTCGCTGAGTGACAGCAGCGACAATTCAATTGACTAAGCCCGGCGCAAGCAGCGCTCTGCTCTTCCAGCTTTCCATGCTTTACTGAGTCGAACCCAAGCCGCTGTCAGGCCAATGGAATGAAACGAAATAGGCGAACAAAACAGAAAAGCAACTGAGACTTGAGGTCGACCTCAAGTTGAAGTAGCTAAGAATATGCAAAGGTTTACTCGGAAAGAGAGTTGAAAAGTTTTGCGCTGGAAATATATATGTGTGAAGGTTAAAGCTTAAATTTGCAAATGAAATATTTAAGAATATGTTGAAAACTTAAAATGTGAATTGATATATTTATGCAATAAATGCTTAAAGAAAATCTAAAAATATGTAATTTACTTGGAAAATATTTTATAATCAAATTTAAAATTAAAATATTAAGGGAAATATAAAAACAAAAAATTTCAATTGAAATATTTATGTAAAATGATTTGAAAGAAAACCTCAAAATATGTAATCTACTTAGTAAATATTTTATAAAATATTAATTGAAATATTTGAAATTTTTTAATATTTAATATATTTTTTAAGTTTAATATTTTTATAATTAAATAAAATTAAAATAAAAATTTAAGTACCTAAGCAAATGTTAAAAACTAAAAATTTCAATTGAAATTTTTAAGCAAATTTTGAATATTTTAAACTTAAAATTTCAATTAAAATATTTATGCAAAATGATTTTAAAGAAAGCCTCAAAATGTGTAATCAACTTAATAAATATTTTATAAAATTATTAATTGAAATATTTAATATTTTTTAATATTAAATATATTTTTTAACTTTAATTTTGTTATTATAAAATTAAAATTAAAATATTTAAGCAAATTTGGACAATTTTATAATAAACTTAAAATTTCTATTCAAAAATTTAAGCAATAAAAATTTAAATAAGGATTTTAAGCCCCATCCCATATAATCCACTCAGTAAATATTTTATAACCAATATTTGTTTTGACTAAAAGCTTTGCTGCTTAATTATGGTAAAATTATGCTCATAATTGCTTAAATAAATGAATTAGTAAATATTTATTTAGCTGGCTCACTTACTAATAATTTCAAATTAGTTTAGCTCGCAGAGCTTACTCATCATCATTAATTGAATTTATATATTATTAATTTGTCACTTTGTAGAGAGAATACCCCTAATGGGCAGCTAGCTGTAACCCCTATAAATTGCATTAACTTGTGTTTAGCCTACAAGCTGCTCAGTTAAATAAAATTATTATGTATTATGTATTTTGTTGTTTTTTTGTACTTTGTTTGTTTTTTGGTTTTTCTGTTCTTTTTGTTTTTTCGTTGAATTTTGCTTTTGAAGTTCGGCAAAGCGTGGCGCTTATAATTTGCATAATAAAGTGCTTAGGCTACCTGAAACCAATAAAAGAAACAGACAGAACAGACAGAGAGAGAGAGAGAGAGAGAGAAAGAGGTAGAGATAAAAAAAAAACACAAGCCTAAAATAACATTACGAGCATGAAGCGCGTATCGCTGTCAATGGAAACATAAATAAATTTATGTAAATTGAATAAAAATATTAATTAAATTCCTCTTGCAGACCAGAAAAATACAAAAAAAAAAAAAAAGTTAAATAAAATTACGTCAGTCGAAAAGTCTCTGTGGGTTCCACAGTTACTCTCTCCCTCCCTCTCTCACTCTCTCTCTATCTGTCTCTCTTGGTGGCTTTGGCGCTTGTTCCATGCGTATTATTATTTTAATCTTCTTTGCGGTTTGAAAATAATTGCTTTTTAATTGAAACGCGGGTGTCGCCAAAATAGCCAAAGACAGAAACAACAAAAAAAAAAAACTGCATAGAAATTACATTGGGGATTTGTCCATCCTAATTGATCATTAGTTATTCCGGTCAGCGGCCCAGGGTTCACGCTGCTTGCTCCGACAACTTGTTCAACATTTTGCTTATTAGTTTTGCTACTTTGTTTGATGAGTTTTTTGATTGATTGTCGATTGATGTTGTCGTTGTTATTGTTGTTAGTTTTGCATAAGCTCTAAGAATTTGAAGCTTCTTTTCGATTTCAACTTACCGTTCGAACCACTTGATTTAATATTGCCGCCTTATCCGGTTTCGTTGATGTCATATCTCCACGTTTATTGAGCTGCAGAAACTCGGAGAGCTGCTCAATGTAATTGTTTTCCATTTCCCGACGTCGCTTTTCATTGTTGCATTTGTTTATTTGTGATTGCGGCTGTAAGGAGAAGAAGTTCAATTAGTTTAAAGAAAGCTTCAAGCTCTCGAAAGAACATTATTATTATTTATATTATTTTATTATTATGTATATTATATATATTTATATATTCATTAATGCAAGAACTTTATCTAATGATATAAGCTCATAATATTTGATTTAATCTTTGTATTTATAATATATTTTACTTTAAAGCTTAAAGCACTTTATTGAAAGCTCCTAGGAAAGTACAGTCTGCAGCTGTTTATAGATATTTATACTCCAAAGTATATACATTTTTTCAAAATATCTTTAATATATATATTTATTGCACCTGCACTTGTAACAAAGACTTATTTTGATCAACGATCAAAGCAATTATTTTAGACAAAGAACAATAAAAGCGTTTATAATACATGTATAATTATACTTGGCTAAACTTTTTCTACGTACAACTGATAGATAAGCTGCGAAAGCTGAGCAAGATAATATTAATAAGTAATTATCTTATAAATTTTGGACACTTTAGACAGATAAAGTGTGGTTCTACAAACTGCACTTTCATATATGTAAATAAAAGCTTTAATGTTCTAAAAGCTTTTGTGTTCTATTATCTTTTCTTTTTTTTATAAAATGAAATTGAATATGATTTTTAAATCTATTTCACAACGTTTCATAAAGCTATATAAAAACATTTTTAAAATATTATAAAAGCTTTAATGAACTTGAAAGCTGCTTGTAAATTGCTAAATGAGTTTGAAAACTAATTAATTTTTGATACAAAATATCTTATTTAGACTGAGAAATAGCTTTAAAGCTAAAACGAGGTGCTTTAATAAATTTAAGCAAAAGCTTAATAAGCTTTCCAGTTATTGCTATAAATAAATCAACTTTCTTATATAATTTCTTTTGAAGACTTTCAATTTCTATGTGACTGCATGCTAGCTTTAAGCTTTACTTTATAATTAAATGTTTTTAAAGCTTTTTCTTGTTTTTCTTGTAAAAAGTTTTAAGATTTTCCATGTAGGATTAATCTAAGCTTTAAGCTTCACTTCTGCAGCTTTTGCTTTCATGTAATATAATTTGCATTAAATTTAATCTTTTCAATATTACTTACCAAATTGATTTTGGTATCCGTCTTGCGACGTATCTTGCGACCCGGCGTCGCTGAGTTGGCTGGAATCGGCGATGCCACAGCGTTCATGATGGCGGCCGATCGCTGCAGTGCAGCTGCAATGTGCGCCGTTGTGGCGGCAGCTGCCGCTGCCTTGCTATGATGCGAATGATGGGAGTTGAGCTGCTGCTGCTGCTGCTGCTGCTGCTGCTGATGCTGGTGATGATGCTGTTGATGCTGTTGCTGTTGGTAGAGCAGTTGTTGCTGCTGTTGCTGCAGGGTGAGCAGATTGTTGGCAGTAGCTGCTGCGGCTGCGGCAGCGGCAACTGCTGCTGGCGAGGGTGAAGGTGCTGTGGGCGAGGTCGTGGCGCCTGCAACACCAGCGCCTCCGCCTCCCGCTGCCGTTGCGCGCTGCAGTGGCGTGCTGGGCGCCAATCCGTGCTGCAGCTGTGCCACCGGCGCCGGGACGGGGCCTGGGCCACTTACCACGCTACCGCCAGTGGCTGCGATTGTAACGGCTGCGGTCGCAGCGGCCGGTGATGAGCGCGGCAGATTGCAAACTGAGTTGTTGTTGCTGAAGCTATTGCTGCTGTTGCTGCTGCTGCTGTTGTTGATGTTGCTGTTGTGCTTGTTGTTGCTTGCTCCTTTTGTTGTTGCTGTACCTGAGGCCCAATGATCTGGTAAGTCACCTGGGCTAAGCCTGCAAAGAAATAGACGAAAAGAATTGTATTCGATTAGTGGAAGTTTTTCATTTTGTTTTTTTTTTTTCATTTCATTTCATTTTGGCAATGTTGCGACCTTGGCCTTAATTCTTGACTTTGCCCCACACACGCCTTAAGCAGCATGCAAATGCCTTGCAAATAGGCCTCAATTTCGAGCTAATGTGCTGACTCGATTAGAACGCCATATTAGCTAAGACATTTGCATTTTGTGAATTGCATAGAGAGGCGGACATTTTGATTGCTGCCCAAAGCTAAGCAACGCATAAGTTATCTCTTGGGGTATGTCAATTTATCTTTATATATTGATAACCATATCAAATTATCTTTATATATTGATAGAGTTATTGGAAACTCTGCTTCTATATATATAGTCATAATTTATTTGTGGTAGTTTGAAGAGCGGAATTTCATAGAGAGGCTTATGTCTAAGTTTCCATAACTATGCATTATATGTAAGATTATTTTAGGTAATTTTATAGCATTAAGCTTAGCTTATACATAAACATTCAGTATTTAGAACTAAACTTAGCTTTGCTTAAACTTAAACCAATCTATCTAATTATTATCACATTTTGAGAATTGCATAGAGAAGCTCAAGAGTTCTTTTGTATCTGAGCTAAGTTAATCATGTATAATAAGACACAGACAATGTGTTTTATATAACATAACAACTTATAAATATATTTCTGACTTTTATAAACACTTGTGAATCGCATAGAGAGGCTCACGCATTGGTCTATGACTAAGCTAAACTACTTATGTTACTTATGTATTATAACAATATAAAAGGCATTTTCTATAACATATAAGTTAATAAATCCATAAACTCTATATTAACCCATTCTTGTGAATCGCATAGAGAGGCTTATATTTTGCTGTACGTCAAAGCTAAGCTAAATATTTATTACATTTCTTCTCTTCATATATATCCCATAATCATATGTTTATTTTTGGAAAAATTTCTGCATTTGCAATTATCAAGAAATAATTTCCCACATTTTCATTTCTTTTTTATTTTTATCAGGTAAAACACAGTTGTTGCCCGCACGCCCGCCCGCTGAGTTGGGCAAATTGTGCGGCGTGGAAATGTTTTGCAACACCCGCTGTGGCCGTCACCCACACGCCGTCACGCCCACCGCAACGTGAGTCAAATTAATGTTGTCAGTTTTACTGCTGCAGTCCGGAACCACAACTCGGCCCGAATATCTCTCAAACAGATCCATCCAAGGCCCCAACTCTGGGTCCTGTCGTTGTCTGTGGCATTCAAGTGGATATCAGCGTCATAAACATTTGTCATATTAATATTGTTGTTGTTGTTGTTGTTGTTGTTGTTGTTGTTGTTGTTCGTCTTGTTCTTCCACATCTTCGTCTTGTTGCCGCTGGCGTTGTCATGGCTGCCTTTTTGTCTTTAAAATTCTTTGCTTTTTATACATTTTGTTTTTTGTTTTTTTGTTCTTTATTTATTTTTCGCATGTATTTGGTTACGTGATTAATTATTTACTTTGTGCGCCCAAAGTGTGGCATATTATTTGCCTTTTATTTACGCAAAGACCAATTGCAAAAAAAAAAATAAAATAAATAAAATAAATTCCTGTTTGCGTTTTTCGTTATAATTTGGAATTCTTACGGCATTTTTGATACGGAAATTTTTAATTGGTGCTTGGCATCTTAATTTGTTTGTAAAAATATATATTTTCTGCATGTAAATATAACTATTAAAATACTTTTGTATTTATTTTAATTTGGGAAAATGTTAAAAAATTTAAAGCATTTTGCTGAGTAAAATTTGATTAAACAATTTTGTTTTGCTTTCTAGCATTTTTATGGTATTTAAAGCGTAAAGAAAATTGAAGAAATTGTTCAAGAAAATTCTTGAAAAATCTGGTGTATAAAAGAAAGGCTATATATAATCGAAAACAAAATTGTTAAATGTATTGAGAATTATATTTTATTATTTTTAGGTATTCTTCAGTAATAAGATTTTATAGTATATTATGTATTGTTTGTTATAGTTTTATAATTTAGTATTAAATATTTTATATATATAGAATATTATAAAAAGTTATTGTTTAATCTTCAATATTAATCGTTTTAATTAAGCAATTCTATATATATTTAATTTATAATACATTATATTTTCTATAATCTTTTATGGTCTTTTTACATCTTTTTTATTTAATTAATATATAAATATTTAATTTAAATTAATTTACAAGCAATTCTATATATATTTAATACATCATATATTTTATTTTATATAATATATTTAAATCTTTTCACATCTCTTTTACTTTATAATATTTAAATATTTAATATATTAATTCAAAAGCTATTCTATATATATATTAAATATAATATATTTTATAGTCTTTTCACATCTTTTTTATTTAATTAATATTTAAATATTTAATTTAAATTAATTCAAAAACAATTATATATAAATTCAATATATAATATATTTTATTTTATATAATATTTTATAGTCTTTTCATATCAATTTTATTTTATTATAATTAAATTTTTAATACATTAATTCCAAAGCCTTGTCTATGTTGTCCAATACACAGCGAACCTTTTGTCTACCTAAATATTTAATTGAATTAACAAAATGTATATAAAATTTCACAAAAATATAACTACAGGTGTTTCCCTTTGTTTTTTCGCTCAATTCGCTTTGTCATTGTGAGTGTCAAATGTTTTGTAAAACGAAAGTTATTGAAATTGAGGTTAAGCAAATATGAAATGAGAAATCGAGCGAATTTCTGAGCAAATTCTTCAGCGACTCTGGCCACTGGCTAAAGGCTATAAATATAACAGGGCCTACGGATTGATAAGTTGTGAAATTAGCGCTATGAGCAATGCGATTGCTGCACATAATACATGGAATATATAGATATGTATTCATATACATATATATAGATAGATATAGCTATATATATATATTTATAACAAACAATGATAAGCACTGTAACAACTACAACAACAACACGAGTCAACTGAAATTGCATCAATTGTAATTTAATTAATTAACGCTGCGCTTTATATGCGCTAGCTTCTTTAATTAAGCGCGTCAATCATACGCTCCGTGCGCCATGCCCAAGCCCAAATAGAATGCCCCATCTTCATTATGATTATCACCTTCATCATCATCATCATCTGCTAGCTGGCACATTAATGTGTCACCCTGTCAGCCAAAGCCACAACAACAACAAGATATAAAATAAGTCAGCCACAGAAAGAATCTGCACAATTATTGCGCCTGTCAAGGGAAACCATTTGGGCATCGGACGGGCGGTCGGGCTGGCCGGGCAGCCGCTGCTTGTACGTCACTCATTTTCGCGCTCATTGCATAGGGCGGCCATTCACAATTTGTTTTTTACTCTTCTTCTTTAGTTCTTGTTTTTTTTTTTTTTTTTTTTTTTTTTTTTTTTTTTTTGGCCAGCTGCCTGTCACCTCCACCTTTGGTCGCAGTTCCGCCTGCTCCCTGGACAGCGCTCGAGCGCTCGAATCAACTTTTTTTGTTTTTTAGTAAATTCTGTGCATACTTCGTGATGTTGATGCCAGTTGGGTAAATTAAGTTATTGAATAGTTATACTATAGTATACTGGTAAAGAATTTAATTGTTTAGACTACGAAGATATAGACTAAAATATGTTTATATTAGTAATTTTGTATGTAAGAATTTTTGGGATAATTTACAAATATTTTTCTGTTTGAAGAAACTTGTTTTTATGATATTTTGATTACTATAAATTGAGCAAAAAAGTATATGAAAAATAAATAAATATTTTAAAAGACTTAAATTAATATATAAAATCAACCAAAACATATTTTAAACTATAAGTTGAACAAAAGAGTATATGAAAAAGTACAATTTTTAAGAGTTATCTATATACTTAAGTTAATATATAAAATTAACCTTCAATCAATTAATTTAAAAGAACATTTAAATTAAAATATTAAAAACTTGAATTAAATATTTATATACCAGAAATTGTTAAATTATATTTGAATATATTTTTTAATTTCTTATCTATATTTTATCTATAAATTCTACATTTTACTAATATTTTTTCTATATTTTATCTATATATTTTTCTATATTTTATATATATTTTATCTATATTTTATTTATATTTTATGCACAGGTTTTGCATCAAATAACACACATATTTTACTTTCAATATATATATGTTTGTGTATCAGATTAATTTGTGGACGAAAATCTTAAGATAATATTCGTCAATCATACATAAAATATTTCATCTCTGTATTTTACATATATATCAAATATATCAATATATTAAATATCTTAAAGATAAGATAATCTAATGATCTAAAGATGGAAAAAACTTAAAATATTTCAATAAAAACTTTAAATTCTAATCCAAATTCCAAATTTCAAATTCTCATAATAATCCATAATCCTCTTCTCAGTTAAACTTCCAACTTTGCCCTGCAAATCAACATTTTACAGGGTATATCTGTTTGTATCATATTCAATTACCAAGTTTAAGCCATTGCAGCAATTCTGCTCGGCTTTATGCTGATTACATCGCTAACTCGTGGCGTTCAGTGTCTGTAATTATTTTTGCTTGCATTCGCAGTCGCAATCTCTTTGGGGCTCCGGCAGAGGCAGAGGCCTTTATTATGCATATAATGTAATTAAAAAAGAAAAAAGAAGTCAAAAACTCGGTCGCTGGACACTAGCCACCAGCCACCAGCCACCGGCCACTAGCCACTAGTTGCCGGGTGGTCCCAGGTAAGCTATAGATACATATATATACATATATATTAAAAATAAAGGGGAGCTGTAGATTTCTTAACGCTTCGCTGCATTGGAGTTGACTTTCAAGAGTGCAATTAGAGATCAAGTTGAAGTGAGTGCTGGAGCACTTGGCAGTCTCTTGACAGCTGCGAATGCCTTCAATTGTGGGTGGAGAAATTGTAAGTGATATTAAAAGAAATGTCACATAGTTGTGACTTTATTAACTGAAGTTAGCTGATAAAGTTTCAACAAGAAGCCAAACAACTCTAACGAGAAAGGCTAGAAAAATGCAGATAAGCTTTCATATTAGAAAACTTCATACGATTTTCCGATTTAAAAAGAATTTTTTACGATTTTCATAGTCAAGCAATTATGTATTCAGTCATCAAATTGTGTTACCCAAAAGCTTTTAGAAACTTGGATTAAGTCATTGTAAAGCTTTAAGCTTACAAAACAAACAGCTTTCGCTATCTTTAAACCTTCCTGGCTATATATACTCAAAACTTATGCACAAAACTAGCTGACTTAAGGAGCTAATGAGCTTTCTGAGCAATAGTTAGGAAAATTTGATCATGTGTGGAGCTTTAAGCTGATATGAAGAAAACGTTGGTTATACTTAAGCTTTCCTACAAATCCTAAGCGCATACTTGTAAACCCTAATCGTATTCTTAAAACTAGTGAACTGAAAGATTTAATGAGCTTTCAAAGCTCTTGTCATGCTATTGTGATAACAGTCCTGCTTTAAGCTTTTACTCAAAAAGCTGTTGACATCTTTAAGCCTTGCACGTCAGTTTTACTTTAAGCGGGTTGACTTAAGGAGATTTTGAGATTTTAACGCTAAAGTTAGGGAAATATGATCATTGTAAAGCTGTAAGCTTCATCTTTCGATACACTAAAGCCTTACAAACTATGTATAAGCGTTTATGCCACAATATTTGTATAAAATGACTCGACTCAAAATCATTGATACTACCAAACTATAAGCTTATTAACAAAAAACTTTCGCTATCTTTCAACTTTCTCAGCTAAACTTAAAAAGATAAGAAAACGAAAAGTTTAAGTCCAAAAGCAATCACAATTTAAATTGCAAATGAATGCAAACCAAATAGTTTAAGACATTCAAAAATCCCACTCAAAACCTTTTAAAAAGCAATCTTGAAGAGTAAATTTCTGTCAAGGTCATAGCAATGAATCATATTTAAAGAAGTGCTCAAAAATTCTAGATTATATTTAATAGCCGACGAAGAAGAGCCCAGCTCAAACACCTCAGCGCGCGTTTAAGACAAATTGATAATGATAAACATAATGATTATGGCAATGCTGATAATAATAATGATAACGATGATGATGATGATGATGCGGGCAGAGCTCTGCAATCTGTACACATTGCAGTCCACATAAAAATTACTCATACGCAGTCTATGGAAACAAGAAAGCAATTTTTCTTCACTCTCTCTCTCTCTCACTCTCACTCTCTCACTCTCAGTCACAGAGGAAGCCGCTGCTGTTGCTTGGGGCAGCAGAGCTTAAACATTTTGTATGTGTGTGTTTTTTTTTATGATTTAGGTTTGGTCTACGTGATGCTGAACTTGTAAGCAGTCGCCGCTGGGACCCAATTCGGTAGCTGCGGCTGCTGCTAGCCCATAATCAAAAACCCCAAAAGAGATTTTTACGACGCCACGTAAATTATGCTGGAATTGTTGAAATTTTTCGTGAGGTATGAAAACCTGAATTGTGCACATGTGAGCTTTTGAGTTTTAATGCTCGTGTAAGGTGAGAGACATGAATCATGCTGCTTCTAATTGATTTCATTTAGTAATTGAATTGTAAATTGATGCAAAAAAGAACTCAAACAAATTTTCCAGCTTAAAGCTCAATATCAAATAGGTTTTCGAGCGAACAGCGATTGCAATTTCCGAGCAGCTGTTGAAGTGTATAACAATGATCCAATTTGATGGCCTTTGCTGCTGATGGCTTTTCAGACAGCAAGCAATTTCCCCAGCGCAAACAAACATGTTGTCGATGCCGCTGCTGCCAGTCACAATTAATTGCAAACGAGTGAGAGTATCAGCAACAACAACTATATTTGAAACAATAGCCAGGCGACAGCCAGCTGGATGTGACGCCGTTGCCGATGCAGGCGATGACACGCGCAATGAAAATGTAATAAAAAGTGGACAAAATGCAACAGAAACGACAACAGCAACATGACAAGCAACAGCAACAGCAACAACAACAACAACAACAACAACAACAACAACAGCAACAACAACAACAACAACAACTATTGCCAGTACTAGCTGTAATGACCACAATGTCAACGTTGGCAATGTGTCTGACAACCAGCAGCAACAACAACAACAACAACAACAACATCAACAACAACAGCAACAACCGCAACAACAACGAGCTGAAGCCAACATAAACAGTGGCTGCAACATGTCCACACTTTTGTCTTAATGCAATTTCAACTGTTGTTTGTTTTACTAACACCCTGTAATACCTGTCTAAAGGGGGTATGCTACAGATTTAAATGTAAGTAGAAGCAAAGGAAATTCATATAGTAAATTCTGATTAAAGTAATCTTATATATAATATTAATGATAATTCTATAATAACTATTATTTAGTGAAAAAAAAAGTTTTTTTTTATCATTTTTATGATTTTTCCTACAAAAAAAATTATAATGCTATTTATTATATTTGGGAACTAATATTGTAATAATACTAAAGCTTAAAAGGAATTAAAAAAAAAAAAAATTATGTTTTAAAAATTAAATAAAAATTTTATTGATAATTGAATTTTTAAAAATTTAATAAAATTGTTATTGATACTTTTATTCTATAATTATTACTATAGATGTAATATATTTTTTATTAAATTTTTTTTTATTCTATACTGATAATTTAATTTAATTTATTAAAATTTATTTGTTTTCCCCAAATTTCCTATTAAATTATAGTAATTTTAGCTTTTATCATTTCCTTTTCTACTTGCTCTATTTCTCAAATTTATTGTCTATTTATACTTTCCCATCATATATTTTTTGTAACTCTCCAATAATTATATAAAAATAACTATATATCTCTTTATATATTATATTTTCACAGTCAACAATTTCCATTTGTTATTTCTGATTCACACTGTTTTTTTTTTCGCTTCCTCAAACACACATCCTTGACATGAATATTTTTTGCAAATATCAACAATTTTTTTTATTTTCGCTTTTTTTTTTGGAAATCCATGGAATTTCGTATGACTAGTTCTCAAAACGTTGACGCATATTGTAATGACAAAAGGCGGCGTTGGGACTACAAAATACAAATAAATTTGTAGATACGTTTTATTGATAACCATTTTTATGTAAGGCACCATAATGTTTATAAGCGATTTCTGTGGGTGACTAATTATGCGGGCTGAAGTCGTGAAACTAAGAGAAAATGTTGAACGTATTATAAATAAATTATGGAAAAAATAGCAAAAAAAAAACTATATATAACTAAAAATAAATATGTTAAAAATATATTTTAAAATAACTATAATTTTTTGTTTTTGTTTTTTTTTTTTTTAAATATATATTAAAAATATTTAATTTTAATTATATATATTTTTTTTTTGCTATTTTTTTCCATACTTTATAATATTTTTTAAATTTTCTCTTAGTTTTATAATAATAATAATATTCATAAAAATAACGATGGTTCAAAAATCATAATAATAATATATCTAAATATTTTATTAATATTAATAATAATAATTTATAATATTTCAAGTACTCATAATACTAATACAAAATAATAATAATAATAATATACAAAATGTATTTCTGGCCCAGATATACACATCATATATATATATATATATATATATATATATATATATATATATATATATATTAATCAATTCTATAGCGTATTATATCATATCAAAGCATGCTCTTAACCTCCACGGCAAATCGTTTTGCAGTCTTTTTATGCACATAATTCAGTTGTTGTGTGTTTTAATTTTTCGCTGTCTGCCTCTTCAATCGACTGACTGACATTCACACACACACAAACACACACACACACACAAACACACACACACAGTCATACGCACACTCATATGGTTTGGCACTTGTCTGGCCCCTAACTAAAAAAGCTGTGCTAACTAAGCCGCCGCGCTCAGTTCGCTTGCTCTCTCTCTCTCTCTTTCTGTCTCTCTCGCTCTCGACTATGCTTTGCCAGCCTCTGAGCAGTGGCGAACGCGCCTACCTAGGCCGCTCCTGCCCCCTATCGTAGCCCTGCCTCGCCTTAAGCACCCTGCAGCGCCCACAATTGCGTCTGGGCTCAGCTCATTTGCTCAGCTGTTGTTGTAAGCCTGCAGTTTAGCAACTAATTGTCTGTATATAAAACATATGCTTCAACGCTCAGTACACGCTCTCCCTCTCTCTCTCTCTCATTCGCTCTCGCTCAATCATTGCTACAAATAATAAAGTGGGTCATGGATGAAAGAAAAAGCGTTTTATAAAGTGGGTCATGAATTTTGTTTCACTCACGTTCAAGTGTATTTCGATTGCCGCCTTGTTGCTGTTTTTATTGTTGTTGTTAGCTTATTATATATGTATATAAATATATATATATATATATATAAACATATATATATATATATTTATATAAACATATATATTTGTTGTTAATAATTGTATTTTTGCAAAAAATAGCATAAGGTGTTTTTATATGATGTGTCGCCTGATTCAAGTTTCTGAGTGTTTATTTGTTTACTTTTTTGTTGGTTTTTTTTGGCATTAGTTTTTTTTCAAATTTATTTTTATTATATTTTTTATTTCGTAGAAAGTGTCGTCAAGCATAAAATAAGTAATAATTATGAGCAGCTACAATACAATTTTTTAAAATTTTTTATTAAATGTTGTGGAAAAGTGGACTTAATTTATTATGAAAAGTAAAACTTAATTTTGTTTTAAATTTTTATTTTATAAGCAATAAATTAATTAAAAAAATAAATACAAAAATATAGTAAATAATTTATGTGAAGTAGATTTTTAAATAAATACTAAATATATATATTTTTATATTTTATTTAAAAATTTATTTTTAATGTATTTTGATGTTTCGTTAAAGTTTTCAATTATTTTATTTTTTCAAAAATTTGTCAAATTACTTGAAACTTAATTATTTATGATTTCAATTTGATTTTTCATTATTGTTATTCTTGTAAATGAATCATTAAAATAAATTAAAAATTTAATTTTTTTTTTTATAATTTTGTACTTTAATTAAAATTTTTTATGGATATATCAAATTTGTATTTGAATATATATTATTTATTTTTAATTTATAAAATTAAATTTTGTTTCTTTTTTAATTAATTTAATTTGTGGTTTCATTAACTCGTTATAAAAAATATCCTTGTTTTTATAGTATTTCAGATTTAACATGAATCAGTTTCAATTAATTGACATTGATCTATGCTTCACATAATTTTGCACTTATTATGCGAGTTTTGTCTTTATTTATTGTTCCGCTTCAACAGAGAGAAAGAGAGAGAGAGGGAGACAGAAACAAATGAAAATGAAGCAAGACAGAGAGAGAGAGAGAGAGAGAGAGAGGGAGACAGATGTAGAGCAAGTGCTTTTGCTTCGCTTTCACTAACTAATTGCCGCGCCATGCGTTGACAGTTTTCACTTTTCATTTATCGCAAAAAAATACGAAAAAAAAATGAAAACAAATTAACAAATGGCAAATGTATGAACAAATGGCAGACAGAATGCTGACAGAACAGCTAAATTATGACTAAAGGGGTTGAAAAGTTTAAAAGTTTTTCACTTTTTAAATTGGAAAGAATATTATTGTAAATTTAAATTAAATATATAATATATAATATACTATAATATATTATAATATATAATATATTATAATATATTATAATATATAATATATATAATTAAAATTTATTTGAATTTCAACTTGAGTTCTTAATACAATCGTTTTTGATTTATTTCAAACAGATCTTAACTATGCAGCTGCTTCTTAAGCATTCAATTTAAGTAATCTTTAATTGTTGTAAGTAAATGTAATAAAACATCTTTATTTTACAATCTCAAATTGTTAATTATACACTTAAAGAATTGAATCATATTGCTTTAAAGTGCTCCAATAGTTTAGAATAATTTTTTTTTATCAAACGTATAGAAAATTTGCATATTTATATTTTTTAATAAATAAAATAAATAATTTTTTTTAATAAATTAATCAATTTTTATAAAATTAAATAAAATATATATATATTTTTTTTACTATTGTTAGAATGTTAAAATGTTTCGCCATTAAAAATATCCTTGTTTATTGTTAAAAAAAAATCTGCAAAAATACCTTTCAAAACAATTGTTAAATTTACATTATTTATTCTAATAATAATCTATAATTGAGAATATTTCTCTTTAAAATATTAAACAATATCACAAATATAAATATATAAAATATAAATATATATGTGTATATAATATATCCAAATATAAATAAAATTTAGATTTTTCAAATATCTTGATTGTATTTTATTATTTTACTATATTTATATCATTAATATCACAAATCTCTAATAACTCCAAAACATTCAAAGAAAACAAGTTTTAACTTCTATAACAAAATTCTCATAGTTGCCCCAACCCAATATCTACTTAATTCCTAGGGTATACACGCGATCTGTAATAACTAACAGCTAATTTAAATAAATGTAATAGACGAACAGGGTCGTTCTCTTTCCGGCATTTGACTGAAGCGCTCAGTCTCTACGTTGCTCGCTATTTGCACTTCTCTCTCTAGACCGCTCTCGCTGTAAATTTATATATATAAATATATTTTATATATGTATATTGTGTGTGACATTGTATAACCGGCCCCAGAAATCCACCTGCTGACAAATTGCACTTTGCTAAGTTGTTGTTGTTGTTGTTGTTGTTGTTGTTGTTGTTGCTGCTGTCTAAGTAGTTGCAGTCGTCGTCATCGTCTATAGCTGCTATATAGCGAAATAATGTCAGTGGGTCAGAGTCGATTTAGCATTTTGCGGCACTCTCTTGCCGTTGTTGTTGCTGTTGTTGTTGTTGTTGCTGTTGCTTTGGCTAAGGTTAGACTCAAGTGAGGAACAGCTGTTTTGTGTGTGCATAGAATACGGTCATACTGAATTCAACTGAATCGCTAGTTTCGTAACTGGGCTAAGGCTATGCGAGCGGGGAAGTTGATATTTTGTTGTTATTGTTTTCTAGCTTATCAAACAAATGGCAATTGTTGTTGCTAAGTGGATTGTGGGCGTGGCTTGTAGAGAGCACTTGGAATATGTTTATATATATATATATATATATATATATATATAAATAAATATTTTTTTTATTTATTGTTTTTTTTTTTTAATAATAATTTTGGCTAACAAGAAAATTAATTAAAATTTGCATGTTTTTTTTTATTGCTCAACAATTTTAAACAATTAAATTTAATTAAAAAAATACTTATTTTGTTCACAGTCTCTTGGCTGTGTTTCAATGAAAACGCACTGCAAAAATGTTATTTATGAGTAAATAAAATTTATAAGCTAACCTTCAGAATGTTTTTGTTGTTGTTGAATTTGCTTCACTTGTTGTTGCTGTTGTTGCTTTTGTTGTTGCTGTACATTTCGCATTTTGTTTACAAGCCATAAAGGTGACGATGACTGAGTTAAATGTGCAAATTTATTTTGTATTCAGCTTTTTTTTATTATTTATTTATTTATTTATTATTATTATTTTTGATATTTCACAGATTATATTTTCCATGTGAATTAATTGCGTGCCTTTTGTTCACTTTTCCCGTTTTTCAATGGACATTTTTATTGTCTTACTCACCTGCAAAGAAAGAGAAAAAGAGAAAGAAAAGGTTATGAATAAGATAAATGCAGTTGTATATTCAAGATGAAAGCGTTTGTGTACAGATGTTCATATTCAGGGTTTTTTTTTTTTTTTTTTAAGGCGATCTCATTTATTTTATGAGCATTTTAAATATTAAATTTTATATATATATTATTAAAAATTTTAATCAACTGAGTTTGCATAAAGATTTCAATTTTTAATAATATAAAATTAAATTAATAAGATTAAATTAATTAATAATATAAAATTAAATTAATAATTAAATTATTTTATTATTTTAAATATAGAAATATCTCAATATTCTTTAATAATTAATTTTAATAATTTATATTTTTATTCTCTTTCTCACACTCTTCTACTGCACAACTTTCTTATTAGCTTCATTTATTCGTTTTTCCCCTTCAGCTTTCAATTTTGAGAATCGCATAGAGCGGCTATATTTTTATTGTACCACATAATAAATAAATTTAAATTATGAACTGAAGGCCTATATGTCATAGTTGACTACACTAAGTTTATGATCGATTTTTTATAGTTTCATTTTTTATAGTTAAATAAAATTAAAAAATAAAATTTTAAATACTAAAAAAAAACTATTTTTTTTCTAAATTTACATTTTTTACTACAAAACTGGATTGCAAAGCTTTAGGCCATTAGGCTTTTACTATTGCAAATCTAAATAAAGTTTATTAAGAACAAGTAAGAGAGTTGCAGGTCGTGTGCGATCAACTGCATAATACTTGTTCATGGTCTAAAAAAATTAAATTTAAAATTTATTCAAAATTAATATTTCCCGATATGCAATGCCATCAATAGGCGTCGATATACTATATCTATTTATACTATATATATTATATTTACTATATATATTTATAAACTGAATATATTGAAAGTGGGAAATCAGGCTATATTGGTTTTGTCATAGGGGGAGATTGTACAGTGGAGTATATATTTCACATTACAAGTTTCTAGCTGGAATTTGAATTTCTATTTGTCCATTTGCCACGCCTCAACAAATTTTAACATTTTCTAAACTGAGGATATTACTACGAGTATTGCTTCCTTGGATTGCAACGAAATGCGTTGCTCTCATACAGACAGATGGTCATACAGCAAAGTGAACATTTTACAAAACCAATATACTCTTTTCACTTGCTGATTGACTCGAAAAAGCTCCTTTTAAAGTATATGCAGCACTGGTATAAAGAGTAAATTCAAAACTATTTCTGCATTAAAAGGTTGATTTACGAATAGTACGTTTTTTAAGAGCCTTACACTCATTTGAATGCCATTCAAACCAGTTCCAATAACAATTCTCAAGAAAATATATTAAGTTTATACTATTGCTGAAACAGTTCCTCTAAGGAATCTTTACAAAATTGCGTTTAAATTATTTTTTGTATTTTTTTTGCAATTTTTGAATCAGTAGCAAATTGATGGAGAACATAATTTACTTTCAACAAATATAATATATATTACATATATAATATAATATAAATTTATGCATAGCACTCCAGTGCTAAGACACTTTATCCTTTCAGCTGTTCAGTACTTCAAATATTCCCATATTTCTATATTGCATTTCAAACTAAATCCTTGGGCCATGTCTCCTGTATCGCGTAGGCGTTTATGCTATGCTTTTTGTTGCTTCGCTCTGCCTATTTTCCATTTTGTTAGGTTAGGTTCGGTACGGTTTCGGTTCGGTTTAGGATTTTCTGTGTTCTGTCTGTGATTTTTCTACCGGATTACAATTGTTTACACACACGACTGCACATTGTGACAGTTTTGCACAGTTTCTTTTTTTTTTGTGCCGTTGCCGTTGCCGTTGCCGTGGCGTTTGCAATTGTAGTCCTCCCACTTTACACTTGGCCCTCTCATATATCCTTTTAAGCCTCGCACACACACACACAGATGTAATTGTGCGTCTTCATGTGTGCGACACTGCTGCCTGCTTTCCTCTTCTATTTTTTTTTTTGTTTGCTCAAAGTATAAGTTTACAACAAGCGGTTTGCATGTGCCTCGCTACAAGTGTGCGTGTGTGTGTGTGTGTGTGTGTGTATGGCTGCCACTTTGTCTAACATTTCACTTTATATCCCCACCAAATTCTCCCCCTAGCCGCCTTCTAACCAAACGCAATTGCCCAGCATTTTGTATGCTTTTCACTTTACATTTCCCAGTCACAATTTATATTTTTTGCTCTCTCTCTGTCCCTCTCCCTCTTTCTCTCTCACTTTGCTGTTGTATTTTTTCCAGAGTTTTTCCAATTTTCCGCTCATGTGGCTTCCTGTTCGCCCGCTGTCGCTGTCGCTGTGCATGTGTTTGTGTTAGCTTATTGACCGATATGAGCTCGCGGTGGGGAGATTTGAGGAATATTTCCTCCATTATCAGTTGAGCTTGTATAAACTATTTGATTTATCCGATTTTTTTTTTTGCACAATGGCGATTTTTGTACTCGTTTTTCGTTTAATTCTCTGACAGCTGTTTGACTCGAACGGCAGGTGCTTTAGACAATCTAACGGTTAAATCAATAAGCTAGTGTATATAGTGTACAAAAGAAAATAACCAATTTTATAGTGTGTAAATTGAAATTACTTTGGCAGTGTTGGGAAATGACACACATATAGGGATTCGAAGACTTAAAGGTATTGAATTTATGAGATAATATAGAAGGGAAAAGTTAGAGTATTCTGAGGGGGAGTGAACGACTAGAAAATACGGCGACCAGTGCAAGCTGAAGCTAGGTTAGATTAGTAATAATGTAATGAAGTTAAGATCGTTCAAGGGAATTATAATCATTTAATGATCTAATGTTAGATAATATCTATAATATAATATATCTTAATATATAATAGATATGAACTTTTTCCCAATCAAAATTAAGCGGCACAGGAATTCCGCCTTGATAAAATGTCTCGTCTTTTGAGGCGATTCAAGTATTAACTAAATTTTCGTCTCTTTTGTAAGAGCTGAGGTTCTGTTCAGCTAGATCATGAGTCCGGCCGATCGGAGCTAACGTTAGTCGTATGAGCCGGTTTCTCTTAAATTTTCCTCCCGACTCTTGCAACATGTTGTTCAGGTAAATCACTCCATCATATTTTCTTAGACTCTCTACTTTCTGCATACTTAAAGAGTGCAGACCAGACTTCACCTGCCCATTACCTACATAAGATATATTAGATATATAACATTAAACCAATCATTAAACCTTTAAGCAGCAACAAGTTCTTCGCTCTGACCTGAGCTAACACTCATGCGAGCCTGCAACAGTCTCAAACGGGGCTGAGCATTTGCTCGTACACAACTTTCCCAGCTGTCCCAAGCTCGCTCTCTCCACAGTTCTCATCGTATCAGTTGTCCCCTCGCTATATAGTTGTTGTCGCTCTATCCAATTGCTGTTGCTGTTGCTGCTGCTGCTGCTGATGATGTTTTTTTTTTTTTGCTGTGTTTTGTGTTTGTTTATTCCTCATGCAAATTTAATTAAATGGACTTTTTCTCCCATTGCTTGTTTTGTGTTTGTAAGCTGAGCCGCTACTGTGGCAGCAACAGGGGCAAACAACGTGCAGCGGGCCGGGTGCGCGTGCGGCTGCGGGTGGCGGTGCGGGGGCGTTGGCAACTTAATTAAGTTGAGCCAGCCAACGCAGAATGCAAACTTAACGAAGGGTCAGTCGATGGCAAAAACTAAAAGGGTTGACCATCTGAACTTAAACAACATGACAATACAATTTTAACTATAATTAATTGAATTATGATTGTTATAGTCGGTCTTATCTATGCGAGAGATCGTTTAAACAGTTTAAACTTAACTGAAAGTTGTTGATTGATTTAGGTCTTTAATCTTGGTAGTGTGATGTGCTTTGGTAAGAGATTTATCTTTAAAATATACTCAGCTTTGGGCTAAGGCTGAATTTGTTAATTTTGATTGTTGATTGATAATGATTGATGGACAAATACAAAATGTTGTATAGCTAACTGCGTTAAATCTATTATTGACTAACTGCATTACCCATAATAACATGCGGGTATATTGATCAATCAACAATCAATCTATAAAAGCGTTAGCAAACCTCAATCTGTTATGATTGATAGTGATTGCTGCCTAAAACTAAAATGTAGATAATTATTGCTAACAAATCTATATTTCATATAATGTAATTTGTCTACGTAAGCTTTAAGCAGCCTCCATAGTTTAAGGCTGCATGTTGATTGATGATGATTGACTGGCAAAAAATAATCCTATTTATGTCAATTTGAGTATGTTTTTAATATAACTATTTTTGAAACCATTTGTATAGTTGGGTTTATATTTAGGCAACCTACTCAGTTTAAATTGCTTGTTGATTGATGAGGATTGATTGCGAAATCAAAAAGTTAGATAACTGAAGCCACTTCAGCTTAATAATATAATAGGAAAGTAGTTCTATATAAACCTTAAACAATATCTTTACTTTTCCCTGTTGATTGATAATGATTGATAGACCAAAAATCAGCTTTTTTTATGTCAATTTGAGTATTTGTTAAATTTTAACTACTTTAAGAATAATTTGTATAGGTCTGCTCACATCAATCTACATTCATTGATATTGATTGATTGTATTAAAACACCTTGTGCCTTTGCAGTCTAGTATTGTATTTAATTTTAACTTCCATTTTGATACTCATCAGCTAAACTCTTTCAATTAGAGTTTCTGCCTTAACTCTAAGACACACAAAAGCGAGTGGAACACCCTGTTAACTCGCATTTGAGTTCGCATTCATACCTGATTGCCTATAAATATTTTACCAGGCAACTTCCTTATGCATTTGATTTCGCTCTACCTAAGTTTCAGCTCGACTCGCAGAGAGCTAGAGTTCACCTGTCTGGCAAACTGGAACACCCTTTTGGAGTGGAGCCTTTGGCCTGCTCGTCGACACGTCTGTCAATGGTAATTCGATATTATGCCGCTTTTAAATATTCTCTTTGCTCAGCTCTCCGCTATACGCTGTGTGGAGCTGCCAAATTAATTACAGAGCGCTGCACCAAACGGATGAACGGATTGACAGAGGGCACCGGCAGCGCGGAGAGCCTAGCCGTAGAGGGGGGTTCGAGTACAAATAAACCAACAAACACGATGGCTGAGATTTTGCAGCACAAAAGCTAAAGCCCAGAGCCAACGTAGGTTGCAGAGGCACAAGCAGAGGCACAGGCAGAGGCCCAGGCAGCGGCAGAAGCAGAGGCGGCAACAACCAACGCCCTGTTGCCGGGTCCAAAAAAGGGCGAAGGCTGTAAGCGGCAGCGGCAGCGGGAGCAGGAGACGAGGCAACGAGACGGAAAGCAGCTTTAAAACGGGCTCCGGCATTTTCAAACTTGATTTGGCAAAACAGCGGCAAGTTCTCAATGTGTTCTACTACACACACACACACATATATACATATACATATATATGTTTGTATATGGATTTGTATATTGTTGTGGGTTTGTAGGTCTCTACGAGTATTACGGTGCTCTGTGAAGATTATCGTGGTTGTTGTTGTTGTTGTTGTTGTTGTTAGCTGTTGTCGGCATTCAGCTGCAGCCGCCCTTTGTCTCAGTTAGCTTTTGTCTACGGCTCGCTCTTAAAGCCTGTCGATCACCGGGCGATGACAATGAAAGGAATATATAGGATTTGTTGGGAAAAAAAATAAAACAACATAAGAAGAAGGCGACTTGAATGATTAATGGCTGAAGTAAGCTGTGAAAATGTTCTGGTAGTAATATATATTAAGTAGACTATATCATTACATAATTTAGTAAGTCTTCAAATTGATTAACTATAAAAGACGGTCAGAGAGAGGGAATGAAATCGTATGATAAGCCCCTTTCGAGCCTATGAAAATCGCATAGAAAGGCAAGATTTCATAAAAAAGAAATGAGAGTCTCTGATGCTATTACTTTGTGAGTCCTAATAAAAAAATATCCTTTAACATTAATCGATACCATTTAAATGATAATAAATATCGATTATTTGCAACAAAGTTCATTTGGGACTTACAAATTCTTTGATCACCAACTAGATTAACTATGAAAAGGAGAGAGTGAAAGAGATCGTATAAGAAGCCCAGTTGGAGTCTATGATAATCGCATAGAAAGGCTAGAGTTTATCTAAAAGAAATGAGAGACTGGCTGATGCTAGTAAGTCTGTGAATACCAACACAAATTTCAGTCTCTAGCTCTCATAGGTTCTGAGATCGACGCGTTCATACATAGGGACAGACGGATAGACCAACACTGACTGAAAGACGGACGAACAGACGGACATGGCTAAATCGACTCAACTCGTTCTCCTGATCAAGAAGTCTGCCACATTTCCTTCTGCCTGTTACATCAATTTCAACAAAACCATTCTACCCTGTTTTCCGCATTTTATAATTTTCTTATAATTTTCCTGTTTTCTCATTAAAATTCCACCAAAAAAATTCAAGCTAAATATTTGCATTAATCACTTTTAATAATTATTTCCATGTATTTGCCGGCTGAGCGCTTTCATATTGCAAGAGAAGAACATAAAATAAAATAAAATCAGATCCACAATTTGAACGCATTACTGTAAATAGCTGTGTAATTTGCTCGAACGCTGTTAATCGCATTTTGCGCTCAACATTTACGAGTGAGCACCCACGCGACGACGAGTCGTCCGCACTCCCTCTCCCACTACCACTACCACTCTCCCACTCCCACTCTCCCTCTCTCCCTACCACTCGCACAGCTTCACACCTTGCCAGTGCCATTTGCCGATGCTCATTACACAAAAGTCAAGCCGCCGCCATAAATATTTCGAGTGTTTTTTTTTTGTTTCTGTTTTTCGCCTGCTGTTCGTGCTCAGAGCTCGCGGTGAGCGTAGCGAAAGCTCAGCTTTAGTGAAGCTCAGTTATTTTTGAGCGCATTCTTGCTTGGGTTGGGGTTTCAGTTTCAGTTCTTGTCTCTTCGGCTAGATTTCGTTTCGTTCTTTTGCAACGCAACACAACTTGAAATTAAACGCGCAGTAAATGACGCAATTTGACGCAATTTTATGCTTCGTTAAATTCGCCGCTGATGGATTTTCGTATTCTTTGCCACTGGCAATAAGAGAGAAGAGAGAGAGAGCGTGAGCCAAAGCAAAAGAAGTGCAAGACAACAAAACATTTTTGACAGTCGCTGCATTAATTAATGCTTAGAGCTGGTCAATCAAGCTTGATTTGGGGTAGCGCAGTGAAAACGACAAAAGCACACGCTCTTCACTCTCCATCTCTCTCTCTCTCGCTCTCTCTGTGTTTGTTTTGCGGTCCTACCCCAATGTAAGCGACAGTCAACGCATAATGCACCGGGCAACATTACCGCAGGGCAGCTGCAGTTGCACACACTCTAAAAAAACAAGAGTGCTCTAGTCGAGACGGCTCGACTACGAGATACCCTGAACCCTGCGAAGATCCAATCTTCCCAACATTATAGGCTTATTTTACATATACAAATATTGCGAGCAACGCACACACACACACACACACATGCATACACACGCACGCATAAGCACGCGCTCTGCTGACTGGGCAGCTGACGCAGCGACTGCGCTTGGGCTGCAATATGCCTATTGTATGGGAAATTAAATGTTTAATAACTTTTTTTGTGGACTGACTTTCTTAATCAAACTTGCGCAGCGTAATCATATCATTCATATGTATGTATTTGCCAAAGCACAAGTCTCTAGTATTTGAAATACGAATTTTGCAAATTGGGGGCGAAGGAGGCGTGGCATCCAAAATCCAAAAATGACAAAATGTCCGCATTCATTACACAAATCTACACAGTAAATTTGGAGTCTCTAGCTCTTACGGTATGCTTAGCGGAAGAAAAGTTATCGATTTTTATCGATAATAAGGAAACGGGATGAGTTATCGAAAATCTAAAAAAAACTCGTACTGCGTAGGCTATAGACGAGTATTCTCTGAAAATTTCATATATCTAGCTTTTGTGGTTTACGAGATCGCTGCGTTCATACGGACGGACGGACGGACGGACAGACGGACAGGGCTATTTCAACTCAGCTCATCGAGCTGATCAAGAATATATATACTTTATGGGGTCTGCGATGTCTCCTTCTGCCTGTTACATACATTTCACAAAAACATTATACCCTGATTTCCCATTTTCAATGGGTTCAGGGTATAAAAACAGAGTAAAAAGACTTGCATAACAAATTCTTAATTGTGCAACAGAGTGCACACACGCGCTGTCTCTCTCTCTCTCTCTCTCGCTCTCTCTCGCTCTAGCTTTCTCTGCTCGCTTGTCTTGCTTAAACTTGTCCACTCGTTTCTTTGTGCTGCTGCTTCGC
Organism: Drosophila nigricruria; assembly: GCA_037075265.1. Taxonomy (NCBI): domain Eukaryota; kingdom Metazoa; phylum Arthropoda; class Insecta; order Diptera; family Drosophilidae; genus Drosophila; species Drosophila nigricruria. Next base: position 6,507,450 of record JBAMCI010000196.1, on the reverse strand, counting down.
CCTGCAGCCATATTGCGGAAATATGTCAACGCTGTTGCTGCATTTGCTGCTGCTGCTGTTGTTGTTGTTGTTGATGATGTTTGTATTGTTGTTGTTGCTTTTGTTCTCTGTTGTTTTGAAGTTGAAGTTTGCATCTCCTACCGTTGGGTTAGGTGAGGTTATGTTCACACACAAACACACTCACACGCATCGACATAAAAGCATGTCACGCATAGTGTAATTTCATGTGACGTAAATGCAAAAATATGTTAAAACTGACGCAGATTAAAAGCAGTTGCAGTTGCCGTTGCAGTTGCCGTTGCCATTGCCGCTGCCGTTGCAGTTGCCGTTCACATTCACTTTAACTGCCAGCCAGATGAAGTTTTTGAGTTTGAATCAGGGCTGTGCGAGCAAAACTTTTTTTTTAACTGGGGTGAGTCTTTTTCAAGTCTTTTGAGATTGATGGGCTCAGTGTTGGAGAACTTTATAAATACCAGCAAGGGTAGCAAACGCAATGAAGCAACTGTCAAGCAGCACAAAGCCACACATACACACATATATAGGCATATATACACATTCTAAAGTCAATTGAGTGCACAATTTTTTAACGAAAGACAGAACACTATGCTGGCAATGTTGTAGATGATGAATAGGATGCAAAATCAAACTTAACGAAATTTAACGAAGCTTAACGAAGCTTAACGAAACTTAACGAAACTTCGTGAAATCTTAAAATACACGAAATGCGCAAATTTAACTTAAACAAGTTGTTATGTTGCATATTTAATAACCTAACGAAACTTGACGAAGAAAAATTTGAGCGCTAAAATTGGACATTGCTAATAGTGCATATGCTGCCATTGCATTTAGTGCCAATTCATATATAAAATTCATGTTTCCCAAACTTAACGAAACCACAAAAAGCCTACACACATCATTACCAATTGCTAGCTAAATAGCATGAACATGGCAAAAACAATGAACAAAAATCATATATAAATCAACAACTTAACGAAGCTTAACGATTCCAACCACAAATTTGAACCGATGCTCATCAATCTAAACGCAAATCGACTGCCGAAAGCTCAAACAGAAGCCACAGAAAATCGCTTGACAGCGCATAAAATTGAGTGAATGCGGTGTAAAATTTCCAACTGGCAAGGTCTTAGCGCCTAACGTCTAACGCCTAACGCCTAACGCCCTAAAACATTATGCAAATTGGCAACGAAACGAACGACTTAACTACATGTTAAACTTATCGCTGCCATCAAGTAACAGTTTGGCCAAATAATAAACTGGAGTAGCTAGCGACAAAGACTGGGGCGTGAGAGCCTTGAGCCATGGCCAGGGGGCGAGGGGGGCTAGAAAACATACAGTCAAGCATTTGCCGTTGTTTCTCTGGGAACTAACCGACGAATGGGAGCCGTAAACAAGTACGAGCAAAACAATAAAAGTAATAATAGCACGAATATACGTATAGGCATTCTCATCAGTATGACCGACTGTCAAGTTCCCGGGCAACAATGAAAACAATCGTACACATAATCGCGCACATTCGTAACATGCATGCAAATTTGTCAACATATTTTCCCGCTCCCACCCTCCCACTTCTCCGGCGTATGGATAAAAAGGTACAGTTATCATAATGTTGCCAAAGGTAAACAAAACCAATTTGTCGCCATGTTAAATTTGCAGTAAATCTTAACGGCAGTTCGTAAATTATGATGAATTGTAAGGTAAACAGTAAAAGTAAAACAAGTCATTAAATTTCAAGTTAATGAATAAATGATGATTTTTCTTTCAAGCATGCGACAAGAAGAATAAATAATTTGGAAAGTCTTTTGAGTTTGCGGAAACATTATTTCATTAACTTGAAGTAAGTGCGGTTATGAGAATAAATTTCTTGTTTACAAAAAAAAATATACAACAAAATATATCAGCTAAAATTAAATATTTTAGTTTATAATGATCATATTTATGTTTAAAATAAAAATAATTAAAAATTAATTAAAAGTATTTAGTTTAAACTAATAAAAAATATTTTAATATATTAAATTATTTTTTAGCCATTAAAAATAAATTTTAAAAATATAAAAATATATAAAAAAAAATTTAAGAATTTTTTTTTCTATCTAACTCGTGAAACTGCAAAATTAAAAATAATTAAAAAAAATAATACAATTAAAACAAGGTATCAAAATTTAATTTCAAAACGTATTGAAAATAAATTTAAATTAATTTATCTACTCCTTGAGTAAAATTGCCAAATAAAAACTTATTTATAAAAATTTATTACCTAAAATTCATTCAAATTTATTTTTTTTATAAAATCAATTTTTATTATAAAATCTTTCTTTTTTTTTAATATCGAAAGTAATTTCCTTTTGTCTAATACAATTGAGTTTTTGATAGCCTGCGCAAATATTTGCGCACAAACAGACAGTTTATACTGTATAAATTGCATAAAGTCGTATTTAGAACACCCCGAGGTCTTATCAAAAAAAAAAAGGAAACAAAAATTAAAATAAATAAAAAAACAGAAATAAAATGCACAGGCCAACAGAAGTCAGAGTCAAGTAAAGGTCTGAGCTATTTTTAAAACAAATTCCAAGTGCTAATTTCGCTTGGAGCAAACAAATATTGAACGAACAAAACTGTACAAGTTTTTCTTTTTTAAAATTAAGTGTTTAAATTATATATATATATGATTATATATATATTTTTTGTTTTTAACAGGTTCACTGAACCCTGCAAATAAATTATACATTGAGAGAAAAAAAGTGTTCTCTATGAGTAATAAACTGGGCCGCAAATGCGAGCAAAAACTGCCTCATTCGCAAATATTTGCATTTGAGGCGCACGCCGAAAAAAATATATTTAAAACAAAAATATATAGATAGGAAAAATATTGAAGAAAAAGGGGAGTACATAGCTGACAGATACTCATTGCAAAATGAGGGCAAGGAGAAGGTTTACTTTAAATAATAATTAAAATATATAAAAAAAAAATAAATAAAAATATATATTAAAAAAAATAAAATAAAAATATAAAAAAAATTTATATAAAAAAATAAAATTATATATAAAAAAAATAAAATTATATATAAAAAAAAAATAAAATTATATATTTAAAAAAATAAATAAAATTTTCTAAACATTTTTTTTTTTTATAACACATTTTTACATATTTTTTGTCTTGTAAAATAAATAATATTTACGAAGTTTTTATTTATTTTTGTTTAATTTTTGGAGTCTTTAAAATATATACAAATTATATAATATATTAATAAATTATATAAAATATATATAAATTATATAAAATATATCAATTTGACAACACGAATACATAAATTTTATATTTAACAAAAAACAAAGCTTAAAAAATTATTTACAAAATATTTTCTATCAAATCTATGCAAATAAATATTTTCACATCTATCGAATTTGTTTGCTTTTTCAAAATTTATATAGAGTATATAAAGACCCATTATAACACTCCTTAATCATTTTTTTAACAACAACAAAAAATGTCGAATGTAAAAAAAGTAAACCGAATGAAATACGGAAATTCGCATTGGTTTCATCTTCGACAAACATAAAGAGAAATGTATTTGGTTTATGGGGCTTTAAAGCTGTCTTACGACTTTGTGCCAAATATGCAAAATATTTTTGATTACAATGAAATATATATACACATATATATACTATATAGAAATACAAGTGATAAATTGTTTTGATTGAAGTGCTTGAAGGAATGCGCGACTCCGTTTGGTCTAGTTGACTGTCTTTTTGTGGCCAGCGCATTGGGTAATTAAATTTTTGTGGCTCATAAAACGTCTGCGGTTAGCGGGAAATGCCTTATGCTAGAATTTCATTTTTCTTCTTCTCAGCTTCTCTTTTCTAATTTTTTTTTTTTTTTAGGTATACAAGTGAATTGCATTTCAGCTCCCTGACTAAATGGACCATAAAAACACCGAAATAAGCGAAAGAGAGAGAGAGAGAGAGAGAGAGAGAGAGATAGAGAGCGAAAATAGCTTCATAAAAAATGTTGAAGGGGAGATGAAGCTGATGAAAGTGCTTTAAATTTAAATGGAATTGCATTAGGTGATTAAATGCGGCTAAAAGTAATCTCTTTTTATTTTCACAAAAATAAGTGAAGAAAACAGATTCTTTAAGTCATAAAAGCCCAAAAGCCAGGTATATTTTGTTAATTAATACACAAATTAATTAGATTTTGAGTGAAATATCTGATATTTTTAAGTGAAGGTAGCTAAAGTGTAAAACAATTGAATTAGCGCTGTCAAGCCAATCCAAAGCTGCAAAGGTACATTAAATCTCAAATAAGTTCTATTATATTAGGTTAATTGCACTTGAAACTTCTTAAAACTAAAAACTCAATTAACTGAAAAGAATTCTATTAAAACATTAGAAACAATTGGAATAATATAATCATAAGAGCTATATAATACTTCAAGACTTCAAGCAAAGATTAAGTCAATATAGTTTTAAGCTCAATAAAAGTGAATTAAGAGGATCGAAGAAACACTTATGATTTTCAATAAATATTAAGAATATTTTATACTATGATAATAAATATTTAAATTAAGAACTTATCAAATATTTTGCATTCTAATATTTTTCTTTCAAAGTTTTAAAAAAAAATTTAAATATTCTTGTACAAAATGTAAATATATTAATATAACACTTTTGTTAAGGCAATTATAAAATATATAAATATAAAATAAATAAATATAAAATATATATAAATATAAAATATATTTCAAATTACTATTAAATGTTTGTTGCTTAAAAAAAGTTTAACATTTAAAACCTTCTCAAAGAAAGAAGAGCAAATTAAACGAAGCTTTTGTTAAGACATAAATATAAAATATATTTCAAATAATTATAAAATATTTGTTGCTTAGAAAAAGTTCCACATTTAAATAATTTTCAAAAAAAAGAAGAGCAAATTGAATGAAGCTTTAAATATCATACATTATTATGCCCAAGCGTTTCTTTCACATATTAAGAGAGAGATGATAGCAAAGAGATAGATATCTAGACGCTTATGGAATTTTCCCATCGAGCAAATACGATTAAATTCGACATACTGAGCTGCCGCCGCTGCCGCTGCTGTTGGTGGCTCTGCCCACATGCTCCTATCCAAGCATATTACAAGCCAAATAAAACAGATTAATCTGCTGTGTAAATATGCCTCACGTATTTCACCCACACAGATTTCGTGGTTGACCCCTCCCCCTAGACCCTGCTGCGACCCGAAGTCGACTTACTGCAGACATATTACAACAAATAATTCCTAAATGCTTGTCCGGCCTCCGTCACCAAAAACCTAAGCCAAACCGACCACAGAGACACAGAAGAAGAAAAAAAAAGTAATGTGGGCAATTGTCGTCGCTTTTGGACCGCAATTAATTTTCATTACAAGGCAATAAGCAAAATTAAACACGAATCAAGTAGCACCCAAAAGACATGGCCAAGCAGCTGGGCAGTGTGGGTGTTATAGATGGAAGGACATGTCAGATGGCCGGACTTTTAGATGAAACGTGTTGACATAAGCAATTTATAAGAGTTTTGCTACTGATTTTGTGTTTTGCGTGGAAAGTTTCTTGCCAGTGACAAGAAACGATAAAATGATAAAAAAGAAAGAAAAAAAAGTTCAACAAACAATTGACCCGAAGGTCAAACGACGAAAAACTTACAAACATATGGCAGCGTAGTAGGCTGAGACAGGTAGAAAATGTTGTTGTTTGGTTTGCTTACCTGCAATGAGAATGGAAAAGGAAATACAATAATTAGTTTAGTTCAGTTAATGCAAACATGGAAGAAATTTCAATAATAATATATATATTGATTGATTTTATTATATTTATTTATTTTATTTTATTTATTTTAATATTATAATAATATTTTGATCATTTTAATGCCTACAAATATATATTTAATATATTATAATTTGCATTTTATTTTAAATAAATTTTCTACTTTATTAAAAATAAATAAATATATTTAAAATGGAAAACTTTTAATCATGTTTAATATATTTAAAAAATATATATATATATAGTTAAATTAATAAAGAAATAAGAAACATTAAATTTATTTATAATAAAAAATATATAAAATTTAATATATATAATTTTTATATATATTAATAATAATAATTAATATATATTAATACAAAAGAATTAAAAAGCATTAATATTTTTATACTATTTATATATTTTTATCTAAAAATATTAATGCTTTTTTTATTTATTTATTTTTAGATAATTTATATATTTTTATCTAAAAATTTTAATGCTTTTTAATAATAACCAAATAAATTTTAAAAATTATTTTTTCCATACATTTAGGATTAAAAGCATTTTAAAACATAGAAATAAGTCTTAAAAAAAAATAAAAGTCTTAAAAAAATACATAAAATATTTTTTTTAATATTTTTAGTTTTAACAAAAATCATATATATTTCTTACATTGTTTTATATATAATATTTATACATAAAAAAAAAATTTATATATATATATATATATATATATATATATATATATAATAACAATGTAAACACTATATATATTTTTTGTTAAAATTAAAAAATATTTTATGTATTTTATAAAGACTTTTATTTTTGTTAGGACTTATTTCTATGTATATATTTATATATAATATATATTTACATATTATATATATACATAATATATATATTTATATGTATTACATATTTATATTCCTTATTTTCACAACACTTTTGATGACTAATCATCCAAATATTTGACAGCTTGTTATTTAAAATTAGCGATGCCTTTAATGTTTGCAATGTTATTTCGGATCAATAAAAAGAAATATATAGATATATAAAAAATAATTTATTTCTGCACGCGCCCCCTACAATGGAAATAGAGTCCATTAGTTAGAGGCCAGACGCATAGAAAGAGAGAAATACTTGAATGCTCGCTCAACTCACATGAATGTGATGATGATGAGTGTGTGTGTCTATGCAAATAGTCAGAGCTGAAGAGTTTGCGTCCATCAAACGGCTCAGTTTTGCCCCTGTGAAGTGGGTGGAGATTTATTCAAGTTGAATTTCAATGATTTATTTTCGGCAATCATTTCATTTCTGTTTGTTTGAGCGGAAGACAATTGAAAAGACTTGTTGAGTGCTGAGTGCTGGTGCAGCTAATAACTCACACAGAGTGAAACTCACTGAATGCAACGCGGCGTATGAGTAATGAGTTTTTTGTTCAGTTTTGCTTTGTTTTGTTTTGTGTGTATTGAAAGGCAAAGCAAAAACTCATTCAATTTGATTTCAAACAATTTAAAAATAGATTTCTTTTGGTTTGTTGTCTGTTGTCTTTGAATGTTTTGAGTTTCTTTCTTTTTTTTTCTATTTTTGATTGTTTGCTCTTTTCAGGGTTAAGTAGCTGTGAGCTAATCGAACGAGTGTGTGTTTGGCTGGTTGTTTGTGTGTGTGAATTAAAAGAGAATTTTGTGTATTGTTAGTTGTTTTTTGGCTCTTTATGCTCGCAGATAAGCGCATTGCTTTGATAGAGTATCGCTATCAACAAGCAATTACATGTTGAAATATTGAAAGATTGATAAATCTAAATGTGAATGGGAATGAGTATGTTTTAAGTAATAAGTTGTTAAACATTTGCAATGAATTATTAACTAAATTAATTAATTGAATTATTTCTATACAATCTGAATTATAATAATTTATAATTTAAGTAAATAAAAAGCCAATATTTTTTTAGTTTTTGTTATCTTATAAACAGCTACACAGGATTTAATAGTAAAGAAGCAAAATATACTATTCAGAATATATTTTGACTTGCTGAATACAGAATCTAAGTCCAAAACTTCCTCAATCAGAGCTTTGGCAAAAGGGAATCATAAGTTGCAGTGAGAGAGAGGAAGAAGGGATGTCGATATTCTCCTCTCTTACTTTAATTTAAGCTCTCTTTAGCCCAATATCTTACAGCTCTTCAATTAATTTATATACATCTTGAAGATAAGTTAGGATCTAACAAAATTTTGAATGGGAAATGATGGTACAGACGTTACAGAATGTCAAAAGCACCCGAAAAGAAGATTTTTTTGTAGGTTTCGCGTATTTATCAAATAAAGATATTACAAAATTCTATAATATATGATTCTACAGATTTTTGTTGTATTTTTTTTTTAATCATTTTTAAAAGTTCGATTTTTGTTAAATTAAAAATTGCTTTAGCTTACATTTACATTTAAAATTATTTTATAAATATGAAATTTAATATAAATAAAATAAAAAAAAAAACTTTAGTTTTTTAACAAAATATAAATTGTTAAATACAATAAAAATTCTAATTTTTTTCATTTTTTTTATAAATTTTATAATAATTTTACAAATAATAAATACAATATAAATGAAATTTATAAAACACATTTGTTTTATTAAATAAATATTAATTGTTAAATACAATAAAAATTTTTAATTTTTTTTTTTCATTTTACTTTTTGATTAATCTTTTTACATAAAAAAAAAAGAATATATTTATTTTTCAGTGTATATTAAATAAGTACAAATTATTGAATAGTATATTTATTATACTATCAGACAGTAGATTAATTTCTCAATTTTATTGATATATAAATTATATAAATTACAAGCATATCAACCCGAGCCAAACAATGTTAACATTCCCTTCAGCCATCAATTCTCTTTCACTTCCACATTACCAAAGACACCCAAAATTAAAAAAGGCGCACCAACAGTCGACTACCGCCTAATATTGATCGCAATTGGCAAACCCAGCCCAAAAAAAAACCAGCTGCCTCAAGTACACTTGACAGAGTCTCCGAGTGAATCGAAGTCGGAGTCCAGAGCGAGCAGAAAATGACGTGGTCATAATTAAAGCAATCGAACAGGAACTCAAGAAAAGCCATTGACGTGGGCCCAAGCAAAACAAGAGGGGAAAAAATTAAATAAAATGAAAATAAAAATAATAATAAAATAAATAAAATAAAATAAAGCAAGAGCTTTAACCAACTGTATGTGTAGGCAGCGAGCCCAGCTGAACTAAACCAGTCCAAGTCCGTTTCGACGTCTTTTTTTTTTTTTGGCTTTTGGCTTTTGTGTACTCGCATATTTCCTCGCTCTCGTGGCTGACGTCAGCGCGTAAATATAACTATTTTTTATAGGGCGCGGAGGGAAGTGTTCTCTGCCTTGCTTTCGACATTTATATTTGCTGGGTGAGCGAGAGAGTAGGCGCGCGAGCGAGACAGCAGCATTGACCAAATGTCAAAATATTGTTTTATTTGAGCGCCACGCACTGGAATTGACTTTTGTGGCGCACACTTCATTAAGTAGCCGCCCCGTACCACGATCCCGCATCACCCCGCTGCCGACGTGGGTTCAGTGAACCGCACAGGACATTAACTTCTTACAGCTATCCACATTTATCGCTAGTCTAATTCATGCGCTTATCTAATCAAGGGCATCGTTCGAACAGCTCAACACGTGCCCCTGTCTCAGATAGATAGCTCAATCCATTGGCATTCACACCTGCCTCAAAATGACCGATATGGCCAATGGGGAAGTAGATCCATATACCATATATAGGTATATTAGGCAATCATTCAATGGCTTTCAAACTGTCAATCAGCTTCAATAAGCAGTTACTCTTCTTATTATTATCGCTAATTTGATTGGATGACGAGACACGTTCTGTGCAGAGCGCATCAAAGCAGCAAATTCTCAATTTTATATACATACATATATTATATACATATATATAACCCAAGTCAAGCGAAACCGTTAAGCGCATTAGCTTAAATAAATCACGCTATGACCAAGTTCAATACTGATTGGAATTTTATTATTTGTGTAATTAAGATGATTTTATTTAATATAATAAATAATTTAGATAATTTTAGTTAAATTATTTGTTAAATGTTATAATATGAGATTATATTATATTATATTAAATGGTTTTTATATATTATATGAGATTATAATCTATAAATTATTTTATATTATATTATATTTTATTATATTCTATTAAATTGGATCCGTTATTAAATGATATGAGATTATATTCTATTATATTAAATTATTTTAAATTTTATAAGCGATTATAATATAATAATAATTTTATATATTATGATATGAGATTATATGATATATTATATATATGTAATGGTAAATTATATGATAATAAATCATATTATTTTATTTCAATAACTATTTGATAATTTGTCATATCATAATATTAAATCAATATTAAATGAAATTATATTATATTTACTAATATAATTTTTAAAAATTGAAATAAATATATATATAAATCTAACTTTAAATAATTTCTAATATATACGCAAAATCGAAAGAAATTAATTTAAAATTTATCGGAATTTAGCTAAATCCATGAGATATATTTAAAATATATATATATAAAAAATTGTAAATAATTTTCTTTGAATCTTAAGTATATATTGAGATTATTTAAAATAATATGGTAAATATTTTTCGTTGTAAATATTTTCCTTTTAATTTTAAGTATATATTGAGATTATTTAAAATTATATTTGAATAATATTTTATTTTATTTACACCTAAACAATCCAAAAATATATTCTATATTGTAAACATTCAAAATTATATTCAACTGTAAAAACCTATAATATATTTCTTTATGATAAACATTCCCACAATTTAGTTATATTTTTTTTGTCATCATTTAGCTGAGCTCTCCGCTCGCATTCCAAAATTCCATCCTAGCCAAGATCTAATCACTCAGCAGTTGGGCAACTCCAACTCCAACACACACATCGAGTCTCATTTGTCGCCCATTTAGAGCACGATAAATCAACGCCTTGACACACATACACACACACACGCACACACACACACACACAATATTAATTCAGTTCATTTGAGCTATACTGGCTCCTGTTTCGGCTCCTGCCCAGCCACATATCCTGTCACTTTTATGCATTGTCTACTGTTGCTCAGATATTTTGACTACTTTACTCTGATTTCTATTTGGTTACGTGGTAATTTAATAAATTGTTCATTTATCACTTACATGTGCGCGAACACGAGATGTTCTAACAAATATGCCTGTTTGTTACTCACTCACTATCATACACTCAACTCTATCAATCTTACTCTCACTCTCACCCTCTATCTCTCTCTCTCACTCTCAATCTCACTCTCTGCTTTCCTACAATTGCCCTCCTTAACTGCTTCGCTGCGTTTCATTTGATATTTTGTTTGTCCCTAGCCTTGTCCTTTATCCCTTGGCCCGACCGTACAGTCAACATTCGCTATTGTGTAATTATGATTGCGCGTGTTCCTTAAATTACATTACAGCAAATAGTTGCGCACGTGCCAGCCAATTGCTTTGGTAAATTGGGCAAATTATTAGCTAGATTTACAGTAAGAGTTACCCTACTTTTAGAGGGAATAGCCTTAGTGCTAGTAAGTTTGTTGTGTGAGAGAGTTGACAGGGCTTTACTATTGTAGATAGATTGTAGTATGATAAATATTGGAGCAATGCATTCATCATTTACTAAAAAAAATCTGATATGAAACATTTTTTTTTTACATATATAGTATATTTATATAGTTTTAATATATATTAAAATTTTTTCATATATATATTTATATTTTTCTATATATTTTTTATATTTTTTGTACATATATATATTTATATTTGTATTTATATTTTTTTTATATATATTTTTTTTATATTGGTATTTATATGTTTTTACATATATTTATTATTTTTGTTATATGCATATATTTTAATTATTTTACAATTATATTTATTTATTTATTTTATATTTATATATTTCTTTTATATATGTTTGTATATTTATACCTATATTTTTTTATATATATTTATTATTCATATATTTTAAAAATTTTTCTGTATATACTTATATATTTTAATACATATACATATTTATTTTCTGATATATTTATTTATTTTTTTTTTATAGTTGTATTTATATTTATATATTTTGCATATATATTTTAAAATCTTTTTATATTTACATTTACATATTTTTGTACATTTATATTTATATATATTGAATTTTTTATTAAATAAATTTATTAATATATTTTTATAATCTTTTATATATTTTTATATATTTTTATAAATTTAATATTATATATACATATTTATATTTATATTAACTTTTTCTCATTCAAACCCATTTTTTAAGCCTTGCCTATATTTATCAATTTATATTTTTATAACCCATAATTTAATGTGTGTTTATTTATTTATTAATCTTTCCCAATTTCTTTTTAGCCCTTTCAAAAAAAAAACTCCCACGCTTTTATAAATACTTCCATTTGCTTATGTTATTTTCCATAATTCATGCTCAAAACAATTTATTTTTAATGCTAAAAAATATGTGGCAACGCCTACGCAAAGCCCTTTGCCAACACTCAACCACACACACGCACACACACGCGCGCGCGGCTTAGCGCAGCTGAGATAAAAAGCTGACCAAAACCAATTCAATAAATCAGCTGCGGCAACACTCTCTGTGTGCGTGTGCGTGTGTGTGTGTGCGTGAGTGAGTGTGGGCTGCCAGAGTTCGTTGCCAGCTTTTAGGCGTTTTTTTGTTGGCCATAGTGGTATTTCCATAAATTTCGAGAACTATTGTTGCCGTTTATTATCGCCTTTTGAAGAGTGACCAACTGCCTCGGTCAATGCACTCTTGTCCTTCGCTGTCTTCCTTTTCGAGTGTTTTTTTTTGCGCCGTTGTTTGCGACTTTGCATTGTTGTTGTATTAATATTAACCCACTTCAGCAGCCTCGCATACGCATTTTATTTGCATACATTTTCAATGCACACACACACACACACACACACATAGAGAGACAGCGACAGCGAGCAGCGCTCTTATACTCTTTAACTCCCTCATAAAAGCTGTTGAGCTCACTCGCACCCACTTGCTGCTCACTTGCGCTCTCCCTTTTGCTCGGCTCGTTTCGAAAAGTGCGTTGAAAGCTTTGCGCGTTGTGTTGTTGTTTTTGCATTTGTTTCATTTGTTCTTATTATTTTGTTGTATTATATTTTTTTTTTTTTTTGTGTTTTACGTCTTTTCTGCTTTGCGTCGCATCGCTTGCTGTCGCCGTCGTCGTCGTCGTCGTCGTTTACGTATGCATTGCCGCTGGCGTCGCTGTTGACGTTGGCGTTGGCTTTAGCGCTGGCGTCGCTGTTGCCGTTGCCGTTGCCGTTTTGTATCTTGATTTTGGTTTCAACGGTGAATGAACTCAGGACCTGCGGACGTTCAACCGTCAAAAAGCGCTTTTTTCGATTTGCTGCCTGCTCTTTTGCTTGTCGCATTTGTTATTGCTATTTGCTACTGTTCTTATATTTTGTTGCTGCTTATATTCTTGTTTTTGCAGCTGTTGTTCTTGCTGTTGTTCTTGTTGTTGTTGTTGCTGCTGTCGTTTGTTTTCGCCGCATGCGTAACACATTTTCATCTGTTGTTGTTTTCTGCCGTTTCTTTTTGCTTTTTCGCAATGTTTTAACTGTTCTTTTTGCCCGCTTTACGCTCGCACCGAAAAATTGCAAATTATTTGCTTCAAACGTTTTGTCAGCTTCTATTCTTACATTTGTTTCGGAGTCTTATAATTTGATAAGTTTTTTATCTTTTTCTTTTTTAATGAAAAAAGAATAAAATGATTTAACACTAAATAATACTGAAATAAAAATAATAATATAAAGAATAAAAAAATAAAAACACAATAAAAATATAAAAATAAAATAGAAAGATAAAAATATTAATGAAATAAAATTGAAAAAAAAAAATTAAAATATATAAATAAAAACGGAAAAAAAATTAAAATAAAAAAAAAAAAATTTTAATAAACAAAATAAAAAATTATAATAAAAAAAAAAACAAAAACATAAATAAAATAGAAAGAAAAAATTTTATTTAAAACTAGATAAAAAAAATAATAAATAATAATATTATACGATAAATAAAAAAGTAAAAATAACATTAAAAAATATTAATTAAAAAATATTAATAAGAATATAAATATAAAAAAATAAATAATAATAAAAAATATTAACCTAAAACATCCATATTTAAATGAGATTAGTAAAAGTGAGAGAGAAAGTTGGCAATATTTATAAACTTACAAAGGCAACTCAAGTTGTTTAAGCCAACTGCATATTAAGCCAGCCTAACAGAACTTTGCTAAACCACAGACTAAACTAAGTTTCACTCTTCAAAGTAAGCAAAAACTCATTCAATCAATGATTTTTTATGCCCCTACCCAGGCAGCACCCAACCAAACCACCTTAACAACCACCCACCACCCACTAGCCACCCACCCACTCATATGACAATTACCATTCAGGGTACAAAAAACTTGCCAGCTATAAAAATTCAAGTTCAACGAATTCTACGCGCTGGGTAAATAACCTGAGCTCGGGCAATGCAGTCGGCGTTGACGTCGACAGCGACGCCGGCGTTGGCGACAACACCCAAAAATACAAAAAAATGACAACAACAACACATGACATCCTCGCTGAAAAAAAAGCGTATCGCGAGAGCGAGCCTAAGAGTGAGAGAGAGCAAGGAGAGCAGCAGAGCAGCAGAGCGGCAGAGCGCGCGCGACAGCAGAGACAACCTTGAACTTGAGGCCGCGGCATTGCCAAAAAGGAAAGGCGTAAAAAAAAAAACAGTTGCGCTCAAGACGCGAAGATGTTTTTTTTTTTCTTCCTTTTTGTGCGCCCGTTTTCTAGCGCCGCAGCTTATGCAAAGTTTTCGGCGAGAAAGAGAGAGAGAGAAGAAGGAGTGGGAGAGGAAGAGAGTGAGTTTTTTTTCCTTTAAAAATTACGCACGTACTTGAGTCATTTGGTAATGGCGAATATTACATGGCAATTGAACTGAGCTCAGCTGAGCGACACGTTGCACACATACATGCAAACTTTCTAATATGTACAGTGGTTCAGGCATCTATGAAATCTAAACTAAAAGAGTTATGAAAAAAATTTAAATGCAAGTTGGTAGTCTAATGCTTTAGCTTAAAAAATATGAGCTCACATATTTTTAAAATAGTTTTAAAATATTTTATAATAATTAAAAACTAAAAAAAAACAATTTTTTTTTTATTTGCTGGTTGAAATTAGTTGTGAACCACTGTGTAAATATATATTATGTATGTATTAGACGCAGACATTTATATTTAAATTTATATCGACTGTAGGCCACACAGCTGTGCCTCAAATTTCAAAATGAAACGTGCTCCATAAAGTTTGCCAAAGCCAACTCATTTTTAAGGATATACAGCTCATATTTTATGAAAGTATCCACTCAATATGTAAGCTAAGATGGAGAACTGAACTGAACGGAGTGTAGAAAGAAAGAAATTATGCAAGACGAATTAGTTTTAATTAAGTAAGAATAATTCTGATGAAATATGGACTTTGTTAATAAATTATATTATTTATATGAAATGAAAATGCAGATTTATTGAAGCTAAAGACTTGAAATTTGGTACTCTTGTCTGGTAAAGTGTTAAGATATTCCCACTAGGGGCGTGACCAATCGGAAATTGGAGCCTGAAATTGCTAAAATTAAGCAGGCGAAGCAAGTCCTCCACAGAAATTCCTATAAATTACAATTCCCACTCTTTGACTCTTGTCAAATTCGCAATTAATGCATAAATTTCAATCTTTTTGAATCAGGAACGGGCATTATGAGTCGATCACATCCTTCCGCATTTTCATTTTCTATTTTTTTTTTTAAATCCAAAAATCCATTAGTTTCAGCCACACTCCAAAGCACAAACACTTCAAACTCCATCTAAATTCAGCCTTGATTGTAATCTTATTTGTAAAGCCAACCCAGTCCGACCCCCACCCACAGGCAGCATAAATATTTCAATTTTATTTTGGGGCCGTTAGCCATACGCCTGCATGTATCTATATTTTAATATACCTATATATGATAGTTAGTTAGTTAGTTAGTTAGTTAGTCTGACGGTATCTGCAAGTCATTTCCGCTCCGGCGCAAAGCTGCTTTAAAATTAATGCAACAACTTAGCCAACATAAGCTTAACGGTGCCCAGCGGCTGGCTGGCTGGCAACACCTCCGATGTTGTCGTGGCAGGTGGAGTTAGATACATGCTGCATGCCCCACACACACACGCACACATACATGGCATACATTTTAGCAGCATTAATTAGTTTTGCTAATTACTGGCGAATATGAGCACAGGCACAGTCGACAGAACGATACAGATGGCGTCGGAGCGATAGAAATATATTGTCTGTTCATATCATTATGTTGGCATTATGTTAACAGCACAAACTGTAGTTTCATTATTGTCGCCAAGATTTGCAGTTAATTCAAGTAACAAGTCAAGAGTCGAGCTGTAGATGGCTAATTATGATAATATGGCTAATGATGATTGTGGCTTACTACTGTTACCTAGTCAAATGCCAGTCACAACTCTATATTGACTGTGTACGAGTGTATGTGTGGGGCATAGGAAAAACTAAATGCAAACTGGTTCTCTAATGACCTGTCAAACTGTACCTCAAGTGGTATAATGCTGACAGTTAATACGGCGATTGAGAGACACTCAACTGACAGTTGACATAGACTGAGAGATGTGGCGAGGGGGAGGGAGGGAGAGGGAGAGACATGGATAATGTGTGTGGGAGAGGCAGAAAAAAGCAAATAGAGCGATAGGTAGAGAGAGGGACAGAGAGGAAAAGAGCGAAATAATGAGAAGGGAGGCAGAGCGAGAGAGATAGAGAAAGAGAGAGATAGAGAGAGAGAGAGAGAGAGAGAGAGAGAGATAGAAAAAGAGCGAGAGAGAGAGAGAGAGAGAGAGAGAGAGAAAAAGAGCGAGAGAGAAGGAAGAGCGAGAGAGAGAGAGAGAGAGAGAAGGAAGAGCGAGAGAGAGAGAGAGAGAGAGAGAGGGAGAGAGAGAGAGAGGGAGAGAGAGAGGAAGAGAGAGAGAAAGAGAGAGAGAGAGAGAGAAATAATGAGAGAGAGAAATAATGAGAGAGAGAAATAATGAGAGAGAGAAATAAAAAGAGTTTGAGAGGATCAGAGAAAAAAGACACAGAAAGAGAGAAAGATAGAAAAAAGGTAGAGAGAGAGTACAGAGAAAGATAAGAAAGAAGATAAAGAAAGAGAGGAAAAGAGAAAAAAAGAAACATAGAGATAAAGATAAAGAAAGAGTAAGAGATAATAGCAGAGATGAAGAGCAAGAATGGCAAAAGGACACAGAGACAGACAGAAATATATAGAAAGACAGACAAAGATATAGAGAGACAAATATCGAAATAAGGAAACAGTGATATATAAAAATAGAAAGAGCTAGAGAAGGGCAGGCAGATTACTCCCAAAAATTCCGTAACACTTTCCCCAATTACTAACTGCATTCTCTTTTACACTAACCCAAAAGAAATTCCGCATTTCTCATCATATTTTTTCTTGACTTTCCATCCAAAATGTCGGAGCTGTCAACTTTGCTGTCAATTGTAACAGGCAATTTAAAGAAAGGACATGGACAAACACGCGGCCCATCATAATAAGGCTAAAATGTATGTGAACAATCAAGACAGTCAAAAATAACTAAATGTTAATTTCATTCTCATGACATGACATGACAAGAACAACAACAAAGAGTGAGAGAGAGAGAGAGAGAGAGGGGGAGAGGGAGACAAGAAGTGCTTGACAGTCAGTTTGTCAGTTAGTTAGTTGCTGTCGGGTCGATTGGAGCCCTCAGCGTGCTGAGCTTGAAGAACGCGCTGCACATAAACTTGGTCAAGTCAAGCGTGCAACTTTGGCTGCTCCTAACGGTAAATGAAAATACTTATGAGCGCGAGTAGCAGCAGCAGCAACAGCAGCAGCAGGAAAAACAAAAACAAAGCAAAATACCGTATGAGTAGCCAAGGCAGCAAGAGCAAGAGCCAAGTTGCAGTTGCTAAGTGGGCGCGACGCCGACGATGTTGTTACTGCCTTGTTCAACAAGGCTAAAAGCAGCAACAGCAACAACAACAGCAACAACAACTACAACAACAACGGCAGCAACTTTTGTTGCATTCCTGACCTACTCTGCAGCTTGAAGCGCAGACAACGGGCCGGTCTGGTCAGGCGCAGGGTCGGCGCGGCCTGACAGACAGGTGGGGCCCATACGTGCCACAAAACTGGGCGTCATTGGCCAAAGGATATGGCAACAGCAACAAAACAACAACAATTTTATATATATATATATATATATATATATATATAAAAAAACTTTGGCTCGCTGCTTGCCTCCAAAAGTAGTTAAACTTCAAAGCCGACATAGGCAACAGCAACAACAACAGCAACAACAACAGCAACAACAACTCGCAGCGAGGCTTGTCAAAAACAAGTTTTCACTACTTTTGCCTATTTCACAACAACAACAACAAAGGCAACACTAAACAACAACAAGCACAAAACGCACGAATAACAAACAATGAAGGAGCTTCTCTATATGTTTTAAGCCGAACTGCAAATGCGCTTTGTAAGAGCTTTAATATGAAAGCTTCTTTAGCTTTTAAACATGTTTGTAGAGTATATATATTATGGTAATCCGTTGTGATAGTGTTGAGCATATACAAATATATATATATATATATATATATATGTATATATATATATATATATATATATATATATATATATATATATATATTATTTCGAAAATTATGATATATATATATTCTTATATATATATTTGCAGGCATATTCGTATAGCTTGTGATTACCTTCTTTGACTTTCTTTTAGAGTCTTATTAATATATATTGGAAAAACTGCAAAAAAGCTTCAGTTGTCAGTAAAATCCAAGTATCCATAAGAAACTAAAAATTGCTTAATTTCAGTTCGTCTAACTTAAAAGAAAAAAAAAAACCAAAAAATAGTAACTACTACTTCATGAACAACTAAATTTCATAGTATATAATCCATTTCATATATCACAATTTCATTGAGAATATAGAGAATCGCATAGAAGAGCGTACTGACTTTGCGCAGGGTTCTAAATGCAAAGCATTTAAATTATAGCGAGCAAGTGTCATATTTGAAAATCGCATAGAAAGCAAGAATAACAGACCGGATTTGTTGAATAATTTTCTTTAAGCTTTCATCTTAAAGTTGTACTCCAATACAATATGCATACATACTACATAAAACTTAAACAAAATGAAGAGCTATTTTTTCCGTTCAATATTTTTGATATTCCTTTCAAAATACTTCGTTTATCATATACTTTTCTTATCCAACATTTAGTCAGCTGAGTGGCACTACTATTTTCATGAACACAGCCAAACTACTCTTTAAGAAGAGCATTAAAAAGCGAACTTCATATGCAACGAAGCAAAACAACAACAACAACAACAATAGCAACAAACAACTTCAACGCATTTTTGCTGTTGCGGATTGGGCGGCTGCACTGTGGCTGTTGATGACGTGTGCACAGTGGAACTGAAGTGATTCCGAATTGTGCAAAGATTGAAGGCAGAAATAAAAGTAAAATAGATCAAATTATTTTTGTTTTAGAATTAATTGAAAAATACTTATTAAATATATTTTTTATTATTTTTTTTTTGTTTTATTATAAATATATTTTTACATTTTATATTTAATATTTCTATGTTTTATATTTCATATTATTATTATTTTTTGTTTAATGACATGAAATTAACTGCTAAGAATAGTTATAAATAAAGTCTATATTAAAAGTATTTTTTTTAGTTTCATGTCATGAAATTAAATGTTATGAAAAGTTATAAATAAAGCCTATATATTTTAGTTTATATTATATTTTATTAGTTGAATATCATGAAATAAACTGTTGAGAAAATTAATAAATACATCCTACTAAAAGTTCCTTTTTTTAAATTTAATTGCATAAAATTAACTATTAAGAAAAGTAATAAAAAAGTCTATACTAAAAGTATACTTTGTAGTTTAATATAATAAAATAAACTTTTAAGAATTTTACATCATTTTATAAATTTAATATTAATTGTTTTACATTTTATAATATTTTTATTATAATTTTTAAGTCAATTCATTTTGCTGCTAATATCTCAAGCACTCACACCACTGTCACTGCTCTGCTCTTTGCCTGAGTGCCTGCACGCTTTTATTGTTGTTGCTGTTGCTGCTGCTGCTATTTTTTTTTCGTTTTTGCAGCCGCAGTTGTTTGCAGGCCTCTAATCCAGTTTTGTGAAGCGTTATTTTTTTCATAGCCTATGTTTTCCAATAAGCCGACTCTTTCCAACCAGCGCTTGCTCGCCCTCTCCCTCTATGTCTCCCTCTCGCTCTCTCTGTTTGGCTGTCTCTGCATTTCTCTTGTTTGCCGCATGCAGCTTGAACGAGTTTACAGCTAGTTGGCAACAACAGCATTACAACACGTTACAAGTGCACAGCCAACGCCGATGGTCACGTTGCAATGTTAGACATACTTTTTTTTCACTTCTCTCTCTTGCTCTCTCTCTCTCTCTCTCTCTCTTTCTCTTCTGTCGAGCCGCGAACTTCACGCGCCTAGCAGACCCATAATTTGTTTTACACAGTTATTTTTGGTCTTCGAGTAGCTGTGTGTGTGTGAGTGAGTGTGTGTGTGAGTATTACCGCACAGTCTCGCCCCACTGTGACTGTGACTCTGCCTCTGGCTGGCTGCATTTGCCGTTAGCTGACGTCGCTGAGCGACGACTGCGAAAGCTTGTCATGCTTTTGCTTGTATTTGTTTGAGAGTTTGTATGCATGTAAGTGTGTGTGTGTTTGTGTGCGTGTGTGCATTTCGTGTCTGTGTGCCAATGTCGTTTATAATGAAGTTTCCTGCCGATAAACTTCAACTCCAAAAGCTGGTCAACTTGCAGCTGTGCTATTGCGTGTCTGTGTGTGTGTGTGAGTTGGCCAAAGTTTAAGGTGGGCTTTAATGGCTTTTTGGGCCAGTTGTTGTAATTGCTGTTGTTGTTGTTTTTGCTGTTTCTACACTTGTTCATGTTTTTTGTTGTGTATTTACTGTAGCTATTATTTGGGCAGGAAATTGTGTATATTACGTTGCCTTGAGCTCGAAGTTTGTTTTTATGTTGTTGTGTTTTTAGGTAAGTGGAGGAAAGTGTGCATGTAATACGCTTGAATTAAACTTCTGAATATTTTAAACTTTAGTTTTTGAGTTCAAATGGAAGGGAAATTGTTGTGGAGAGAATAACGAGACTGACTATTCTCTCCACAAAAACTTCTCTCGCATTTTAGCTAAAAAATTTAAGTTTAAAATAGTCTGAAATTAGATTCCAAAATTCAATTATTGATTTATATTAAAGATAAGCTAAAGTAAGGCATTAGAAAATATACTCTACTTGAAAGTAGAGTAGAACTAGCCTACATTTGTTTGGTAACCATAGTTACCATAAAAAACAAAAGTTTAGCTTATATTTTTAGTTGAATATTGACTAAAAGTCAATTCTTAATTGGACAATAAATAAAAAAAATTAAAAATAAATAAAAATTAAATAAAAAATTTAAATAAATAAAAAATAATAAATAAATAAAAAAATTTAAAAAACTTATTTTAAAATAAATAAATGCAAAAAATCGCTTTAAGTTAAACAATTTTTTTTTAATTTTATTTTTTATAAATTTTTTTATGTATAATTTTTTAGCTCATTTTTTTTTTAAATAAATTTTTTTTAAATAATTTTTTTTAGTTAATTTTTTTAAATTTACTTTTTTTGTTAATTTTTTTTTTTACTTTATTTTTTTAAATTTATTTTTTCTATATATTTGTTTTACTATTATTTTTTGTACTATTTATTTTTGTATTATTATTTTATTTTTCTAATTTTTTTATTTATTTGTATGATTTTTATTTTTTAATTTTTATTATTTATTTATTTTTTTTATTTTATTTATTTTTTTTTTTGTTATTATATTTTTTTACTATTATATTTATTTATTTTTCATTATTATTAAAATTTAATTTTACTTTATTTTTATTGTCTAATTCAAAATTGAGGCGCTTACTCAATTACAGTTCCGCCGTTCCAATCAACAACAAACAACAGATAAATCACCCAATAACCCACCCAACAACGCATCAAAACAATGCACACAACAATGGAGAGACCAACCCAAAAAAGCGCACGACAACAACAATTAGCCAACAACAACACACAAGCAAAACAGCAGCCACGTGACGTAATAGGCAGCAAACAGGCGCAGCAAACAACAACAACAACAAAAGCAGCAGTCGCAGTCGCAGTCGCAGCGCAGCAGCAGCAGCAAACATGCAAAAGCAGCAAAATGGAAAAGAAACGAACAAGAAAAGAACACGTCGCGTCGCATCGCGTCTACGTCAGCGTCAGCGTCAGACAAACAAATTACACACAATTTCAAATTGTAACAAGATCAATACGTAGCGATAAGCAGAGCGCAGGCAGCGAGCGAGTCAGTGTGTGTGTGTGTGTGTGTGTGTGTGAGTGAGACAGCAGCAATGCAGCTGCTGGGCAAAAAAACTATGCGAAAACACGTAAAACGGCAAAGACACTAAACAAAGTGCAGCATAAAATCCTGACACATTACATTTACAGTTGTGTAAGGACACGCAGCGTCGCTCTAACACAACGCCCCTCCCTGCCGCCAACGACCTACCTTACAACAAAACAAGACTCAAGACACACACATACAGTACAGCAGTTGACGCTGACAGCGACGCTAGCAGCGCGCGTAGGCTACTCCGCTACTACGTCAACAATGAAACGTTATGGCATTGGAACGCAACGTCGACCCATTGCCATTTGTTTGTGTTTGTTTTGCTCCAATTAGCAAGACGACAGCCAGTTGCTCTGAGTTGCTGAGAGCAATTGCAATGCTCTCGCTCTCACTCTCTCACGCGACGCTCTCTCTGGCTCTCAGAGCACGCCTTGTGGCGCTGTCGCTTGCGTCATTTTGTGTTTGCAAACACACACAGAAAGAAATTATGAAGCATTGCAACTTTTGCTTTTGCTTTTGGCCTGGGCTATGGGCACGGAGCGGTGAAAGCTTTTCCATCAACACTTGGGAATCCAAACAGCTGCTTGTCGCTTTGTCGCCGTGCAGCTCTAGCCATGTTGTTGTTTGGCTGTTTTTGTATGTCTCTGTGTGTGTGTGTTTGTTTGTGTGTGTTTCATTGTCAGCCGCCCCATTCATGACAACGCCGACGCTGCTGTCAAAACGCCGGTTGGGATAGGGTTCCAAACTTCCCCAAACCAACAAAAAGAGAGAGAGAGAGGGAGGATGAGGAGTGAAGAGTGAGTGAAAGAGGCGACAAAACGTTGACAACAATCTACAGTTATTTTTTACGAATTTCTTTTAATTATTATAGCTCTTGTTGCCCCTGGTTTGTCTTTGATGTTTTAATGCAAATTTTCACTCCTCTATCTGTCTCTCTATCTCCTTCTCTCTCTCTCTCTTTATGTCTGCGTAGCATATTTGAAATGTTTAGAATCTTTTTTATGTCTTTGTTTTCGTAATCATTTTAACTGAATTAAGTCATCAGTTTAGCTTTTTTTTCTGTGAGAATTGCGCATTGGCCAAAAATTGACTGAGCTGGGGCTAAGGCCCCTCCCCCTGTGACCGCCAAAAATACTTTCAAGGAACAAATGTCCTTTCCTTTCTCCCCCAACATTACGTACGTGTATGTAGTTTGCACACGAAATGGAAATTTCCTTATGCGATATTAGGAGACAGTGTTGCCAATTTAGCCAATTTAGCTATTTTCACATCAGTTCTGGCGTATTATAAGCAGAGAATGCTGGCGGGAATTATAGCTATCATTGGCTGGTTTCTTTTTAACTTGAACAAAAGGTGCGAAAATGGAAATGGAATTTGGAACGAAATGGAAATGTTTTCTAAGCAATTCATTATTAGCTAAATCAGCGGTATTCATGCCAAGAAATGGGATTTAAAAACAAGCCCAAAAAGTCGTTTTCAGAATAAAATGGGATGAATAAATGGAAATAAATGTTTAACATATGAAACTAAACCAGATTTTAAAAAATTAATACAAAATCTTCATAATCAGATGGAATAAAATGTATGAAACTATACTGGATTGGATAATAAGCCAAAAGAAAAAGTAAAAAAGTAAAAAAAAATCTCATCTAAGTCAGAATTTAAGAAATCTAAAGAGGCTTCAATGTGTTTTAGGGCTGTGTTTAGGCTGTATTGCCCATTTAGCTATTTTCCCGTCAGTTTTGTCATTTTACAACAATCAAAACGCGGGAAAAAGTGTTAAATAGCACTTGGCGGGAATTATAGCTATATTGAATCATTTAATGTTTTCTTTTTGTTAGTGTTAATAACACTAGTGGCAAAATCTGAACTTAGCATTTGTTTAATTTTTGATTGTTAACAAAAAAAGCGTTTTTCAGGATTTTTCCATTTCTGTTTAGCTATTTCTAGCTTTTTCAACTAGTTGATTTGACTTGTCGAGCAGCTGACAACACTGATTTGAAGTTTGTTGTTGCTGGAACAAAACGGAAATAGTGGGTCACGTTTTAGGGTTGCCACTGTTCGCAATGGCTTGAATTAAGCGGAAATGAAGATATTCAGCATATTTGTAGCAGCTGTAATTGGAGGGGGCGGTGCGTGCGTGCATATATAGGGCAAGTGAAGGTCAATTTAAGATTAGACGAAAAGTGAGATTTGAAGCAGCTTAAAAGGGAGTTTAAGACAAGAGTTAAAGCAACAATTATCTTTAAAATTAATATTTAGCTAGAAAAGTTCCAGCTATTAAACCATCTTATTTTCTATTAATTTGCATTCATAAAATACTATAAAGAGTGAAATAAATGAAATGAAACATAGTTTAACACTTATTTAAACACCTATCAAACACCTGCCTCGCCTAACCTCAAAATTAGATTTGAAAAAGTTCTATTCCAAACCCATATCAGCTAAACCAATTATATTTGGTTGCGACTAAACAAAACAGAACCTCTGATGACTTTTTTTTTGATAACCTTATCGCGACATTTTTAATCAACGCGAGCTCAGCTCATGAAATTGTTTTATAATTTTACGTTACTTTTTTTTATATATATATATTTTTGTTGTTATTTTTTTTATAGCTTCCAATTTGTGTTTATTTTCAATTTCTGTTGTTTTTTTTTTTTATTGGCAAACATCAAAAGACAATAAATAGATCAAACTAATTAAAAAGCACTTAGAAAATACATTTGCAGCCAGCACAATCAATGCATAAATCTTTCAATATGACAATCAGCGAGAAGATTTTTTTTTTTTGTTTTTTAATTTTTTTTCTTAAATGAATTTCTCAAGATTTATGCGCGAGGTTTTTAATTAACTTGAAAGCGCTAGAGACAAAATAGTTCTAGACAGCGAAAATGATGAGCTGTACACAATTATATACAGATATATATATATATCTTGTTCACACTCAGTAATTGAATTGAACCAGAACAAAATAATTATGAATTCAAGAAAAAAAAATACCAGAAAAAAAGATATTAAAAAACGTACGAGAAAACTATAAAAAAAGAAAAATATTGAATTGAATTACAAAAAAAATTTCTAAAAATGCGGAAAAGATATATTTAAAAAATTCCAGAATACTAACAAAAAAAAAAAATTAATTGAACCAGAAAAAACATGTCTAAAAAATTCTAGAAAAAATTTAAAAATATATTTATATATTTAAAAAACAAAAAAAATTGAACCAAAACAAAATTGTTTAAGAATACAAGACAAAAAAAAAAAAAAAAAAAAAAAAAAACAGAAAAAATATACTTTAAAATATTCGAGAAAAATGCAAAAAAAATACAGAAAAATTGAATTGAACCAGAAAAAAACGTTAAAAAAAAATTCTACAAAAAAAGCAAACAAAAAAATAACAGAAAAATAGATTGAACCCAAAAAAAATTGTTTAATTAATTCAAGAAATAAAAACCGGAAAAAATATATTTAAAAATATTCGAGAAAACTATAAGAAAAGACAAAAAAAATTGAATTGAACCAGAAAAAAATGCATTAAAAATTCTAGAAAAAAAAAACCAGAAAAGAAATATATTTAAAAATTCGAGAAAATAACAACAAACAATTAAAAATAAAAAGCCGCCAAAATACACATTCTTAACTTTACGACCTCAAAACATGATCCTAGGCAACTGCTTTTATCGCATCATATGCTCATACACATGGTTTAAAAGGTTTCCAGAAACAAATCCCAGTTTTATGTGCGGGATTAGTATAACACTCACTCACACTCACACACACACACACACACACACATAGTTTTGGTAGCGAAATGCTCCATAAAACTGTCAAGATTTTTTTGAAGTGAGAACATGAAAAACTTGAGAGCCCGTCGCGCGCGCATTATCACAACTTTAATGAGCTCCAATAGCGAAACGTAAGAAACAACAACAAGAGGAACAACAACAACAGCAACAACAACAACAACAGCAATGGTATAGAAGAGGAAGCAGCACATTGGCTAAAAAAGTTGTTTCTTTTCAACACGTTTGCTTGGGCTCTCTTTGGCTGGGGCGAAACGAACGAAAAATGCTAACGAAACGAAAATGCAAAATGTCAATGTCCTCCACTGTACAGTTCAGCGCCACAATTGCGTCGCAGTTTTCGTAGCAGCGCCAAGAAACGTTCTTGTTCTCGTTGGCGCGGAACGTTGTGGCAATTGGAACACGCGCGCGCGACCGCTTGGCTCGCCAAAGCGTACGTAACAAAAAAAAAAAAAAAAAAAACGTAAGCAAAAGGCGTCGCGTGGAGTGAGTAAACCGATTGGAGTTGCTGTAGGTGTGAGTGAGTGTGAGTGTGTGTGTGTTAGTGAGAGCGAGCAACATTTGTGCTTGTGAGGAAGTGCAAGTGCGTGTGTGTATGAGTGTGTGTGTGTGCGTAGTTTTTATACTACGTAAAGTTAAAAAGTTTCTTGAGATCCCCAGCAAATGCCATAAATCCACAGCAAATACAAATAATGTCGTTTGGCATTGCGGTTGCCGCTCTCCTTGTTGTTGTTCTCTCATTGGACGAGCAAGTTTTTTAATAAGCGCCATTGTGGCTAAGAGCGTCGCAAGAAAGAAAGGAGTCCAAATATATGACTTCTTGTTGCCAATAATAAATAATTTAATGTAAAACGGAAATGCCATATTCGATTTATCGCTTGATAACAGACCATGGCACAACGCAAATATTGGTAGCTCTTAACTACGTATTAACAAATTGGTAACAAATGTTGCCCAACTAGTTCCTCTAAGCGTGTTCTCAAAATGTGACTGAGGCATAACTGTAAAGAATGTGGCAGATATGTGTGTATATGTATATACGTATATGTATGTATGTCAGACATATCAAACTGTCAAACTGTCATATGCAATTATCTTAACTAACTTAACTATTTTGCTAAGAATATGTTTCAAGCATGTGACTGAGGTGAGAATGAAATTATGGGAATTACTGGATCATAAATGTACTTATAAAACATCCAAAATATTTATGAAAACTTTGAATTTTATATATTTTTGGACTATAAATGAGAATTCTTAATGAAATGGAAAAGAAAAATATCTGTTACTTTCAAAAATCAATATAAGGATACCTCCATTGAGAGTTTCATGAATTTTTAATATTTTAATATAATAGTTTATGCTTTAAGGCATTACTCGTTTAAGCCATTTATCAACAAAAATATTCCGATTTTTTTAAAATTTAAAATATATATTATATAACTAAAATATTTTATATATAAAATATATATAAATATTATAAATATATATTGAAACATAGTCTATTTTAATGAAAATTAAAATAAAAAATTTTTTTTTAATATTTGCAAAGTTAACTGTTAAAAAAATGTTTAAGAACTTTCAAAAGTAAGACTATAAAAATAATTTTTAAAAATTTTTAATGTTAAAAAAAAATTTTAACAAATAAAAAAAAAATTAAATAAAATTAAAAATAAATACTTCAAGTACATATAAAAATATTTTGTTTAAAAACTTTTCAAATACAAAAAAATTGTTAAGCAAATTAAAAAAAAAAAATATTTCAACAATTCAGAATATTTTATTCAACTTAATTTGTTAATAAAATGCCAAAGAAATTTTATAAACATATTTTTGAAAAAAGGTTGAATATTTTGAGTTTTGTGAACAAGTTTTGTATTCCAAAATTCTTCCAAAAATATTTAAAAGAAAGTAAAAAATATACTTTTTTAATATTTACAATTTTTACAAAATATAAAAATAGAAATCTGCGAAACAAATTTATTATCTTAGTTCGCTAATAGAATAAATACTAATTATTATATTTTTTAAGCTAGCTTGTGTTTTTCATAGTAAGTTTTAATTCCTCTACTTTGTTCCCTATAATATTCATATTGTACATATATTTGCTATTCAACTTACGCTAATTTTCCACATAAGTTTCAAATTAATTGCATCAAATACATACCTGCAAAGAGAAGAAAGAAAATTTATAAATTAAATACAAGTGTTAAACAATAAATGTATCATTAAAATTAAATGCTATTAAAAAAGAAAATACAAATACAAATTTCACAGAGCTATATTCCATTGAAAAGGAATCCTATGAAAGAAAAAAAAATACAGAAAAAGAAATAGCAAAGAAAATATAAAAAGCGAAACTCTCGGCATAAAGCACAAAGAGAAACCAACAAATGGCCAGACCAATCTTGTTGTTGTTGTTGTTGTTATATGACATTGTAAGTGTTGTTGCTGTTGATGTTTTGGTCTCTTGTCAGCTCTACACGTGTAATCAAACACAATAAGCCATAAAAAATTATCATAAAGCGAGGCGCTGCATAAAAAGCTAATAGAAAAGCACAGAGAGGGAGGGAGAGACGGGTGTGAAACAGGGGCCAAGGCAGGGTAAATTGTAAAATTTCTATATATACATATATATTTAGAAATATAATGTGACAATGAGTGAAAATGGCAAACAGCTTCGGCAGCAGCAGCAACAACAACAACGGCACAAGGCAAAAGGTGAGACCCAAAAATCCTTTGGCACACACAGACGAGGACGAGACGCAGCTGGATCAAGAGCAGGAGGAAGACACACAGGCGACAGCGACGGCAAGTGGCATAAATTAAGGCTCCGGCTCAACATGTTGTATACGAAACCAATACACAACAACAGCAGCAACAGCAAGAACAACAACAAAGGCAGCAGCAACAACAGCGACAACGGCAACAACATCGATAACAAAATCTACAAGTGTTGACACATTGCACAGTGGTGCAAAACCATTGAGCAAAGGGTAAAAATTAAATAAAACCAAATTTTGACTTAAATTCATTTTTTTAAAATTATGAAAAATAAATGTTGCATAAGTATTTGGTATTATATATGAAAAAAAATATTAATTTTTATGAAAATATATTTATTTTTATGAAATAATATTTATTTTTATAAAAAAAAATATTTTTTTTTTTTTAATAAACTAATATTGCAAAGTTTTTGGATATTTCAACACTCTTAAGTGCAAATAAGTGTTCTCTTGAGTGATATAGCCATAAATTTACAGAGAGAAAGAGAGCGAGAGTGAAGGAGAGATAGATAAAGACAGGCAGATATAGTGACAGAGCCAGAGCACAGTGAGAAATAGAGACTGAACCGAATAGAGATAATGAAGAGAAGAATTTTTCTATTGATTCGTCTCTGCATTATTTCAATTTTTCTTAAGCTTAAGACTTAAGAGCATTTACCTAAGCAATACATGGAATTTACTATATTTTATTTGAGTTTAGCCAAGCAATACAATAACTTAACTATATTTAATTTAAGTTTTTATCATAGTTTAAAATTATATGAATATTTATTAAGTTCTTTTAAAAATTCATAAATTTTTTGCACATATTTTCTTCATAAATAGTTTGAGTATTTCCTTAAAATTAACTTTTTCTATTGTTATTGCTCTATAAAGTTTATTAGTATATTATATAAATATTATTAATATTAATATATTACATAAATATTATTAATATTAATATATTATATAAATATTATTAATATTAATAAATAATATAAATATTATTAGTATTTATATATTTATTTTACTAGTTCAATTACTATTATCTATGATCTTAGTTCACATTTAAAATTCCAAAACACAATAATTTTCATGCTTCTACCATTAAAATATCATAATTTCATTATTTCAATATTTTCTTTCTTCTCAATTTCAATTCACAATTCTCATCTCTTCTACCACTGTGCAAATATGCGTGGGCACTGCGGCTGTGTCAATTTGATGATGTCGCACTTGTTTGTCCCGCAATGTTGCCATGAGATCGTGCAACACAAAAGCCCTCGCCCCCGTACCAACCCACCCCCTGTTGGCCCCCTCGTTTAGGCGTCTGTCAACAACAAGTGAAGGAGACAGGCTCCTCGTAGTTAGCATATTTTACAGTGCGTGCCGTTTCCAGTGAAACATGATGTTTTGCTAATGCAGCAGATTTACACGCCGCTTTCCATTTGATTTGCCAGTTTATTTGCAGGCGATTTTTACCACTTTCCTGAGTCTGTGCAAAATTTTCCATAGAGGCCAAACTAAAGTCGAGTAATTATTAAAGTTTTCGCCAGGTTTCAGCCACACCCAAAAAACAAAGAAATTTGTCTGACATGCAAAAACTTCGCCAGCAGAAGTTTCGCGGAATCAACTAAACCATAATTAGTGGCTACGTATATATATACATACATATATGGTCGAGCTATATCTAGGTATTATGTGTATATAGATATATTAGTGAGTGTGTGTGGGTGTTTGGTCAGTTCTTGTAGCCGGACAAGGAAAACCCAAACAAAGAGCTACGATAGGACTTCAAGAAACAAAGAGTAGATTACACAAAAAGCTGAGTTGAGTATGTAAATACGTCGTTATAAATAAGTTATAAAACCTGATGATTCACAGAATGCAGAGTTTTTATGCGTTGTTAATTAAAGATTGGGAAATAAAACAGAAAAAGGTATTTAGATATCAGCGATATAATAATTATTAATTATTATTATTACAATTATAAAGAAAAATAGGGAAAAGAAAATTTGAATACGAGAAAAATGATTATTAAAAAATATAGTAAAAAAAATTAAATTAATTAATTAAATATTAAATAAAAAAGTAATTCCAAATTTAAAAAAAATTTTAAGACTGAGTTTTCATTTCAATCATAAATCATACAAAATTAAACTGAAATCTATAAATTTGGTATATTTTAGTAAAAAAAAAATTAAATAAATGTAAGGAAAACATTAATTCAAAATTGAAAAAAAAAATTAAGACTGAGTTAAAATTAAACTAATATCCATAAATTTCTTATATTAAAGTAAAAAAATAAAAAATTAAATAAATTTAATGAAAAAATTAATTCAAAATTGAAATAAATGAAGACTACAAAATAATTTAAAATTAATTCTGCATTTCTCTTAAATATAAAATATAAAAAATTATATGAATATAAAAAGAGAAAAAGAGCACAGTTTCTGCAAACAATATTTTTATTATATTCATGTAATATTTTATATTTTATATGCATGGAAATCCAAAATTAATTTTAAATTTGCAGACTTAATTTTTTTTTTAATTTTGAATTATTTATTTCATTAAAAATTTCTTTAATTTTTTTTTTCACTTTAATATAATAAATTTATAGATTTTGGTTTAATTTTGTATTATTATTTATAGTTGAAATGAAATTAGTATTTGAATAAAATTAGCTAGATCTTCAATAAAAGTAGCTAGATCAATAGAAGTAGCTAGATCTTTTAATACTAGTTTATTTAACGATCTAAAGATATTTTTTATCTATTACAATTATAATTGTATTTAATAAAATATAAAATATTTAAATATTTTTATATAGTATAATATCAAAAATATTTAAATTTTAAATACAGAAAGAAATACAAAAATTTGCATGCAAACAGCCAAGAATTTGAGGCATATTTTAGTAAAATTAAAATAATATATATTTCGCATGTTGTAGTTGCCTTTGTTGTTGTTGGTGGGGGAAAAGCTTTTATGGGATATTCCGACTGGACGGGCATTCAACTTGTTTCGCGCGTCATGGCGTAATCCGAGAACTTGCAAAATATAATATAAAAAATATTTGGAAAAATGTTATGACTATGACGTCATAGAAGCAAATTATTGACTCCTAAAAAAAAAACAGTTCATTGTCTCTCTGCTGTGCAGTTTATTGCACTTAATTAACAATAACAAAAAAAAAAAATGACACGAAATGTATTTTGCTCGCATTCAACAGAATGCTTTGGTTGGCAACACCTACCAGATACAGATACAGATACAGCTGCAGATAATGAATTATTAGCGAGAGGGCAAAAGTATCTGCCGGATATTAGCGCAAAACAAACAACCAAAGCGACAACATGTGTCGCGTCATGGAGATACGCGCACAGGAGACACTCGCTATGGACGGACAACTATCCGAGTTCCCAAGAACTCATCAGCAGAGGGGTGTGTGTGAGTGTGTGTGTGTGTGTGTGTGTGTGGGTGGAAGGGGTGCCCAAGGGGCGTGTCTGCAGCTCTCTTGTGAATCACAGCGCCTGCTGCTGCTGCTGCTGTTGCTCCTCTTACTACTGTGCTTCACTCTTTCATTTGTTTTGCTGCTCTTAATGTTGCATGGCAAATTTAATTTCTAAATTGCAGCTGTTGTCGTCATCAGAAACAAGAGCAACAGCAACAAGAGCAACAGCAGCAGCGTCGTCTCTGCTCATTTTGCTCGGCGTCTGTCGTAATCTTTCCAATAGAATCATAAATCATATAAAAAGCCATTTCATCAAAAAAAATGCTGTCAAGACAGAGAACCAAAAAAGGGCACAAAAAGAGAGAAGAAGCATGGTGCACAAATGTCTC
Organism: Drosophila nigricruria; assembly: GCA_037075265.1. NCBI lineage: Eukaryota > Metazoa > Arthropoda > Insecta > Diptera > Drosophilidae > Drosophila > Drosophila nigricruria. The sequence goes on along the minus strand of JBAMCI010000196.1, from coordinate 6,474,531 downwards.
GTAATTCTCAGCAATTTCTTTCAACAATATACGTGCATGAGAAAGCTTATTGAATTGTAAAATGATTGTAGTTCAATGATAAAAATATATATAGAATCTATTACTAACAAATTATATATTTATTTTAAATTGAAAATAAATAGAAACCAGATTTTTTCAAGTTCAAATTTCAATAAAAAACTTTTTATATTAAATATTTAAAAATTATGTATATATTGAATATTAAAAACAGACTTTGTTCAAGCTTTGTCTACATTTTTTAAAAATATATAGATGTTTGTTTAAAATTATATATTTATATTTATATATTTATATTTATTATTATTTATATTTATCAATATTTATAATTATTATTATTTCTGTTTATATATTTATATTTGAAATTATATATAATTACATATTTATTTTTTAAATTATATATACATATATTAATATTTAAAATTAATAATATTAAAAAATTATATTCAATTTATTATTTAACAATTTAATAACATTTAAATATCTGTAACTAATTAAAAGGAAAGTACAAATATATATTTTCACATAGTTTAACTGCATAGATTTTTATTTTTTGTGCTTAAAGAAGGTTCTTAAAACATTGAATATTATTGACAAATATTTATTTATTTTATTGCAGGAAATTTGGCTAAAAGAACAGAACTTCCATACACAAATCTAGGAAAATAGGGCTACTATAACTGGAAAATATATTTAAATATATAATAAACACAAGCTGGAATTGTTTAAATTTTTTGTATAAATTTAATTTTCAGAAAAAAACTTTCAAACAAAAAATTCATTTTTAATATCAACTATTTTAATTTAATTATTTGTTTTATGTTTTATAGATAATTTTTTTAAGTTTAAAAAAAAAAAATCAGATTCTACCTTTTTTAAACATTCAACAGTTTTAAGAAAATAATAATAAATTTTTCCTAGGAAGAAACACTTTAGTTATGAATATTTTTTTGCAGTCTTTAAACAAATCCATACTTTAATTCTTCATATTTTATATTTTAAATTGAATTTCTTACTTTTATATGTGCATTATATATATTTACATCACATACATTAATAATACTATACTTCTTCGTTTTTTTCGGCTTTCAATTTCTTACACCAGTTCAGGCAAGAAATTGAATACTCAGGCAAACAAAGAAAGTAAATTAACTGACTCACACTTGCCGGCTATGCACATACATGCGAATGTATCTTACAGATACAAGATACAATATATATATGTTTGTATGCATGTGCTTCAGTCATATGGCGAACTACCAATTACACACATAAGCAGACAGGACTGCACCTATGCTTTATGGCTGGCCCGAATTGCATGTTTAATTGCAATAAAAACAAGCAGCAGCACCGACCACGACCACGCCCACGCCCACTTGGTTGCCCCAGGCCCCCACCCCTCCACAATGAAAAGCGCTGAAGGCAACACACACACACACACACACACTAGACAAAGGGAGTCGGAGGCGAACAGGCGAACCATTTTCATTAAATTTTCGCACAAAACTGAAAGATACAAAACAGCTGCAGCACAACAGTGCAACAGTGCGTCGTATGCAGCGAGGAAAATTGAAAATGAAAATGGCAGCAGGCGAAAAAAAGAAGCACTATACATAGAGTGTAATACATATACACAGTGGGCAAGGCAGGACAGGGCAGGGCAGGGCAGGGCAGGGCAGGGGCGATGAAGCAAACAAATGTACAAAAGTTGGGCAGCTGGACTGGAGCCGGAGAATGCGACTGCAACGGAGACCACATGCTGTTTAATAATAATAACAATAATAACAACAAGAGGAAGAAGAGGAAGTTGCAGTGGAGGAAGCACAAGCAATTTGGCAATGCTTGCCACGCCCAATGTGCACAGCTAACTGCAGGCTGCACGACTAGCAGATATGCTGTAATAACGCGATCATACAAAACAGTATTCTAGTATAACTGAACGTATTAGCAATCGTAATATATATATGATTGTGATAAATATATCTTTTTTCTATGGTATAATACTTAAGTGAGATAGGGTATATATATGGAGTCGCTTTTCAAATTGTAGAATTCAGTAAATAATAGTTTTTGAGAGAAAAGAGTTCCTTAGTTTAGCTGTTTAAGCTAGTTGAATTAATTTCTATCATTTACTTTACTTATGTATTTATTTTTTATTTTATATATATTTATTATTATTATTGTTTGTATTTTTATTTATTTAATTTAATTTATTATTCAATCAAATTTTTTATTTTATTTATTATTTAATTATTATTTATTATTATATATTATATTTAATTTTTTGTTTATTTATTTTATTTGATGTATTATTTAATTTAATTTATTTTTTTAATATTATTATTTTTTATTTATTTTATTTTATTTATTATTTTATTTTTTTTTTTATATATTTTTTTATATTATTTTATTTTATTTATTATTTTACTTTAATTATATTTTTATTCCATTTAACTTTTGTAGTTTCTTTGTAATAAAAAAAATTAATAAAATTCGGATTGAAAAGAAATTTTACGATTTTCAAAATATTGTAATTTTCTTAATAAGATTTTTTTTTAACATTTTGGAGTATTTGACAATTTAAGAAAACTTTTGCCTACATTGTAAAAATGTAATCTCCAAATAATCTATGCAAACAACTATATCTCTAAAGATACAAATTTCAATTATCATTATATTATGTATTATATATCATTATTATATATATCATTATATTACCCTGAAGTTTTAAAATTCTATTGTATATCAATTGCAAATCCATAATATTTAATTTTCTTAATTATCATTTGATTTACAGGGTATACACAACATTGCGAAGTGCATAAGCCACAGCTTGGTTCATGACATGTTAAAGGCCAATAAATAATCCGCCTAGTTTAATGCAGTTTTAATGAGGCAGAGCTCTTAAATAAAAACTAAAAACTGAAAAGCAAAAAACGAATTTACAAAAGATACGGTTTATATTTATTTCTTTTTTTTTTTTCTTAAGCGGAAATTGCAGCAATTAACATAAATGGTAAAGGAGCAAAAACAAATAGACAAAAACTATAAAAAACGAATTATAACAATTATAAAATATGGTTAAACTGCAATTAAGAATTTTTTTCAATTTGGTTCTCAGCTTTGTTACGCTTTTTTTCAAACTAAAAAGAGGCTCAATTAATTTATTTTTTTGCTTTAATTTTAATTACTGAATGACTTGAAAGACCTTAAAATTGTATGTGAATTGTGTGCGCTTCAATCGATTGGTTTAGTTCTGATGCCATTGACCATCGATCGATCGATCGTTGGCTTGCGGTTTCATTTAGTAAGGTCGTGTTAATTACTGAGCATTCTGGGTAAGTTTTTTTTTTGTAAGTGAAAGAGATCAGTGAGGGAGTTTCTTATGAAGGAAAATATTAGGAATGGAAAAATGTAGATATTTAGTAGATATTTTTTGCGGATGGTAATGAAATGTTGTGGAAATTAGATCAGACTAAAAATATCTACATATATTTTGGATATTCAATGTCCCATAAGACAGAACACATAATTTATAAAGCTATATTATCAAGATCTAGATCAGCTTTTGATAATTTATAAAACTTTACTGCAAATTAGTTTCTAAAAGGTAATCTTGTATGGAAATATTGTATCTGATATATAAGTAGATAAGTTAAAAGAAAATAAAAATTATAAAATATGTATAAATAAAATAAAAAAAAATATATATATAAAATACTAAAATATAAAAAAATCTATAAAATACTAAAATATAAAAAAATATATACAATACTAAAATATAAAAAAATATATATAAAAATATTAAAATATAAAAATATATAAAATATAAAGAATATAAAAAACACTTAAATATAAAAAATATACACAAAATATTAAAATATATAAAATACTAAAATATAAAAAATATATATAAAACACTAAAATATAAAAAATATATAAAATACTAAAATATATAAATAAAAAAAATATATATTAAAATATATAAAATTACAAATACAATTTTTTTTTTAAATATATAAAGAGAAATTTAATTAAAAACTGTTTTCAATAAAGGAAATTTGTAAATTTTTCTGTTCTGAATTTTAATCAATTTAACGAATTTAAAAATATCCATTCTTTTATTTTCTATTTATTTATTTTCTTTTCCACCATATGTGGCAAATGCATTCATTCAAAAAATACATATATTATATGGAAGAAGAAAAAAAAAGAAAACAAATAAATAAAACTAATACTTAAAATGTACAGCACGAGAATGAGCCATAATTTAGCATTGTTTTTGCCATTTCATTTTGACAGAAAAGACACAAAATGAATTATTGAAATGTGCAATTGTTGCGAGGCGGGGCAAATAGTGAGATGTCGTCTGTCAGAGCATTTGAAAGGATGGCAAATATTTATTTAATAATAATTTATGGAGCAATAAAAAGTCATTGTTGCAGTTGTTAATTTAATTGATGGCCTGTTGCTAATTGTCAGTGAAATGTTTTGCATAATTAAGCCAACAAAATGCACGATAATATCACAATATGTAAAACCAATTATATATAGGTGAAAGTTAAGTTACAATAATATGAATCAAGCTGTGCCTACTTTATGTATTTAATGTTAATGCCAGACGCTTTATTATTATATATATATATCTGTTATATATAAAGAAATTTTGCGAAAACATTCTTAAGAGAACTCAAGCTGAAGCTGATGCATAGCGAAAAGTCTGGAGACGGCAGCTGATGAGACATGAAACGAAACGACAGATGAGTTGATGGACCAGACACACAGCTCTTATATACATTCAGTACCAAATATATATATATATATACACTTATGTACATATGTGTATATACAACTGGCATGCATCATTGTGCCAGATATTTCTTAGCTTTTATTACGCATGGACCCCCAGACAAAAGCAAGCGAGAAGTCGAGTTCTGTAAAGAATGTGCAGCAGCCGCAGCAGCAGCAGCATGACCTACCCCAAGGCAAAAATTATTATTTTATTTTTTTATTTTTTCTTTCTTTTTTTACTTTATACGATTTTTATTTTTTTATTGTTGGTCGGTTGGCTGGCTGGCTGACTAGCTGACTGGCTGGCTGGCAAAAGGCATATTTGCCTTTGGTGTTATTACATACACCGAAATGAAGCAGTAAAATTATATACGCATGCTGAATCCTCAGCTTTTGTTCCCTTCGCCGCTGCCTTCGCATCAGTCGCTCGCTCGCTCGCTCGCTCGCTCGCTCGCTTGGTTTCATTGTTTCAAACTGCAGAGGCAATAAATGAGTAATATGGCATTAAGACAAAGTTTGCTTGCACAATGCCCGCACAGCACAGCCCGCAGGCCATTGATTATGTTTGCCATGCACTCAAATTCTACGTATGGCTATAACAGACATTCTAGCCACATTTCTGTGGCCGAAATGAAACCACAAACTATGACTACAATTGGCTTGAAATACGTCAAAGAATTTCTTAAATAAGTTTGGTTAGTAAAGCAAAAAATTTGGAAATATAAAAAACATAAATTTTATGTCTTTTCTAACGGATATTTTATCTAGATAATAACTTAAATAATGTAAAGTAGTTTATATGTGAGTCAGAACAGTATGACCTTTATTAGATAGAGGACGAATATATTAATAAAAATATTGACAAAAAAAAAACAATATTAAAAATATATTATTAATTTTTTTTTTAAGTTTTTAAATAATATATAATAAATAAATAATATATAATTGTTAAATAATGTATAATATATTAATATATAATTGTTAAACAATGTATAATATATTAATATATTATTAGCAACAATATAAATATTTTTATGTAGTATTAAAAATTATTATTTTTATATATTTCCATTTAATATATCTTTAAAAATATTGAATTTTTTATATTTTAAATTTAAAAATATATTTCTTTTATTTTATATAATATATTTCCCTTATTTTATATTATTATTAATTTTTATATAGTTTTATTTAAGAATATATATATTTTTTAAATTATTAACATATTTTTTATGTTTTATACAACATTATTATTTATAAAATATTTTCTCTATTTGTAATTTTTTTTTTTTAATTTTAAAGCAATTATGAATAATATAGATTATTTATTATTTATGTTTTATACAACATAATTATTTATTAAATATTTTCCCTTTTTTAAATCTTTTTTTTTTTTTTTTTTTAAATATATTAAAATTGTATAAATGATATATTTAAGATAGTAATTAAAAATAATATGTATATACACCAATTTATATATCTTTTTTTATGTTAGATTTCATTCAACCGAAAGCTTCCAGCATACAGATTCTCAGATAACATTAACCATCCAAACGTACCGTACGAAACAGAGCAATAAACTAAATACCAAAATGAATAACAATTAATGTTAGACAATTATGAATGTGACATATATTATATGGACGTATGTTAGGTGCTGAGCAAACACACAAGACCCAACATTAAACACACCATTGAAACTCGGCTACCGTTGAGCACACGCAACTGTAGATGATAAAGCCTAAAAAAGCAAATATATTAAGAAAAAAAAAAACCGCATAGTGCACACGCATAGCTGATTGCAATGCAGCGCAGTTAAACATAATTTGCCATTACTTTTAATGCCGTCACATATCTATGAATTTATCAAATAATCAGACCGTGTCTAATGCCCAGCAATGATACTGAAAATGAGCAAAAAAAAACCTAAAACAAATACAAAACTTGGTCATAAAACACTCGAGGAAAACTGAAAGCTATTTGCTACTAGTACTTGCAGAGAGATATACGAAAAGCATAAAAAAAAGACAAAGGCATTAAATTACAAGTGGCTAATGTTGCCAGCCAGCCCACCCTGAAAATGGCAACCCGACTATTCACTATATACTTATATACATATATAAAACTTGGCATAGTCGCTGCCGAAACTCCATGCTTGTCTAAACTTGATTTCAAAGTTAAACCAACCTTAACCAACATTTATAGACATCAAACGTTGCAAAAACTATGCGGCGTAAAGAAGCAAACACGGCGCAGCTATAAAAATTAAAACCGAAAAAAACAGAAACGTAAAAAAAAAACAACAAAAAATAGCAAAGATTTTTGGTATCTCGTTTTCATTTTGTTGTTTTTGTTTTTTTTTTTTTGGGCTTTTGGTTTTAAACTTGATTTGCAAAAATTTGCGTTGAAGGTGAAGTCTTGTTATTGAGGCAGGCAGGCCGGGCCGGCAGGCAACAGGCAAAACGTTGAGTACACGAAACCAAGTAATGAAAGATGAAGCCCAAGAGCAGTTGATGGGTAATTAAGCAACTTTTTGAGGTTGTAATGAATGAATGGAAAACAGAGTGCCGAAACGAGCATCACAAAAAAAAAAAAAAAAAAAAAAAAAAGAGCTACCACAAAGACCTTGAAGTTGGGGCAGCGCCAAAATTGTTGGAGAATGGAGAAACAGAACCTTTATTAATAAACAGAAATGAGAAGAAGATGTGTAGAAGGGCGAGGGCGAGATGTAAGCTGCAAGTTTAGTTCACTAGATAGATACTAGCTTAAACCTTAACAGTAGCAAAGGCAACCGAATGCCTCCTAGCAGAAATGCTAAGACTATTGGAATATCAAGAAGTTAGCTAATTAGCTATATTTCTGAGCTCATTGTAAATTGTATGTTAAATTTACAATGAGCTCTTTGACATATTGAAAACATCTAAAATAAATAGATTTGATATATTTTCACTGTATAAATCATAAAAGTGTTTACAGCTTTGAGTTGGTATTCTGAAGTGCATTGTAAATTTAACATGCACTTTGATATGTTGAAAAAAGCTATAAAGTATATATTTTAGGTATTATCACTCTATTAATTAGAATATAAAAACGTTTATAGCTTTAAGTTTATATTCTAACGTATATTGTAAATTTAACATGCACTTTGACATGTAGAAATTAACACATATTTCTTTGAGACTTTTTTTTATCAATATAATAAAATAGTAATATAATATATCAAATATTATATAATAATATATATATCATAGAAAACATATATATAAATCAGATTCTGAAGTACATGGTAAATTTAACATGATGATAGAATACACTTATATGAATTCTATTATGATACTCACAACAATATTAGTTTTAGTATCTGCCAATTGATATAAGTCTTTCTCGCTATCTCTCAAGTTTATCTTCTTAAGTTACTCAGGTTGATTATAAATTTAACATTAAGTTAAATATGACAAAAAAAACTTAGCTTATAGTATTAATTTTTAAAAGTTTTTTTTTAATGCTTAAGACCTGAATCAAGACAGATTTAGCATTAAACTTTATCAAAAACATTTAACATGCACTTTAACATGTTAATTAAGCTTTCAATATAGGATTATTAGAACATATAACACACTTTAACGATATTTACATTATATATATATATATATACTCTACAGCAATAAAAACCAATAAAACAATAAAAATTTGATTATAACATCAGACCAAAGTCCAGCCCATTGCAACTCTACTTGCTTCGTGCTGACTACTTATTTATGATTCAGGTGTGTTCAGCCCATTTAGTCCTTTTCGAAATACTTTCGAAAGAACTCTGTCAACACGGCGACAGAGTGTTGACCGGTCAACGGTCTGCATAAATATTTGATAATTGCACCAACAGCAGCAATTTTCAATTAATAATGCAAATTGCAATAAAAAGACAAACAGTGTACACCGAACAACAAACACGAGTTACCAAATGCATTATGAATGCTAAAAAAAAAAAAAAAAAAAAAAAAACGCCTCACGTATAAAATGGGCCAATCGCTAATAGTTAATGAATTCTTCGCGCTGGCCTAATAAATGTGAGAAGTGTAACAAATGCTATTGGCCCTTACATAAGGTGCTTTAAGCTTGTTACGTTATCTAACCAGCCAAAAAAAAAAAAATAAATAAATATATATACTAATGGGACTATTGTGGTTGCCTGCGGCCTGTGGGTAATTAGTAGACGTCTTGTCTTGTATTTTCTTTGACTTGCGTCTGGTCAATGTCTGCGAGTGCATCAGCTGCTCGGGTTCACATTACAAAATTGTTTGACTGAGCATTGAAACAAAAATAATAAAGAGAAATTCTAGAATGAAGTTGACTGAAGGTGAATGCTGTTTATCGTAAGTTCGACTAGAAAATACCTCGTAGTTATGGTATATACAGCGTTGCCTTTTGACTGATATCAAACATATAATCAGATCTTCAATAAAAATCTCTGGATTTTAATATATTGCCTTAAGCAAAAAAGAAAAAATTTACGAAAAGAAAATGCTTACTTAAGTTAATTGGAGTTTTCATCTTCATTTATCGATATATATCGATACCAGATAAAAATACAGCTCTTATAAGCTCATAGCTATATGAACTTAAGTATCACCTCATATCATCATCACATTAATTAAAGCACTTTAGGTAAACATCATGTAATTAATATTTTGCCATTCGAATTCAATTGAGATTCTCATTTGCCAAGGCACAAAAAAATAATAATAATAAATATAATAAGCTTTATCACTTAGACGGATTATATATCAAATTTTGTTTATGATAAACAACATACGCCAGGTTCATCTATGAATTACTGTTGTTGCTGTTTGTGGGTGATTGACATATTGCGGCATGTGTTCGACTGAAAGTTGTAGGCGAGTTTAGGTCTATGGCACGTACTTTACCTATAGGGGTGTGTGTGTGTGTGTGTGTGTGTATTTGTGTGGGTGGATACACAGCAAAAGGTAGGCGTTCAGAAAGCTGTCTGCTATGCTTAAGCAGAGCTTCAAATAATTTACGAAGTTTTCTTTACAAAATTAGATGAAATTTAAGACTTGAGGTTTGTATTTAGATATATCATAAAAAAAAATTAATAAATAAAAAAATTAAAAAAAAAAAACATAAATTTCAAATACATAAATAAAATATTCAAATAGATAAATAAAAATTTGAAAAAAAATATATATTAAAACAAACTATATATTAAAAAAAAATATTTGAAAAAAATATATTAAAAAAAAATAAATAAATAAGTATTTAAAAAATAAATAAATAAATAAGTATTTAAAAAATAAATAGGTATTTAAAATATAAATAAGTATTTAAAAAATAAATAAGTATTTAAAAAATAAATAAGTATTTAAAAAATAAATAAGTATTTAAAAAATAAATAAGTATTTAAAAAATAAATAAGTATTTAAAAAATAAATAAGTATTTAAAAAATAAATAAATAAATAGGTATTTAAAAAATAAATAAATAAACAAGTATTAAAAAAAAAAAATAAAAATGTTAATAAAAATTTCAAATAAGAATTCCAGATAAGTAAATAAAATTTTCAAATTAATATATAAGAATTCCAGATAAGTAAATAAAATTTTCAAAAAAATATTTGATAACCGTTAAAAAGTATTAGAAAACAGATAAGAAATGGAGAAATTGTATATCACACACACTGCTAAAAGCTGACTGCTATAACATAAATACCACTTCTTATCTACACAGACAAAAGCTTATTGCTAATATAGTTTATATAAAAGTTTTAGAAGCACAAAAATAAATTTATATATATAAATATGGATTTGCCCAAAGACAATTGAACTTTTTCCTATAAGAAAAACTACAAACTTTCGACACATGACACAAGAGTTTTCAACTTTTGCTAAATATACAAAAAAAAACTTGCTACACTCAAGACTTTATATGTATCTTTATCTCAGCCAAAAGAATCCGCTTTAAGCAACTATCATATATATTGAAAGCAATTTCGCAATGCATACAGCAACCGAATGAAGTGTGTAATAACAGAGAGCTGAAAATGATTTTTCTTCCAAAATGCAATTGCGTTGTCTGCATATAAATTATGGGTGGGAGAACTAACCCCAGCAACAACTTAATAGTCAAAGTCTTGCTGAGAAATGCGTCTGATAAGGAGATAAAAATAAAATGCAATAATTTTATTCTTATTTTTCGCCAAGTACAGCGCTTCTGCATTAGCTGTGGCTAGAGAGCTAGGGCGCCTGGTCAGGGGTTTCTAACAAAAGCAGAGCCATAAAAAAAAAGTTTGCTGTTAGTGTGGTTCTGTGGGTGTGTGTGGGTGTGTGAGTGTGTGTGGGTGTGTGTGGGGCGTCAATGCGACGGGCACATTGGAATTTTCATCAAAGTTTTTTCGCAGTTCAAAAAGAGCAGCTTAAGGCGCCTAGAAGCAAGCTACAAATACATTTATATATATAGACATATATATATATATATATCTATGTATATATAGATACCAGCAATAGCTGTTGACAACATTTGATTGATGCGCCCGCCCACAACTTGACCACGCCCCACAACGCCAATTAGGGCGCACTTAAAATTCAACTTGAGAAAGAAATGAAATAAATAACAAGCCATATTCATAGGCATTGATTCTTATGTAAGCGGCTTATACATCTTCTTCTTCTTCTTCATTTTTTTGCTTTGCTTTCTGGAAAACTGTTTTCGTTTCGTTGTTAAGCTCGTGTGGGCGTTGTTTATTGTTTCTCTAGCAGTTGCTGCTTCAAAAATTATATGAAATTTGCAAACGTAGCTGAGCTCAAATGGAAAATATGTGTTTGCAGGCACTTAGAAACAAAATTATAGATGATATTCTTTCTCTGCTTCTTTGGTTTTGTTTTTTGTTTTTTCCTCTTCTTTTGTCTGTCGGTAAGTCGTGCACGAGTATCTTAAATGCTACGAGCCACAATTTGAAATTGATAAAAAAAAAAAAAAAGAAGGAAAAGGAACAAAATTAAGCTAGCCTTCAGCGCCCAACAAATTGTTTTGGGAAGCGTGAACAGTCAATTGTTTTGGGCTATTGGAAATTTGAATTTCAAATTGCCAAGCAGCTTGTGGGTTAATCTAGAACAAGATGTGGGTGCAGAGAGGCGAATTGCAATCAATAAAGTCTATTATAAAATAAGGAGAAACTTGATTTAATCAAGCTGCTGTAGTTTGAGATTAATTGGGATTTTTCGTATGAACTGAATGTTTTCTATAATCCGGTGAGAGTATTTTGAAATATTTATTGATTGGTTAAGAAAGTAATCTTAAAAAAAGTTTTGAACTACAAGGCTGAGCTATGATCTTTCAATCTTATAGAAAACTTTCAGTAAGTAATATTCATACCTGCCATATACAGCTGTGTTCGTGAAAATAATAATGCGATTGAGCTAAATAATTTTTTAAAATTTATTTTTTATTTATATTTTTTTTATTTATTCTTTTTTATTAATATATTTTTTATTTATATTTTTTTAAATTATATATTTTTTATTTATAAATTTATATATATATATTATATTATTTATTTATATATATTATATTATTTAAATATATTTTATTATTTATATATTTTTTATTTATGTTTTTTATTTTATTTACTTATTATTTATTTATTTTTTTTATTAATTAATTTATTTTTTATTTATTTATTTATTTTTTTATTTGTTTATTAATTTTTGTTTTTAAATATATTTTTTATTTATATTTTATTTAATGAAACAAATTTTTATTCACTTATTTATATTATATTTATATATATGTTTTTTTTAATATTAATTAAACTATTATTTTTTTTTAGTGATTCATGAAAGTAGAGTGGATACTAAATTGGGGAAAAACTGATTAGCGTTAGCCAAAGTTTGTCTATTCTGTTTGAAATATATTTTTTTGTATCTAATTAGTTGTAAATCTATTATTTTGTATGTGCGTGGCATGGAATCGATGAGTTCCTGGCGGAACACTTGAAAGGAATTTGTTTCCAAGCCTTCTGAACTACTTGCCACAGCTCTGCTTTGGTCGATGGCTATGCAGTTGCCATAGTTCTCCTAACATCGCCCATAGATTGTTCGGGCACTGAGCTACCATGGCATGACTTATATCTATATTAAAAGACTTTTACAGCAGATTCTGTTTATAATTTTCCTTGCCTCAAACTAAATACAAAAATAATATTTACCAACATAATCGATTAAGTTGTTAAGCTGTACATTTACCAAGTTTCTAGTCGCAATTAGACAGAATGTTATATAAGCCGCAAAACTGTTGCGACAAGTCAAGCTGTAAAAGTATCTAAAAGCGCCAAAAAGTCAAAGTAACAAGTCGAACTTTTGTAGCTTTAGTAGTTAAAAGTTTTAGCACTGTTGTTGTTGCTGTTGCTGTTGCTGCTCGATTTGACAACAAAAATACAGCAATAGCAATTAAATTGCTTTTAGCTTTTTGCTTTTTGCTTTTGTTGTAGGCTCAATTCAAGACGAGCGCAATTAAAATGAGAAACTTTATTCATATAGTCGACGGCGTTGCTGTTGGCCACACTAATTGCAATTGACAAAAGTGAAAGTGGGAGAGCAAAACATTCCAAAATTAATAGATTTATATGAGCTACTAAATTAAATTGAAAATAGATATATATATATATATGCATATATCTATATCTATATCTATAACAATGTTATTACGTGGGCGCACAAAGCTTCAGCTTGTTTGCCATTGATAAAAACGCAAACAAAATTAGGTTTTCATTTACTTTTATTTTCTCGAAATTTTGTTTTTTGTTTTTGTTGGCTTGCACAAAGCCTTTGGTTTGTCTACAGTTGATGAGTAATTTGCAGGCATTTTTCTATGCCAAGTTTTTTAGGCGTTTGCTTTTGCCTTTGCCTTTGCCTCTGAAATAGTTTCGGTTTCAGTTTCAGTTTCAGTTTTTCAACTTGCCATGAAATATGAAACAACTTTATTTCATTGTCAGTGGGTCTGTGCGGTTGGAAAAACCGGCTAAGCTGGAGCTGGGCCCCGAAAAAAAAAAAACAAAAAAAAACATACACAGCCTAGCGCGCGTTAGAAAAAATGGTAACGAAACGAAACCAAACGAAAGTGAAAGTAGGCCAAACTCATCAGCGTGGCCAAGAGAGGCTTCACTGTGTGTGCGAGTGTGTTTTGTAGGCCTAAACCCAAAAACCGTTTGCACTCGTAACTCTATCTGAAATGTCTGTCCCACTCCAACAATTTAGCCCTCTCTCTTTTTCGCGCATAGATTGAGGCCTGGGCTTCTGGCGTCTTTCGTTTTCATTTCACTTTCGTTTTCTGTTGCCGCATCGAAGAAAAGTGAAAATTATGCAGTGAAAATGTTGAACAGACGTTGCGTTGATTTAGTCATTAAATGTTGTTGCCAGCCAAGCCAGCCTGCAACTGGGAAAGTGGCATAAAATTCGAATGGATTTCATATATACATAGCGCATATATATATGTATATATATACAATCTAAATTGAGTGGAACGCTAGCTTTGTGTATTTACATAACTGTAAAGCTATGTATGTATAGAGTTAGCTTTTTATTCGCATAAATAAAATATCTACAACATTTACTGAGAGACTTTAGTTACTCTGTTTAAGCTGAGATGAAGTTGAGTTTTTAATTCGATTTTTCTTTATTATTTATTTATATTTCGTTTATTTAATTTTTATTTATTTGTATTTTTTTATTTATTACTTTTTATTATTTTTTGATTTATTAGTTTTTTTATTTTTTAATTTTTATTATTTTTTTATTTTAAAAGTTTTTTTTTTAATTTTAATGTTTTTTGTTTCTTTTTTTTTAATTTTTCTTTATTTATTTATTTTTAAAATTTTCTGGATTTTCTTTTTTTACATTTTTCTTTATTTTTTTTTTAATCTTATTTTTTTTTATTATTTTATTATATTTATTATTCCAATTTATTTCATTTTTAATTTTTTTATATTTTATTTTTTTATTTTTTATTTTTTTTATATTTTTTTATATTTTTTATTTTTTTTTAATTTTTTATATTTTTTATATTTTTTATATTTTTTATTTTTTATATATATATTTATTTATTTTTTTTTTATTTATTATTATTTTTTAATTTCTATTTATTTATTTTTTTTTTAATTTTTTTATTTTCCTTTAATTTTAGTCTATTTTGTTTTATCTTAATTTGATTTTAAGCAAATTAAGTTAAATTCTGATTCACTCAATCACATGATTTAGTTTAATATATTTCAAATAGCTCCCACGCTGGCAGTAAACCCGAAAATGACCACCTAAATATAAAGACACGCGCATTTGGTGCAAATCAAATCATAAAAGAATCGCCACAAATTTCCACTCGACGTTCAGTTTAACCGATATAAAAAAGTCATAAAATCAATTTCAATCGAAAAGGCGAAAAAAAAAACAAAAAAACGAGAAACAAACAAGCGAAAACGCCAAATGCCAAAACATACTTGAGAAATTATGAGCGGCAATAGAAATATGCCGAAATATGCCACAAAAAGCCAAGAAGAAGAAAGAAGAAAAAAAGAAATGAAGCAAATTGGAAGCTATAAATCAAAGACCAAAATATGCGCAAAAATATTTGAGAATAACTAAGAAAGCTTTGATTGGGAGTGAACAACTAGAAGATGCTCTTACCAATCATTATTATTATGATTGTAAGTGATAACATTGATCATTATCATCATGATGTGAGCTACATAAAATTATTATTGATAATATATTTCATTATCATGTAATGATATTTATGATAATGAGTAATAATATCATTTACAATGATGATAATTAGTAGTAGTATTTTCAGGTTTATCATCCACCATTATTGGCATTAACATCCTCATTAGAATTAATTCCAATTATCATTACTATTATTTATATTATCAATATTATAGTTACTCTTATTCTCATTAGCATTATTATCATCATAATTACTTTTATAACCATTACTATAATTTTCTAAAAATTTTGCCAAAATAGAGAATAGCTCAGAAGCTTTTCCAGAATTGGGTTTTGCTCGATAATTCAATTCGTTTTAAGCCATAATATTCTAGGGATTGTATTAGAGACGCCTTAGGTCTATGTAAATCAATTTGGTTTGTCATACTGAATAAGAATATATTTATATATATTTACCTCTCTTTAACTCAGCGTGTTACATAAATTGTCAGAAAATAGTTTTACCCTTTAGTCATTTTCAATGGATTTTAGGGTATCCTAAGATTGAGTCACAGACAATGCACTGAATCTCAACGTTACTCACTCTCTTTCTCATTCTGCTTCGCTCTTGCTCACTCTCTCTCTCTCTCCCTCTCTCTCTCATTCTAACCCATCCTCTAACTAAATTTGATGGCAAGGTGTCGTAGACATTGCGTGACCTGGCGTCGCCATCACCGTTGCCAACGGCCAGTTAAGTGGAAGATACATTTGTATTTAGAGTATTTTGTTAGTTTGTCGCTAAATTTGTATCTGTGTGTGTGTGTGTGTGTGTGTGTGTGAGTGAGACAACCACAATGACAGACAGGCAGAAGAACGTGCAATTAATGATTGCTGATTTCGGGGCGTGATGTCGCAATATTCAATGAGCTTCTAATGACTCGCACATGAGCCCATATATCGTCTGCTGCTTTACATTTCTCTTCTCGTGCCTGTCTACATATACAGTTAGGTTTTTGTATGTATATATGTATATATATATATTGATGTTCGTTTTGTCTAAGTCTAGACCAGGTAAACTCATAGATACAGCTACAGCAGCTGCTACTTAATTACGACTTTGAGCAACGCTTAACATGTGATGAGTCTTGTATTTTTCCATTGCTTTAAGAATTTTGACGCAGCCACTTTGGAATTTGTTAACAACAACAAACATTATAGAAGGCTTCAAATTAGCAAAAGGAATTTTGGAAGAATGCAAGAAATGTATTGATAATTATCCATTTTGAATGAGAAATCATTACAAATTATATTTCTTGTATATTTACTAAAATTTCATTGATGAAGAAACAGCTAAAAAATGTCTTGAATGTCATCTTAAAATAGGCATAATTCAGGCTACTCTTTCTTTCTAACAAGTATAAAAATATAATTTAAAAAAAATATTCATGGAATATTTTATTATTTTTATTTATTTTATTTTTATTTTTTTTTTTATTTATTTTTTATTTATATTATTATTTATTATTATTTTTTTTTTTTTTAGTTTTTATTTTATTTTTTTTTTTTAGTTTTTATTTTATTTTTTTTTTTTAGTTTTTATTTTATTTTTTTTTTTATATTGGATTATTTATATTTTTTTTAATTATCTGTTTATATTTTTAATTATTATTTTTATTTTTATTTAATTTTTTTTTTTTAATTTTTTTTTTTAATTTTTTTTTTTAATTTTTTTTTTTAGTTTTTATTATTATTTATTTTAATTTCAACTTTTTTTTAAAATTATTATTATTTTTATTTTTTATACATATATATTTTTTTAAATTCAATATACGAAACTCTCATAAAATCCAATACTTAACAATATTCAATATTTTCCCCCATATGTAATTACTTTACTAACATTTTCAGCCTTAGGCCAACTAAAAATCTTACTAAGACAATTTGCCTAGCTTGCAGCATCTGTCATTTGAGACTTCAACAACAACTCGTTCATCTTAATGCCACTCGTTTTCCTTATTTTATCTAAAAGTTCTTTGTGCTCAAGTCTTATTTCTACTCAAATGTTTCTTTCTTCTGCACTTACCCTGCATTTTCGGCTGCAGCAATTGACATCTGTTGTTGGGGCTCATCTGTTAGCTGCAGCGTTAGATGTGCCCGTTGTTGTTGTTGTTGCTGCAATTGTTGTTGTTGTTGTTAATCTTGCTGTTGTTGCTTGTCGTTGATTTGATGTCTAACTGTGGGGGCTACACATAAAAACGCGCTACCAAAACGTAAATGAAACACTGCAAAGAGAAAAGGAAAGAAAGAACATTTTTATTAACATTTTCCAACAGTTCTTTTTAATACTTTTATGACAATTTTTTTTATTTTTTTATTTTTTTTTTTGCTTTTTTATTATATTATTTTTAACAAAACGTTGTTGGGCTTGACATAAGTTGCCACACTCGACAAACACACGCACACTCACACACAGACAAACACACTTTAGTAGCATTTTGCCCCGGGAAAACAAGAAAAACTGGCAAAAGCAAATGCCAGCTGGCCACTTGAAGACTCAAGTTACAAGAAACACTTAGGGTCGAGCTGCCTTCGACCCTGCCCCGCAACTCTTTCACATGCCCCCCACACCCTTTCGAGCTGCCCAAAAAAAACAAAACCGTACAAAACCAAGCGAAATTAGTAAAAGGCGCCAAGTGTGAATTTCTCTCTTTCTCGCTCTATGCAGAGCTGAGAGTAGGGAGCTGCGGAGGGTTCTCAGGTTCGTCGGGGCAGACATTACGTAGTAGGGGCCGCCTCTGTGTGCTTGCCGCTGGCACAGTGCAAGTTTTTCTTTTCGGCCAGCTAGGGTTAACGGTTTAAAGCTTAGGTCTAGTAAAAAATTTTTTTGTGATTTTCAGAGCTACCAAATCTTAATGCGAATTAGATTTGGTTAGACAAAAAGGTGAGCTTAAAGAAAAGAGTTAAAATCTGGA
This sequence comes from Drosophila nigricruria, assembly GCA_037075265.1. Taxonomy (NCBI): domain Eukaryota; kingdom Metazoa; phylum Arthropoda; class Insecta; order Diptera; family Drosophilidae; genus Drosophila; species Drosophila nigricruria. Next base: position 6,456,042 of record JBAMCI010000196.1, on the reverse strand, counting down.
CTTAGGTAAAAGTATACTAAAATTTGATTATTTAATAAGTAAAGCTTAGCTTTAGGTTTCTATGTTTGGGAGAAATCTGGCTAAGGGATAAGAAAAACATAAAGATTAGAGAAAAGGGCAGCTTGGGCTTAGGTTTCTATGCTTAAGAAATATTTATAAAAATCATTTTTTTTATATTTTATGTTTTATGTTTTATGTTTTATATTTTATATTTTATATTTTATATATTTTATATTTTATTTTATATTTTATATTTTATATTTTATATTTTATATATTTTATATATTTTATATTTTATATTTTATATTTTATGTTTTATATTTTATATTTTATGTTTTATATTTTATATTTTATGTTTTATATTTTATATTTTATATTTTATATTTTATGTTTTATATTTTATATTTTATGTTTTATATTTTATATTTTATATTTTATATTTTATATTTTATATTTTATATTTTATATTTTATATTTTATATTTTATATTTTATATTTTATATTTTATATTTTATATTTTATATTTTATATTTTATATTTTATATTTTATATTTTATATTTTATATTTTATATTTTATGTTTTATATTTTATATTTTATATTTTATATTTTATGTTTTATATTTTATATTTTATATTTTATATTTTATAATTTATATTTTATATTTATATTTTTTATTGTATTTATTATAATTAATTACTTTTCAGCTTTAACAAAGTTTTTTTCTACTCTAAAATATTCATATATTTTCACCATTCTCTTTTTCATTGAAATTATTTGGTGTACTTCTTTTTCAAGCTTTTCTTAACTTTTCATAGTTTAAAGTACTGATATACTCTAAATAGCTATAAACATTATTATTTTTTAACTAACCATTTTAATTACAATTATCAAATATTGAAATATTAAAAAAAAATTTTAAAAGAATTTTTCTTGCGTTATTCAGATCAGAACTGCAAATGCTTAAGCCCATAGCCCTATGGAGATCTCTTGCAATGTGTGTATGTGTGTATGCTTGTGTGTGTGTGTGTTTATGTGCTTTGAGTTTGAGAAGCTGCTGTTGAGGCTTTTTCTTTATCTTCTTTGCTTGTCCTTTCCTCTCGTAAGCTCATCAGCTGCATAATCCGCATGTGAGACAACGCATTCAGCTGTCATATGTGTGTATGTGTATCAGTCTAAGTGTGTGTGTGAGAGAGAGTTATTATTCCCTTGTTGCCAACGTGTCGTATACTCAACGCAGCCACCACCCAACAAAACAAAAAATTTTGTTTTGTATTTATTTTTCATCTTTTTTTTTATTTTGCTGCTGCATTCTTGTTGGCTTCATATATTTTTTCGCACACACAGAAAGAGAGAGAGAGAGAGAGAGAGAGAGAGAGCGAGAGTGAGAGAATGCTTTATTGTATTTGCTCTTTAAATAAACAACAACATTTGCTGCTGAACACACACATACACGCACACAGACACACACGCACAACAACTGCAACTGCATTGCGTTTTTGTTGTTGTTATTTTTGTTTTATTTTGTTTTCTCTTATTGTTTTTGCCTTTGGCTGTGCGCCCTGCGCTCCCCACTCCATCTCCCTGCCCGTTCGTTGCATTGCCCTGCCCCGAAGCAGCAAAACATGTTTTATATAATTTCCTGTACGCGTGGCACAAAAGCAGAAGCATAATCTCCATTGCTATCTCTGTCGCTTTCGATGTCCGCCGTCTCCCTCTAGCACGATGGGCATTCTTTTGTCATGTGTTTTTACTGATAATAATAATGCATTTGCTGTTGCTGTTGCTGCCGATGTTGCTTCTCATTGTTTATAATTGTTGCTTTTTGTTGCGTTGTGTGGGCGCCTTCAGTTACATAGATACATATTCTATATACATATGTATATTTCATATCTGTCACATAAATATATGTAAGTATATATATTCTTGTACTGTGTAAATTGCATTTCAGATATTTTTTCCTGCCTTTTGATTGATTAAAACAATGCATTGTTTACTTCGTGTCTGAAAACTTGTGAACAAAATATATAATCAACTCGCCACAATATATTATTTTTTTCTTTATGTGGGCGTGGCAGTCAATGAGAAAACACGCAATTTACAGCTTGGCTGGTTTGCAGAAAGATTATCAGTTGACAAGTAATAAACAAGTAGGGGGGGAGAAAAACTAAATGGAATTGCAAGGAAAATGCGTTGCTTAGAGAGATTATAAATAAAAGATTAAGAGAAATTAATAAGTAAGAAAAGCTGTGTGTTTTTAATGAAGTAGTTGTAATTGTAAGAGCTTATCAAAGTAAAGCTTATCTGAAGAAAACTGAATTTTTATTTGAATATGCCAAAAGAATTTGATTCAAATGATATAAAGTCAACTATACGTAGTATACCAAAAATTTAAGTAAGAAGAATTATCAAATCAATGAAGCTTATCTGAAGACATAAATCGTAAGGGCCAAGTTTTTAGTCATATAATAATATAAAAACTGAATATGCAAAGTTTTTAAAAATATTTATATATATTTATAAAAGAAAATAATAAAAATCTATAAATTTATTTAAAATAATAAAAATATATGTATAACAAAACTAATAAATATATATGTATAATAAAATTATAAAAATATATTTAATAATCCTAAAATATAAAATTTTTTAAATTTAAAATATTAAACTTTTTTTTTTGTACATCTAAAAAATTTAAATTTTTTTTATTATGTAACTTACAATATTCAAATAGAAAAAATATTTATTGCTCGTCAGCTTCTATATTCTTTTTTATATATTTATAATTTTATTTAATTATAGATTTATATTTATTTATATATTTATATTTATATTTATTTATATATTTTTATTTATTTATATATTTAAATTGTTATTATATTTATAAAGTCAACAATTTTCGTTCTCTGTCGCACTACTATTTTCATGAACACAACTGTATGTGTCATACACATATTTACATTAGCTTAGCAAGCCCAAAGCTCAACTAAACTCGAGTGCAGTAATACAAATCAATTTACACTCACACACACACACGTTCTCTGATATCGAACTTACGCTCTTGTAAAACAGAACAGTATATACTGCTTTACCTGCTAAGCATATACCCACTGCCTTAACCCATACACACACACGTGTAACTGTGAGTATTTTACAGACAGCAGCGCATAAATCCCCAAGTCTCAATGCCCCCTGCAACAAGTTCGGTTTGATTCCCACACACACACAGAAACCCAACTTTTGACACTCGCTCCCAGGCTCGCTTGCAATTGAGTGTAATTTTAATTTAATTAAAATCTAAGCACGTCTGCAAAATATAAGAAATACTATAATTACGTTTTCGACATGAGAATTTTCGCTGAAATCGCGCCGCACTAAAGCAACAAGCAACAACAACAGCAACAGCGACTTGGCTACACAAAAAAAAAACTTCTTGCGTTTCTAAACGGTGATTTAGCCATTAAGCTAACGGTAAAATGTGCAGAATCTTGCGCGCAGACAAAGCAGCTTAAGTAGAAGTATTGCCAGTAATGTAGCAAAGCAGAAGAGAGTGGGAGAGGAGAGAGAAGAGAGGTCGGAGGGGCAACGCGCAGGTAGCCAACGTTTCGAGCGGCTCTTCGCTGTGAGCATTGCATAACTGAAACTCACTCTCTCTCGCTCTCCCAGTCTCTCTCTCTCTCTGTGTTGCTGAACAAGTCTATATAGCAGCTTGCATTTGGGCAAGCTGAACTTGTTCTCTCACAACTCTAAGCGGAGTTGGTTGAGTTTTTTGTTCTCGCTCTAGAACGCAGCCGGCTAATGCGTGGCTCCGGCTCTGGATCTGCCTGTTCGTTATGTAACCAAAAAGAGAACCAAACGATAAGGCAAAATCCAAAAAGCAAACTGAAATGCACATTCCAGCATTTTCACTCGAGCGCGAGAGAATCAAACAATTTGTCAATTCGTCATGCGCTCCAGTCACGGAAATACAAATAAGCAAAGCTGCGATATTATTAAGTATTTCTCTGCATTTCATTTCGGTTTTATTTTCTTCTTTTTTTTCGGTTATTTGTTTACTCCCGAAATTTACACGCAATAAATAAATACAGGCAGACGCAGAGACAGAGCTACGGCTATGGGTGAGTGAGAGCGACGGTGTGAGTGTGAGCAGGGCAAACTCTGACTATCAAAATGCGTTTTGTTTACGTTTTGCCTGCTCGACTCACTCGATGCAGTTTTCTTCTGATAAGCCACAAACAACATTTGAAGGGACGAGGAGAGGCATACAACAAGCCAGACTTGTGTAAAAAATATATCAAGCGCAAAAAGAAGAGAGAAAAAGAGACAGAGAATGAGAGTGAGAGGCAGTGTAAGAGGTGGAGAGCCACTGTGCCACGAACGGCGCTTTTAATTAACATGGCTTTGTGAAAATTTAGTGAATTCCATTTAATGAAGTGGCGTGTTAATTAACAGTACCCACAGCTACAGCTCCAGATATCCAGATCCATCCATATACACATACTTAGTATGGAGCTTCTTATCGTAATAAGTAATTGTTGCTCATGAAGCACTCGCTTGGAACTAATAGCTTCAAGTTTGATCTTAACTCTATGAGTGTGTCTAATGTAATGTGATAGTATTGGTGAGCTTTCATTGAGTAAAACTCTCTTGCTACTGTGTCTGTGTGCTAAGTGTGTGAGTGTTAGAGTTAAGGGCAAATCAGATAAGCATACACATGTATAGACCCATACGCACTCATATCTAATATCTTCATCAAGCAACAAACTCTTATCGAATGTGTATTTAAATACTAAACTTTTTTTGTGTAAAAATAGCTTTCATATATTATTTTTACAACATCAATTAAACAACTCTAGATGCTTAACTGTTTATAGCAGCAGAGCTAAAAAATACTTTGAATATTTATAAACATTAAAAGTATTCATTTTGAAAAGTAGTCAATTTAAAGAAAACGGAAAATATTTGAATGTTAAATAAATATTTAACATTTTTAAAATATATATTTGATTAATTGAAAAGTGAAAAAAAAAATTAAAATTAGATTTGAAACTTATTTAAATATTTGTAAAAACAAAAAAAGAATTTAATTTTAATTTTAAGAAAAATAAATATATTAGATTGTTAAATAAATATTTTTACTATCTAGAAAATATATTTGATTGAATGGAAAGTGAATAAAAAATATATATAAATAAAAATATTTTCTTTTATTTATTTAACAGTTGAAAGAACAAAATGTATTTGATTTTTTGATTTAAAGAAAAATAATGTGAACTAAATATATATTTTTTTTAGAAGTTATATTTTTTTATTTTATAGAAAAGTGAATAAAAATATAAATAAAAATGTATTTTAAATTTACATTTATTTATTTTATAATATAAATTTTTGTTAATGATTTTTCCAGGTTTTTAGATTAAGAACTTTTTGCTTTTGAAGTTTTTGAAATCAAGTTTACTTTTTTTGTTAATTCAATTTCTTATTAATAAGATTTTATTTAATTTTTTCAGGATTTTATGTTTTAGGGTTTCTGCTGGCTAATTTTTTAAATCAAGTTTAATTTCTTAATTTATTAAGTTTTTTGTTAATTTAAAGTTTTTATTTTATTATTTTTCAGTATTTTATATTTTGAAATTTTCAGCTTTTAAAGTTTTATAAATCAAGTTTAATTTCTTAATTGCTTTAATACAATTTTATAATTTGATCTCTTTTCTATATTTAGATTATTTTAAGATTTTCACTCCATTTATAGTATCTAGTATGAAATATAATTAAATTAAATATTTTAAATATATTGTTTTAATAATAATAAAATATAATTTGTAATTCATATATACACCCATAAATAAAATATACTATATAAAATACCTGAGTATATATCTCTATATCTATTTCTTTCATATTATTTTTTTTTTTTTGGTAACCTTTAGCATACTTGAGATATATTGGGAAGCGCGTGTTGAGTGTTGCTGGCTTTTTACAGAGATAGCATTTCGTTTGTTGAACAATTTCGCTTATTTACTTAGCATTATTAATGCCTGATTGTTGTTGTTGTTGTTGCTGTTGCTGTGCTGTTGTTGTTTGTGCTCCTTATTTGGGGCACAGCGCGACGCTGTAAAAATTATTGTACGTTTTCTTGCGTACGCGACAGTAAAATATTTTCGCTTATTTTATATATATATATATTTTTTTTTTATTTTTTCATTTTTGTATTTTTTTTATTATTGTTTGTGGAGAAAAAAAATGAGTTTATGTATTTTAAACTGACCTCATTACGAGCGATTGCTCAAGCAAATTATTGTATGACAAATGTCGCTGAAGATTTGTTTGACATGCTTAAGCTCGTCTTTAGATACGAATTCTAGCCGTTGAGGCATGTTCACATTAATAAATTACATTTGCTGCATGAGTAATTCGTGGACATTTACAAGGTGTATAATGCTTGTAATCATAAACAAAATAAAACATTGGCCGATCCGAATTCAAGTGCCTGATAAACTCTGCGCTTATCTGGGCCTGTACAATATTATTATTATTATATCAGTTGTAAAAAAAACAAATAGCCACTCAAATAAGAATTTACTGTAGCTAAACGTTTTTTTTTTACAGGTGCGCGGCGGCGACTCCATTGAATCGCTAAAAAAAAAAGAATTATGAAGGTCTTTCATTTTATGTCTGGATGTCGCGTAACTCAAGCTAAAAGTCAATTTATCAAATGTATTCAAAAAAAAAAATATTTTGTATACAATTTACACATAATTTACGGTACAGGTCTTTTCCGCTCTGTCGAATTACTTATATAAGTAATTGTTTATTTTATTTCGGATTTAATATGATTGGTAAAAATGTCACGTAAATATATACTTTTATATATATATATATATATATTTTTTTTTTTTAAGCTTTTGGGTGGGTCGACGTGACGTCGTTGAAAGTGTAGAAAATGCGTACATTGAGTTCCACAGCTTACATAAACTTATCAAATTTATTAGATATGAAAAATTTCATAATGCGAGATTATATCTTTGAGTGTTAATCAAGAAATTTATGAATATAACTGAGTTGGCTACCTACAAAAAAAAATATATTCTTGATAATTAATGAATAATTCAGATAAAGTCTAAAGATATAAAATACAAAAATTATGCGGAAAATGTAAATTTTAATTATGAAAAAATATTTTAATGTCGAAAAAGTAGAAAATATATCAAAAATATTATAAAGAAAAATATAATTTGAAAGCTTTCTAAAAAAAATAAAGAAGCTTTACTATTATAATATAAAAAGTTTTCTATTTTTTAGAGAGCTTTTTAATTTATTTTTCTCTTAAATATATTAATATATTTTCTACTTCTTTCTTTTCCCAATATTATTTAAAGTAAAACTTTCAAAGTATCCAGATATCGTACTCAAAAAAAAATCTTCTTATATAAAATTTAGATCTTCAACTAATTTTCTTGTTATTTTAACAATATTTCAATTCTTCATTTAATTTTTTAATAGAGTTCTTTGAATAATATGTTTTCTATAAGTAAAATTATTTAATCTTAGACCTTTAGCTAATCATTTCTTAAATTCTAACAAACATTCTTCGAGTTCTTTCTTTAATAGTCAAATTAAAGTTAATTATTTGTTAACACTTCGTGTTGAAACAGGATATGTCCGGCGTTTAAGAACTCCCTAAGTTCAAGCACTTTAAAAGTCATTAAAATTGCACAAGACACGCTCAAAAGACGACGACGACAACTCCACGATCATTTTTATTGGCCATTACCTCAGGCGCATAACAATTTCCAACCGATCCGAAAGCACCGACTTCAACTGTAGCCAACTTATCAGTTACCAAAGTATTTCCGCATAGCGCACAGCCATGTAGAAGAAGCAGAAGCATAAGAATGAATAAGAAGAAGTACAAGAAGTAAAGAGAGCTATCAAACTGCGGGCAAGAGCCATGAAAAGACCCATCGAAATGGAAATGAAAATGGGAAAGAAAGGTCTAACTATATGCATGCGTGTGCGTATGTGTGTAGGTGTAGTTGTGTGTGCGTGTGTGTGTGCATAGGGGCACATGTTTTGCATATCAGCACTGTCGGGGTCGGGTATGGCCAGCGTGGGGGTGGGTGGGCATACCGTTGGCTCAAGACCATTTCGAATAGATACAAAAAAGCGCTGCAACAAGTAAGCAAAATTACGACGGGAGGTGTGCTCGGGTTTACGTGTCTGGAATGCTTGACGGACTACAAAATACAACTGAGAAATAAAATTTACAAAAAAAGAAAAAGAAAGAAAGAGAAGAAAAAACCTGAAAAAAACAGCACATGGCGTAGCATTTGAATGTTTTTTAACTGTTTGCAATGCGTTCGCGGCAGCTGTTTAAATTTTGTTACTGATAACGCAAACGTGAACAAAAAAAAAAAAAACATACGAGAAGTTAAATTTAAGTGCAGCTTGACGAATATTTAATACACTAACAGACAGCTGTAGTGCTTTAATATGAACTTAGATCTATTATTAAATTTTATTATTAATAAATATATAAATATTTTTGTAGTAAAATAATACAAAATTTTAGATAAAATAAATATTTTTTATATACCAAAATATTTTATATAATAATATAAATAATATTTATAGTTTTTTAATTTGATATATTTATAATTACATATATAAATATATATATATTTTTTTTATATATATTTTATATTTTTTTTATGCAAAATTTTAGATAAATAAAATTTTTTTTAAATTATAGAAACATTTTATATAATAATATAAATAATTTTTATAAAGTATTTTAATTTGTTATATTTTCAATTATATATATAAATATTTATATTTTATACCAAATTTTAGATAAATAAAAATTTAAAAAAATTATAGAAATATTTTATATAATAATATAAAAATTTTTTTTTTAATTTTTAAATTTTTCATATTTTTAATTATACATATAAATATTTTTAAAAATTATGTATCGATTTCTATATACTACAAATTATTGAAAAATATCTATATATATACTCTGTTAAAGTGTATAGAAAGGTGGCTTTAGCATTTCCATTCGATAGGTGTTTCAAAAACTGGCACATACACCGTGAAACAGAGCAGCCAGCCAGAGACCCGGTGTTGCGGGTGCGGGTGTGCGCGAGGCACCCACAAAAGCCTTTTGTACTTGCGCAAATGTATTTTAGCATTAAATGTTGAGTAAATACAAATGTTTGGTTTTTCCAAAGTTAAAAATGGGTTAGTTTGCACAAAACCGTCACAAAAAATGGCAATAAAAGAAAAAAAAACATTTACACACACACATACAGATGCAATGAACATAAATCAATGTAAACAATTTGTTCTGTCGACTTTAACCAAAAAAAAAAAAAAAAAACCTGAAGACATTTTCATATACTTAATTCGGGCAAAAACGAAAAATAATTTCGATATTAACGGCGCATTGGCATGCGAACGAAAGCACCAAAATTAGTTGGTGAAAAGGAAAAATGCAAACGAAGACAAGATGAATTAAGAAAAAATTGAGTAGACTTTTATTGATTATTGCTTATATTTTGTCTTGATTGAAGGTGTAGAGCTGCATGCTTATAAGCAATATGATATATCATATTATAGATTGTCTTAATAATATATATTTAATTTTTTTTTATATATATACATTTATATTTAGAAATTATATTATAAATATATATTATTAATAGAAATTAGTGAGACGAATATGAGTTATGCCAGAGAATAAATACTTTAAATTTAAAAATAAAACTTACTTCAAATAAATAAAATAAAATATTATAAAATATAATAATAAAATACGCTAATAAGCTATTACTTCAATAGGAAATTTCATAATATAAGGTAAAAAAAAATTTCCTAATATTTTTTAAGATATAGTGAAAAGTTATCACAGTTCAAACCTATCTGAAAATGTACGTCTTATGATAGACAAAAACAATTCATTCATAAACTTCTCAGGAAATTGTAATGCAATTCATAAAGTGTTTAATAATTTATTTCAATTTATTTCACACAACAAACATGATTACTAATCAAATATTATTATAAAATATATATTTCTATAATATTTTCTCCCAACAGAATTTTCTCATAGCTCAATCGTAACTCCTCTTTCAGCTAACAATCAATTCTGATCCTTTTTTTAATGATATTTAATCTAATAAAAAAAAAAAAAAAAAGCAATCAGTACCCAAATCAAATCTGACTTGTCAAAACTTATTAGCCACGCCGAAGGCAGATCAAAAATTGACTCCCAATGCCCGGAAGCACTTTCGAAAATCGAGAAATCCAAAGGGTGGACGGCTTATGGCAGCGAGTAGCAAGTGTTTAGCCTGATAATAGCAACAACAATTAGAACAACAATAAGTCGAGCTAATGCTGTTTCGTCTTGTCAATCAATTCATTAATCACAGCTAAGGCAGAGCAAGACAGAGAGCGTGAGAGAGTGAGAGGGGGAATCCCAGCCAGGTTTTATCTACGTTCTGCTTCATTTGTGCTAAAACGTGTTTATGTCAAATTCAAGTAATTAATCAAAACAAAAAGAGACGGCAGCAGCATGTGCGAGCGAGAGAGCGAGCGAGCGAACGACGAGGCTGAATATGTGCAGAAAAAGTGCGGCTAATTTTCCATTATTCATTGTGGCGGCTGCCTGCTTCCGGTTTCGTCATGAAAATTGACTTGTTTTTCATTTGCACGTTAAACTCTCTGACAAACTGTCAAATGTGTCTGAGTGAAAAGTGTTTGAGGCGACAATTTAATTTTGTATCCATTCAACTAAAATATCATACGATAAACCAAATAACACAAATATAAAAAGATTTAGAGACAAACTCAAAACAATTCGTGAAATACTTTTCTATCTCTGCGCTACGATCTTCCGAGCAAGAAGAAATTTCATTTGTAAAAAGATTCAGTTTCAGTTTCAGTTCGAAGCGCAGAAATGTCGCCAAGCATTTTTATGTCGACCATTAAATTATGGGCCAATGTTGTAAATTGTAAGTTTCAGATATATTTTTTGTTGTTACCAGGGATTGTTAAGATCTAAGGTAAGACATAAAACTTAATTAGTCAGAAAAACAAATTTGTAGATTTAAGTGGAGAAAGGGAAAGAACATATTTCAAGCTGAAAGAGTCTTAAAAAATTTAGTAAATATTAAGTTGATATAAGATTGAATAAGTTGAATCTTTAATAATTTCATAATATTTTGTTAAAGGCGTTGTGAGGAAATATTGCAAGCTAACTAGGCAAATATATATTTAAAATATTTGTTAAATTATAGAAATTCATTATGTTCTAAGAATTGAGATTGAACATGTTAAATATTGAATAAATGCATTACTTTTGGGTTTATGAGTTGTGAAATGAGCAAATTCGGCAAGCTAAATATTTATTATATTTTATTTTAAGCATATATATATTTTTCGAGAATTTTAATTGAATAGAAAATCATTTAATTTAATAAATAATTTATATATATATTTTTTTTGTAGAGTATTATAAATATAAATAATAATATAAATAAAAATATAAATATAAATAAAAATAAAAATAAAAATATAAATATAAATATAAATATAAATATAAATCAAAATATAATTATAAATATAAATATATAAAAATTAATTTATTTCTTCAGCTTGATTAAATCTAAATAACAAAAATTATTTTTGAATCATAACAAACAAAAATAAATATTTATAATTTATATTTAGAGAATTTTGTAGTTAAATTAAAAATAATTTTATATATTTAAATAAATTCCACAATAAAATATAATTAAACAATTATAAAAACTTCAACTTTTGCAGCTTCGCAGCAGCTGAAAGTAATTATAAATAAATTAATAAACAAAGCCCATTGAAACTCATTTGAATATTGAGTAATTAAATGAAGTCTAAAAAGTTTGCGACGCAGGCAAAAATCAAATCTCTTGCTGTTTTTCATTGATTCTCAGGGGAAGTTAGACACATACATATATTCATATATATATATATATATATATATATTCATATATATATATAGGCAAATCTGTCTATACAAAGCTATATACTTATGCTTATATTATGCGCTGAATTTCTTTTTGCAGACAAATCAGTTTCACACATGACTTGGCCAATGGCAGCGATTTATTGATTTTCAACAGAAAAATCCAAGATGCGACGCCTTCGAGTATGCAATTAATTGACAGACTGTCGGACATGACTTAAATCTAGAATTTCAATAAAAAAAAAGAAGAAAAAACAACTCAAATATATATATATATATATATAGACCGAGTCTAACTGAGACACTAAATTGAATTTCAAGATTCTTGAATGCAAGCGACACGTAATTAGTTGACCAAAAATAGCACAAAAAAAAAAGTTGTCATGGCAAGTCACAAGTCGAGCGTTATATGATATATATATATATATATATATCATATATCATATATCAATATATATATATCATATATATAATATATTATATATCAATGTATATATATATATATATATATATATATATATATATATATATATATATATATATATATATATATATATATATATACATTGATATATAATATATTATAGTATAATATAACACTCCCGATTGAAGCTGAGCTCTGTTTGCTGTCTTGGACTTTGGCTCATAGCTAAATTCCATGACCAAAACAAATTTAATTAAAAATTTATAACGCGCAATAACAAAAATACAAGAAATAATTAAATGGAATTGCGAGAATAGGAGAATGAATGACTCAAAAAATACCCTATACCTTTTGGAGTAAAATATTTATTAAAGTTTTAACTTGAAAAAAAATATTTTAAATGAATTTAATTTAATTTTTTTTTTATTCATCTATTTGATTAATCAATCAACTGTACAACTCTCTATTTTACAGGGTATACAACAATAGATTTCATATAAATTTGCATACACTATGCAAAGAGGCTAGCCAAAAGCAAAAACAAATAGAGTAGAGCACTAAAATAATATCTGCTGTCTTTGTATTTCCATATGCCAAAAGCAATAACAACAACAACAACAATAACAATATAATATTGTAGAAGAAGAAGAAGAACTCGTCATCATTAGAGGCAGGCAATGTACAAGTTATTGTTACGATTTTGGATAGTCTGGCCATTTTTGGCAGACCTCTTGAGAGTCAGTCGGGCCACACAGCACACAATTCGCTCACACGACGACCAACAGCCGCCGAGTGGGCACTCTGCCGCGCCCCGCCCACTACCCTGCTGCCTACTGCCTGCCGCCCATCAATAAAATAATCGACACTTATCCAGGGGTGCCGTGTGGATCGCATTGCATTTGAATTGGGTTCGAGCAGCGCGAATGGTTTAGTTATTTTCTCTTTGCTGCTTTTTTTTCGAATTGTATAAAATATGCAACAATTGGAATGGAATGGAATTTTCTGCCCCATTTGCAGTTCAGCTGATTTGCATTGGGGCGCGTTGTAAACAACGATATAAGATACAAGATTTTCACTCACTATATATATATAAATATATATATAGATACAGCTGTATATATATATATATATATCTATAGTTGTATTTTACACTCTCCCCAGCCATGCGTCACACTAATTAACTGCTAAAGATTTTGGCATGATTTATGCGTTGCGCAGCGAGTGGCCTGTCAATAAAGTCCACAATCCATCATATTCTATATACATATGCATAAATATATAGATACATATATATATATATATCTATGTGATATTCTAGAGGGAAAATCTTTTGAGTTTTTTAAGAACGCCATTTGAATGGGGTATTTTAAGTTTGTCAAACATTTTGTGAGGTTTTTAAAGGAAAGGAACTCTAGGTTTAAGTTCTTTGAAGGAGATTTCTTATAACTTCGTTTTAAACATGACAGAGATCTATCTGTTGACAGGAAATTTTGTTATATCTTAGTTTTACACAAGGTAGAGATATATCTGTTTTTAAGCATATTAGATTATCTATTATTATATATTAATGTCTTTTTTATTGTCTTAAAATAATTATTGTCTTAAAAAAAATAAATAAATTATAGAAAAAAACTTTAAACAGCAAACTTTTACTAAAATTTAAAATAAAAAAAATATAATAATAAATAAATAAATATATATATAAATAAATATATAAATAAAAAAATATATATATAAATAAATAAAAATATAAATAAATATATAAATAAAAATATAAATAAATATATAAATAAATATATAAATAAAAATATAAATAAATATATAAATAATTATATATATATAAAATAAAATAAATAAAATTATTTGAAGAATTTCAGTTTCTTTCTTATTGTCCAACACTTAGTGCTCACTCGCACTACCATGTTCAAGAACACAGCCATATAACAAACCCAATTGTTGCCATTATTAAAATATTCATTTATTATAAATTATATTAATATATTATCAGATATATATTCAGTTTGGTTCCTCAATTATTTTTAATATGCATATCGTATATAACTAATATCTAATTAAAGAGTATTTAATTATCGCCTGACTAAAGTTTTTTTATTTAAATATTTTCTCATATTTTATTTTCGTCATAATTACGCAGAGCGCGTATTACACAACTTTTAGACAAATTTGAATAAGCATGAGTTATACCAAACACACTCACACTCACTCACACACACACTCTCACACCTAGCTAAGTGTATATCTCTATCTGAGTTCACTTTATTTATTTGGCTTTTATGTAAATTCAGTTTGAATTGCTTTAGAAATTTTCGCTAACCATAAATAAAGCTGCGTAAATTTGACATTTAGCACTTGAATGAGCCATTTTTATGGAGGGCCTTAACAAGTTGTTTATGCCCAGATGGATAAACCAACCAAGAGAGAGCAAAAAACAGAAAAAAACGTCGAATAAATGGATTTTTAATGCTGGCACTCGAGGAAAAACTGATGTCAGAGAACCAATCTGTACAGGTTGTTTTGGGGTAATTTTTAATGGCTCGATCCAATCAAACCAGAAAAACAAATATTCAAGTAATTTTATTAGAGATAAGTGGAATATAAATGTTTCCCTAAACATATCTTTTTTCTTTTGCTATTGGAATTGCAAATTTATTGCTATTGAATAGACTTCTGAACTTCTGACTTCTTAAATGGTAAAGTTAATATTTGATAGGATTGGAAGGTAATTATTAGGATATTTAATAAATTTATATTACAATTAAAAAAGATTTAATCCTTGATGTTTTAAAGTGGTAGAATGCCATAGTGGCATAAGTGACATATATTTCAGATAATTCAAATATATTTTTAAATTCTGAAAATAAAGATTTAATTTATCAATTTAACTTTAATTTAATTTATTTATTTTTAATATTTAAAGTTTTATTTATTTAAAATTTTATTTATGTATAAATTTTATTTTTAATTGCTTGTATTTATTTAAAATATTGTTTACTTATTAAAAAGAAATTTATTTTAATATGTACTTACTTATTTTAAATTCGAATTATTTATTTTAAGTTTTATTTTTTTTTCAGCTTTATTTATTTTTTTTAATTTTTTTACTTTAATTTAATCAACTTTAAGTGAAATTTAATGCATTTATTTATAATTCTTTTTTTTTTTAAGTAACTTAAATTTAATTCATTCTTATACTTCATTTTTCTATTCTTAAATAATAATAAAATGAAGCAACTGTCTTAATTTTCATTTAAGAACATTTTTCTTCTCAAGAATCATTGTAAGATATTCCACATCCAAACATTTTTATGATTTGTAAAGAAGTTGGCAGCAAAGTGTTTTATGCTTGTTAAGATAAAAACCTATCAAAAAGCCCTTTTTATATCCAATGTCCTGCAACGCCCCAAATTGTAAATCTGCCCAAAAAAAAAAAAAAACTCAACACCTTTCCGTTTGCAGTTTTTGTGGCTGCTATAGTTTGTGTGTCTTTTTCACACACACAAAAGAGAAGAAAAAACAACAAACCGGCTCATTTCCAACAGCTGCAAACTACACACAACAACAAAAAATCACAACGCCAAAAAAAAAGGCAGGAATAACAACAAAAAAACATCTAATAATTTCTAAAGATGCTGCCGGGCGGCTCTCATTGTCTGCGATATAAGATTTTTTTTTTTGACTGCCAGATTTGAATACGCAGCGGCGCAGAGCAGTTGTCGCCGCAGCAGACATAAATCTTGTTTTGATTTATTTATTTTTGTGAATTTTCAACAACAGCAGAGCGCAGCGCAGCAGCAGCAGCAGCAGCGGACGTCGACAGAGCGCAGCGAAAAGGAACTGCTTCAAGTTCAATTCAAAGCTTTTGGCGCATAGTTTACAATAAAAATGCGCGCGTCGCTCTAATAAGCAGAGTGAAGTAAGAGAAGAAGAAGATAAAGCAACAACAACAACAGAAGACAAGAGAGCAGCGGTCAAGCTAGAGCAGCGGCAGCAGCAGCAGCAGCGACGTCAGCCGAAGACAAAGAGCGGCTCAAATTTCGGCAAAGGCAAGCAAAGGGCGCCCTATGCTAACGCACGCTCTCTCGCTCTCCCTCTCTCTCTCTGTCTGTTAGAAGCAGCGACTAAGCAGCGCGCGCTTTGCTTTTTTCGGTTAGCTTGTCGTTTTTTCGTTGATGACCTTGAAAAAGCTGTATCTAAAAATCGAGTGCAATCAACTTTATAAACACACACACAAGCACAAATGCTGAGAGCCTCTGCAGCACACACATGCTCATTAATATTTCCCCTACATTTCACACACACACACACGCATGCAGTGCCCAGAACGTTAGGTAAAGTCTTGAAGCTCCAATATGCCGCCATCTCACTCACACTCTGCCGTTCTTTGCGCTCGCTAGTTGTTCGTGTGTGTGTGTGTGTTAAACCTCATATAATAATTATTCTAGAATCTGTGCTCTCTCTCTCTTTCTCTCTCACACTCTCTTATTGCTGTTGTTAGTTGTGTTTTGCTCTGACGTTTGTTGGTCTGGTCAGTCGGAGTTTTTGCGCTTGTATGTGGTAATAATAGAGTTTAGCGGCGTTTAGCCGAAAAAAAACAACAACAAATTGCGCTTAAAGTTGTTTGGGGGCAGCGCGCTCTGCGCTCTGGGCAACAGGTAGCCAAAGCAAACTTTTGTTTGTGCAGAAAAACCAAAAACAACAAAAAACTAAACAAAATCAAAATGGTCGCTAACCATTTGAACTCTCCACCGGAGCTTAGTGAGTATTCCGAGCTGCTCTTTAACGCAATTTAACTGTCAACTGAGCTTTCGCATAGCCATTAATATGAAGCTTGTAAATTAGACGCGCAAATCTGCGTTGGAATTAGAATTTGAGCGAAATAAAGCTTTTTAAATATGTTTGGTATTTTGAGTAAGAGCGGACAGTCTTAGGAATGGACAGGCAGCCTGAAGAAGTCAAAAGCTTTTGAAAAGTCAATTTTCTAATTAGAAATTGATATAAGAATGCAGTTGGTTTCTAATATCTGATAAGAATTTGTCATAAATTCAAATTCAAAATGAAAATAATCAAATTTATTGTATATTCTGATAAGAACTCGTCGCAAATTGAAATCCAATATGAAAATGATGAAATTTCAGGTTTTAGAAGAGGGTTTCTTTAGGAAGAGGAGTTGAAAGATAAGTCTAAATGAAATGAATATAACTTTTACTTAAGCTAAAAATATCTAATTAGTTTCATAAATATACTCAAAATTAATTAGATCAACTAGAACAATATATATATATATATATTTATTATATATTAAATACTTAAACTAATCCAAAATGTTGTTCAATCTTTTCTAGTTATACTATCATAAATCAGCGAAGTTATTTCTATTTATAAATTAATCACAATTTATATTATTATATATTGATATTTTAAAACTCTCAAAGGTAAACTCTCATCATTCTCAGCATCTCTCTCTCAGTTCAAAGGCCTGCTAATATCTTATTTATATGGCATTAAAATCGGCATTCCTTCGATTTGATGCCTGCATTAGCTCACTCACAGCTTCAAGCCGAGTGCGTGCCATAAACATTTTTTTTTTTTAACGCCAGCTAACGAACCTATGACATCAACATTATTTCAGCCCAAAAAATAATGTATATATATAAATACATATAAATAAAATACATTCACTGAAGTCACCCTGTAAACCTTTAAAAGAGTAGAGAGGGCGTACTTAAAAGTTGTAACAGGTAGCTCAGGTTCTGCCCATATGTAAGACGTGCTCAGAGACTCAAAAGTTTTACATTTTGAAAAACAATATATATTTAACTCAATTCAAATCATATAAAACTAATTAGATATATAAACTTTACTTGATATGAATAATAAGCTAAATAAGTTTTCTCGCGTTCAGGGCACAAAACTTTTGGCTAAAAGTCAAGTTAAAGCCCTGCTTAGAGCGCGACTTGTTTAGCCATTTGACTGAATGCTGATTATTTAATTCAGCAGAAAAGAGATGAGCGAATCTTTTGTTGTTGTTTTTATTGTTGTTGTTCTTGTAGTTGCTATTGCTCGAGTGTGACTCTGGCCAACTTTGACTTGAGATTTTTAATTAAGATAATTGTAAAAAGCCAAAAACGTCAGTCGGTAGAAATACTTAAGGCTGCTTAAGTAAGTACAGCTGATACCAAAAAAAAAAAAAAAAACAATTCAAAAACACGAGTAAGCTAATTAATAATGCACGGCTAGCTAGATACCCTGTAGATAACGAAAATGGGAAAGTAAAGCAAAAGAAATTTGTATTATTTTTAAAAATATTATTTATAAGCTAGTTAATAATGTCCCAGACTAACCCCTGCGCAAAATTAAGGAATCTTTCAAAATTTTAATAGGGAAAAGGTAAATATACATATTTTAAAAAAAGTTTTTAATAATTTTTTTTTTTTAATAATTTCTTTTTTATATATTATTATTTTTAATTTATATTATTTTATTTATTACTTTGTTTATTTATTATACTTTGTTATTTATTTTTATTTTTATTTATAAATTTTTTAATTTTTAATTTTATTATTTATAATTTTTTGTTTATTTTTAAATTAATTTTTTATTTATTTATTTATTTTTTTTTAATTTTTATTATTTTTTCTTGTTATTTTTTTTTTTTAATTTTTGATACTGTATTTATCATTATTTTTCTTTATTATTTATTATTTTTATTATTTTTCTTATTTTTTTTATTTTTTTTTATTTATAAACAGTAAATCATGCCCTAGCTTAACCCTAATACCTCATTTACAGCGTATGTATTTCAGGGAAAATCTGAATCATAGTTTTTTCATGAGCTTTTCCTCAATGTGAGTTGAAACATTTGTCTCGCATTTGCGGCGTGTCCAAAATGTCAGTTTTTTTGCTGTTGTTGTGAAAATCGCGCGTAGTAAAACGAATTTAGGATAAACACAGACGTCAATTAGTTAATATGCTTTTAAAGGCACATCATATATATATATTTTGTATATATATATACACGTATATATAATATATAGCTGAGCACATGACATTAAAATCAGGGCGTACAGTACGGCTCGAAAAAAAATGCGGTAAGCGCTTGCAATTTGATTTTTTAGCTAAAAAAAAAAGTGTATCAAATCAAATTCGTGTGAAGAAGCATGTAGAATATATATATGTGTATATGCATATATATACACCTATATATATATATATACCTACACATATATATGGCATACATAATATTAAAAGAAATCGCACCCAAAAAACCAAATTGGCATAAACTACGCCGAAAATAAATTGAAATCTAAAAATGAATTTCAAATGCGGCAAACCCCAAAAAACGCAAAGCAAAACAAAACAAACATCGAGTTTCGAGTGTGTGTGTGGGTGTGCGGGAATGTATATACACGTGTGTGTGCTGAAGGAAATAGTGTAGTTAAGCCGACAAATGACAATCGCACTTCTTGACATTTTGTTGATACGTAAATGTGCCGAGTGAAATGTAAGCAAAACGGAATGCAACCAATTTTGTATAGAACAAACTCGGTTTCAAGATTAAAATAGAAAACAGGAATGTGCAAGACAGAGAGAGCGAGAGAGAGAGAGAGAGAGTGATAGAGAGAGCGAACAGAACCAGATTTGACAACTATGTAGCTCTATGTGCGGTTGTAGATTCTTAACCCGTGCTCTGAATGTATACAAAATGTTCTTGTTGCGTTTAAAAATAGCATTTGAAGAGCTCTTCCCAGACATAGATATTATCTTTTGTTAACTGTTATGGTAAATATTATCATAAGAAATGTGGTCTACTGATGTTAAGTGATAACTGATAACTGCTACTATTTGTAGTTATAAATATAGATTTTTTTAGATATTTCTTTTGTTAATATCAGTTAGAGGTATGATACTCAGGGAGTTTAGATATATATACTAGTATTTTCAATAATAAATATAGATTCTATAGATATTTCATTAGTTAATATGCAATTTTTGTATGATATTCAGGGAGCTGTTTTATCATAAAATTATTCGTACAAAATATATATAATATAAAAAATATATTATTATTATATTATTATATTACTATTATATTATTATTATACTACTATTATATATTATTATATTATTATTAGTATATATTATTTATTATATTCAATATATAAATAAAATAAATTCTAAAAACAATTTATAGAAATTTTTTAAAATTTGTTACTTTCCTTTTTATGCTTTATAATCATCATTCGTTTAAATAAATATATAAAATAAAAATATTATTAATTACACACAAAATACAATATATAAATAAAATAAATACAAAAAAAAAACAAATTTATAGAAATTTTTTAAAATTTTCTTTTTTCTCCTTTTTGCACCCTTTACGCTGCATAGCAATCCCATCATTATCATTAAACTGATATGAATTCGTCTCCCCTTTTTTTTTTTGAGACCCAATATCGGTATCCACTGAGCTTCGCACTCGAACAATTTGAGACATTTCAAAAATTATTTAACTACTATTTAAATGGCAGTCAAGAGCGCAGGGCTGAGAGGCCTTCAATACATTTGCGAAGAACTTCAAAAAGAAAAATTAAAATTATAGCAAAACTCATGAAGCATACGAAAAGAAACAACAAAAAATAAAGGCAACCAAAAACCTGTTTTAGCTGCAAAACAGCAACAAAAATGTTAAAGAAGAAGAAGAAGAAATTGGTATGATATTGTACGTAAGCAGTAATTGAAGTTAACGTAATTATAAACGTGGCCAGCAACAAGAACTTGCAAAAATTTAAGTAGGGCTTACATATATATATATATATATCTTGTTTTTTTTTTATAAAAGTTCGAAGATTAAATACACTTGTATGATAAGAAATAATTTTAAAAATATGATATGATTCTAATAAAGATTTATCTAATATATGAGAAGAAATAAAGAAGTTGATAGATGAGGATATTAAGAGATTTTGGCAAAAAAAAAGAAGAGTTTTTTAAGAAACAAAAGCATACAAATATATATATACAAACATAGTATTCAAATAAAAAATAAAAATAGAAATGATAGTTTTTATACTAAAAATTATTTATTTATTTTATATAAAATAAATTTTTGTAAGAAAATTATTTATATGTTTATAAAAAGACCAATTTTTGTACACAAATTATTTATATATTAAAAAAAAAATTTTGTTTTTTGTATATTTTTGGATAAATTTTATAAAAATATATAAATATTTTTTTAAAAAATTATAAAATTCTAAATATTAATATAAACATATATATAATTTTTATTATAGATTTTTAATACATTTAATATAATGATATTAAATATTTTTTATTTCTTCCTTTCAGTAACTCAATTTTGGAAACATTTTATCTATTACAAATATATATTTATTTTAAATTTTCAAATCGTTTTATCTACAAATACTATCTACACTATATACCCTAATAAAAACCTGACATATGCCCAGTTGAGCTTTCAGAGAGAGAAAATTCATTTGGCAACTGACAACTGGAGCTGGGAGCCCAACTCAGTCCGTCCTCCTCGGGGGCTACGCTTATTTTCGCAATTAACATGGACAAATATTATTTCTTTTTTGAGTGAAAAAAAAGGAACAAATTATTCACATCAAATTGTGCAATATTTCACTGTGGGCGCCCAGCGCAAGTGGAGCACAAGCTCCATCTCTACAGTTATAAGACGAAAAACGTGCGCTCAACGTTTTTCCTCAATACCAGAAAAAATGAGAAAACGAAAATGAATAAAAAATAAGTGAAATAAAACGACATTCAAGGTTTTGAGGACATTGACGCAAAGTTCAGAGAGAAAGAGGGAGAGAGAGAGAGGGTGAGGGAGGGACAGAAGTTGAGGCGACAACAACAAGTTTTTAATGGCGCATGCAATGCATATAGATACAGATACATATATTTATCATTTTTATACTCATTGTTATTTACAACTGTTTAAGTGCATATCAACAAATGAGTTTGCAGCTCAATGAAAGTTTACGAGACAAAGGAAAGAAAACTAACAATGTAATATATATATATATATATATAGATATATAAATAAAATATGTTTATGTGACTCAACAGTAGTAAAGCGCCGAGTAAGGATATAAGGATAAGCATAAAATATTATTTATTTTTTTTATATTATATTTTTTTTGTTTATATTTAATTTAATTTTGTTTATATATTATTTTATTTGTTTATATATATATATATATATATATATATATATTTTAATATTTTATTATTTTTTTTTAATTTTATTTATTTCTTTATATTTTATTTATTTTCTTAAATTTCATATTTTATTTATATTGTATTTATTTATTTTTTTACTAATTATTTATTTTTTATATTTTATTTATTTATTTTTTACTAATTAATTATTTTCTTATATTTTATTTATTTTTTTATATTTAAAAAAAAATTGTATAGAGATATAATATGAAAGAAATTCAAATCTATATACAAGATTAACGAAATTAGATTAACGAAACTTTCAATTGATTTAAAATACATTTTTAATAATAATGTACTAATATTTTATTATATTCTATTTAAATTACTCAGCAACTGTATCACTGAAATTTCAAACATTGCAAAAGCTTATTTAATATACGAAATATATATTTTATTTTCCATTTAGTTATTTACATTTTGTTTCATTTCATTTTCCTTTTCTTTTTCGCTATATTGTGACGTAGATTGTCTCAAAAATACATTTTATTAACACGCACACTGTCTGAATTCTCTGCAAAACTCTCTACGTCGCTCTCTTTCTCTCTCTCTCTCTGTCCGTCTCGCTCGCTTGCTGTCTATGCGTGATTGTCTTATCAGCAAGCAACGTTTGCGCTCGCTCTCTCTCTCTCTTTCTCTTTCACTGTGTAAGGCGCGCGCTCTCCCTCTCTCTCTCCCTCTCTGTCTTTTGTAGTTTCAAAACAAAGTCCATTTGTTATTGTTGGTCAATTTTTTTTTCAACGTACAGTAGAGACAACATTTAAAATGCTATTATCTAATCGCTGCTGCGCCTCAGCCTATGTGTGTGTGTGTGAGAGAGAGAGAGAGAGTGCGCACTTGCCTTGGCGATAAGCCTAAGCGCAGTGTTTAGTTATTTTTATTAAATTATGAACAGAGGCAATTAAGTTGAGGGCCCAAAAATAAAATATATATATATAAATGTATATATATATATATAAAACTGACGAACAAACTATTTATAAAGAAATTTTTTGTGTGTGGCTCAAAACTGGTTTAACCTGTTCGCACAAATGCTGTGGGCCAAAACGAAGAGGAAAAAAAAACACCATCTAACAATAAACTAATTAAATCAAATCAAAATACGTCGCAAAAGTGCGCACAGAGAGAGCTAGAGAGAGAGAGAGATTGTGGCATATAAAAATAGCTCAAGAAACTGTTCATTGAAAATTATAAATAAAATGTTTAAAAATGCTTTAAAATTATATATTTTTATATATATATATTTGTATATATAAAAAAAAGCATTTTTATTTTTAAACATTTCAATATCATATGCAAAATGTGCGAGAGATAACAAAGCAAATTGGCCGACACGCTCGTGTGATACTACGGCAACAAATTGTATCTGTATCTGTGTGAGATACACGCACTGGCGACTGAGCATTCTATGTCTATGTCCACA
Source organism: Drosophila nigricruria (assembly GCA_037075265.1). NCBI lineage: Eukaryota > Metazoa > Arthropoda > Insecta > Diptera > Drosophilidae > Drosophila > Drosophila nigricruria. The sequence continues at coordinate 6,431,920 of JBAMCI010000196.1, read as the reverse complement.
CAGCAAATAGCAAGACAACTTCAATCTGTCAGTTTGTCAATTTGTCAATTTGGTTAGTTTAGTTTAGAGCTTTGCGTTTTTTGTTTGTCTTGAAGATCAGTTAAGGCCGTCTTTATGCCCATGTTTGTTTGCTGCTGCATTAGCGTAGAGGTATTACGACTGAACCGCAACGCAACTCGCTATGTGATTATGTAATATCAATAGAAGTGTTATACACTGAAAGAAAATGTTGCAGAGACTATTGAAAGATAAAGCAATGAATGTTTATTTTGAATGCTGAATGATTTCATATAAAAAAAAATGTATTAATAAATATATAATAATATATTTTTAATAAAATAATAAAATATATAGACAAATATATGAAATTTAATATCCAATAACATTTTGAATTATGTTTTTTATAGAACTTCATACTAAATATTCTAAATATTGTTTATACTTTACAATTTTTGCTCTTCTCTTTGCTCAGTGTACACTCTTTTGCCTTACTATATCAATATATGTATATATAGACCATTCTTTCGCTCAGTGTACACTCTTTTGCCTTACTCAATCTGCTGTATATATATCAATATATGTATATATACCCCACTTTCGCTCAGTGTACACTCTTTTGCCTTACTCAATCTGCTGTATATATCAATATATGTATATATAGACCACTCTTTCGCTCAGTGTACGCTTTTTGCCATACTAAATCTTATGCACCGCAATTGCTTTCCGACTTTGTGATAAGCGCCCTGCCCTGCAAATGTCTGATAAACGACTTCGACTCAGCTGAGGCAAAGGCAAATGCAGTCGACGATTGGAAATCAGAAGAGAAAAAATAGACTACGATTGTCTGTCTGAATGTCTAATACTTGTCTAACAGACGATGACACACACTGAGGAGATTATTTTCAAATTTATATGAAATCAGATATATTGAGAAAGTAATTAATAAATCGATTTTGAGCACAAATTAATTTTTAAAAATAAATATAAAAAGTAATTATTAATATTATAAATTGCAATATGATTATATTTTAATTTTTTTTACATTGTTTATTGTTTTTAATAATTAAAACTAAAGAATTTTAAAATTAATTATGATATAAAAATATCAATAATATATTTTTATATTTTTTTAAAATATTTTTATATTTATTTTTTATTATTTATCATTTATAAAATATTTTTATTTATTTTTTATTATTTATAATTTATAATATTTTTTTTATTATTTATTATTTATTATATTTTTTTAATATTTATTATTTATAATATATTTTTATATTTTGTTATCGTTTATTATTTATAATCTATTTTAATATTTTTTTATTATTTATTATGTTTAATATATTTTTATATTATTTATTATTTACCTTTTATCTTTAGCTACAAATCTTTTATTTAATAATTTATAAGCCTTTTATTTTCTCAAATTATATACATAATAAATTTTTATATTTATTTATTCTTTATTATTTACTTATTATTATTCTTTAGTTAATAATCTAATAAATATTTTATATACCTTATATTTTCTCAGAAAATATCAATAATATATTTATTTATTATTATCTTAAGCTAAAAATCTTATAAATATTTTATATTTTATATACCTTTTATTTATTTTTTATTAAAATATAAATATATTCTTCTACTTATTATATTATTTTTTTATCTTTAACTAAAAATCTTAAAAATCTTTGAAATTTACCTTTTATTTTCTCAAAAACTTGCAGCTCCGAAAGCTCAATCAATATTTAAATGCGTTGTAATCCAAGTTTCTTTTATGAAGTTTGTTTAACTGCATTTTAAAGGATCTTAAATATAATTCATATTATTTTTGTAATTATTTATAATTAATTAATTACATTTTTTGCACATTTATTTGCACTTTATTCACGGCACTAGGCAACACTGGCCTAACAATTAATAAGGTTGATTGTAAATTTATGTTGTTGTTGTTGTTTGTTGTTGTTGTATACAATTTGCAAAGTGAAACCGTTGCGTGTATAAATATATAATATATATATATATATATATATATGTATGTATATTTATATGTATGTACTACTCCTATGTGTTGCTATAAATTTGCTTTCTATTGATTTAATTTCAAGGCGAACTCGATATATTTTTGTTTTTATTTTTGTTGTTGTTTTGTTTTCTTATATTTTAAACTTGCGAGAATATATATATATATATAGCTATATATAGTATTTATGGATTTCTGCTAGAAAATTATATAGTACTTGTCGTATAAGTCAGATCTATAGAGCATAAAATGTGTGGAAAAAAGACAAAAAGTGAAGAGACTATTAGTAAAACGAAAAACTTTAACTTCAAAATATTAAGCAAGGGGCAGGGGCAGGGGGGAGAGAGCGGGGACGGGAGCACGGTTGGCGAGAGTGCGAAACGTTATGGAACCGAAACAAAATATAAATAAAGATACGCGCAGGCGGCAACGACAACGACAACGGCAGCGACAGCGACGCGACGTACGAAGACGACCACAAAGCGAGTGACGGCAATTGGATTATGAAACGCGGCCGACGCGGCAAAGCGACATGGGAGAGCGCAGAGAGTGAATGATGAGAGTAACGCGCGCGCTCTGAAACGCGCTGGCAATGAAACGCGACACAAAAATTCCGTAACCGAGTTGAAAAATTGTTGTAAAAAGCAAATAAGCAAAGGAATTAAATACGTTTTCCAGTTAGCTTTATCAAAATATATATTGTAAAATATTAAATGTGGGTTTATCCGGTGTTATTTGCATGCCAAAGACTTCAAAACACACGCACACCAACAACAATCACACACACACACACCTACACGCTCACAATTGAATGCACGCACTTTGCATCTTTTTCATTATTTTTTTTTTTTTTGGGCTGCGCCAAGTGATTTGCTTTTTGCGCACTTTGAGATACTTTCGAACTGCAGATATTCACAATTGTTTGGCTAGTTAGATGTAAATAAGATATTTGGTATTTGAGCTGGGGGAAACACGCACGACACACGACCGAAAGACACGTCGACAGTGGGGACAGCAGAGGCTGGCACTTTTTTTTTTTTTTTTTTGTTGACTGCCTTGCGTGGGCCCAGCCAGACAACCTTACCAAACGAAATACAAACTCGAACTGAAACACGACGCAGACATACACCAGCTGTGTCTTTCAGTTCAGTTCGTTTCGCTTACGCTCTCGCTCGCCTGCACTCTCTCGCCTCTCTCCTTGTGTCAAGTGTCGTGCGAGCGCTAAAGTTTTTATTGCCTGCTGGCAACACTCAGCAATGGCTGCGCATAGTGCGTCTCTGCTTACACCAGCATATGACTAGCGCACAATTAAAACGAGATGCAACAACTCTGCTGCTCTGCTCTGCGCTCTTCCGCTCTCTCTCTCTGTGTTGGCTACTGCCGGCATTTTCATTTTGCGTGGTGGCCCCACAATTAGCGTATCTCTCACAGATACGCGGCGCTTAACGACAGCCAACGAAAACGACGGCGACGTCAAGAACGGTAAGCAAAAACAAAAATGTTTTGTTTTTGTTGTGTTTTTGCAGAAATTTAATGGCGGCTTTTGGGCAAAAAATAAAAATTGCTTTTGAAAAAATAAAAAAAAAAAAAATACATAAAAAATAAACTAAATATTTTATATATTATTTAATAATTAATTAAAATAAATAATCGAATTTCCAAAAAACATTCCGTCAACAAACATAATAAACCGTTGATCATCATCACACGTCACAAACAAAAAGAAAAAAAAAAATTTCACCAGCAAAACACGGCAAATGCAACAAAAACAAATTTTGATGACGAAACACATGTTGTGTTTGTGATGAGTGCACAAACACAAATACAAACACAAACACAAAGAGCGCAGAGCGCGCGCTGCTGCAATTGCTAACTCGCTCCGCTCTCTCTCTCAGTGCTTCGGCAAGTCGCGCTCATTTGCAGCTTTGTCGCGCTCCGCAACGACGGAAAAAAAATGTAAGCACAAAAATAAACAAAATGGAAAAGCTCTCAACGCCATCGTCGTCGTCGTCGTCACTGTCGCCTTCAATTTCAATAGCACTCAGTGCTGCTCGCTGTGTTCCTACACACGCACACACAGATACAACTACGTAGCTAGACTATACACACACACATACATATATGTATATACATAGTTTTATTGGCAGCTATTTTGCAGCTTTTTATGGCAATTTTTAAGCAACGCGCTATCAAATTTTTTTTAATGTTTTCAGTTTTTAGTCAAAAAAAAAAAAAAAAACATTTCAAAAATATAAAAATTTGAATACTTTTACTGGCCATTTATATTAACAGGTTTGCATGCCTGATAAGAATACATTAAAGCTATCTTGAGCTTTCAAATGATATTAAAGCTCTCCAATAGCAATTGAATATCAACTTGAAAACGCTTAATAATTGCTTGACAATTAACAAATTTTCAATTGCAGACTCTTGTCAATTGATAAGAAATATCGCGAGTTCAGCATAAAAGAGTTTTTGGTTTATGGCCACAGATATGATAAGCAATCTTTCAAATGGGTCAAGTCAAGTTTTGAGTTTTCAATATGAAAAGAAATTTTATAAATTTTATAAGAAAATTAAATAAAATAATTAATTAAATGTAATGGTTATATGATAAATTGAAATTCATTTTTGATTATATTATAAATATGGAAAAAACTTATACTTACTAGAATATCATAAATATATATATTCAGAGAAGGTTAATGCCCTTTAACACAGATACATATGTGACAATGATTCAAGATATTTATATGATTCTGTTTGCATATATATGTATGTACATATAGATAGTATCTATTGGGTTGTTCACTAAGTCATTTCGTTTTTTTAGTACAATTTAAACACAATTTTTTTTATTATCTAAAACATTTTTATGAAATTATGTATTCTCCATTTAGACCCTATACCTTTTGCCATCTTTCGGGCAAAAAAATTGATTCCACGCCCATACAATTTTTGGTCCTTGCAGGCAAAAACCTGGTCCATGTGGGTTTTAACGTCCTAATTTGAAGTAAAGATTCTCCCATCCAAAAAATGTTGCAGAGACCGGAACAAGTAATAATCCGAAGGTACCAAGTCTGGAGAATATGGTGAGTGTGGTAGCACCTCCCATTCAAGCTGCAAAAGCTTTTGGCAAGTCATCAAACTTGTATGAGGTCTCGCAGTATCCTGGTGGAACACAACACCTTTTCTATTGATCAATTCTGGCCTCTTCTGTTTGAGTGCATCACTCAATTTGTCCAGCTGATCACAATACATTTCAGAATTAATCATGGTGTTTTCCGGGATAAGCTAAAAATAAAACGATCCCGTTGAAGTCCCACCAAACAGACAACATAACCTCTTTTTGGTGCATATCGCCCTTCGAAGTGGTTTGTGCTGGTTCATCCTCTTTAAACCATGATCTCTTGCGCTTTACATTATTGTAAACAGCCCACTTGATTTCGCCAGTAATAATGCGCTTCAAAAATTGGTCATTTCTTTGACGTTTGATAAGCAAATCACAGTCGTTAATGTGACGAAGCAAATTTCGTTCTGTAAGAACATGAAGAACCCATATGTCAAGCTTCGAAATTTATCCTAGACGTTTAATGTGCTTGTGGATGGTTGCGTTCGACAAATTTAGTCTTTCAGCAATATCTAGAGTTGTTATTGTCGATTTGCATCAACCAACGACTTTATTTTATCCACATCGGCTTCAAAAGACCTTTCAGGATGTGGTGCATCCTTAAAATCGAAATTTGCCGGAAAAAAATTTTGTAAACGAATTTTGGCAGTGGCGTTCGGTCAACACATCTTCTCCGTACACATCCCATAATTTTCGCCTTAATTGAACTGCATTTTCACCATTTCGGTAGTAAAACAGGAAAAAGTGCCGAAAATGCTGTTTTGATCTTCCATCTTCGATAGGGCACCAATCCAAAACTATTCCAACAAATTTAACAACATTTTTTACAAACAAGCCTTACTATATCATCTTTTCAAAAATATAAGGGTAAAACGGTTAAGTGCAAAGTTGGCTGAGAAAAAAATCAATAAGATCAGCTATTGTCATAAAACGAAATTACTTAGTGAACGACCCAATATATAGTATGACAAAGTTTTTGAAGCATATCTGAATGAAGATATTTATAGAAAAAATATTTCTTCACACAATAAAAGCAATAATTTTTTTTTTAAATATTCTTTAGAATAATTTAAGAAATATATGTATTATTAAAAAAATGTTATTATATATAATAATATATAAATAAATAAAATATTTAAAAAATCTATAAAATACTAAAAAAAAAAGGAAAAAAAAATAATAAATTAAAAAAATTGTTAAATAAAACGTATTATATATATGACTATATATATACACACAAATATTTAATTAAAAAATAATGTAAAAACATAGCATAAACAAATATATCTAAAAAAAAAATAAAATAAAATATAATAAAAAAAAAAACAAATTATTTATTAAAAATATTTTACAAAAATATATATTTAAAATTTTATTTAAAAAAATTTTTAAATATAAAAAAAAAAATTTAATTTAAAAATAAATATAAATATTAAATATTTTAAAAAAATAAATATATTATATTTATTAAAAAAATTGTAAGTCTATTATTAAAAAAAAATTATTTAAAAATATAAAAAATATTTAAAAGCATACACTAAATTAATAATAATTTATATAACACCTTTTTAACGTCTAGGTATATTTCATAATATCTACTTAAGGCTTCAAACGTTTCCCTCTGCAGATGACGTCATTTTGGAGTTCTTTGACAAGGCCAATAAAACGAATTTAATTTTCTTACAACTCAATTTGCAGTTCGCTTTTTTTTGTATTTTATTTTTTGGTTCTGTCGACACTTTAGATTTTGGTTAAGATTCTTTTGCCAGCCTTAATTATGCATGACAAATGCAGTTAAGCTGCTGATTGTATGCACATAATTACCACAGACCAACAACAGCAACAACAACAACAACAGCAACAACAACAACAACAACTAAAACACTTACCAAAAACTGCCAACAACAAGCAAAGCCAAATAGCAAATGTGCTACTTTAATTGCTGACAGTATGAAAAACTTTATGCACGCTAAATGAAATAAAAAAGCGAGTATATTGGCTTGCTCTAAATTTGAAGCAATTTACTTTGGCTTGATTGAAGTTGGAGACTTGAAGTATGGTTAAAAAATAAAAAAAAAGTTTTTAAAAATATAAAAAAAAATATATTAAATTAATAATAATTTTGCAAACAACTTTTTTATACAAATGCATCTACGTATTTTTAATATTATCTACTGAAGGCTTAAAATGTTTTCCTCTGCAGATGACTTCATCTTAGAGTTCTTTCTTCTTCTAAGTTAGCATTAAGATTTTTTGGTTACGCCTACTGAACGAATATCAAATCTATATATTACTCTATTTTTTATTTTCAATTAAAAACTCTTAAAATTCATAATATATATAAAATACACCAACTCAAATATGAATATAAAATTCGTATAGAAATATTTAAATCATATGCTAGTTTGAATTGAAATTAAATATATAAATATGCTTTATGAATTAAAAATTAAAAATATACTTAAATATAAAAACAAATATCAAGATCATATAGCTAAAATCATTGGTAATCAATGCAAATCGGAAAAAAAGCTATAATTTCTTCAGTTTTATATAACTATAACTTCTTTGGTTAGCTAAAAATCGAAAAATTTTCTAAATAAATGTTAGCCCTTTTTATAGATTGAACCAAAAATAATGTATAATGTATTATATATTATTATTATATAGTTTTATAATATATTATATGATGCGCTCATTAAGGCGTGGCTCGTACCATAATATTCAAATTTTGAATTTAAATATTTATTTAATATTTTTTTATTTAATAAATATTATTTATATAACATAAAAACGAGTATTATGCAGTCGGCTCTTATTTGATATCTCTTATTTTTTGTCATTTTCCTTTTCGCTTTGTTCTTTAATACATATATAGAAATATATATATAAATATAAATTTTTTTTGTTGCTTATTTTTTGTTAATATTACAAACAATTAGAAGCAAAATGACGAGAGACAATGCTTAAATAAGAGAAGAAAAACAAATTTGATGACCAACGAGAAAAACGCAACTGTTGTTGCTTGCCAGCAGCTACACAATTTCCCAAAGTTTTCGCTGGAAAAACTGTTTGTTGGCATTGAAGACTTTAGTCATTTTCTAGTTGAACTAAGCGGAAAGGAGTGCTGCACCAGGAAATACCCTAGATTTGGTTAATATTTGTGAAAAAGGAAAGAAATTAGTATTTCAATTGCTTTTTAGAATTTTTTTATATAAAAATATTTTGTAATATTTTTTAAAATATTTATTATCATAGTAAAATAATATAAATCTATAATTTTTTTTATATATTTATTATTATAATAAAATTTTATATAGTTTAAAGAAGTTATATATCAAATCTGCCAATACTAATACTTATTGTAACTCAGTCACATGTTCAAACAAAATTTTAAAATTTGAGAAGAATATTAATTTAATTATAATTTTTACCTACATTATTATTCCCTTTATCCATACTCTCTCTCTCCACACACCTCTACAGGGCATTTCAGCTCACAAAGCCCTCGAAAAAAAAAACCAGTAGTTCCCAACGTGATGCCATAAACTTCTGTGTGTTAGTTTATGGACGCTTCCGTGGACCCCCCGCCAAAGCCCACGGCTAGACAAAAATCAAAATCAATGTCTGCCCAACACACCAAGAAAAAAAGTAGCAGAAGAAAAAACGTGTGCTACAGGTAAAAAATAGGAGAAAAAAAGAAGAAACAACAAAAACGAAATCAAATCGCTTCGCAAAGTTGGAGCGAAAATGAGTTTTGGCCCAAGAATTGCCTTGAGTTATTTGTACGAAAAAAAAAGAAAAGAAAAAAAAATTGAATGAAGGTTTTAGCTGTTTTTTGGAGTTGGCCAAGAAAAGGGTACTGCCAGTTGGCTGTCCAAAAATAAATATAGTGAATAGAGTTGCAGACAAGCAGAATCTAATAACAGTTTGAGTTATGGCATGATAAAAACTAACACAAACTTCAATTGGAGTTTGAGTTATGGTGTGAGAAAAAGGAATACAAACTTCAATTGAAGTTGGTACTAACTCTAATTGGAGTATCTATATATTTGAAGAGAATTATATAAAAACTGTATTAAAAGTAAAAAAAAATATTTATATATTTATCAGATTAATATAAATCATTAAGTTATATATCTAATTGGAGTTATATTTAAAAAATAATCTTAGATTAAAATAAGTCCAAATATCTATAAATTTTTCAGAAATATGGAAATATATATTTATCTAATAAGAATTTTATCTTTTTCAGAATTTTATTTTATTTTTATTAAATATCAGTTGGTTTAATATTTTATTAATAATTTAATAATAATAATTTATTTATAATTATTTGATATTAAAATTCAACTTTTAAATTTAATATTTGATTTATAATTTAATAATAATAATTTATTTATAATTATTTGATATTAAAATTCGACTTTTAAATTTAATATATATTTTATAGCTACTTAAATTATTTGAAAAAATTAAATTTTAAATGTAAATAAAATTTTTTTAATTAAATATTTAATTTTTAACTATTTAAATATTTGATTTCCAGTTGAGTTTAGTTTTAAAAATTTCAAGCTTATGTTAAAATATATTGATCAATCAATTAGAGCATATTATATATTTATATCATGCATTAAGCATATATCATAATCAAATATTAGATCAATTAAATTATATTAATATTTTTATATATTTTATACAAAATTTAGCTAAATATAATCTGTGCATTCCCTAAAGAAAAACAGAAAAAGAAATAAAACACCTAGCCAACACCAAAAGCCAACACCATTACGCTCAACGTCTAATCATTTTGTTGGCCAACTTCTGGACTTCTTTTTTGTTCATTCGACCTTACCGTATCTATGCGCTGTTTTTTTGCTACTTTTTTGAGAACTACTTGGTGACTGTACATTTTTTTTGCTTTTTTTTTTTTTGCCTTTGCTACGCTTTGTTAGCAATTTATTTATGGGATTTTTTCTTCTTTTATTTTCTGTTGTTGAAAACTATTATATTCAACTTTTTGAAGTTTCTTGTTGAAGACCTTAAAGTCGCATTGTTGTTGTTGTTGTTGTATTTTGTATTTTTGCTTTGTGTTTTGTGTTTTGAGTTGTGCTGCAAAAATTGCTGATTAAATAATTTTTATGCGATTTGCCATAGCGCATAAATCGCCATCAAAATATTTAATGAATATTATTTCATAGTTTTGTTAAAGGCAAAATATTTGTATTTAGCATAAATACGCCTTCTGACTGAGGGGATTTTTTTTGTTTGAGGCAAGCACATTTACTTTCCCTTTTGGGCTAATTGTTTTTTAGCTTTTCTGTATATATATTATGAATCACTCTTATTTAAAAAAAAAAATTTGTTCAAGTTTTTTGAATTATTATTTATTTATATTAAGAGAAGTATAAAATTTTTATTACATTTAAAAGCGTTTTTAAAAAAAGTATTTTTTTATTAATTTTTTTTTTCAGCTTTAAATTTTATAGGTATTATTATTTATTTATTTTTAACAGAAAAAAAAATTTTTTTAATTTTAATTTTTTTTATACATTTAAAAGCTCTTTTTTAATATTTTAATTAATTAATTTTTTTTTTAACTTTAAATTTTATATTGATAGCAATTTTAATAAATTAATTTCTTTTGAATCATATAGTATATATTTTTTTTTAGATTTTACTAACTTTTTGTTACAGCAAAATTAATATATATTTTACTGTAATATTATATTATTATAAAAAATATTATTATTATAAAAATAGTATACATTATATTTTAATATTAATATTAATAGTATATAAATATTAATATATTAATTTTAAACATTAAAAAAATTTTATCCACAAAGTTTTAAGGTCTAGTAATTTATTAAATTTTTCAAATAATTTTTTTGTATATATTTTTATTTATTTTAATTTTAATTTATACATAAATAATTTTTTTTTCATACATTTAATGTTTGAATTATGAAAATCTTTTAGTAAATATTTTATTTTTATATTCTGAAATCAAGTTTTAAGTTCTAAAAATATTATTTTAAACCTTTATCTATATTAAATTTATTTTTTCATTTAATCGAAAATTTTCAAATAATTTTTTTAATTTTTTATCCACACTCCACATTTGTTTCAGGCACAAACATTTGGTAGATTTCTTTTGTATATTTCAATTGATTGTTTGCGCGTGTTTTAAATATTATTTCATATGATTTTTGTATCTTTTGTCTATTATCATAAAATATTTACTTAATTTGCTATTTGCTCAAGTTGAAGCGCAGACTTGTTGCCTTTTCTCTTGCGGGAATAAAAAAGCATTTGTTGCTTTCAAATTCGCGATGTTTATTTAATATTGTATGCATTGCCATACATTTATTTGCAGTTTGCGCTTTGGGTTTTCTTTTACTTTTTGTTTATTTCATTCTTCTTTTTTTTTGTATTGTGTTTTCTGCCTGCTTTTGCTTGAGCTTTAACGTATTTATTGTATTCCATTTTATTCTATTTTATGCTGATGCCACAATACGACAGGTGTTGCAACCATGGCCAGCAATAACCACGTCAAAGTTGACTTCGGAGCTGAAGCTTTATTTAATTTGATTTTTCATTTTTACTGCTTCTTTTTTTTTTTGTACAATTGTCGAGCTTCAAATGCATTTCAGTTGTGGGATATATACAAGTAAAATTTGTAACTTACAAGTTTTCTAATAAGTATATATTAATTTTAGTAAAATTTACAGAATGCTTAAAATTATTATTTTAATTTTAAAATATTGCTCAGTAAAATTTTTAAACAATTAAGATCGTTGCAGTCAGGCGCAACCGACTCCAGAATACTTATTTAGAGCAGAGCCAACGTAGATCCAGTGTTAAGGCAGAGCAGAGCCAGAGCAGAGCCAAAGTAGCGTCAAAGCAGAGCCAGTGCTGAGCCACAGCAGGGCCTGAGCAGAGCCAAAGCAGCGCCATAGGCAGAGCCAGAGTTGAACCTAAGCAGAGTCTGAGCAGCGCCATAGGCAGGGCCAGAGCTGAGCCTAAGCAGAGTCTGAGCAGCGGCATAGGCAGGGCCAGAGTTGAGCCTAAACAGAGCCAAAGTAGTGCCATAGGCAGAGCCACAGCAGAGCCTGAGCAGAGACAAAGCAGAGCCAAAGCAGAGGCTAAGCAGAGCCAAAGCAGAGCCAAAGCAGCGCCATAGGCAGGGACAGAGTTGAGCCTAAGCAGAGGCTAAGCAGCACCATAGGCAGAGTCAGAGTCAGAGTTGAGCCTAAGCAGAGGCTAAGCAGAGCCTAAGCAGAGCCAAAGCAACGCCATAGGCAGAGCCACAGCAGAGCCTGAGCAGAGACAAAGCAGAGTCAAAGCAGAGGCTAAGCAGAGCCAAAGCAGCGTCATAGGCAGGGCCAGAGCTGAGCCTAAGCAGAGTCTGAGCAGCGCCATAGGCAGGGCCAGAATTGAGCCTGAGCAGAGGCTAAGCAGAGCCAAAGCAACGCCATAGGCAGAGCCACAGCAGAGTCTGAGCAGAGCCAAAGCAGCGCCATAGGCAGGGCCAGAGTTGAGCCAAAGCAGTGCCTGAGCAGACCCTGAGCAGAGCCAAAGCAGCGCCATAGGCAGGGCCAGAGCTGAGCCTAAGCAGAGTCTGAGCAGCGCCATAGGCAGGGCCAGAATTGAGCCTGAGCAGAGGCTAAGCAGAGCCAAAGCAACGCCATAGGCAGAGCCACAGCAGAGTCTGAGCAGAGCCAAAGCAGCGCCATAGGCAGGGCCAGAGTTGAGCCAAAGCAGTGCCTGAGCAGAGCCTGAGCAGAGCCTGAGCAGAGCCTGAGCAGAGCCTGAGCAGAGCCAAAGCAGCGCCATAGGCAGGGCCAGTGCTGAGCCAAAGCAGCGCCATAGGCAGGGCCAGTGCTGAGCCAATGCAGAGCCAGAGTTGAGCCAGAGCTGAGCTGAGCTAAAGCAGCGCCATAGGCAGAGCCAGTTCTGAGCCAAAGCAGAGGCTGAGCAGAGGCTAAGCAGAGACTGAGCAGAGTCAAAGCAGCGCCATAGGCAGAGCCAGAGCTGAGCCTGAGCAGAGGCTGAGCAGCGCCAAAGCAGCGCCATAGGCAGAGCCAGTTCTGAGCCAAAGCAGAGCCAGAGCTGAGGCTAAGCAGCGCCAGAGTTGAGCCAGATCTAAGCAGAGCAGAGCCAGAGCAGAGCTAAAGCAGCGCCATAGGCTGGGCCAGAGTTGAGCCTAAGCAGAGCCTGAGCAGAGCCACAGGCAGAGCCTAAGCAGAGCCAAAGCAGCGCCATAGGCAAGGCCAGAGTTGAGCCTAAGCAGAGGCTAAGCAGAGCCTGAGCAAATCCAAAGCAGCGCCATAGGCAGAGCCAGAGTTGAGCCTGAGCAGAGGCTGAGCAGAGCCAAAGCAGCGCCATAGACAGGGCCAGAGTTGAGCCTAAGCAGAGGCAAGGCAGAGCCATAGGCAGAGCCAGTGCTGAGCCAATGAAGAGCCAGAGTTGAGCCAGAGCTGAGCTGAGCTAAAGCAGCGCCATAGGCAGAGCCAGTTCTGAGCCAAAGCAGAGCCAGAGCAGAGGCTAAGCAGCGCCTGAGTTGGGTCAGAGCAGAGGTTACCAGAGCTAGAGCAGAGCCAGAGCCGAGGCTAAGCAGAGTCCATAATATAATATATATAATATATATAATATATTTGTATTTTTCATAAATTTTATTATGCAAAAAGGTTTCTTCAATTATTTTAAATATTATTAAAAATAATTTGCTTTACTTTTTACTCTATTTGCATTATATCTATTATTATTTATATCATTTAAATATTCTTCATAGAGTATTTCTGAGTCGATCATAATAATTCCACTTCAAGTTGTTAGCGCTGCATTGCCAAGTCTATCTATGGCTTCCGGAAGTTGCTTTCTCGCCCAGTCAAATCAAAACTGAAGCATTCAGTTCTACAGCTGCTTAAAACTATCTACAGCTCCACTTCACTCCACTCCCCTCCCCTCCCCTCCCCAGCCACACTATTGCTCTAGACTCCACCCTTTTGCCAATTAGACAACAACTGATGGCAATTTTTGTGGTCGCCAAAAACTAAGAAGAAGCAAAACAAGCACAAGTAGCTGGCAACACGAGCAGCGACACGTGCTTACAGCGAAACAAGCCAGGTGGGGCAGGTGAGGCAGCTGATGCAGGCAGGGCAGGTGGGGGCAGGGCAGGTGGGGGGCCAGGTGTTGTCCGTGTTGTAAGCCAGTGTGAAAATGGAATGTGCAGAGAGGCAGAGGCAGAGGCAGCGGCAAAGTGTGTTGCTGCTGTTGCTGGAATTTTTTATGAATGATGCAGCAGCAACAACAACAACAACAGCAACAACAACAACAACAACAACAACAATTGCTTGTTTTTTGGCGTTGATAAAGTGCTGAAAAGCAACAGCAATTGTTGCTCTTGCTTAACGCTGCATTTGTTTATGAATTAATAAAATTTTAATTATGTTGCACAAATAATTGCGCACTTGTGCAGAATAACATGACAGCCAAAAAGCAACAACAACAACAACAACAATAACTGTAAATGCTAATGGGCAACCAAAGTGCAATTTGAATAATTGATCGCATGCGAATTTTTATACATTTTAATTACAAATTTCCTGACAACATCAAATGCAAAAAATAAGAAAAATAAAAAAAATATATATTTATGAACAGCTGGCGTTAAAAAACATATTGCAGAAAACATGCAATGGGACTGGGGCAGGCTGTACCAAAGCTTGAATATTACATAAATAAAAAAATTTTTAAAAATGTCACAAATTCGAGTTCTGATTGAGCACAAATCAAATTTTAATATGAAATAAATTTATTGATAACTGTGCGTGGGATAAACCTTATGTTATAATACGATAATTGGATTTTAAGTGTAATGCATATAGATGAGAATCGCATGGAAAGGCGATGAATAGGGTGACCAGATCGGCCTCTGGCCATTCCGGGACGGTCTACGACTTTGTTGCAAAAAATTGCTTATCTGCGCTGCTTTCCTCAAAAAAATTCTTCACTTGTCTTGACAAAAGCGGGACATGTCCCGGAATTCCAGGACGTATGGTCACCCTAGCGATGAATACTTGAGAGATTGAGATAAAAAGTTGGAGAAGTAATGATTGAGTGAATGAGAGACAACTAAAGAAAGATGAAAGATGAGTAGACTACCAAATTACAGAGAAATACATAAAAATACTAAATAAGGATGACTAAAGAGAGAAAAATAGTGTGAAAAGGAACGTGAGAGAGGGAGAGGGGTATAATAAAACAGCTGCTTATGATTTTATGGTAAAATTTTTCCCTATCTCAACATATATTTATCATAATATCAATATCAATCAAAGTATAAAGAACTATCAAGAGTGTACTCTTTAATGGATTAGTTCTCATACATTTTATATTAATTTTCATACAAATTTTTATTTAAAATTGAATTCGAAATGGAGTGACGAAAACTTATCGATCTATGACAGAATTTCTTATACTAAGTGTATAAGAAATAACTTTTTGAATAGTGACAATTAGCTCTATCTCACTCTGTGTCTCTCTCTACTCTCATTCTGTGTGTCTCTCTCTTCTGTAAATGTAGATCTATAACATATCCCTCAGCTGTTTTGCATTGCTCAGTATTATTCAGAAAATCTTCTGCATTATTGTTTTCGTCCTCCTGTTTGTGAAACATTGAATATATAGCCTTAATATTCTATATTTTATACTTGTTTTGAAAGAGAGGGAAATCTTGCATAAATTCAGCTATAACTCTCTTCTGTCTCTCTTTCTCTCTTTCTCTTTCTCTCTCTCTCTCTCTCTCTCTCTCTCTCTCTCTCTCTCTCTCTCTCTCTTTCTCTCTCTCTCTCTTTCTCTCTTTCTCTCTTTCTCTCTCTCTCTCTCGCTCACTCATTTCAAGATCAGACTCCATACACTTCACTTTTATTATAGTACAGGTAACAAAATAAAGCAAAGATTTGTATTATTGTATTCATTGTAAATACTAAAGATAAGACAATAAGATAGCTATGAATCTACACATATGTTTAAATATGAACATATATCTTTATTTATTTTTTTAAATTTTTCTTCCTCTTTATTTTGGAACCTTCAACCATGAACTCTTCTACACAATTTTCGCACACACTTGACCCCAGCTGAATCTGATCTACATATGCAAAAAAAAAAAAGAAGAACTCTTGATTAGCTTAACTTTAACTTTCAGTTGAAGTTACTCAGCGCAGAATTCTAAGTATTGCTGGCATCAAGTGACTTTTAGCTATATGAATATATATAGATATATATATATATATATACATGATTATGTATGTAGTCTTTTTTTTAGTCATATCTAAGCATACGTTCCACACACAAACAACAAATTATGTACAATGTGTTCAAATTACACGGCTTATCATTTAATAAAATTCAGGAGAATTCATTAAAAAAAATCAAAAAAAAAATAAAAAAAAACACGAATAACAAGCAGCAAAAGAAAACATGATGGAAAGAAAAAAAAACAAAGTGAACTAAACAACATATTTAAATATATCGAATTTCCTAAAAGTAAATAAACGAAGCCAAAGTTTGGAGAACTATTTTGTACCTAATGCGTAGGCTAAAGGCATGCCATAGCAACAACAACAACAACAATAACAACAACAACAAACTGAAGAGCCAAATTCCTGGTAAAGCTCAAATCCTGTTTACTTCCTTTGAGAGCTACCTAAGCAAGCCAGAAGACACAGCCACTAAATCTTCTATAGGTAGTTTTCTCCTCCTCTTCTTCCTCCTCTTCAGATGCTTTTGTATCTGCAGCTATGTGTGTGTGCGTGTGTGTGTGTGTGTGTGTGTGACTGTTTATGTGCTTCGGTTTTCATATATATATATATCGTCTCGTCGCTGATTTATTATTTACTTTATAAAAAATGCCTCTGCCTCAGCCTTAGAGGTTTGGCCTTAGCTTTGGCGAATCTTTTTCTCATCATTTGTGTTTGTTGTTTTTTTTCGGGCGACTTTTGCTTAATTTGTGAAACAGCTTCTATCCATTAGAAAGAGCGTGCAGGAGAGAAAGAGAGAGAGAGAGAGAGAGAGAGAGAGAGAGAGAGAGTGAGAGAGAGAGAGAGTGCACATCTACCAAGGCAGACGTCGTTCTTCACGGAAATCTTGTTAAATTTCGCTTGATTGAATTTGCCTGCATTTGGCGGTTTCTTTACTTTTTTTTCTATCTCTCTCTCTCTCTCTGATTTTGATTTTGATTTTGCATCTTTTTTTGTTGTTGTTGTATTTGTCAAGCGCCTCAAATTGACCACACGCACAGCAGCAGCATCCGAGAAGCCATAGCTGAGCGAGCTGGTGAAATGTTTCTTATGTAACTCATAAATTGCAATACAAACACATATATTAACATTATAAAAACACACACACACATACACTCTCTCTCACACACACACTTAGCTCTCTAACCGCACAATTTATGGCAAGGAAATGAAACATAAACAAGTTTTATTGGCATTGCTTAAGCATTAGAACGAAACTAAAATACTCTAGGTTTAATATATTATATTAGAATTGTGTTTAAATCTAGTTAAGGTAACATTAGTTATATGCCTTATACTTAGGGTATCTTAGGGTATATCAATTTATAACTTATGCTAAAAATATATTAAGAATATATAATATTTTTTATAAATTCTAAAACAAGTTTAGTCTAAGCATATTTCTTAGTATATATAATAATATAATTTTTAAAAAATGTATTCAAATTTTTCTATTCATCTCTCTTCTTTTATCTTAATATTTACAACTTTTTCAGTCGACTCTCGTAGATATAAGTTTACATTTATGTAGCAAGGCATGAAATATGACCAAGAAATTGTCTTTTATTAACTAAAAGTATTTTAAAATTATATGATATATTATTATTATATAGAAATTCATCTGTCAACCCTCGTATATATAAGCTTATATTTAAATAATATTTAAATCAATATGATTAAATAATTTATTTAGTTGGAAATGTGACAAAAATTTTATTTTCGTTTTATTTTCAAGTCAAAAATCACAAATTTTTCAAGCTACCCTCGTGTATGTTAGCCTTAATTCACATAACTAATGCAATATGCATATATATACAATTTCTTAAGCTTCTGAAAATATAAATATGTATATACTTTTCTCTTCAATTAAAGATCACAAATTTTTTAAACTACCCTCGCACTTATGGTTAATAAAATTTACATTATTTTAATTTACATATTATATAAGATTTTAATAGCTTCATTTGATATAAATCAACTTTAAACTACACATTACTATCGTAAACTTTTCAGTCTACCCTCGATGATTTTAGTTCCTAAGTATATACTATTAATATAACTTAATTTATAATAATATATTTATTCCCAATTAATTACCTATAAATCTTCTTGTATAAAAAAAAAAATTGTAAAAAAAAAATATTTAAAAAATTCTATATATTTAAATAAATTAATTTTTTTTTTAAATATATAATTTATGTGAAATTTGATATTTTATTTATAATATATATTAATTATTTTATAATTAAAATTTTATTTATATATATATTTTAATTTATATATATTTTATTTAGAATATATAATTTGTGATATTTAATATTTTATTTATAATATATATAAATTATAATTTATATTATATATTATGTATTTATTATTATATATTTTATTTAGAATATATTATTTATGTGATATTTAATATTTTATATAGAATATTTAATTTAAATAAATAAATTAAATTTAATAAATTTAATTTAAATAATAAAATATGTAATTTATATATTTTATAAAATAATAATTGTTATTAAAAATATATTTTTTAATTATATTAATAAATATATAATTAATACTAAATAAATCAAATATTTTTATATATTTTACCAAAAAAAATAAAAAACTAATTTTTAGCAAGAAATGGGCTAACAAATAGATAAAATTCATATTTTAAACTCTAATTAAATAGCAAAATTCCTACATTAACCATATATCACGAGCGTTACCAAAGATCTAATCAATAGGTAAAGACTATATGGTTAGGGCAACTGAGACAATCAGCTGGCTAGAAGCAAAAGCGTGTTAGCAGCACAGAGGAAGCTGGAAGATTGCAATAAAGTCACAGCGTGGCAGCATCTCTACCTTAGGTGGAGACCGTAGATGCCCCCGTATACAGCATGGTTAATAAAGCAAAGCCAAGGAAAAACCGCAAGAAAATGCTATACAGTTGAAGAAAGACAGAAAGAGAGAGAGAGAGAGAGAGAGAGAGGGAGAGAGAGAGAGCGCGCGTGTGTAAGCTGGCAAAAGATGAAGTTCGCTGCACAATGAGATTTATTTATCGTGATTGTGCGCTTAATTGAAAATTGTTTGAAAGGCCGCACATGACGCGGCTACTTGAGAGCGCGCAACAGGAGTCGCTAGACTTGCAGCTAGTAGCAGCTCCAACAGTTGACTCTCATATATCAATGTGACCCATCTGAGTGCGCTATGGCTCTTGGACTGTCATGCTTAACGGTATTTTTACCACACACACACACACATGCACACTGACACAGATTTTGTTTTCCTCGCTTTTTGTTTTTTTTTTTTTTTGCTCCTGCGAGCGACTTTTCCCAAACAATTTGTCAACGACATGGACAATGATAGCAGCAGAAACTGTTGCCAGTTGTAAAATTAAAATGTCAAAGCCGGCAACAACCACTGGGCTAACGCGCAGGATATATGTATACCCAAGCCAAGCCAAGCCAAGCCAAGCCAAACCAATCCAAGTGCGGGGCCACCATGAATGGAATCCATCAACCACCCATGGAGCCAAAGGCCTCCAGCTGGCAGTTGTCAAGCAACGCAGCAAACGCTCGCATTCAATCAGTTCTCAAATGCGACGAGAGTAACGCATATATATATATATATATATATATATATATATTCTGTATATTCTAAATGTTGGGCGCTCTGCGAGTGGGGGGGCGGGGCAGCTATCCACTTAGCCTCGAGGGAGGTTCCGCATGGCTGGCACATGCCATGGATATGATCATGCCTTTAAATAAGCCGATATCTTGGCTATATATACAAAATGAAACTAAACATTTCTGATTCATTTTGTGACAAGAAAATTAAGAAAATCTTGAATATGAAAAGTATTTGTAGTTCGGCGTTTGGCTGCTCACAAATATTAATTTAATATAAAAATTCAATAAGTTTTAAGCCAAAATAAATACAAATTTTATATTATCAAAACTCACTTTAAATATACGAAATATTTTTAAGATTTCAACAAAAATAAATTTACAGAATTTATAGAAATTTAATTAAATATAAATATACGAAAAAATTAATATAATATAATAAAATATATACAATTTTTAAAAAATATATAAGATATCAATCAAAATATTTATCAAAATTACGAAAACTTAATTCAATTAAATATATATATAATAAAAGCAAAAATAATTGTGAAGTTTAAAAAAAAAGAGAAGAAAATATTTTATTATCAGATTGAGGTTTTTTTAAGAATGCATAAGAATATATCTAAAAAATATTTTACGGATGGAGTTCTAAACTATTTATGTTGGAATAATTTTAACTAAATAAATTCCTAAAATTTTCTTTAAAAAATAGAAATTTTAATAATATTATTTCCTTATATTAAACATATTTTAATATTTAATTAAAGAAATGCTTTGATCATAATAATTTCTAAATATTTATATATTAATATTTAACATTACATTTTTTTAACATTGTATTTTTTTTTTAATATATAATATTTAATTAATTTTGTTCCTTTCATTTATTAAATTTGCCTGTTTTTTTTAATTTATAAAATTTTTGTTTAGTTGTAAAATGAAATATTAATAAAATACTTTATAATGTCTCTATAAAGCTTTAAACATTTATTATTTTCTATTACTAATAAGAAGCTTAAGAAAAAACTAGAAGAATATTAAATTTGAGAAAATTTATACCTTAAAATAAAATTGTTGAATAATAAGCAGAGTATTTATAAACCTTTTTTTTCTTTCTATATAATATTATTATTTTCATTAAAAAAAAACGCTACTCATAAAATACTTTATAAATTAATAGATTTATTATTATTATTTATTATTTTTAAAATTGTATTATAATTATAATAATAATATTATAAAAATATTTAAAATAATGCGAACTATTATTAACTATTATTTCCATGTCTTGTTATATTTTATTTACATAAATATTAATGTAAATAAAAATATAAAACATAAATCAAAATCTTGTAATCTTTTTAAAGATTTATTCCTGCACTGAAAATATTTGCTATCACACAAAAACAAAGTACTTATACTCTTACTCTGCTTTTCAAAGTTTTCCAACACTGTTTCAAGGACACCTAATACAATTTCCTATTGCAACAACCCCATTTCCTAATTATCTCTCATTTCTTATTGGGTTGCCATGCGACAAAGCTCTTAACTAGCCAACCTGCTGCCTTAACAAGCAGCATATGCTTATAAAGAGGAACAGAGAGAGAGAGAGAGGGAGCCACCCTAATGGCAGGGAGCCACCCCACTCACACACTCACATGCACCCAACCAACTCTACGGGCGGTCTCTCTGCTGTACAATTCCATCAGTTGGAATAACATAAAATACTTTACAGAAAAAGCGCTCAATGGCATCCTTGACAAGTCGCCTATACCGCCCGTTGGCTGCCGTTGGATTCGTTCTAATGTAATGTGTTGTACCTTCAACCTACAAACCCAACCCCAACCCCACCCACCACTCTCCCCACCCAGATAGCCCTGAATTTGTACTTTGATGTGTGGATTTTCTTCTGTTTTTGACTTGTTGCTCGGTTTGGAGTCGATTTTCGAAGTTTGAAGTTGAATAAAATCGAAGCTTTTATGAGGAAAAATATTTAAAAAAAAAAATATAATAAATATAAATAAAATATATAAATATATATAAAAGTAAATAAATGAAAAATATTAAAATAAATAAAAGAAAAAACTTATTTTTAAACAATAGTAAAAGAAAATAAATTAAAAATATAAATAAGAAATGAATATTAAATACAATTAAAATATTGAAACAAATACATTAAAATAAATAAATTAAAATTATTTTATAGAATAAAATAAACATATTAAAAAAAATCATTAAAATATTATTAGTAAAAGAAAATAAATAAAAAAAAAATTTTAATAAAAATTTTAAAATAATAAAAAAAAATTTAAATAAAATAATATATAATAAAAAAATCATTTAAAAATGTTTTGTAAACGAAAATAAATATTAAAATAAAAAAAATTAAAAATATAAAACAAAATAAAATAAAAGTATTAAAATAGTTAAAAAATTCATTAAAAATATTAGTAAAAAAATAAATAAAATAAAAAATATATATATAATATCAATCAAAAAAAAATTAATAAAATAAAAATATTAAAATAAATAAATAAAACTATTAAAATATAAAAAAAAAATTAATTTTTTTTTTTAATATTTAAAGCCCTTTTAAAAATCGATTGATATTTAATAAATAATTTTTTTAAATATCTTACAAGTAAAATATATTAAGTCTTTGAAAGAAGATCCAATCATCTCTCCATAATTTATAAGCTTCTTCATCTTCCCCAGGCTCTTGGTATAGCCATAAAACCTCCAATTCGACTTCCTACATTTAAAGTCAAGTCAAAATCAGGTTAATACCTCGCCAAGCAGTTAAAAATCCCCCCCCAACGATTTTGTGGCCCAGAGCGGAGCGACTAAACGTGTGAGTTTTATGAGCTGGTTGAAATTTTAAGAGGCTTTCAATTTAATGGGCCAATGCGATGTGTTAAGAACAACCAGACCAGGTGAAATAAATTGCAGAATATCCGAAATGCATGCAAAAAAGATTTTCTGCAATGCGTTACATATACAGTGATATATGTATGTGTGTGTGTATATATATATGTGTGTGTGTGTAAACAGTCAGGGAAGCGTCGAGTTTATTTATTGGTCGATGTCTTATGACAATATCCTTTGTGCGGCTATTTTTTCCTGTTTTGCACCAGGTGTCGACGACTGCATGCGTCAATTACTTAATTTTAATGGCTTTTATTATGCACACGCACAAACACACACACATACACGCACAGAGAGTCAACTGCATCTATAAACAACGCCCGCCGTGTGAGCTATTAAAAAATAAATAAATAAAAGCTCATGAAGTCAAGTTGATAAAAGTCTCTGGTCTTGGCAGTACGAATTCAAATAGACTTAATTCAGATATAAATAGCAAAAAGAAGAATAGGAAAAGCTAAAAAAGAAAAGTCAATAAGTGAATGTCTCAATGTGTGGATGGCTCTATGAGTTATAAGTGATATGATAATATTCCTGTTAGGATTAAATTGAATTTCTTAAATATATATATAAATGAGGAAATAAATTATGAAAATTATAAATGAATAAATATAATATGGTTAGCTTTTAATAAAAATATTTTTAAAAAATTACAGTAAATAAAAACATCAAATAAGTTAATTATTTTGTAATTTAAACTGTAAATAATATAATTAGAATCAAATTATTTACAATTTAATAAATAATAATTTTATAATTATATATATATTATATATAAATAATAAATTAATTAAAAACTTAAATAATTTATATTGTAAATATTTTAAAACATTACAAAAATGTAAAAAAAAAAATTAAAATAAAAAATAAAAAATCAGCTGACAAATAAAATTTTGATTTTATTCTTGAAGTTAAATTAATTTAATTTCAAATTGTAGAAGAGTATTTAATATTTTTATAAATTTTATATGAAAACATTAAAAAAGAATTCTACAAAAAAAATAGTATAAAAACTACTAAGTCAACAAAGGCAAAAAAAAACAAATTTATTGTTTTCGTTTAGCAAAGAAACCAAAATTTGAAGTTGTCACAAAAAAATTGATAAATAAAATTAAAAATATAAATAAAATAAGAAATAAATAAATAATATAAATAAATAATATAAAAAAAAAATATACTGAATACTGATTTTCATATTATTCATTAACAATCTTAATTAATATTTTAATTTTTATTTGTTTATTAGCATTCATAAATTTATATATTTATAATTTATATTGAAAATTTTATTATAAAAATACAATTTTTATTTATTTATTTTTTAAATATATATACAAAAGTTTTTATATTTTAACAATCTTAAAATTTTATTAGTATTTTTTTAAACTATAAGTTTTCATATATTTATATTTTTTTGGTTTATATTAAATAATTTTTATATAAATATACCATTTATATTTTATTTTATTTTTTAGATTTATATATTTATAATTTATATTAAATACTTTTAATATTAATTTACCATTTTTATTTTATTTTATTTATTTATATTTTTTTATGATATAATTTATTATAATATATATATAATTTTTTTTTTATATATACATATAATAATTTTTTAATTTTTAGAAATATCCATTTAATTTAATTCTTCAGCTATTTGAAATATTATAGAATTATATTCATTAATATATTAAATATAATTTAAGAAATAGCCTAAAAACTGTGCAACAGGTTGCATTGGACGCCGTCCTATAAGAATCCAATCAGACAAGCATTTGCAGCCAATTGGAATATATAAATCAAATGACTATATGTGATTTAGGTATATATCTATACTATATAACTATATTTAACTCACCTGCTTTGCCAGACAAAGGAGGGGGTGGGCTCTGGCGATTTGGTTACTTGGCTGAGGGGGGGATATTGGATGCCGAGTCCGAGTTTGAGTTTGCTTTATATACGGCAACAGCAACAATAACTGTTCCACTTGTTGCTAACTGTCGACTGGGCAACTGCGCGTGTGTTGGATTCGTATAGATTTTGTTTATGACGCCAACAACAAATAAACAAAACGCAGGTGTCGTGTGTGCCGCGACTTGTTGTTGTTGTTGTTGTAGTTGAATTATGACAGCGCGACGGAGACGAATAAAACAAACACACACACACACATATATACGCACGCACACAAACACATATATAGACATACACACACACACACCAGCACACTTGCAATTACGCACTTAACGTAACGTAATGCCTTAAGCTTGTAAAAAACGCGTTAAGCTTCTCTCTCTCTCTCTCTCTTCCTCTCTCGCACTGCACTGGGAATTTGTTTATGAAATTCCAATTGTTATTGTTGTTGTTTTACAACAAAAACAAACAGCTGCAAATGTCGCTTTAGCGGTATGGTGAGTATGCGCAACACGTACAAAATTCACATAATTTAACATTGAATAACAATTATTGTGTAATAACATGCATATTTAGCGTTCTCACTTGAAAAAACTTAAATAAAATATTTAAGCAGCAGCGCAAAAATAAAAATAACAATAAAATGTGCAGCGTTTAATAACACTAGTTGAGCCCCGCTGACGTTCACAACTGTTGCGCACAGCTGACTAGCGCTACATAGCAGTTGCGTAGCTGTTGCCTAGATACCGATAGTTGCATGCATATACAAATGATAGCAGTTCAGTGATGTCAATTTAGCCATTTTGGCGTTTCATACATACAAAATACGGCAGACTTGGATGCGGTTTAAGGATTAACAACCTAAAGACTCAATCCAATTTTATGCCATGTTGATGTTTTTGGTGTATTTTATGCCTGTCGATATTGAAATTCATACAAAAATTGATTTAATACCATAAAAAGCTTTGTTTCTAGAGTTGCCAATATTTTTCTAACTATTTCTGGCTTTTTTGAGTAGTTGATCTGGCGTGTCGCAAAGCCCTGATGAGCTGGCAGCACTGGTGCTAAGTAGCAGTTGCAGAACAGTTGGGTAGCTGTTGCGTAGCAGTTGCGTATCTGTTGCGCAGCAGTTACATAAATACCGATAGTTGCCTGCGCATACAAATGACAGCAGTTGTAGCAAATATCAAATAAATGTCAAAATAGTCTGAGTTTTAAATTAATTAAGTTTTAAGTGTTGTGCATGTTATAGTTTCCTTTTTTATTTCTATATACAAATTTTAAATAATTGCATGTTTTACTCCCATCTCAAATCAGCTGTTAGTTTGAACACTTAACAACACTGCTGCCCATGCTGTGCCGCATTTAGTTGCCTTTTGCGGCTTTTATTTGCCTGGAATTGGACAAAATTTGCTAAAATTGTTGCTGCTGCATTTAAGATGAGCGAATTTCAGACATGGCTCAACGACCAGCTACGCCAACTCAATACAGATGAGAGCGTCTTCGGTGCATACATCATTGGCATACTCGAGGGCGACGAGGAGACGCAAGATGAGAAAATCGAGGCGCTCGAGGGCATACTCAGCGGCACAGAGGTGAGTGAGGGGGAGAGAGAGAGAGAGAATGAGATTCATATTGCATTTGCTCCTTCCACTCCCAGGCAACCAACATAGCGGAGCTGGTGGCGAGCATCTTGCAAAAGTGGCTGCAGAGCCATCCCAGCGCCGATGAGCCGCCCAAGAAGGGCCTGGACATTGATGTGAACGCGCAGCTGGCCAAATTGCTCGAGCAGCAGAAGCTGCAACCCGCCGCCAAAGAGCGCGAATATACGGAGGAGGAGCTGCGCATCAAGCAGCAAATACTGGCGCAATATTCACAGGTTTCTCTTGGAGATTACCAAGTTATAAGGAATTATCTAACATCTCTTCTCAACTTACAGACCGCTGTCAGCGAGGCAGAGGATGAGGCTTCGGATGGCGAGTCGGCGGAGCCTAGCGGCTCTAGCGTCATGGCGCCCAACACCAACAAGTCGGACGTGGCCAATCTGGCCAAGGAGAAGCGCGAACAGGCGCGGCTCGAGAGCGCGGCCAAAAAGCAAAAGGACAAAGAGGATCGCGAGAAGCAAAAACAGCTGCGCGAGGAGAAGAAGGAGAAACGCAAAACCGTCAAGGGCGAGCGGCGACGGTAACACGGGCCAAGAGCCAAGAGGCCAAAGAGCACCAAAAAAAACCAAATCCGTCTGCCAACGCCAACCTCAGCGCCGCCTCCCACAGCGCCGAACCGTGCGAATCTAAGCTTAAGAGACAAAGCTCCATGAATACAGTCAGCATAAAAGCTATATATATATATATATATATATATATATATATATCCATATATATATCTCTGTAATTAATATCAATGTATTTTGTTGCCTTGATATTTCAAATTGTTTTTACTAAAAATTAAATTTAAAGTCGTTTTCACATTGTAATTTTTTTTTTTTTGTTTTTGTCATTTAATTTTTAATCTCGTTTTCTAACGCTAACTTGGCCTGCTAATTAACTTCTAGGAATTATTAATAGAACTCATTTTTTGTTTTTCTTTTCTTTTTTTTTTTGTTGTATATAATCATAGTTTATCCCATTTATGGCTGCTCCTGCTCATCCTCGTCCTCCTCCTCTTCACCCTCCTCCTCCTCTTCATCCTCCAACTCCTCTTCATCATCCTCCTCCTCTTCATCCTCCTCCACATCATGCTCATCTGCTCCTCCTCCTCCGGTCTCCTGATCCGCCGTGCCCTCATTATTATCATTCTCATCGTTATCCTCGACCCCCGGATTTGGTTCATTTCCAGCCGCCTGCAGCTCTATGGATAGTTTTTTGATCGCCTCTAAATCAGCTAATTGAATGCGTCTGTTGTTGGGATCCAAACAATTGACTTTGACATCTATGAAGTCACTAATATGCTGCTCATCCCAGCTGGAGTACTGAAAAGAGGGATAAGGAAGGATCAGGATTTAGTATATGAATAAACTAAAAGATCGGACTGAAGGAAGTTTTACTTAAAAAATATATATGGAATATTAACATTGCAAAAAAAAAAGTATTTACCTTTTAGAAAGATACATTTATCTTTTTTTTAAATATATTTTTGATATTTTATCCTATTTTTTTAGTTTATAATTTAAATAAAAAAGGTTTCTAACTCCAAATAACAAAGATTTAGTATATGAAAGAATGAGAACATTAAAACCCCATAAAACTTGTTGTGCCGCCACCTATGGGCCAATAGGCAAAGTAGTTTGCGCACGCTAACGTATTTAACGTATACAAACACGTAAGCCTTAAGGTAGGCAACATTACATTCCAAAGAACTCCCAATGTAACATCAATGCGCTCACTTCAGCAAGAACACGAAAGCGCGAAGTTGCAACCTAACGGAACATACAGTAATCGCAGTGAGAACATGCAAAAGAATGCTCAAGTTATGAGTGACTGAGAAGCAAATACCCTAGCAATTGGCGCAAGCAAAGGAATACATGTAAGAATTATCACTGACTGACAAGAAAATTCCCTCGGAATTCAAACACGCAAAGGAATGTGTGTAAGAATGAGCAAATACCCTGACAATTAGAAAATGCAAAGGTGTACATGTAAAAGTGCACAAGTTAAGAGTGACTGACATGTAGCTCCCCTGTGCTTAGCGTCACGCAGAATAGAATGAGATTTTTTTAATTTCAGAGATGTGAATATAAATAAAATTTGATATATAGTAAAAAAGAATATGTTTATATATGCTACATACATATATGTTTCATTTAAAATCTCTAGCTTATATAGATTTCATAATCTCCATAATTTATGCAAGAATAACTTGTTACATACATTGGCACAAAACCAGCATACCCTTTCGCACTCAATTTGAATTTCGAACAGAGAATAAATGAGTAACCAACAGTAAATGAGAATGATCGCTGCCAGCAGCGCTGTCTACTCAGCCTTCAAAGAGAGCGCAAAGAGGAGAACACGAAATTCGCTGAGCGCCAGGAACGGTACTTATTTAGGAATAAATAAATAGCCAATAGCAGGCGAACCAGATCGCTGCAAGCAGCGATGTCAGCAGACCTCTGCCAGCAGCGCTGCCTGCTCAGCCCTCAACGAGAGCACACAGAGAAGAGTGCGAAATTCGCTGAGCGCGAAAAACGGTACTTATTGAGAGCGCTTTGAATTTGTTGCTCTTTTCTTGGTAAATCTATTTATAAAGTTAAAGTGAATTTCTCTTACCACCGAGCTGGAAGTGAAGAGCAGTTGCTGCTCATGCGGCTTGGCCGCGTCCTCTGTCGTCTTAACGCGCAAATATTTCTGCAGCAGATTCGTTTGCTCATCCTTGCGCCAGAGACACAGTCGACTATTGAGCAGCCAATTCGTGTCCAACAAATCCCGTTTGTTGAGCAACAAATCCAATTGGGCCAATTTGACGAATTGCTTCTTGGGCGGCAGACCTTGAGCACGCTTCGCCGTGGAAGTGCTCGCCGCGGCGACATTCTCAAATTCGCCATCGCTGGGCTCCGAGTCTAAATTGTTGTCCTCCTCCTCCTCATCAACGGACTCAAAGTCCTCGTCGCTCACTTTGGGCGCAATTGTGCGTCGCTTGGATTTTGCTGCTGCAGCCGCAGCTGCTGCAGTTGCCTTGCGTTTGCGTCCAGCGCTGCTGGCGTCGCTGCCGCCTCCACCGCCAGCGCCAGCAGCACCGCTGCTGCTGCTGCCATTGTTGCCATTGGCACGTGGCTGCTTCTGTTGGCGCTTCTTGTTGGGACGCCAATCCTCCTCGGAATCGTCGTCATCGGGACTGTAGTCCTCCTCATCGGAGTCCAAGTCGAATGTGGTGGTCACCAGCTCCGTGCGACTACGCATTTTGCACTTGCTTTAACGGTTAACTGAAATTATCTATCCGGATTTGGCTGCGTCTCAAAGCTAACTGAAAATTTGCCGTTATTGTTGTTGCTGCTGTAGCTGTTGCGACTCCCACATGTATTCGTTTGGGAGAAAATTGCAATACATCTTCTCTGCAGCAGCGTTAACCTTTTTTTTGGGGGTTGTTTCGCTCTTTGGTCTCGCTCTCTCCGTCTCTCTCAGCTTCATGCAAAAGCTTTTTGTACCTGAAAGCTGGCGACAGTGTTGCATTCAGCGGAAGTGAAGCAGAGAGAGTGAGAGAGAGAGATATAGTTAGAGATGAGCTTTAATTACTTACAATTGAAAGCTTTAAGCTTTACTTCACAGTTAAAGGCAGTAAATGGAAAGGATTTTAATTGGAGCAAACTTTACATGGAATATAGAGATATGAAGTATATAAATTACAATTAAATATTATTATATTATATTATATTAAACAAAAAGCTCTTTCCTAAAGCGCTAAAATGTAATAAGTGTCAATAATCTATAAATAATAATAATAAAACAAAACAAAAATAATAAATAAATATTATAAAAAAATGTCTATAATCCATAAAAACTTATTTTTGATAATTTACAAAAATAATAAGTGAAATACAAAAATCTATAATGTATGAAAACTAATTAATAATGCATAATTAATTTACAATAAATATATAAAATAAAAAGTCTATAATCTATATAAACTAATTTTTGATGCTTCCAAAAGTATCTTTAACTTATATAAACTAATTTACTATAATTTACAAATATAATAATTTAAATAAAAAAGTCCATAATCTATATACATAAACTAATTTATAATACTTTACAATTCAAGCTACTGAAATAAATTTATATACCAAAGAATTTGAAAAATCTTTGTCTTTATTAATTCAATCGATTATAATATATTTGTTTATTATTATCACTCTTAGAGTATTTGTTATATATATATATATGTATATATATATATATATTATATCAAATATATTTAGTATTGAAAGCTAATATTCTTCATTCCTCATTCCTCCTCATCATCATCTTCTTCATCATCATCATCATCCTCATCATCCTCCTCATCATCATCATCATCATCCTCCTCCTCCTCATCATCCTCCTCCTCCTCCTCCTCATCATCATCATCATCATCATCATCATCCTCCTCATCATCATCATTATCATCATTATCATCATTTGCAATTATCACTTCAGTTTGCATCCTAATATTTATTTTACGCTCCTTTTCTTGTCTTCTGCTTTTGATTTCTTGACAAGAAATTTCCACTTTCAGCAGATGCTGTCGGAATTCAAGCACTCGCTTAATGATTACCGCCGGCGGTGTACTTGGACGTGAGTTCTTCTTGTTGTTGTTGTTCCGCTGGCTGAGGTTCTGGCGACGCTTACGCTGACGCTGAGCATTCGATTCGCTGCTCTTAGGCGGCGCTTTGTTCCTGACATTGTCCAGTTTGAGCAGACGCTGATGCAGCTCACGTGTACGTTGGCTGCTTGTAGGCACGGGCTTATGCTCCGGCTTACTCTCGGGGCGTTCCAAGTTCATGAGACGCTGGCGCAGATCGCGCATACGCTGAGCCCTCAGCCGGGCTGCAGAAGCGGGAGACGGTGTGGCCGCCCCCTGTCGCCGGGACGGATAAGGCTTAGCCTGAGCCGTTGGCTTAGCAACGGGTTTATTGCCTCTTGCCTCTTTTTTTGGTTTGGCTTCAGTTGAGCTTGAGCGAGGCGAGGCTGGAACAGCCACTGGAATGTTCTGCAAATACTCATCATTTTCCACTAAAAAAAATAATATATTTAATGAAGAAATTTTAATAAATATTTAATATATATATATATATTTTTTTTTTTCTTTTTATTTTTTTTTATTTACATTTTATTGTTTTTTCCTGTTTTATTTCCTTCTTCAGACCCTCTTCGACTTTAATGGCTCCTAAATCCATTTCATAGTCAGGTACTTCATAGTCATCCTGGATTTCCTGTTTGATACAACTTTTATCTATATATTCCGGCATTTTCAAATTTTTTTTTTGAGCCGGTTGCAAAAGTTGGCAAAAAAAAGAAGTTATTTGTGACAGCTCTGTATTAGAGATGCCAAGCAGAGCCAAAAACTATTTATTCGTTACCTATCGCAAAGGGACAAGTTTGCGATTATTCTATCGATTAATATGTTAGCGCAAAAATTTAGAATGTGATTTTGAAAGCGCTGTTAGAAGAAAAAAAATTGCCTTGCAATGAATAAACTGAATTTATCAACAGCTGTTGTCATAGTTAAAAGCTAATTGGTGATTTATTATAATTTATTTTCTGCATTATTTCTTCTAATGAATTTCATAAATTATTTGTATTTAATTTACTGTTTCACTATTTCAAATATTCAAATTTCTTGTAACGTCCCAATGTTGCTTGCAGAACTATTGAATTACATATCGATACGATATGCTACATATCGATAGTGTGCAAGCGCTCAACAGCGATCCCTAACCGTTTACAGTTTAAAATCTTCACGACAAAATTTTTTCAGGCTGCGCGCTCCGTAATTATGTAATGTGTGAAGAAAATTAAATGCAAATTTAAATAAGTGAATAAGTGAATAAGTTGGTCAATATGGCATACGCTGTCATTAGTGGCCATATATTTTATAAGTGCTGTTTGTATAAGTTGCTGTAGTGAAAAGTGCGTTTTAAGAAATAACGGAATATTTTTGTATATTTATTTATTTTTTTTCAACTGAATTAAGGCTTAGTGAATACATATGTATGTATGTATGTATGTAAGTGATAAAGTTATGTGATGAATGTGTTTTAGTTAGTAAAAGTAAGTTTAATAAATGAGAATATGCTGCAATTCATATTTCATATTTATATTTTTGTGCGCTCTTCGTTTTTATTAAGAATTGCAACAAGGAGAAAACGAAAGAATCGCAAGCGAACGGCCGCTTCGGGCAATCTTCGGCATTTTGGCTTCGAGCAGCGAACGTGCTCGATATTGTGTTAATGTGCTTGCATTAGTAAGAAAGAGAAGAGAGCAATGCGTGCCTTGCTATGTGTGTGTGTGCTTCGATATTATTTCGAATTGAGTGTGAGAGTAAAAGAGACAAATGACAAATGAAGAGAGCTTTCCAGTATAAGAATAAGAAAGTTTTAATGGCTATTTAATGAGACAAATATTGGAATATTTAATGTCAATTTAAAGTGAACCGTTTTTACTTTTAAATATATTTAATAAATATTTTTATAATTATAATAATCAATAAAATAAAATTGAATTATCTGCAATAAATAAAATTACTTTAATTAATAGTATATTTTTAAAATATAAATATGAAATTAATATTAAAAGTGAAGTTTAAATTATTATTGAATAATAATTATATAATTGTTTACCAAATCCCAAATGGGTTTTCAAACTTTCCAAACTATAAAGAAGAAGCAGAGTAAAGCCTGGTCCGATATTTTCAAATTTTAGCTCCAAAAAAGCCTTCAAGAATTAATGAAAAAAACAAATACAATTGATATATTTTTGTTTTTAGATTTATTATTTTATTTTGACGTTTTACATAAAGTTAGCTAAAGCTAAATAAATCTTATAATTGTAGCAATAGGGGGACTAGAAGATTATGCTTCCACAATTAATATCACGGGATATTCTAGGAGAAAAAAAATATATGATAGTCCATTAACAAAATTTAAAGAAATAATTGACATTACAAAAAAGAAGATATTTACTTTGAAATTTTAATAGAATTTTTATTATGATAATTTTCATTTATGGAAAGTAAAACAAAAATTTGAACAATTATATAAAGATATTGTGTTCCAAGCAATGCTTTATTCCTAGTTAAAGTTGGTAAAATTTAGAATATATTTAGCATATATATTCTATATATTTAGAATATAGATATTCTCATCTAGTCCTCCCCACATACCAATAGAGATGTTGCTCTAAACAATGTTTTTGATTCGATAAAGCTGGACAATGTAGCACACTAAAACTACTAGAGAATTGTTATTTTATTTTATATATATAATTAAACTACATATTTAAACTATGTGTATATATATATTTTATTTACTATTTTAATTCGCTGGCATGTCTTAGCCAAGCGCTGTAAAGTCGCTGCAATTTAAGGTCTACAAATTATATATTTTACATAATTTCTTATATCTTTATTATTTTATGGATTTTTGCTTTATTCAAGTATTATACGTTGACTAATTTGATAATTTCACTTAAACATTAGGCTACTTATTGGGCTAATGGTAATGCATATTTATGTGTGTTCTATGACCTCACATTACATATATATATATATTCCGTTTGTTTAGACTTTTAACCGCTATACGCGCGTGGGTGTTCCAAAAATGGGGACGTTGTTGCGTCGCTGGGCCAGCGGGGAGGCGGGCACTGGCGTCGGTCCGTTGTTGTTGTTGTTCAGGCGACGTTGTTGGCTATCCGAATGGGCACGTTCTATAAGAAGGTATTCTATCTATCAGATATGTGTCTATATATACAGATACATGGATATATATGTACATATATCATTTGGTATAACTGATTTGACATGCTTGTTGAGTTTTCGGTTTTGTATAGGGTTCGCTGCATGCAATTTTTCTTTTGTTTATTGATTTATTTACCAAATATTTTCCGTTTCTTCTGCAAATCGTTAACATGCAATTGAAATAAAAATAATAATAATATAATATTTTATATTTACAATAAATTGTAATAATAAATAAATAAAGGGGCTCGTGCTAATGATGATAGGGGGTTAGTTAATGGTTTTAAATTTAATAAATTATTCTAAATATAATTTGATATTATATTAATATAATATAATAAAAATATTTATAATAATGTTATATTAATATTATTTAATAATATATTAATTTAATAAATCTTTATTAATCAACTTTATTTATATTATATTTTATGTATATTAATTTGGTTAATTATTGGGCTATGTCAATCATTTATTCGTTTCCAATTTCCTAATGCTTTTATACTTCATTAAAACTCTTTAAATGTATGCACTTTAACGTTAAGAACCCAAAACTATCCAAGAACTAGGACTTCTAAGCGATCAATCCAATTGGATCGAATATTTTATATTTTAATCAAATAATGAGCTTTTTGAAAGTTTAAAGAATTTCGACGTTTGGGATGGAATTCGATATAACAAATATAAATTCTGTTAGTCATGCAAATCTAAAGAAAGTTTTATAAAAATTAATTTTATTAAAAATAATTCTTTCTATTATTTATACATAAAAAATCAAATTAAAATTTTTTTCTACAAAAAAAAAAAAAAATAAAAAAATTCGATCACTTTTTGTATCAAAATTATATAGAATTATTAAATAGAATTTTTAAAATATTAAACAAAGTTTTTCAATACATATCTACTATAAAAAGATATATAATTTTAAAGTTTGTTTATCAGCTCCAAATATATACATATATTACTCCTTATATATAGACGCTTTTATGAAAAAATTTAAATCAAAATTCTATCTATCATTTAGCTACATTTTAAATCAATTCTATTAACTAATTCTTAAATTAAAAGTTAGTTCTATATACAACATAACTAAAACCCCCCCCCATTTAGACGTGCATTAGTGTGAACTCATCCTCACCTCGAAACTTTAGGCCCTGCGCCTCGTTAATGATGGCCGCCAGAGCTGGATGCTGATAGCGCTCACGGAATATGGCCGATCCGTTCATGGCGGAGCCGCCATTGCCATTGAGCGTGCCATTGCCATTACCATTGCTGTGGTGCATGATCTTGTGCTGTGGCGTATGCTGGGGCGTTAGTGAGATGGGAGGCGTGGCATTGCCATTTTTATAGTAGCGATTCTGATTGGGATCATAGGCGTTGGTGTTCTGCTCGTGATTATGATTCAGACGATTGGCCAACTTAATGGATGCACAGCGATCCTCCTCATTGTTGCGCATCTTCAGTATACGCTGATCCTGCACTGAGTAGCGTGAACCGTGCAAGGCATTCAACTGATTCAGATTGTTCACCTGAGCGCTCAGCTTCTTGGCGCGAAAGCTGCCGCCGGGCGAGTTGTTCAACAGCGTGCCACGTGACGAGCTGCCATTCGTTTCGGTGCTATCGCGACTCGCTGCCTCGCGATAGCTGGAGGGGCGATGCGTCGATGGCGGTGTATCCAGGCCACTATCATGGGCCGAACAGTCCAGCTCCTGTTTGTTGTTAGCCAGGCCAACATTGCTGCCGCCATTTGCATTGTGAGTGGGCAGCATGGGTTGAACTAGATAGAGAGAGCGAGTTGAAGTTTTAGTTGATAAGTTGAAAATCTCATGAACTCACCTGAGTGGCGCATATCGGTGGGCGCACGAGGTTTGCGATAGAGCCAATCTCTGTCCAGTTCATTGCCATTATCGGGCTGGGCGCTGATGCCGCGGAAAAGTCTAGGACGACGCAACTGTACCTCAGCCTCCTCGGCGGTCTCCTCATCGACCACCTGATTGGAACCGAAGCTGCTGTTGATGAAAATACGTCGAGGCGAGCCATACAAAACGCCACCAGCCTGTGTGAAGCTGTTCTGCGCCGAGGCATAGCCATTCGAGTAACGACTCAGATTCGCATTGCTGTGATGCGGTATCTTCTGCGGTGTGGAGTGATTCGTTGAGATGCCGCTCAAATGATGATTATGATTCTCATTGTTAAGGGCACTCAGATCGGGCACTGAGTCGCTGAACAAAAACGGATTGGCACCCGCATAGCCATTCAGGCTGCCAGCGCCAATTTTGTGGCGAGCCAGGCCGCCACCGCTCGCCGACCCGTTTGTCATCAGCCAATCGTCCAGGGCGCTGGAATAGGTGCTGCCCAGGCCAAAGTGTTGGAACTGCAGCGAGGCATGTGAGACGGGCGCGGCCAGAGAGGCGCGTGATCTGGGACCCTGGGCGATCTTTAGCGCGCGACGACGCTCCTTGGAGGTCAGCGTGCATTCCTGTTAAGGGAAATCATTTCATTTAATATATATAAACTTTAGGTAATTCAAAGAGACTCACTTCCAGCAGCTCAAACCAATCCTCGAGGCCATCGTCGCAGCGCAAGAGCACGCGACCCTCGCGTCCCAGCAGCAGCCCAATGGCGCTATACGAACGCCTATTGAGCCATTCCACCTTCTCCACGTCGACCAGCTTGACCTGCAATGATTCAACAAAACAATAATAAGCCCATGGTCTACTACATCATTGTTACAATACAAAACAATAGGAGTAAAAGTCAAAGGTTAGGCAATGATCGTTGGCCACGCAGCAGGGGTCTGGGAATTGGATTGCAGTTCAACAGACGTGCACGTTTCTTAAGACGATGATGAATCTCGAGGCATTGGATCATCCAAAAGAATTAAAACAGTTGCGTGAGAGCAAAGGGAAAAGGGAATTTCAAAATAGTTTAAATTTAAAGCGAATTTACTTGGGAGATTATAGCTTAAGTAGACATAGATTAAAGAAGACTGAAGAAGCTTGAGAAATTTACTATAATATTTATTAGAGGTAGATCAAAAACTTCTTGAATTCATCAATAATTTTAAGAGCTTATAATACTTATATACATGTATTAAAATATTTAAACATAGAAATATAAATATATAAATATTTAAATATATAAATATGTGATATGGAAGATATATTTTTAAGCATGTGGGCAAGTCCGTAGTATTTCCCTTTAAGTCATAGATTTTTAACAATTATTAAAGCAAACAAATGATTTAAAAAAATTTATTTTTTTTGTAGTATACAAATTTAAAAAAATTATTTTGTAGCATAAGAATTCTTAAAAAAATTTGTTATATGCAAAATTGAATACAAAATACTTTGTAGTATACAAAATTAAAAAAAAAAAAATTGTATAAAAAATTTTTTAAAATATTTTGTAACGTACAAAATGGAATACAAAATATTTTGTAGTATACAAAATTTAAAAAAGTATATTTTGTGGTATAAAAAATTTTAAAAAATATATTTTTTATGGTATAAAAAATTTAAAAAAAATATTTTGTAATATACAAAATTGAATAAAAATATTTTGCAGTATACAAAATTAAAAAAATATATATTTTGTAGTATACAAAATTTTTAAAAAATATTTTGTAATATACAAAATTGAATATAAAATATTTTGCAGTACACAAAATTAAAAAAATATATATTTTGTAGTTTAAAAAATTAAAAAAAAAAACATTTTGTAATATACAAAATAGAATCAAAAATATTTCGCAGTATACAAAATGAAAAAAAATATATATATTTTATAGTATACCAAATTTTTAAAAATATTTTGAAGTCTACAAAAATATTTTGTAATCTTAAAAAATGAATAAAAACTATTTTTCAGTATACCAAATTTAGGAAAGATATATATTACATAGTTCTGAAAAGACTCCAACTTCAACTTGACTAATCTGATTATTTTCACATTCAACTTGAAATTGTTTAAGTTCTCAATCCTATTTTTTTCTGTCTGTTAATTAAAAGTATTTCTCCCCTTTTCTTTCCTTTCTTTAAGCGATCGAAATAGCTTAGAATGTTACTGGCTATGACATCAGCTGCTGTTTTGCTGAGTAGCCGAGTTGTTGTAGTTGGCATTTAAGATTGCATCGCAGTTGCCATTCGAAACTAATGCACTTAAATTTAATGGCAGACGCCATAAAATAAATTGCTACTCAATTATTTTTAGCACGTCTTTATGCAAAACTTTCGGTCCAACAATACAACAATTAAGTGGCGCCCTCTATCTATATCCCACTATCTACCTTTCTCTGCTAACTATTGAGCATTTCTTTTTGCTTCTACGTTCTCTCTAATTTCGTCTTAGTGCATTTTGCAACTCGGTTAAAAGTCATTAGGCCAGGCTGACAGTTTTGCCCTGGCCAAGTGCAAAAACTTTTTAACCATGTAGAACTTTTATTGAACTCATTTTTCTTCATAGCTGTTGTTGTTCTTGTAGTTGTTGTTGTTGTCGTTGTTGTTGTCGTTGCGCTGGGCAAGTTTATTTGCTTGTTGTTGGCGCTGCTTTATGGCAAGAACTTAAAGCTGTTACAGATTCTGCGCTCCAGCTAAAAACTATACGAGGCCATTAGGCAAATATGTCAGCAGCGTGTGGCAATTAGCCAAGTTATGCGATATCAAACGTTAGCCAAGACATTTTCTTAGCTCCACCGCTTCTATTTTTATGGCCAACCATAATTAAGTTGCTCTAAACGCTCCGCACAGTGAATGGGAAACGTTTTTATGATAAATTGCGCGATTTATGTTTACAATATATAAAAACAAAACCAACAACAGCAAAAAAAGAAGGCATTAGATTGGATTTGAGATACATTCGAGAGATATGTGTGTGATCGCTCATCATGTTGCAGCATGTCAAGAGCCAAAGGCCTTGTCGTACAACCATTAAAATGCGCCCCAATAAAATGATCTAAGACTATAAAGCGACTAGCTGGAATTATCTTGTGTGGGCTGCGAAACATGCAAAATATTATAGTTTATTTGTGGCTGCTATGGGTATATATATATAGATATATATACTATATGTAGAGAGATTTATAGTACATTTATTTTGAGCAGTTTTGTGTATGGAAAACATTTATTAGAAATTATATTAATATGCTTTCTAGTTAATACAGCTATGGATTATAGCTCACTAAGCTATTAGACATTGATATATAGGAGACTAGAAAACTTGGAATACATTTTTGAAATGGTTTATTAAATATTTAAAAATAAAAATTTAAAAGAAGAATATGAAAGAAGAATAAATAATATGAAAGAAGTATATATAATATGAAAAAAGAATATATATAATATGAAATAAGAATATATAATATGAAAAAAGAATATATAATATGAAAGAATAAGAGAATGAAAAGAAATATTTAAAAATATTTTTGCTGCATTTGTATGATAGAATATTTTCCTTATATTTTTTATATAATATAATTTATATAAATATAATTTTATGGACCATGAACTTAAAAAATTGAGAGAGATTCTGCTTGCAAGAAAAATTAATATAATTTACGGAAAGATTTGAAATTAGTCAAAAACAGCTTTATAATTTTTTTTTTATGGCTCCATTTATAATATTAATAAATATAAATAAATAACTTAAAAAAAAAAAATTCTGCTTGCGAGAAAAAAAAGACTAAATTCTACTGAAAGACTCTAAATTTGTTAAAAATTGCTTTATAATTTTTGTATGGTTCCATTTATAATATAAATAAATAATTTACACAATTAAAAGAGATTCTGTTTGCAAGAAAAAATTTATATAATTTACTGAAAGATTCTAAATTAATTAAAAACAGCTTTATAGTTTTTGTTATGGCTCCATTTTTAATATTAATAAATATAAATAATTGACTAAAAAAATAAAAACAGATTCTGCTTGCGAGAAAAATGAATAAGATTCTAAATTTATTAAAAATTTATTTATGGTTGCATTTAGAACTTTGAATATAATCTGATCTCAAGTTCTTATTAATATTACCATGCTATATCCAATATCATAATATTATTAGATGAATAAGTACTTATGGCATATAAATTAAATATATTTCAGTAGAATCAAGAATTAAAGAATTAAGAATTAAATTATTGAAAATATAAAAATAATTACAAAAATATGAATTAAAATTAAGCATTAAAAAATTATTAAAAGTATAAAAATATGGATTAAAATTAAACATTTTGAAATTATTTAAAATATAAATTCATGTCCTAAAATATGAATTAAAATTTAGCATTAAAAATTATTAAAAAAAAAACTCAACTCTAGAAGCTTGTTGACTCAAACAAAATACAATTCAAATATTTTTGCTTTCCTAACCCAAATCATATTAAACTAAGCCAACAATCTAGTCTAGCTGCTGACCCTCATTATTCCAATTCACAATCACAAAAAAAAAAACAAAGCATTTTCCAATTTCCGCCTCCAAAAATTAGTTTATTAAACTAGCCGCAAAACTTTCAAAAAACTCAGAAAGAAAAGAAAAAAAAATGAATCAGCTTCAAGGCTAGCATTGATTAGCTTTATATTGTTATTGTTATGTTTATTGTTTTGTTTTGTTGTGTTTCATATTTTGTCATATTCAATAGCGTTCGCCTGTCAAAACTGAACAAATTCGATATGTAGGCTTTATGGTATTGACTATGTATTTCTTCATTTAAAGACATTATTCACGTACAGTTTTGATTGATTTGTAAGGTTGAGCCGCGTTGCTTTATATAGTTTTCATATTTCGCTTTTCGAGCATTTTGTCATCCTTTCAATTTTAATTATGCAAATGCAGTTTTTAAACGATTTCATCGAGCCGCCAGGCATGCGCGCTCAATTAATATCGAATCATTATAGCGAGAGTATATATCCGATTTCCAGCATAAAAATCAATATTGATTTCAATCACTGTCAAAGTGCAGAAGAAGAAAAAAATAAATGAAAAAAAAACTGCAAACTTTGGTGGCAGTCTTAGCCAACCCGCAGGCTCTCGATTGCTACCTTTTGCTCACCTTCCCACCTATCTCATTATATGTTCCCTCTCTCTCACTCTCTCTCTCTTTCTCTCTCTGCTACTCTTTCTCTTTCTGTCCTGATTGCTGTCACGTCACCTGTAATTATTAAGCATCGCTACATTTCACGCGCGATTGATTTTCCCCGTGGAAATCAACGGCAGACAGCGGGCACAGCAATGCGCTTCATTGACAGGCCTTCGAATCAACATCATCATCAACATCATCATCATCAGCAGCAGCTCGCGAAATTTTCAATCACTTTGAAATTTATGCAAAAATCAAATTAAATAATTAGACTGTAAATGAGGTTGTCTACTGCCTCTCAGCGCACACCTAATTGATTAAGTTGATTACATTGACAAGGTGTTATAGATTCCAGTTCTCATGTCAACTAATGCATAAAGTTATGAGAATGTGTGTATGTTTGTGTGTGTGTGTGCGTGCGTGCTAATTGGAATATGCTTTGATTATAATACAACAAAATAAATCAATAAATTATTTATTACCCAGGAGACTATAATGGCATGAGAATAAGGAATTATTGAAGAAAATAATAGAAAAATAAGAGATAAAATAAAAAATAACAGAAGAATTAAAAAACTAAATAATTTTAAAATGTTTATAAATTATAAGTACAAAATATTATATAATTTAAAAGAAAAATTTTAAAAAATATTTTATTTTTATTTTCTAACACATCAAAATATTAATAAAAAAGATTTTATTGTTACTATTATTTTATCAGTTTTCACTTTATAATATAAAAGAAAAATTAAAAAAGTATAATAATATTTTATAATATAATTTTTATAGTATAATTTTTGTAATATAATTTGTATAATATAATTATTATAATATATAAAAAAATATTTAAATGTTTTTTTTTTTTTTTTAATTTTTACTAAAATATATATATCTAATTTTTAGATTTTAATGACTAAAATCTTCATATCAAAATTTATTGTCTCAAACTGTATAACATAGTCCATATATTCATTCAATAAGTGAGTGTATTATGGATTTAAAAAAAGTCAACGCCATAGAGACCTCTAATGAGGAAGACTGTCGATGGCCTCTCTCTGCTCAATGAATTGATTTTGTTCATGGTTTGTTTAGCTGGTTGTTGTCTCTGCTAATAAGTGTGGGTGTCTAAGCTAGAGATGCCCAAATTTGGACTTGAAGGTCTCTGAAGGTGTAAAATGTAAAGATTGCGTGAGATAATTCCAAGTTAACATGTTTATGTTATCGTGATTTAAAGAAGAGAGATATACAATCAAATTGATTTATATCTAGACATATAAACCTATATTATTATAGATGTTTAATAACAACTTTGAGATTGCTTTTGTTTGGCTTATTTATATAAAGATATTGATTTTAGACACATGTGAAAACGTATTCAATTGTTTGAAAATTACTAATTATAATAATATAATATTTTAGCCAAAATACGTCCACATTATTCATTTAAGGAACTGTGTACTATATATTATATATATATATATTATATAGTATATTATATCATCGCAATTTGTCGCTGCAAATGCCAGAGGTTTTCCCCCATCTCAACTTTAGTTTTTCTTTTTCTCCCATTTACCTTGATTATCTGCTGCAGCGAGCAGGAATTGTTTATTTTGGAAAATTGCCCGCAATAAACAAAAATGTGTTGCTGCTGCGTTGCGTTTGAAATTTATTTTAATTTTAAATTAAGCTGTAAACAACAAAAGAGTGCAAACTATTTATTGACGCTGCTTTTTGCAGAGATTTTAAGCAGCAAAAGCGGGCTAAATAAAATAAATAGAGATAAAACTTAAATGAAACGAAAATAAAAGCAATTTTCCCATGATCTCTTTATACTTGTTGTTGTTGTTGTTGCTGTGCTAAGTGGCATTTGTGTTGTTGTTGTTGTTGTTGTTGTTTCAGTTTTATGTGCATTTTCCTTATTTGTTTAAGCAACAACAAACCAACAATTTCATTGCAATCGTGTGTTTTACTTTTTTTTTTTTAACTTTTTGTTGCTTTCCTGTTTTGCTATGTATTTTAATTTTCCCCGTTGCCTTTTAGCTACGTATTTGCTTTGTTTTAATGGCAAAGTTGTGGAAGCTGGCGCGGGGCTAGCGGACTGGGCTGGGCCAGTGGGCCAGGCTCTCATGTGGGACGTACCGATAGTTAGGCAAATTAACATGCAGTAACTGCAAGTTTTAGCCA
Organism: Drosophila nigricruria; assembly: GCA_037075265.1. Classification (NCBI taxonomy): domain Eukaryota; kingdom Metazoa; phylum Arthropoda; class Insecta; order Diptera; family Drosophilidae; genus Drosophila; species Drosophila nigricruria. The sequence continues at coordinate 6,388,319 of JBAMCI010000196.1, read as the reverse complement.
ATTAGTAGAGTTTTGGACGCGTGGTAATGAACCTTGTTTTTATTTTGCAGTAGTGGTAAATGAAGGCATAGGATGCGACACATCAAGTGCAAGTTTAACTGAAAAACTACTTAAACTAATGCATGCATGCACTCTTCATATGTCTAGCACATCAATAGTTGGTTCAGCCTGGCCCCCTCCCCGCCCTTGTTAATAAAACATATATCTATTCCGAAGATCTCAACACACGGCTGAACGTGACTTTATGTGCTCGAGAGCTATAGTGGGGAGTCGATTTATAAGCATTTGTTATATTGCTTTGTCTTTTCAAGGTGTGTCCTGCTGTCTGATATGGGATATAAACGCGCCACGCCCACTCGCCCGCTGCAGCCAGCAATAATAATAATCATGAGTATGACAAAGTTATACTCGTAGTTGTCATAATACTTGGCATAAATCTCGTTGCGGTAATAGAATTTTACAATGCGTAGTAAATAAGCATGAGATCTGTGCTGTGTTGCTCTGAGTGTGTGTGCAGAGTTTTTTAGGGTGTTAACCTGGTCAAGCTGTTGCGGTAACCCTGCTGAGGTAACTCTGGATAATTGGTGGGGCGTGCTGAAGATTTATAGCGATATGTGCGGTAATAAAAGTTTTAAGCTTAAATATGGGGTAGACTGAAATGTTTTTTTTATAACTTCCCATATAAATGACATCACTGACAACTGCACAAAACTTTCTTGTAGTGTTGTAAAATATTATGGTAAAAATATTGTGAAGTCATAAGATGAAGTATTTGTTCATATTTGTGGGAATTTGTAATTTGAATATTATACAAACTATTTTTTGTTTGTTTATATATTACGAAAGGCTTTTTAAAGTATTGTAAAATGTTTTATGCAAGTGTTGGTAAATGTTTTATGAAAGTTTTGCACTTAAATTAGTTTAAAATTTTTCTCTGAGCAAGATTTGAAGATTTGTCAAATAAGTAAGGGAAATGTTGCTGCCTTCGATAGCCTTAGATCTAAATCGATATTGTAGTGTTGTAAAACTTATTTAAACAGTGTTGATAAGCTAAGAAAGTCAACTTCAGTCTTACATCTGGCTTTATATAAAACTTCAAATTAAAACTAATAACTATAAATACTTTTTCATTTCAATATCTAAAACTTAAGACTTAAGATCTTCAGTGCTTAACCTTTGACATCTTGTATTATTGTTAACTTGGCTTGGCTTTTCGACTTACCTTAAATATAAATTGTCCCATATCCGAGGCACGTTCATTAGCCGAGCCCGAGGCACGTTTAAAGCAATGCAAATAGTCGCGGGTGAGCACAAAGTATCTGCAATAAAGCAAAAATGAGAAAAAAAATAAATAAATTTGGCTCATAAAAAAAAACCATTTGCCAACCATATTTAAGGCCAGATCTTGTTTTAAAGGTCAAATGCCTGAAGAGCCACTCAATAATGATGATTATAAAATAATTATCGCATAACAAAATTTTTAATTCAACAATTGGCACACTGCAACAATTGGCAAAAGATTAGGCCACACGCAGTGCCCCCCAAAAAAAAATTGTTATTAATAAATAATAAATCATGCGTAAAAAAAAAAAGAGAAAAAATACCAGAAGTCAAAAAGCCACTTAAGTAACTGGGCTGCAAAAGCTGCTTTAGATTTTATGGCATTCATAAGACGATGATAATAATATTTTATCGTCTCGGTCGCAGCAATGAAAAATCTTTTATTAATATGCCATTGGCATTTCCTTTTCGTTTTTCTTTTCATTTGAGGAATCATAAATTTTATTTTGGCCAAACTTAATAATGCATGGCAAGAGATATTTGCTTAGCGACTGCTTCAACTTTATCCATCGATTTATTTATGGCCAAAAACTTTTCAGTCGCAAGCAAGTCGAAAATTGTGTTTCGACGAGTTCTTAAAAGGTACTTTCAAATAATTCACAAAGCAGAGTTTTCGCTTAGCCAACAAAAGAAGCGCCAAATTGTTTATTTTCCTTATTTGAGTTTGAGTTTGAAGTTCTACAACGGCTTGCAGCTCGCAGCTCGCAGCTGCTTATTAACGTGGTCAAGCAAATTGAGCCAGGGCGAGACGACGTTAAATAGTGTTTTGTAAACGAGCTATGCTTTCGCACTGAGTCTGGCTAATTGCTTAGCCATTGCTGTGGGTTTGGTTAATAATGTACCGCTGCAGTGATTAGTTAAGCTTGCTAAATGCTCGAAGCATGAAACGATCAGAGAGAGAGAGAGAGAGGAACGGTCCATGCAGATTGCAAGAACTTAATGACTGGAAACTTTCAAGGGAAACCAATGTGTAAAAAAGTAAGAAATAACAAGTAAATAAATAAATAAAGCAAAATTACGGATAGACCACAGAATAAACAAAACGTGCATAAATAAAGAACAGCTAATGAAGAAACCGCTGGGAAATGAAATAGAAAACAAATTTAAATAATAATAATTATTATTGGTTAATAATAATAATTATTATTGGTTAGTTAAATTTCAACTTTGAGCACATATTGTATAAGATTTTTTTTTGTTTGATAATATTTAGCATTTAATATGCCAATCAAAGTTTTTAAATACCCAAATGAACTTAATGGGAATTATATATACATATGAGAATATGATGAGCATATATATATATAAAAATTATGATGGATGATGTATGCAGACAGCGATAAATGTAAATATCAGCTGGATGATGATGATGAAGTTGAAAGCGATAAAATTTGATAAAAATATTTAATATGAATTTGAGAATTTGCTAGGTAGAAAGAAATGAAGTTAACTCATCAAAAAAAAAAATTAACTAAGGTTTAAAAAATATATATTAAAATAAATATTAGCTGGATTATATAATGATGAAGTTGAAATCGATAAAAAAAAATATAAAATGAATTAAAGAATTTGCTAGATTTAAAGAAATGAAACTCTTAAAAAAAAACTTAGGTTAATAATATATTTAGTTTACATTTAGTATACTAAAAGCCCAATTAAAAACAGTTTAAAATTCTTTCTTATTATAATTCCTACTATAAATAAATATGCAAATATCTAAAAATGGCAATTTTGTATCTCATTTACAATACAAGCACTTCCCAAATATATAATCAAACAAATATCTAATTGGCAACACTTTTAATGGCATTTCCATGCAATTGATGGAGATCAAATATGCACAATTGATAGCAGCGCTTAGTGGCCATTAACTGTCAATTAAAAATGTGCCGATAAACGTAATTACCAGCTCACACTGAGAGCCAGAGAGTAACATAATTAAATTTCAATTAAATGCACAACAAACAAAAGCAAAAACACCGACCTGAATGCCCTCGGTCAACCCAAACACACCCAACCCACCCATCCACTCAATCAGTTGGCAAATCCATTCGAAAACACATTTCGCATTCGCATTCGCATTTGCATTTGCATTTGCATTTGCATATTCCTCCCCCTCTCATAGAGAATTTGCATTCACATTTTGCATTATCTGCATTTCGAATATGAAAGTAAACTTCAGCCACACAGTCAATTATGCGCTTTTTGCAATTAACAACCCCTGGGTAAATAAATTTCCATCAAATTCTACCTGGTCAGTTCGAGAGGGTTGCTTACAGTTAACAGTTTATGGCAGAGGTATATTCAAGTTTTTTAAAAGGGTTTTTAAAGTGTTTATAAATATTTTTATATATTTAATTTAATGCGAATAAAAATATAAAATAAAATTTTAATTGTCGTTTAATTGATCATAAAATATTTATTTTATAAATAAAATATTAATCAAGAAGAAAAAAATAAATAAAAATATATATATTTTTTTTTAATATTTACCCAAACTTTATAAATGTATATGGATTTATATAAAAATCCTAAGATAATTTATTTTAAAATTGATATAAAATAAAAAAAAAAATTTTAATTTTAAATATTTACTCAAACTATATAAATAAATTTAAAAAAATTCGAACATCATTTATTTTAAAATGTGTATGAAGAAATAAGTTTAATAAAAATAAAAATATTAAATATTTGCTCAAATTATATAAATGTAAAATATCCTAAAGATTTTTTATCATTTATTTTCAATGATAAATGAAAAATGAATAAATAAATAAAATACAAATTTATATAATAAATATTTACTTAAATTATATAAATGTAAAAAAATGTAAAAAAATATTTTAAAAACATAAAAAATTAACAAAATATAAAAAATTATAAAAAAATATAACAAAATTTAAAGAAATATATAAAAAATACAAAAATATAAAAAAATCAAAAAATCATTTTAAAAGCATAATTCTCATTTATTTTCAATGATAAATGAAAAATGAATAAATAAATAAAATTAAAATTTATATAATAAATATTTACTTAAATTATATAAATGTACAAAAATGTAAAAAAAATATTTTAAAAACATAAAAAATTAAAAAAATATAAAAAATATATAAAAAATAAAAAAATATAAAAAAATCAAAAAATCATTTTAAAAGCATAATTCTTATAATATTCTTATAATAAATTTTTCTAGGTTTATGAAATGAAAGATTTGAAACAAGATTTTTTATCCATTCTCTAAGAAACTAAGAAAGATCTATTTAGCCCATAAAGAAAGCTCAATTCAAACCTTATTATAAAAACAAGATCTTGGACTCTATATATGTCCCAGCGATAATCATATCTCTTACCTTTCCTTCCACCGCGAGAAGAGACGATCCCGTTGCTGCCACAGCAGTCCGCGTTTAATGGGTCCCGTCATGGAGGCCACAGGTATGCGACCCGCTAGCAGCGATTGCTGTGAAAAGATAAACAGAGAGAAAGAGAACTGATTAAAATTACGTGCATATATGCATTTGCCATTAGGCATGGGTGTAGGTGTAGGGGGAGTTAGTTTATGCCGATTTTGCACATTTGTTTAATTTATGATAGAACATTTTCTGAACGTCTCAGCTGTTTTCGCTATCTGTCGCATTGCCACTCATAATTCTTCAGCCCCTGCACTTTACGGTACTTTAAATAATTTAAACAACAACAGCAACAAGAACAGCAGCGAGTCGTGAACCTTTATGTCTGGCTCCCATGAGCTATGATTAATGTTGCTTTAAAAAGCCGCCACTTGCGTTGCTTTTCAGCCTCTCCCCATCCTCCGCCCAACAAGCATCCCCCGCCCCGTTTAAAACACGCCTGCTGCACCATAAATTCCATTTTGAATTTTTTGTTTTTTATTCTTTTCGGTTTTTCATGTTGTGTGGTTTGCTGTTGTTGTTTTTGCTCATAAGAGCAATTTATTATCAAGCGGGTAGTATTATAATATTTTATATTAACAAATGTTTCGTGGCTGGTTAAATAATATAAGCGGATATAGACATATATACATTTTTGCAGGCATAACTGGGCAAGCTGGAGCATGTAGGCAATTATAATGGGTTAATCTTTGCGGCTTATGCGGCTTACACATAAAATTAACAATAAACAATTATTTAGCGGCTAACTTATTGTGATGAAGTCATTTCAAATGAGAGGAAATCAATGAGAGAAACTTGATAGCAAATTACTATTGTCTAGCACAATTTTAAATAGTATATATGGCATATGCTTTAAGGTCTGCAGATGTTTGATATAATATATTTCTAGTGTACAAGCTTTCAGTATTTACTTAAGAATATGTTGAGCATTCTGAATACTTGAGCATACAGATACTTCACATAGTATATTATCTTCGAGCTTAACTCGAATCAAAACTAAAGCTAAACCATAAAATAAAGTTTATCTAAACATCTTTAATAATATATTATTAGCTTTTCAACTATTATCCTATCTTTATTATCACATTTCTATTATTCAACACACAATTTAATTAATTTGTAAGTTTAGCAAAAAACTTTATTTATATATATATTTTTATCTGCCAACTTAGTATGCCGCCCAACGAAATGCCCCCAATTTCAAGAATTCAGTCGAAACGCATTTGCTCATTAAACCCAATGGCTGCTGCACGTTTCTATCCAAAACGAACTATCCACTCGGTCCAAGCGAACAATAGTTTTTAATGTGCTAAATTAAGTTTCGAATGCCTCTTATACAGAGAGCGCTTCCCACTTTTCACTCTGTCTTCCCTTTCGAGAAAATTACCCGCACAATTTCTTTTCGGATTTGGAAGCGGGAGGGGGATGGCCCCAACCCAACCCCTTGCTGTTTTTGCCTTGCCCATATTGAATTTGAAGTTGGCCAAGGCATGCCTTTTGTTCTACTTGTTCTTCTTCCTCTTCTTCCTCTTCTTCAATTCGTTTCGTTTCTGTTGTTGTTTGTGTCTGGGCGCTTAAACGTGACTACCGTTAATTTGGCCAGAACCTTATTTAATGCTCTGGCAAAGAAGTTCTTGCCACAGTATACTAAGATTGTGTTGCAACGATAAGCGAAAGACGTAGCACAACAAAAACAAAAGGCAAAAGAACAACAACAACAAGAACAGCAACAAAAAGTATCTTCATTTTCGGTTTGGCGAACCGAAAAAGAGCAAAAAAAAATACCAAATAATACAGCGTGTCAAAGATTTATCGGCTTGAAAAAGTATTTCGAATTAAGCGAGCGTTTGGCTGCCGCTGCTGATGATATCATTTCTCAGATTTGCGATTTGAGATTCACATACTTTTGGCCAAAATGTATCTACAGAACACACAAGCACACACACATATACACATACACACATACAAAAGCGATTGATGGGACAGCATCAGGCCCGACATGGCCTTTAGCACCCATTGCCTATACTAAACTAACCCGGCGATAATTCATTTTTGGTATTTCGATTCATGTTTTTTTTTGTCAAATCGAGAGCCCGTTAGCGCCCCGCTTGGCTCGGCTTTGATTGATTTCGCTTTGGCCATAAGCATATCATTAAGCTGCACGCCCCAAGCCAAATGGTGCCACAGAGGTAGTCGCCAACTAACCACTGGATAGCTCTTTTTTTATGGCTTTATAATGAATCGCCTAATGTTTGACATTTGTTGTCCGCCAGTTGATGCATAGCTGCTGATTTGTCTGCCGATCTCCATCTCCATCTCCATCCTGTGTGTGCGATGGAGCAGCTATAGAAACTGTTGAAGTCTCTCATTAAATTTGGCTAAATGTTTATTGGCGCCGTTTGCATAGAAATGGGATATTTTTTTTGGAGTTCGATTCGCAGAATTTAAATAGAAATCGTTTTATTAATGCAGGAATATTGTTATTGAAATTATGAAAAAATTTTATATAGTTTAAAATACCTATAGAATAGTCAATAAATTATTTATATTACTATGGAAATTTCTCAATTTAAAAGGAAATTTTTTCCTATTTTAAAATGATTATAAATAATTATTAATTTATATTAATTTTTATATTAAATATTTATTAAAATATTTTAATTTTTAAAATTTAGTAATATGATTAAATAAATAATTTTAATAATTTAAAATATTCCAAAAATATTTAGAATAATAATTATTTAATTTTTAAAATTTAATAAAATAATTTTAATAGTTTATAATAATCCAAAAATATTTAGAATAATAATTATTTAATTTTTAAAATATTAATAAAATAATTTTAATAGACTATAGTCAATTATAAAAATATTTTAAATAAATTATAATATTTAAAAAAATCAAAAAATGTTTAAAAATATTTAAATAATATTTTTTTTGCAATTTGTTAAAGAATTTTAGAACAAATTATTGTCTATATGTCAGCAATAAATATTTTTACTATATTCTGATCATAAATACTGAATGTGCTTGACCTCCTTCCACTCATTATCACCTTCATCAGCTGATTATTCAAAGCACTTTTAGAACAAAAAAAATAATCATAAATAAAGTCTAACAGAATAAAAGCTATGAACAGCCTCTACTAATAAAGTCGAAAGAAAAAGTTTTTTTTTAGAAAATCTTTTTTTCATAAAAAACAAAAAAAAATCAAAACAAAATTAAATTAAATTTTCGTCACGTTCTGTGCATGTAAATTATGGCCAAGCATATCAAATGTTGTTGTTGTTGTTTCTTAGTTTTGTTTTTGTTTTTTTTTGGCTGTTTGTTTGTGTGTGCCCCATGTGGCGCGACTGGGAGCGGAAATAAAGCGTATAATTGTTCAACACGCATCTGTGGCGCTGTAAAGCCTTTCCCAGAACTTAGCTAAATGTGAGTTATTTTTATGGCCAAAAGTGTGCCAAAATAAAAGCTGTCGCAAATTGATTACAACAACTGCAACTCTTAACTTGGCTAAGGGCTAAAATATGTGTGGCAAAAATATCAGTCATAAATCAATCAACTTGCGCAAAAGCCACAAATAAATTAAACATTTGGTTTGTGCAGATGAGTAGATGAGCGCGCGACTGTCGATAATCAGCGATGATGACACAATTGCTAAATAATACGAGCAGTAGACAAAATTGTTGGACTGAATTCGAGGCCGACAATCAAAGCCAACATAAGAAGCACAATTTATGATGAATTCAAAGAAATAAAAGAGGAGCGTCAGCATCTGCCTCGACGGTTCTGTGTTGGCGGGTGCTTAAAGTGGGTGCGTGTGTATGTGTGTGTGTGTGTTTTTGTATTTGAAAGTGATTGAAAACTGCAGCGAGCGAGGGCTGTTCAGTGAGTAAGGCAACCTTGGCCAGAATGAAAGTTTTGTAGATTTTCTTTGAGTTTTTTTTTTTTTTTTAATTTTAAACCTTTAATAAATATGAAAAAGTCCTATAAAGCCAATTTTAATTATTGCAATTAATTAATTTTGAATATATTTTTTATATAAATCGTTTAATAAACTGCCTAAATATGGAGATAAATGCCGCCTGGATTTTGCCTAAAATATTTAAGAGTATTAAATTTGTTGATAAATCTTGTTTAGACTTTCTAAGGAGTATACAAAATATAAGATGATTTATTACGAAATTTTTCTAAAAATAAAATAATATATTTTGATGTAATTCTAATAGTATATACCATAAAAATTGTAAATAAAATAAATTTTTTTTTTTAAATATTTTAAAAATATTGCTTAACTTCTGCGTACTTTTTCTAAAACCCAATTAATATATTTTAAAGTATTTTTAATAGTATATAATAATATATTTTGAAGTATTTTGAATAGTATAAAATAATATATTTTAAAGTATTTTGAATAGTATATACCATATAAATTTTACACTAAAAATATATTTAAAACTCTCTAGAAATTAATTTGAAAATATTTCGTACCTTGTTGCATTGCAATCTAATCAAACGACCCTCTCAGACTACCATTCAGCCTGTGGGCTGTTTAGAATAAGATGTTAGATCATGTCATCACGATTCTAGTCAAGAGCTTAGCCCCTTTTTGTTTTTAGTGCCTCAATAGCAGCTCCAAATCCAATTTCAATTCCAACTCTTTAACTCTGGGCCATTCAGTACTCTGCAATCTGTTTGTATGCCAATCCAATTAAAAACCACTAAAAGAGCTAGCCATAAAAGGCTAGCCAAAACCAGACCTGAACCAACCCGGTAATTATGTAAGCGGCACACACAGACTGCGAAAAAAAATACCTCAAAAAATACCAGACATATATACGTGCCAATTTTGGCGGCGTCTTGAATACATCATTGAGCAAAAAATAAAAAAAAAATAAAAATATTGCGCCTGTAGCATAAATAATAAAAGCTTTAAGCAAAAGCGCGTCAGCTTCCTGCAGTTGGATTTTCACACACCAAACAAAAAATGCACTGAAAATGAGGGCATTAAGTCATTAGAGTTACCTAATATTTTATGTTTTTTTTTTAGTTTTGGTGCCACGGGAAAATGATGAAAAATGTATTTACTAATGTGGGACAAAGAGAGAGAGAGAGATAGAAAGAAATGCTTTGGCAAATAAATCACATAAAAAGCACTTTAATTTACTTTGCTTCAATTGCTTATCGCGCTTATCATGTCGCTTTATTTGCTCTTTATCAAAACTTAACGGATATGCTTGAGTATGTGTAGCTACAAGTTTGGTTTCATGTATCTGCAAGAGTGCACAGCACACCTTGTTGATAATTAAAAATAAACTCATTTAAATGTTGTTTGCACTATGATAGCAAATATGTTTAAATGGCAGGCAAATAGTAGCTGCGACGCAAAAAAGAAAAAGAGAATGAAAATATGTATATAAATATATATGTATGTTATATACATATTCATTTATATTTATAAAGTTAAAGTTCTTTTAACAAATAGTATAAAAACTGTGCAAGTAGATAAGGAAACTTTACAATACTAGATATGATATGTTAGCTTTGTATAATAGATAAGTTGCCAAGGCTGCAAAATGACTATGAACCGAATCGACTTAGGCCGGGAAATTCAATTTTTTAAAGTGCAATAAGATTAAAAAGTATTAAGATAAAGAAGATAAATTGTATTAAAAATAAAAAAAAATAATTTTTATTTTTAAATTTAATTATTTAATTAAAAAAAGTTTTTGAATGGGCTTCGAATCAAAATTAATTGAATTTAAAAATTATTTAAATAAATTTTTGTTTTAAAAAATTAATGAAAATTAATAATAATAAATTTAAAAATTAATAATAATAAATTTTAAAATTAATAATAATAAATTTTAAAATTAATAACAATAAATTTTAAAATTAATAACAATCTTAAAAATCGGAAAAATTGTTGTTACTTTTGCAAGTTTGATTTTAATAAAATTAATTAAATTCAAAAATCTAAATAAATTATGTTTTTTTAAAGAAACATTGAATAAACTTCGAACTAAAATTAATTAATTTTTATTATTTAAAAAATTAATTTTTGTTTTAAGAAGTTATTGAATGAACCTCGAAGCAAACATCAAATATTTGGATACATTGAATTAAAAAAATAAAGTTTACAAACTGAACCCATAATCAACCTATTTGTGCTCAGAGACGAAACCGAAATATTGCTTATTTTAAGCACATTTCACTCCTTGTTTAATAACTTTTAAAAATATATTTAAAAACAATAAAAACTAAAATAAACTAAAATTGTTACAATCAAAACTTTTTGCTCTCATTAACTAAAATGTTGTTCGAAATTAATAAAACAAAAAAGTCATTTGAAATAATTACATTTACGACCCCTAAAGTCAATGACTTTTGTAAAAAGTAAAAGAAGTAGAAAAAAAAAACACTAATAATTTAATTAGGCATACGTTTTACACACACACACACAAACTACTTGGACAAACGGTAAAAAATCAGTGAAAAGAACGTGGGGAAAACTCGACTCGGCGTTGTGGAAATTGCGCGACTAAAGCAGGGAAATTGCAACTCAAAGGTAGTGTAGGAGTCGCATTTTATAATTTGTATTATTTTTATTTTTATTTTTACTTTACTTTTGCCACTTGAAAGCACAGCAAGTATTTATGACTGCTTGTTGGATGGATGACTGCCTGGTTGGTTTGGATGGATGGCTGAGTGACTGGCTGACTGGCTGGCTGGATAGGTGGATAGCTCGTCGTTGGGTTGCCAACATCAAAAGGCAAACAACGCGAGTATAAATATAATAAAAAAAAAAAAAAACATGCACAAATTAAAAACCATTTTATGACTGCTATGTGGAAAAGTCAAGTCAAAGAAAAATCTGTGGAAAAAAAAAACTGATAGCCAGTGCAGCGAATGAAATTCAATTTCCAAACAAGTCATGTTGAAACAATGTGTGAAGTTGGCAAATTGTTCAATATTTGCCAAACGATAATTGAAAATTCAACTAAGAGTCATAAAAGGCGACTATCTATAGATATACCCGAAGTGTATATATATATATATATATATATAGTATCTGTTGTATCTGCTGTATGTGGGTAACTCACCCAGTAAAAGTCCGTTGATAAAATCATGACACGCGCGCCTATAAAAGATGTGTGTTTACTATGCTATAAATACCAATTTATAGGCGCGCTGCATTAAATGCTTTTTGTCGTATAAATTTCTTTTCTTTTTTTTTTTAAGAATTTCTTTACACACACTCACACACACACACGCACACGTTACACTAATGATTCTTATGCAAACATTTAGCAGGAGGGAGTAGGAATATGAATTGAAGAAAATTTTTTTTTTTAAGCAACGGCTGCGAAAACTCTACCGACACGAACCAACTTCCATTGACGACTATTCAAAAATTCTGAGCGAAAAAATATATATATATTTGTATTTTATTTTTTTTCCATGCCGCAGCCGCCTAAACATTTTACACATATGGCAAAAACAAGCCCAGTCCATTGTGTTGCTTGTGCCGTTCTACACATGAGCACGCAAAGTATCTACAGCAAAAAAAAAGTATCTGTATCTGTAGCTCTGTAGCTCTGTAGCAGCGATAGCTGTAGCTGTTGCTGTTGCTGTTGCTGTTGCCATTGCCGTTGTCGTCTGCCGTGACGTGACACACATGTGGGCAATTCTATGCAGCCAATGGCAGTTGTTGTTCTTCTTAATGTTGTTGTTGGTATTACCACTGCCTTGTTGTTGTTGTTGTTGTGTTTAGCCAAACATGTGCCTACGGTCGATGAATTTTTTTTTTGTTTTTTTTGTTTTCTTCTTTTCGGTTTCTTGACTGGCTTTTATGGTTTATGTGTTAATAAGGCGACCTTCAGAGATTTTTCTACGCTTTTTTTTTTTGCATATTTATATAGTCAAGATAAATAAAGTGAACAGACTATAACTATGCTTGTCTTGCAGTTTGGCAATATTTATCGAGTGACAGAGTGTCTAGCAATAGCTTTTTCTGCATTCTTTCAGTCTTCCAGTCGCAACCCACTCACAGTTCACTAATCTATGCGGAACTGAGTTGTTGAATTGCTTCATTCGATTTGTTGTGCGTGAAATTGTAGAATCTTTATTTAATTTATACACATATATTTTAGGATTAACTATTTTATGTGTCATAACACGATTACGACTGTAAGACGATTAGGTCCATAAAAAAAAAACGAATCGAAACAAATATGCTAAGCTCTGTTAATGGTTTGTTGTTTATTGTGATTGGAATATTTGGCTAATTGGTTAGTGAAATAGTGTTTATAGAAGTTTTTTTGAAATTCTGAATATATATAATTATCATTGTGATTATGATCATCATCATTAGGGTGAGCATACGTCCTGGAATTCCGGGACATGTCCCGCTTTGTCAAGACAAGTGAAGAATTTTTGTTGAGGAAAGCAACGCAGATAAGCAGTTTTTTGCAACAAAGTCGTCGACCGTCCCGGAATGACCTGAGGCCGATCTGGTCACCCTTATCATCATCTATATCAATAATTAGGAACTGCTCTGGGAAGAGGCTGAAGAAGCCTTGCAGAAAAGTCTATAAATATAGTGAAGACTTTAATAAGCCCTTTAGAAGTTAGTTTTTATGTTCGAAAATACAATTTATATTCAGCTATAATATATATTGCAAGAATATATAAGGCAAACCTAAAAACATTCTAACAAGCAGACATAGTTTGACTAGCTTGACCAACTTGGCCTCTATTCTCATCTCACTTCATACATTAGTTAAATATATATATATATATATATATATATATACCTAATAAGAACAAAGCTGTTTCCTTCTTCATCTCAACCCTTTTTAGCCCATTAACTTCACACAAAAGTAACAAAACTTTCCAAACAACATAAATGTTGACCCAGAATTCTAGAAATGAAAATATATTTTAGCCACTTTTTCTAAGTATTCTGAACTAGGAATTGAGCAAGAACTCTTTCTTTGCTTTTTCCATAGCCTCATAAGCCGGCAGTTTATAACACAAAGCAACCCATTGACCTTCACGCAACGCTCGAGTGGCACTCGCAATACATCAAACCGAGCGAGCGAGCAAGCACTCAACCCGCTCAAAAACCGTTATCAAGCACACATATTTGGGCATGTCAGAACAGAGTGCAAAAAAAAAAAGTTGAAATGCTGCCACATGCAGCTTACAGCACACTCACTCACTCACACACACACACGCACACTCATATTTGAGCATTCAAAAGTCATTTAAAATGCAATAGGAAAACCCCGCCTGCTGCCATTCGCACAATTTCATTCTCTCAGCGGGGCGGCGGCCCAGCGAGAAGACGAACCATCCAATAACACACTGAGCACAGATAGAGAGAAAGAGAGAGAGAGAGAGAAGCCTCAACGGAACCATTCACACGACCAAAGATCCTGCCGCCTGAAACTAAAATAAAATAAAAACGAAACACAGACGAAAAGAGGTACAAGAATTTTTGCTGTTCTCAGAAAAGAGCAAAAAAGAGGAAAAAAAAAATTTGTGAAAAAAAAAACAGAAAAAATACATCATCTTGGCAGTCGTCGTCTATGGGCTGAGGCGTCGCCAGGTCTGCTCAGAATTTATGCATGTGCCACAGATGGAAAGGAAGAGCTGAAAGAGCTGGAGAAGAGCCCTTGAACTTGGGCCAGGAAGTGTCGCTCGATTGGCAGTGCCCAAAAAAAATTGTTTGTCTCTGAGAGATGTAGAAATCTCTCAAAGTAGGTATGGCCGATGCCCTATTCAAGTGAATGATATCATTTCAATAGAATTAGTTATTCCAATGAAATGGGATTGGATGGGAATTATGATTGCATAATATACTTATATTATGTGGAATTTAAAGCAGGAAATGTGTGGCTGGGAATTATTTACTATATGAAGGTGTTGCTAAAATAAAGTTAGTTTCTTTGTTCAGGTATAAAAATATAAGATTTATAACTGATTAATCGGAATATAGTTATAGGTATATTTTATAATATTAATATTATATATTTATACTCATTCACAAAGTGAAATGAGTATATTGGTTTTGTGCAATGTCCGTCACGCTGTCCGTCCGTCTGTCCGTCTGTCCGTCTGTCCGTCTGTCCGTATGAACGCAAACCATTTGCACAGTTTTGAAGCTAGAGAGTTGAAATTTGGAATATATACTCGTGTATACCCTCGAATTATAAAGTGTCAAGATTTTCCCGATACGCCCACTAGGGGCGTGGCAAATCGGAGAATGCATTTGCCCATACCTCAGAAACACTACTTCTAGAAGTGCTAGAGAGTTGCAATTTGGAATGTAGACTTGTGTTGACAACTCAAGTTGAAAAAGCTATGGCGGATATATCTACGCCCATTGGGGGCGTGGCAAATCGGGTAAAACTGTATCTTCTACAGTTTTAAAGCTAAAACGCCCAAATTTGGCACGTAGGTTACTGATACGATCCTATGAAGATCGACCAAAATTCTATATATCCACGCCCACTAGGGGCGTGGCAAATCGGATCTGACTATATAGTGATTTTTCAAATTCTGTAATAAAACTATACGTTTTTCCGATTCTCAGTGAGAAAATCAGAATTATATACAGATATTACTGCTGATCTCCTCTATTGATTTCCAAAAAATTATATATGTACAAACCAATTGTGGGCGTGATCTGTGGGGGTGTGAATGAGTATCCCGCAGTCGGTAGCGCCTGACTGCAACGTTCTTACTTGTTACTTGATGAATAAGCTACTAATGAAATCCTATTTGAATGAATATAAATAAATTCCCTAAGAAACTCATTGCAAATCTAATCAACTCTTAAAAAAGAAGTGTATTACAACTTCGTATATATATATATTTCTATATATGTTATATATGTTATGATGCGATTGTCGGTGTTCGCCTTTTTTGGGTCTGTGTGCTGTGTGTGAACCACTGCATAAATCTGCAGAAATTATGGCTAGATATATCTCTTATTTAGACTGTGTTTTACGAGCTGCAATTGACGACAGCGCTCAAGTTATTTAACTAACTAACTAAAAAAAAATAAAACTTGAATAGCATCCAAGTAGCTTAGTATATCTGTTTATCTATTAGCTACAGCCAAGTTTGCCTGAGGTCACGCCCCCTCTACTGTAAAGGCGAAGGCAATAGTCATTTCGCATGCTGTTTACATTTATGCAACATGTTGAGAGTTGGCTACAATGTATCTACAGATACTTTTAGTTAGTGTATGTGTGCGTGTGACTGCGTCTGATTATGACATTTAACATGAACACGTAGCGCAGCGCAGCATATGCGAGCGACAGCATTGATATTTTTTTTTTTTTGCTACTCTTTGGTCTTTTTACCAGACACGAACGGGGGGGCTATTGGCGCTGGTGGGGCAAAGAACTTCAGGCCAGTTCTCTTTCTATTTTTTTTTCAGTTAACCTCATTGCGAATTCATTCATTCATTCATTTCGTGCTGTCATATTTTTGCTGTCTTATCGCAGACCCAAAACAAAATTGGCAAACATTTCGCAGCACCAAATGCAGCTAGCAAAAAAAGGAAAAAAAAATATAACTTGACTGCAGTTGGCGCAGTTCAAGGATTGGAGTTGGGATTGGGGGTGTTTGTCCATGGCTAAATTGGCTTGTTCGAATGCATCTTGATAAGAGCTGACGGCCTATTGGCAGTGGAGTTAGCGCATTGAATTGGAAAATGTTTTCAATTTTTTTTTTGCCTAGTTCCTTTTTTTTTGTGTGTGTGTGTGACTTGCCTGTAAAACTAGCTGTTGGGAGTTTTTGTTGTTGTTGTTGTTGTTGACACTCACCTGCAAAGAGAAAAAGAAAAATATTAATTAAAATATGTAAAACTAACGATTATTTGTTAGACTAGAGTTTATCAACTATAAACTACGAAATTGAAAAAATATGGAGATTTATGAAAATAATAGTGGGAGTAAGTTTTTATATTATATAAAATATATATAAAAAAAATATAAGAAATATATATAAAATATGTATAAAATATATATATATTAATTATAATAAAGTATATAAAAAACATAAATTAAATATATAAAAAATTTATATACAAAAAATTATATAACACATATATAAAATATGTATAAAATAATAAAATATAGGTATAAAATATATACAAAATATATAAATATATTAAAAAAAAATATAAAAAATATAAAAATATATTTAAAAAAAAAAAAAAAAATTTGTTTAAAAAAATATAAAAATATATTTTAAAAAATATACAAATATATTTAAAAAAATATAAAAATATATTTTAAAAAATATAATAATATATAAAAAATATTTAAAAGACATAAATAAAATATTTAAAAGATATATATAAAATAAATATAAAATATATATAAAATAAATATAAAATATATTTAAAATATATAAGAAATATATATATTAAATTTTTATATGTATTTAATATATATATTTCTTATATATTATAAAATAAAATAATTTTTATAAAATTGTGTAATATATACATATATAAAATATGTATTAAATGTATTCACATATCTATAATTAACTCTGCGGATATTCTATAAATTCTGGCAAATCTTTAAATACTCTTGCTAATCACCGTATTAAAATTTCTTTGGAATTCCCGAGAGATCGCAACAATTGAAACAAGTTTTGATCGATATGCAAAAAAAAAAAAAAAAATAAAATAAAATCTAAAGCTGCTAATTGAGTAGCTTATGGCGTACTTGAAATCAATACCTGAACAATAGGCTTAAAATATATTTATATAGCTCAATAGACAGTCAAATATTCAAGTGGGCTTTAGACCGAACTCTATTAAAAATAAGTTTAACGAAAAAAAATTTGCAATAAATTGTCAAAATGTTACAAAGCAACAAAAGAAGTAAGAAATGTATTTATTAAACACCTTAAAAACGAGTTCTATAAAGAAATCAAGTGGAACGAGAACAGCGACAACAACAACAACAACAACACAACACACAAATTTAATAGCGAACGAGTCAAGTGCCAGTGACGACTTATTTGTCACTAGAGCTGTTTACTTAATGTTGCTGTTGTTGCTTTTATGGACAGTGTGCAACAGTGTTGTACGTGGGCGTCAAGTTGAACGACAGATATATGAAGCTGAAGCTGAAGCTGAGGCAGCAGCAGCTGCTGATTGTTGTTGTTGCTGTCGCTTTGTAAGGTCAGGCGTTCACCAGTGCGTATGAGCAATAATTTTTTTAATTGTCGCATTAAACAGTTAACGGGCGTCACGACGATTGCCTGTGCCACAGCATTTTCGTATTTCAGTCCCCGACTGCTTTCTGTTATGTTTTATTTTCGCCTGCCTTTAATTGTTTATGCAAATTAGAAATTTACTGATGAGCAATTTAAATACACATTCAGCGCTTTGTTTTCATATTTGAGGAAGCGAATGGCGCAGCGGCGCTTTGTGCGAAAAAAAATATCTGCAGCTCTCAGCTACTTTTAGCTGTACAAATAAAGGTGCGAATACATTTTGCGTGCAAATGCTAACGTTTATTCTTGCCTTATTAGAGCCTGAAGCGTAACTTCGTGTTAACTGCGCCACAAAAGATGCCGCAACATTTCAGCATTTCACGTTGACAAGTGCGCGCGCTTTCGATAAGTGCGTCTATTCGAGAGCATTCGACTTGCCTCAGCCATAATTGGGTTCACTTGTCAAGTGCTGCAGCATTGAAATTTACATTAGGGGTACTCGAAAATAATTTTTTGTCTATTTTCTAGGGTATTAAAGGAGGTGTGGGAAGACCAGTTAGAGCAGATTTTGTTAGAGCAGATTGAATTCTTAGTTTAAATGATTTGTTTATAAGCACAGGGAGCAGCGAGCACAGGCAGCAGCGAGCACAGGGAGCCGCGAGCACAGGGAGCCGCGAGCACAGGGAGCCGCGAGCACAGGGAGCCGCGAGCACAGGGAGCCGCGAGCACAGGGAGCAGCGAGCACAGGGAGCCGCGAGCACAGGGAGCCGCGAGCACAGGGAGCCACGAACACAGAGAGCCACGAGCACAGGGAGCAGCGAGCAGAGGGAGCAGCGAGCACAGGGAGCAGCGAGCAGAGGGAGCAGCGAGCAGAGGGAGCAGCGAGCACAGGGAGCAGCGAGCAGAGGGAGCAGCGAGCAGAGGGAGCAGCGAGCACAGGGAGCAGCGAGCACAGGGAGCCGCGAGCACAGGGAGCAGCGAGCACAGGGAGCAGCGAGCACAGGGAGCAGCGAACACAGGGAGCCACGAGCACAGGGAGCCACGAACACAGAGAGCCACGAGCACAGGGAGCAGCGAGCAGAGGGAGCAGCGAGCAGAGGGAGCAGCGAGCACAGAGAGCAGCGAGCACAGAGAGCAGCGAGCACAGAGAGCAGCGAGCACAGAGAGCAGCGAGCACAGGGAGCAGCGAGCACAGAGAGCAGCGAGCACAGGGAGCAGCGAGCACAGGGAGCAGCGAACACAGGGAGCCACGAGCACAGGGAGCCACGAACACAGAGAGCCACGAGCACAGGGAGCAGCGAGCAGAGGGAGCAGCGAGCAGAGGGAGCAGCGAGCACAGAGAGCAGCGAGCACAGAGAGCAGCGAGCACAGAGAGCAGCGAGCACAGGGAGCAGCGAGCACAGGGAGCAGCGAGCAGAGGGAGCAGCGAGCACAGAGAGCAGCGAGCACAGAGAGCAGCGAGCACAGAGAGCAGCGAGCACAGAGAGCAGCGAGCACAGGGAGCTGCGAGCACAGGGAGCCGCGAGCACACTGAGCTGCGAGCACACTGAGCTGCGAGCACAGGGAGCCGCGAGCACAGGGAGCCGCGAGCACAGGGAGCCGCGAGAACACTGAGCTGCGAGCACAGGGAGCAGCGAGCACAGGGAGCAGCGAGCACAGGGAGCAGCGAACCCAGTAAGAGAGAGAGCATAGGCAGAACGACATGCCTGCTCTTACTCTCTAAAAGGCCGCTCTTAATACTCATAATTAATTAGTACTAAATAATACATTCAAATTATTTCACATATATAATTATGATTATCCTAATGATTACTTATAAAAATGATCATATACTTAATGATCATATACATAATGATCTAATAAATACAATTATTATCATTAACTTATTATTAAAACAATTGCTTAAAATAATAACTATAACTATTACAATTTTATTAAATATACTTAAATTTACACTTTAAATATTCACCACAAGTCAGCAGAAGGGGGGAGCACTACACCGCACTGCACTGCACGACTGACCCGCACGGGTCGGACTGAAGCAGCCCAGCGGCAAGCTTGCCCTTATATAGGGCCGACGATCCCTCCCACTCATAAACGAGCCACCACCCCGACGCTAGAGCATTTCGCTGAGTTACTTTTTAGACTCGATCATAAGAGTCCTCTCTGCCGCTAGATGTTCGATGCGCGAGCAATATAAGAAGTTCGATCAAACAATCAGATGGGCTGAGAGCCAAACAGATGTAATTGAATGATATGAATAGAATATATATTCATATAAGTATATTTTATGTATATATTTATAGGAATACATATTCATCGGAATATATATTCTTAGAAATATACATTCATCGGAATATACATATATTCATAGAAATATATATTTATAGGTATATATTTATCAAACTATATTTTTATAGGAATATATATTTATAGAGGTATATACTCATCCCTATGAATGTTACATCTCTCGCTGAATGTTATACATTTTATATAGAATTTATTATATTTTCTCCTGAGTAACCCTACTTCTCATACATCATCAACAGCCAACAAGACCAAATTTGTGCAGCTGTTGACCGCTGCGCTTCGTACACACTGCGCACAGCTCTCAGCTCTCAGTACATACGGCTCTCTTGCGGTCAAAGCTCGTGTCATTTATCTTGATATGTGGCTCGCCCTGGTTGCTTGCTTAGTCAGCGCCCGAGCATCCCTTTCGTGCCTTGGCCCTTATCAAATTAGCTCAGCTAACAGGTAGTGTAAACGTCAGTTAACCAGCTCTTTTGTCATCATAACTCCGTATGTCTGCGCACTCGAGAGCGTATAGAAAATTTCAGTTGATTGAACGCTGCGTTGACAAACGACGTAAAAGTTTGTCAACTCGGTAGATAAGCCACGTCTAACTCTTGTACCCCCCCCCCCACACACACAGACAAACTGCATTTGTTAGCCAGGTTCAATGCTTCAATTAAATTTCCTGTCAATCAATTTTTTTTTTTACTTCGCTGTTGTTGTTGTTGTTGTAGTTGCTGTTGGCTTTGACTGCTTTCCACTTGTTTTGTTTTTGAAAAATTCGTTTAGTATTTTGAAAATTTCATAGCTGGTTTTGATTATCCATCGCTGTCGATGTTTTGTGCATTGGCCAGCAAATGGGTTTTTTGACTTTGACTTTGACTGATTTGCATTGAAGTTCATTGCGGTGTCAGTCAGTCAGGTGTAAGACTCTTCATCTATTGTCTAACTAGCTGCTGGATGGGGGGGGATGGGTGTATGTGTGTGTGTGTGTGGGCCATTTGTGGTGTATATTTTGTTGGGCATTAAGTTTTGTGTGTAAAGTGTATAACATAAATAAGCTAAGTAAATGGATATTAATATAAATAGATCTTAGACAAAAAGTTTAAACATATAGAAAAGACTAACAAAATATCGTTTTATGCCAGAAGTAAGAGTTGAGCTTCTTCTCTTTAAGATTTGCATATTCAACTTAATTGGAAAATCTTTAAGATTTGCCTATTCAACTTAATTGGAAAATCTAATAAAACAAATAGAAACTTTATTGAAATTGATAAATATTTCAAATATCTTTCAAATCTTTTATAAAGTTTTATCTCTTCTTTCTACACATTTCTTCATCTCTTCCCATTTTCGCTCTCTTTTAACTTTTCCTTAAACACATTTCCTTGTCTTTGCAGCACTTGCTAATCTATGTTTACTCTTAAGCAGATCTTACTCTTTCTTCTTCTCTATTACTTTTGATTATAGACTTTCACTTTTTCTCTACAATTTAACTCTAGATTTATAAGAGGTGATAGACAGTTGTTCTCATATTTAAAGCGCAGCCCTTTTTAATCGTTTCTAACATCTAATCCATACGTATTTACACCTCATTCTCTGAGTTTTATCACACTTACATATCACCCTTTCTCTCTCGCTTTCGCTCATTCTCTACTCTCTCTCTCCCTCTCTCTCTCTTAGTCTCTGCGTATCTCTTTGCCGCCCATTTCCTTTATGTAAACACCTACCTAACCAAAACGCATTTGTGCTCAGTTTTTGCCTACCCACAGCGCACGCCGTGAGAACTGTGCCAGGTGAATGGCTCTCCATTGTTCTTGGCCCGTTGTTCGTCGAGATTGTAAGAAACTTTGCGCTCTTTTACCTATTTTCTTGTGCAATTATTTATAATAGCGCCTGGTTTTCTGTCCGTTCGCCGCTTTAATGCTACGACCCAACGCGTTCGCATACGCCTCGAAATTATGCAGGTAGCGTACACACACAGTACTTTGTCGAACCCTGAGCGCAGTTCATTAAGGGTAATGCATGCCAAAAAGATTGAAAGAAAGACAAATTGTCTGAAAAAAGAAGAAACTCAAACACACACAGCGAGCACATCAATATGGATGGGGTGGCAGCGCCTTAATGACAAAACGCCGCCTGTTGTCCTCAAGGCACCTGCAGCAGTTCCTTAGAAATTGCTTACCTTCATTTGCTGTGCAGCAACGGCAACAACAACAACAACAACAAATGCAACGTCAACCGGAATAACAATATACTGATTCTTGCAGTACATGTCCGGCTCCTTAATATTTATAAATAATTAATGAGCTTGTCGTGTCTGTGGGTGCAGTTTATTGATTTTTCTTGAATTCCCTATACTCTTTGAGTTATATCGTTCAGATATTGATTTGAGAATTCTGAGAGATCATGTTTATTGAGCTAAAAGTTATATAGCTGAGATTTGATATAAGTCAATTCAGAATTAAGTGCTGGGTATTTATCGGTCAGTCACATTTAAAAATAATTTTGGAATATTTTCACAGAGATTTTATTTGAAATTCCTTTAAGTCATATACCTAAGATTTGTTATAGATCAAGGTACTAAGTGCCGGGCATTTAGCAGTCAGTTATATACCCAAGATTTTATATAGATGAGCTTCGAACTACTTGCGGGGTATTCATCAGTCAGTCACACTTAAATATAATTTTATCATACTTTCCTAGAAATCTTATATAGATTATCAGTCAGTTATATACCCAAGATCTGGTATAGATCAACTCCTAACCAAGTGCAGGGTATTCATCAGTCAGTCACACTTAAACATAATATTGTCATGTGTTCATAGATATCTTATTTAGAATACCACTAAGTTTTATACCCAAGATTTGTTATAGATCAAGTAAGAACTAAATGCCGGGTATTTTGCAGTCAGTTATATTGCCAAGATTTGATATATGTATATAGATCAACTCTAAATCAAGTGCAGGGTATTCATCAGTCAGTCATACTTAAATAAAATGTTGTTATATTAACATAAATATCTAATTTAGAAATCCATAAAGTAATATACCCAAGATTTGATATAGATCAACTCCAAACTACTTGCAGGGTATTCATCAGTCAGTCACACTTAAAATATAATTTTCCCTAGTATATCCCTAAGTTTTCTAACTTTTGCGGAAATGTGTGGTGGGGGGATCAAATGGGTTTGCTCCGAGTGGGGGGGGGGGGGGTGGGCCACCGTATCGTTGCTCAGTTCATTGCACTGACCCACTGAAGGTGATGACAGCATTTGCTGCTACTTCTAAGTGAAAGCCATATAACTAGCCGCAAGTACCTTTAAATGATGATATTGTGGCACCTACAACAAGTGTCTACTCCCAGCCAAAGCGAAGTCTTACATGTGTGTGTTTTTATTTTTACGGCCTGTCACATATGTCATATAGCGAAACGTCTCATATTTCTTCAGCTGATTAGCATGTGTACTTGAAGGACCCGTCTATATATATATATTTATATATATAGAATATGAGTGTGTGTCTGTCTGTGTGTGGCTACTGAAAACGAGGGAGGGACCGCGTCCAAGGCTGAGACACTTGAGGTGCCCGTGAGAAAAGTGCATGGCGATGTTGTCTTCTCTTTATGCTGCTTTATGATGTGCTAACGGGCGGTAAAACATTTCGTAAGCTTCATTGATTTTTATGCATTGTTTATGGGCGGCATACTATCTCAAGTGGGTCACTTGAGGCCAAACGACTGGGATGAATATGTTTTCGTAGTTGTTATATAAGATTAACATGTGTTATATAACTATCATGAGGATTTTACTATCGTCGGCATATAGTTGAGTTTTTCTATGCATTTTATGTAGTTTTCTTTGGTTTATCTGAATTATTGTTATATTTTTTATAGTAATTTGCTGATTTATTATTCTTTGATTATTGTTTATTATGAATAAATATTTTAATTATTTATTTATATTTTTTATATTTATTTATAATTATTTATATTTTTTATATTTATTTATATTTTTTATATTTATTTATATTTTTTATATTTATTTATATTTTTATATTTATTTATATTTTTTATATTTATTTATGTTTTTTTATATTTATTTATGTTTTTTATATTTATATACAATTAAAATCTGATCAGAAAATATAAATAAAATTTTTCTTTGCTTTTTATAAAGTTTTCTTTGGCTTATTTGATTTTTGTTTTATATTCTTTTTTTTGCATTTAAATGATTAATTCTTCTTTGATGATTGATTATTATGAATTTATATTTATTAAATTTATTTATTTAGAAAATAAAATTTATTTTTGATCAGAAAATATATAAAAACATATTGCATTAAAATGAAATATATATTGTTATATAAATAAATAAAACTAAAATAAAATATTTATTGGAAAATATATAATTTTTATTTATATATAGTTGCAATAAAATATATTATTTAATATATATTTTCTGTTAATAGAATATATTTTCTTTTATAAATTGTAATAAAAAAAAAGAATTAATTAATAATTATTATAAAAAAATATATAATATTAAATTTTCTTTAATTTATATCTTTTATAATGTTTAAATATTCTTCTTCACAAAAAAAAAGTCTTTATTGAGTCTTCAATCTTTCAATTTATGTGCAAATGCTCAAATTTAATTGACATTCGCATGCGATTATAAGATTTGCTGCCTATAAATATCTTGACAGGCATAAAAATTCGCAAACAAGACTTAAACTTTCTCATAAACAGTATTTCCTGCACTTCCTGCTCCCAATTGATTCGCGTTTTTATTTTAAGTATGGTCAGGCAATTAATAATTAAAATTTTTGTGCGTATTGCATTTTATCTTTTTTTTTGTATGAAACTCAACGCTTTTCCGCAAACGAAAATGAAAAACTGGTCAAGTTTCGGTCGATTAGAAAAAAAAAAAAACTGACATTTGCGATGTGGCGAAAACAAGTTGGTTTTAGCCACTTAGTTGGTTGTCGCCTAGAGAGTGAAATCTTTTTGAACAGGAAAAGTGCTCACAAAACATGTGCTGCAACTTGTGTCCAAGAGATTTATCAGCGACGACGAACATCATCATTAACATTAACATTATCATTATCATTATCATTATCATCGGCGGCCGCATCATCGTTAAGAGTTAAGGCTGCGACAGTCTTTTGTCATTGGTATCAAAGTGGAAGAAGCTGGCCTGGCTTACATGATAAATGAAATCTTTCCGCACTAAAACGTTGCTTTTACTTAAGACCAAAAACTTTTGCTTTGTCCGCTCTGTTGGGCTATGTGGGGCGTGTGTGTTTATCATTATTGTAATTTCTGGCCATAGGCATTTGGCCAAAACACGCACGTCTCTAACGCTCTGGGCCATTTGGCACACAGCCAAAACAACAACAACAACAACAACAACAACAAACACCATAATACAACATATGTGATTGATTGTAATTGAGGTTGGTAAAAGTTGTTGTGTCAATGTCAAAGCCGGGGTGCCAAAACAAAAAAGAATCTGTGTACAAAATTGCTCCACAATTGAGGGGTGGGACGGGGGGTGGACTGCTGTCACTTGTGAAAAACCCAAAGAAGCGGCAAATTTTCTACAAGCCAAGAAAATGATGCAGCAAATTGTGAAATTGTTTAGAATGCGAATGGGAATTACATGTTGATCATTTGTCATTTCAAGTTTGTTTATAGATAAAAGCGGAATTCAATTGTTAAATGATTATAAATTGATAATATAATAGCTAAAGCTTGAGCTTGAAATTGAAATTAAATAATAAATATATTTATTATACATCAAACACTTGGCTTAAGATTATAATTTCTGCGCTTAGATTTCCCAGATGTAATAAAAATAATTAAAATGAAATACAGTTACT
The DNA here is from genome assembly GCA_037075265.1 of Drosophila nigricruria. Classification (NCBI taxonomy): domain Eukaryota; kingdom Metazoa; phylum Arthropoda; class Insecta; order Diptera; family Drosophilidae; genus Drosophila; species Drosophila nigricruria. The sequence goes on along the minus strand of JBAMCI010000196.1, from coordinate 6,362,145 downwards.
CAACTCCAAGTTCTTGAAGCATATAACATAATCATAAATTAAGACTCATTCACAGAAAAGCTTTTTGTCTAATTAACATAGAAACCTTTTCGACAATGACCGTCAAAGCCAACTTTGGCTTTAGACAAACTGCCAAGTTAAGGCCAAAAAATGAACAGAAAAAAAATAAAACTTTTCAGTTGCCAGAAATTTCACTTGCGAAAGTTTTGAGCCACAATTAAAGTGGAAAAGTTGAGAGTAAAGAGCTGACCAGGTTTATTTTTCTTTTGTCTTATATATATATTTCGTTTTTTTTTTGTGGGGTTGGGCTATGGCGTAATGCACAGAAGCTCGAAAGGCACATTAACACGTTTCAAATGACTTTAAATACGTTGCCAAATGTTGGCAAGAAATATAAAACAGAAACTTGGAAAAGTTGGCATATCTGGAAATATGTCAGAGTGTCAACACAAATAATGAATGAAATAATCATAATCATAATGATAATAGCAAGAAGAAGAAGCTGCAGGCTGTCCCCCGGACTGTTGTTGTTGTTGTTGTTGTTGTAATATTATCTGACTTTGTATCTGGCACTACTCGCCCGCCACATGATTGCCCAAGCGAGCAAATAAAGGGGTGAACAACTCTGAGTCTGTGTGAGTTTTTGGCCTTATGCAATTGTCATTATTGTCTAAGTGTTTGTTGCTTTATGAATATATATATATATATATATATATATATATATATATATATATATATATCTACATTTTGTTATTGTTCCCTCTTGAAGATGCTTTACTCAAGTGCTGTGTGTATTTTGTTTGCTGTTGTTCACAAATTTCACTGCTTCTCTTGAAATGAAGTTGTATTTCTTTCTGCTGCTGTTGCTTCTGCTGCTTCTTCAGCTTTTTTTCAATTAAATGCGCCAAAAGCGTAAATTTAATTAATTTAATTGTTTGCAGCAAAAAGAAATGTTGTAGAAAAATTTCAACTTGGCCACATTTTAAGGCCAAATTTGTTGTTAGCTCGAGTCAAGTTGATTTTAGTTTTTTTTTTTAAGTATTTGCAAGTTTTTGTTAGACATTGTTGCTAAATACTTGGGCGAAATGAAGCTGTTTATGTAAGTTTTGAAATTTTTAAAAATATTTTAGGCATTTTATTATGAGCTAAAAATTTGTAAAAAATTTTGAAAGTATTTCATTTTAAGTTAAAAATAGTTATTTTAAAGCTAGCTAAAAATTTGACTTAAATTTGCATTAAAACCAGACACTTTATATGGCTGGCTTAGCATTAAGTTATAGTTTGTACTCAGTTTAAATTGATAAAAATTTGTAGCTGCATGCAATGAGCATGAGCATTTAGCTAAATGAATATCACAGCTTAGCAAGGCAAAGAGAAAAACCTCAGACAGACATTACAAGAGTCAGTTATACAATTAGCAAACGCCTACAATCGCACACAACTATGACTAATTGATGATGCTCAGTTAGACAAAAACAAAACTAAAAAGAATTCCTCACACGAGCGAAAGTATTTTATATGCCATAAATTTCCATAAAGCGTTCAGCTTTAACAGCTCCGATTACTCATATATATATATATATGTGTGTCTGGGGAAGTGCTTCGAGAGACAACTGTAGTGTGTGAATCATCTATGAATTAAAACCGAATGAGATGTGCACTGTAATGCCAACGCCCCGCAAGCGCCAAATGACGCAAATTCATTCAGCAAAAGTGTTTTGCTTAATAACAATATATAAATAAATATATATATATATATATAATTAAATATTTAGTTAAATATTTACTGTGTGTTTGAGTCGAACTAATGCCGCGACACAGGCTAACGGCAACGCTAATATAATTTAAAAGACGAAGTCAAAGTTCGATTATGACAACTTGCTTTATTGAATAGTAGCTTAAGACTAAAGACAATTTCATCATAGGCTTATTTTATATGCTGTTGAAATTACGCAGCAGCAACATGACGCGTCGATGCAACCGTTACTCTTGGTGACCGTCGGACGCGTTATTCTCAGAATTTGTTCTTTTGCTATTTTTTGTTGTTGTGCGGCAGCAACGTGCAACGGCACTTTCCAAATTCTGCGCCAGTCGTTTGTTTATGATTTGGCTATCCGGTTTATTCTGGATTGGAGTCAAAGTGTGTGTATATTGTTTCGAAGTACAATTGAGTGAGCTATTAAAATGTTTGCAACTTTCGGATGATGCATGTTGCTAGGAACAAATGTTTATTTGTGGGTGATGCATGTTGCGAGCTTGGGAATGGGAACAGCTTTTGGATATTGTGGACGTAATCAATATGATTATGTCACTTCCCTCTCCTTAAGAGACGAGCCTGCGAGTCAAGGTGACACAGAAGGGTAAAGTTTTGATAAAGTTGATGGTGTCATCTCGATAGTTGTGTTTTCTTCTGGTTGAACTGATGGCGTTGTTTGATTTTACGGATTAATATTATGCGGTTACAAGATACGTATATTAAATATAAGATTACAATTATAAATATGATTATTGTGATTATTACAATGGTATTTGGCTCGATATATTTTATCATTTCTTTGCCATTTATATGTTCATAATTACAGATTGGTTTTGTGTGTAATAGAATTTTTTTTTTTTTTTTTTTTTTTTTTTTTTTTTTTTTTTATGCATTCATCAATTATTGGTTTTAAAAATTTTATTATCATTTTCATAATAAGTAGCCATTGTGATCAGGATATGGGATAATTTTGATTGTGTTAGTAGCTTGAAAGTCAATTAGTTTCATCTGTATTTGTTGGGTGTGATATGATTATGAATTAGAAACCTGTGGGACTTGAATTTGGTTAATTTTCTTTAATTTTTTAAATTGTGTTTTGTAGTAACGTGTAATTCTATTTTTGTTAGTAATTTGGTAATGATCTTGATCTATTTTTTCAACATTTTTATTGGCTTTAAAGGGATTTTCTAATTTTCCTTTTTGTAACGGTCCTTTTCGATATCTGGTATCGACTTCGTATTCTTGTCGGTCACTGTTGATTTTATTTATTACTTTTTCTTTTTTTTCTTGAATGTCTAACTTTGGTTGTCCAGCATACAAAAATATGTGTGCAGGAGTTTGTCCAGTTGTGTCATGTTTTGTTTTGTGATTGTAAATGTAAAGAATGGTTTCTATTTTACTGAGTTTATTTTCTTCGTCATTTAAAGTGTTTATTATTCTAATTTTTTCGTTTATTGTTTTGTGTAGTCGTTCGATGTCTGCTATTCCTGTTTTTGTAGTATTTAATTGTATTTCTACTCCTTCATTTTCAAGCCATTTTTTGAGTGCTAAGCTGGAAAATGCGCCGTCTCGGTCAGCTTTTAATATTATTGGTTTTCCTAACTGATTAAATATACGCATTAATGCATTCTTGCATTCTATCCAATCTTTGGTTTTAATATTTTCAAGAGTAGCAAATTTTGAATAAATGTCTATGCAACTAAGATAATGTTTGCCTTCAGAGGAATAAATGTCTATTACAAATTTATCGCGACAATGTTCGGGCCTGGGGGTAATTTTCATCGGCATGTTTGTGTTTCTGTGTTCGGTTTTTGCTAAGTTGCAAATGTTACATTCGTTTATTATGTTTTGTATTAGTAATTGGCTGTTAGGGAAATAGTAAGTTTCACAGAAGAGTTTATTTGTTTTTTGAATTCCAGGGTGTAAGAGTTTTTCATGGGTTTTCAAAATAAGTTCTTTAAATTCGGCGTATGTGTTTATATTTTTTAATTGAATGAGACTTCGAAGAATTTTAGTATGGTTAGTGTTGATTATTTCTTTGTGTGCATTTTGAATGATTTCAAAATCTGCATCACTGTCTATAAACATTACACTACTCTTTGTACAAAAATAGTCAATCAAATATTTTTCGGCTTTGTCTTTTGTCATGTTATCGTATGTAATGTGAATTATTAATTTTTTGAAATAATTATGGTTTTTAATATTTGGAATGCCTTTAGAAAATATAATTTGTCTTTTAAATGTGTTTATTGGTTTCTCTGTAATGCAAATTAAATTACTATTATCTTCGTCAGCGCTATGTTGTGTTTCTTCTCCGAAATAAGTCTGTTCTATTTTTACTCGCGATAGAGCGTCAGCTATGTGGTTTTCCTTTCCTTTTATGTATTTTATATCAAAGTCGTATTCTGATAATTTTACTCTCCATCGGGTTAATTTTGAATTTGGTTCTTTCATTTTATACAACCAACATAATGGTTGATGGTCACTATTGATTTCGAAATGTCGACCTAGAAGGTAGTGTCGAAAGGTTTTTGTTGCCCATACAATAGCTAAAAGTTCTTTTTCTATGGCGCTGTAGTTAGTTTCGTGGTCATTGAGGGTTCTGCTAATAAAACTGATGGGATGTCCGTCTTGAGAAAGTACAGCTCCAAGAGCTACATTACTTGCGTCAGTTGTTAAAATGAATTTATTTTTGAAGTCGGGAATTTTTAAAATTGGGTCATTGGAAATAAGTTGTTTTAGTTTTTCAAAAGCTCTAATATATTCAGGATTTTTAATATCTATTTTTGAGTCTTTTCGAAGTACTGTTGTCATTGGTTTGGCTATGTCTGCAAAATTTGGAATAAACTTTCTATAATAACCGGTTAATCCAAGAAAACCTTTTATTTCTTTAGTTTTTGTGGGAATAGGATATTTTAGAATTGCTTTGATTTTATCAGGATTGGGTTTTATTCCATCCTTAGTTATGACGTGTCCTAGGAAGGTAGTTTCTTGTTTTAGAAACTCGCATTTGTCAAGTTGTAATTTGAGATTTGCTTCAGAAAGTTTCTCGAAAACTAATTGCAGTGAGTGTAGGTGTTCTTTTAAAGATGTTGAATATACAATTATATCGTCAAGATATACTAAACAGTGTTTATTTAGTAACGGTCGCAAAACATTATTCATGCAACGTTGAAAGGTTGCAGGTGCATTCTTTAATCCAAATGGCATACGAAGATTTTCATAGTGGCCATGTTTAGTGGAAAAAGCTGTTTTTTGAATGGAATCTGGATGCATTTCAAGTTGATGGAAGCCTTTAGCAAGGTCGATTGTTGTGAAATAATTACATCTACCTAGTTTTCCTAAAATCTCATCCATATTTGGTATTGGGTGTCTGTCATTTATAGTTACGTCATTTAATTTCCTGTAGTCAATTACGATTCTAAATTTTTGTTTACCTGAAGCGTCTTGTTTTTTCGGTACGATCCATATTGGACTACAATAAGGGGAATTGCTGGGGCGTATAATGCCTTGATATAACATGTCCTGTATTTGGTGTTCAACTTCTTGTTCGTATGCTTGTGGATAACTGTATGGTTTTGTATGCAAAGGTGAATTGTGAGTAGTGTTAATAACATGCTTTTCTTGATTACTGAAACTAAGTTGGTCGCCTTCTTTGAATTGAATGTGTTGATATTGTTTCAACAAGCTTATTAAATTAAATTTTTCTTCTTCGTTTAAATGTTCTAGTCGGTAAAGGCTTGAGTTCATAGATTCTTGATTTTTAGAATTATCTTTGATTGGATTGTTGAAGTGCTGATTAGTTTCAAGATTTGGTTGAGTTATGAAATGATTTTGGTTTGTGATCGGAATATTGTTGATTAATTTATACTTTCTATTGTATAAATTTACAGTTTGGGATTTATAATCTATAACGGCTTGTGCTTCTGAAAGCAGTTTTCTACCAATTAATAAATCATAATCTGGTGAAAATTTATGTAGAAGAAATTCATTATTACTTTTGAACAAGTTGTTAGAAAGGACATTCACTTTTTTTGTAATAGTTAGAGGTCCATTGCTGGTTTGAATAAAACAGTCGGTATCGTGAATAGGTAAATTAAAAACATTAGATGTCATCATATTGACAGTAGATCCAGTATCTATTAAACATTTTAAATTTTTACCCTTATAAGTGATAATTATGTATTGTTGGTTTCCGGGGCTGGCAGCTGAAAAATTTTCGGCTTTCTCGATTTCTATTTCATTTGGTTGCTCCGTCTCTTGTTCGGCTGTGGCTGTTTGTGTGTATGTGTAGTCTGAATTTTGTGGGTAACTTTGTTCTTGGTAATATTGAGGATAGTATTCGGAATAAGAAGCTAGTTGATTATAATATTCTTGTTGCATATAATCGTGATAGTTTATTTCTTCTTGATTTCTAGTTTCATCTATGCTCATTTTACTTTGTCCACTTTCTGCAGGTCTAGCACGCTTTGTTGGTTGGTTGGCTACGCCAGGACTATTGAAAGGGGTTTGTTGTGTAGTTACTTGTATATGTTGTCCGAAACGATTATTGTCAAATTGGTTCTGTCTAAAATTTGGTCTGGATGTAGAGTATAATGGTCTGACCGGATTAGGTGTTGGTTGCATTGGTCGAGGTGAATAATGATTAGGTGGAAAAATGTTATTGTTAGTATAATTTGGTGTTGGTGGAAGATATGGTTGTTGAAAATAAGGTCGATATGGGACATAGGAATGATTTGGTTGAAGAAATGTAGGAAACTTTTGAATATTGGGATTTGGCTCTAACGGCTTGAAATTTCTATCTTGTTTTACTTTGTTTTGATTTAAATTTATACAGGATTCTTCATAAAGATTTTTTTCTTGTAATATGTTTATTAAAGATCTTAAATCGGGAATTTCGCAATTTATAATTCTAATGCAAATATTTGTAGGTAGTTTTTGGATTAGGTCGTCAATACTGGTTTTAATTAGCCGCGCATACAATGTTTTTTCATCTAAATTATTTTCTAATTCTAGCTTACTCATCAATGTCTGCCTACGGTGTTCTGCTTCTTCCAGAAAAGCTCGTACGTTGCCTTTGAATGGGGTACTCCTGAATTCCTCCAATAAGACGTGGTTCTTGGTTTGCGTCTTGTAGTTCAGGATCAGTTGCTTTCGGAGATCCGTCCATGTTGTTAGACTGTTTATGCCAAGAGATAGCATAACTTCACTGCTGATGCAGTTTTCCACTAGTCCAAAAAGTATTGACCTCTGCCTCGCATCATTGGTGGTGTAAAGTGCCAATATGTAGTCGATCCGGTTAACGAACGTGTATAAACTGTTCTTATTTCCAGTAAACTTCTCAACATTTTTAAGTTGGTTGATCACTTGTGTCATGCTGGCATCGGAAAGGGGTGTTGTTGCGTCTCCTTCCATTTTGTTTATTTAATTAATTACACTATTTTTTTTTATTTATTTATTTTTATTTATTTATTTATTTATTTTATTTATTTATTTTTTTTTTTTTATTTATTTTGAAGTTCAGTTTTTTTTTATTGTAAATTATTGTTTGTTTAATTTTATTCACTTAATTTTAAGTTCAGTTTGGTTCCTTTTATTGTAAATTATTATTTGTTTAATTGTATTCTCTTCATTTTAAGTTCAGTTTCTTTTTATTGTAAATTATTATTTGTTTAATTGTATTCACTTAGCTCTAAGTTCAGTTTGTTTTTGTTGTAAATTATTATTTGTTTAATTGTATTCACTTAATTTTAGTTCAGTTTGTTTTTATTGTAAATTCTTATTTGTTTAATTGTATTCACTTAATTTTAAGTTCAGTTTGTTTGTATTGTAAATTCTTATTTGCTTAATTGTATTCACTTAATTTTAAGTTCAGTTTGTTTGCACAGATAGCTCTTTCGAATTTTCGCGAGATAACCAGAAGCTTCTGGAATTATGTTCTCTTCGAATTCTATCGCGTCTTCTTGAATTGTTTTCAAGTTTTTTGCACAATCTGCGGCTTTGGCAATATGCGAATTTTGGTATACACGTCACTGTCGAGGTTTTATTTAAAAAACTTGACGCGATATTGACCGTCGCGTGGGTTGCCTTTGCGTTAGTTGTTTAGCGGATAGCAGTAAACGGGGCACAAGAATTAATAACTTAGTTATTGCATCAAGATCCACAATTTATTGCTATCCTACCGGCTGCGCCAATTAAATATTTAGTTAAATATTTACTGTGTGTTTGAGTCGAACTAATGCCGCGACACAGGCTAACGGCAACGCTAATATAATTTAAAAGACGAAGTCAAAGTTCGATTATGACAACTTGCTTTATTGAATAGTAGCTTAAGACTAAAGACAATTTCATCATAGGCTTATTTTATATGCTGTTGAAATTACGCAGCAGCAACATGACGCGTCGATGCAACCGTTACTCTTGGTGACCGTCGGACGCGTTATTCTCAGAATTTGTTCTTTTGCTATTTTTTGTTGTTGTGCGGCAGCAACGTGCAACGGCACTTTCCAAATTCTGCGCCAGTCGTTTGTTTATGATTTGGCTATCCGGTTTATTCTGGATTGGAGTCAAAGTGTGTGTATATTGTTTCGAAGTACAATTGAGTGAGCTATTAAAATGTTTGCAACTTTCGGATGATGCATGTTGCTAGGAACAAATGTTTATTTGTGGGTGATGCATGTTGCGAGCTTGGGAATGGGAACAGCTTTTGGATATTGTGGACGTAATCAATATGATTATGTCACTATATGCATATATGTTAATTTGTATCTTCGTTTTTTTTAATTTTTTGGCAAATGAATGCAATTATAAAGACAGCACGCGGCCAGCGAGAGATGTACGTGATTTGTATGCAAATTTGTGAAAAATGTATCTGATGCGCTGCCAAAGCGCGAAAATAGTGTATCTCATGGATGCAAATTGCAAATTGCAAATCGCGCTATCATGACATTGCTGCCGAGTCTATTTAAACATAAAAAAATTAAAATGCCTGCGGTTTGTATTTATGGTATTTTCATTTTTTTTATATATAACAAATATATATATATATATAAATATATTTATTTTTTTATATTTCTTTTTTGGCTGCGGTTTCGCTTGGCAGACGAGTGCATAAATTTTTTGTTGTTTGTGTTTTTTTGTTAATCTGGTCAATCGTAAAGTGGATAACTAGACGTAGCAGACGGTGCATGTTTTTTTTTTTTTTTTGATTATAAGCATATTCCGTTTTTGAATCAGTTGGCATTGTTTGAGCATGTTTTTTAACAGTTGTCGACCATAACAATCGTGTATCGCTTCGCATCGCATTATATAACATATTTATGACAATGTTTTTTTTTATTGAATATGCATATTGATTAATGTTTGCAGTTTGGAGATTGTTAGCTAGTCTAAGACATAAGTGATTTATTTTTATATATATATATTATGAAATTTTAGAAATTGTTTTCTTTTTTCTGGTCTGAATTGTTTTTGAATGTTATGATAAGTTTTTGGTTTCTACAAACTTTTTTGTGTATTCTGAAACTTGTTAAACTGGAATTGATCTTTTTTTGAATAACCCTTGTTTTTCAATAAAATATTGTCATATAAATTATGATTTTGGCAAACAGCTTTAAAGCGGAACTAGTTCCCAAAACAAATTAAAATTAAGAACTGCAAATAAAATTGGGAATATATTCAAAAATTTGAAGTAGTACAGAACTAGTTCAAGATTATTTTTAAATCCTTTTCTGTTAACTAAAGGAACTAGCTCATTGTTCTTCGCACTGCAACTTGCTGCTCTAAATTCTCTTTGAATATTATGAAAAAGTTTTTGTTTAGACAAACTGGTTCCAATTCTGATTCAAAACTTGTTTTTCTTAAAATCAATATAAATTTTATACTGGAACTGATTTTATTTGTAATTACTCAAGTTATTCTACCAAATATTATCAGAGAAATTATAATATTGGTAAATTTCTGAATGACTTGGTACAACTTAAAAGCGGAACTAGTTCCTAAAACAAAGGTTAATTCCAATTATTCAAACTTCAAATGAAGTAGAATGGAACTAGTTCAATTATATTAAAAAATTTCGCTCTTTTAACTAAAAGAACTAGTTTAAGATTATTAAATACTGTTATTTTGTAACTAAAAGAACTAGTGCAAGAATATGAATGGTTCTTTTTTAACTAAAAGAACTAGTTCAAGAATATGAATGGTTCTTTTTTAACTAAAAGAACTAGTTCAAGAATATGAATGGTTCTCTTTTAACATAAAATAACTAGTTCAAGATAATCAAAACTTGCTCTCGTTCAACCAAAAGAACTAGCTCATTATACTATAAGTTATTAGTTCAGCACACTATAAAATGTGTTCTTCCAATTCAATTAGCTTTTACAATATCTTCATCATCATCTTGCTTATGTACAACTGCTCTAATGCTCACTTGCAAATGTTTCATTTTGGAACTGGTTTCGAAAAGCAGTTCCACAATATTAGCAGAAAACTGTCCACATCATGTTTGGTCTGCTGCTAGTACCAAAAACTCAGCGAGAGTGTACTCTGTGTATATCCAATTAGTTTGCTTTCACATTTCAGCAGTTAACTGGCAAGCTGTCAGCGCTTCTTGTGCTGCTTTTCGCTCCGCACTCAATTGTCATTTCCAATGGGCCACTAAAAGTGTCATTCTTCATTTAAGAGCTAGATAATTTCTATGCTAGCCTTATAGCACTTGCAAAATCATATTCATTGGGTAACAATTTCTGTCATATTTTTCGTATACTTTGACATTTGACATTTTAAGTTAAGTGCTTGGCTGTGCTGCAATCGCTCAAAGGCGAAAACCATTTAAAAGTTTTGTCATTGAGTGGAAAATTTGATGATGTTATGAAAGTGAAGACTTTAAGATTTTCCAGCTAATTTAGCAGCTGTGCGTAGCAATGGAAAGTTGAAGTAATTTGGAACGAGTATGCTTGACGGCAGAGATACGCTGCAAGTAGCCAAAGATAAAGCCTAAAGACTTTCCAGCGAATGAGTTTTTGAGTTTATTTCCGAATGTAAATATGGAATTTGAGTTGATTTTACTGATCTGAAGAAGCTTTTCAGCTTGTGGATGTGTTCTAAATGAGTATGCTCGACTTGAGATATGCGGTCAGCCACTGTAAAAGACACATAAAGGGATTAAAGCATTAATAGAAAAATTTCTATGGCTATGCTGATTCGATTCGACTTCTGTGAGTTTGAAGTATTGAGAGTGCTCGACTGGTAGATACTCTCTGAACAGGTATGAAGAACAGGTAAAGCAAAGTCATCTTATGCCATTTAGACTGCCTATTCTCTTAGACTTTTGTGGATTTCTGTTCACATTGAGTGTGCTCGACTGGGAGATACTGTGCAATGTCATTTAGGCACTTTTTGCTGATATGCCTCAGCTTTCGTCTTCTGAACGTTAAACCCACTGACTCAGCTACATAACACCCACAGTCAATGGTTAGCGGAGTATTTATTAAAAGTTGACATTGGTCACGCAGCGTAGCTGCCAATGCGTGAATGCGCCCCAGAGCAATTTAAGTCTATTGTTCTTTTTGGCCCATTAAAAGTGGCCTCAGCTACAACGGCTGTACCCGCCACCCGTCCCTGGCCATGGCGAACAAGCCGCACTAATGAGCATCATGGCATGCATAATGCATGGCAGTCGGGCATCCGCCCACAGCCACCCACTTGACAAGTAACATAATAGTGGCTGTCAAGTGCAGTGCATGTGTGAAAGATACTAAAAGATACTAAGATACTTCCTTGTCCGAGAGCTCTTTGGGCCACACTCGAGTGCGCACACTAAACTTAATGACAATATCAAATTACACACAGCCCAGTGTCAGAGAGAGAGAGACAGTCAGGCAGACAGTCAGACAGACAGACAGACAGACAGACAGTCGGACATTCACGACAATTTGCATGACACACTTTGCCCAGGCTACGACTGACTCTGTCATGGTGATGGTGGGAGTGGCAATACTTAAATCCTCAGCTGTCCACAAGTTGGACTCACATTTAAAGCCAGTTGGCAGTTTGTCAATGAGTCGTTAGCAATGCGGGCCGCCAGTGTCCACAATTTAATGCAATTTTCACTGAACAATTTCTAAAAGCCACAGCGAGACTGAAAATGAAAGTAATTTTTGCACAAGCCACGCAGCGTCTTCTGCTTTTTATAAACACACACACACACACACACACACATAGAAAGATCGTGAGGCCGTAAACAAAACTCAATGCAAGTTGTTGAGAGAAACATGTGAAAGTCGATGAGCGCTCGACCTGGCGGTTTGATGCTTTGGCATTTAGCTGACAAGGGGCATATAGTATAATCGAAAGTGTGTGGAGTTTTGTCTAATGATATTCTCTAAATAAGGTACAAGTTTTTTTTGAGTTGATTATGGGTCTGGGGAGATTATGAGTTTGGAGTGTAATGAGGTGAGCTATAAGCAAAAAATATGAATGGCAAATATACAAAAGCTGTGCTGTTGTTGGCTGGCTTAAAATTTCAAAAAGTTGATAATATTTGTGCTGAATTATTGTTTATATAATTTTAAGCATATTTCTATTATTTATTTATATTTAAAGCTATGTCTTCTTATATATAAAATACTCTGCTTTTGAGCAGATTAAATATTTAATCTATCCTCTACTAAATCTATAGCAGAAGGAGGCTTGGCAGACCTCTTAAAGTCTATACATATATGCTTCTATAAAGACAACGAGCTGAGTCATTATAGCCATGTCCGTCTGTCCGTCGTTATCCACAAAAGCTAGCGACTTGAAATTTGATGTATTTCAAATACTAGGGTTCAGGTATATCCTAGTCAGGCATTCCCGACTAAAGCACTTTTACTTGTGTTCTCTGTATAAATCTCACTTTACAGTTACGCTTTTGTTCATTATTGTTATCTTTATCTGTTAACTGCCGTTAGATTTTTGAAATATTGTCTATATGTTATTTATAAATAATATATACTATTGACTAAATATTATATATACATTTTATATTATTTTTTTCTTTTTTGCTCTACTGATTTTATGATCAATTTTTAACAAGATTTCTTAAGAAAGCGCATAACTTTTAATAATATTATAGCATATACAGTTTTTTTTATAAACTATACAAGATTGGTTAAGATATATCAAATACAAATTTTTCACTTTCAAAACATTTTCATATAATTTTTAACTAACAAAATTTAAAGCACTTTTATGCTCATCATAAAAACTTCTTTTTTGCATTAAATTATCAACAAAAAATACTTTTATCTCTCTTAAAAAAAACTTGTAAAGATATCTTTAACTTAATCACTTTCTTTACTGCATTTATATTCATATACAATCTCAGCTTTTTGCTTAGTTCAGCTACAATTATGATTTTTATATAACCATTGCCAAGTCAAGGTTCGCTGTCTTTGATCTATTATTGTGTTGTTATTAGCTCTGCTCTCATTTCCTGCACTTGGTACATTTTTTTTCATGGTCTTCCTTTCTCTTTTGCTACATGCTGGTTAATTGATTAACTCCCACACCACACAGCATATATATATATATGGTCTCACAACAATTGTATGTTTATATTCGTTGTTGCCTTCCCCATTCTGGCAAACCAGTGCATCTCTTATGGTGCCTTTGCATGCCTTGTTAATAACTTCCTGCATACTTGGGCTCAGCCCAGCTAATTAATCAAATAATCAACCAAGAAACGGTAAAAGCCATTCACGCGATACCTTTTCAGGCGACTCAAAGTGCTTCCTCATAATTACTCATAGCGGTTGATCGATAAGAAGAACCATAAACAATTTTAAATTTGTCAGCTCAGAACAATATATAAATATATATATATAGTATGAAAACTTACGGTCAATAAAAGTCAAGTCAAAAGTGTTTTTTTCTGCGCACTTACCTGGAAAGAGAGAAAATGAAATATGATTAATTAAGGCTGACAAGTCAAGTTGTATTCAAATATTGGAATATCATGAAGTGAATAGTGCTTTATATAGGAAAAAATTTCTTCCCAATTACCAGAGCCAGCACTCACCCACGTCATAGCGTAAGATATAGATAAAGTATATAGTATATAGTGTATATATAGTCAAGTTGGACATTTAATTAAGTGTGAACAATATGGCAAAATATAAGAGGCGCCTATGGATGACACAGACATATGTATATAGCAATTATATATATATATATATTACACATAAAGGCCAGCGAACTTTGAAGGTCTTAATTGGGCTGGAGCATTTCCGTAGAGTGCACACTGTCTGGGTTCATTTCATAGTTGACTGCGATATGTAAGCTGTGTATTATTAGCATTATCATAAAATTATCTGTCGATTACATATATAGAAAACTGAGAGATGATTGCCACGACTTTCATCTGCAGAGCCCAGTTGTCAGTTTGGTTTTTGATGTCCGTGTGATCTTTTTCTCTGCCTGCAACAAACACATTGACCCTGACGGAGTGATGGGGTCGTCGCTGGCTCTGAGCACAGAGCGTGGCATTGTGTCTGCGTCTTAGTGGCGTCTGTAAATTGTCAGCTAATTGCATACGATATGAAGTTGTGGGGGTATGCTTGAAAGGCGGAAATTGATAGACCAGAGTCGTCAGAGTCGAAGTCTACATACATATTTCAAGCAGCTTTCAGCCTACGCCTTGCCCAAAAAAAATCTAGCACCATAAAATACCTAAGTAATACCTATATTGACAGGTCTACATTTAAATTGTCACCTCTCAGCGAAAAACTTGAATTCTTTTTCAATTCATTTCGTGTGCCTGGCCAAATTTGGATACTCGTTCTATATAAGGTTAAATATTTTTAGTGGCGTTGCGCGTGGCCAAAACTTGAGATCAACCAAAATTTGGTTTAAGTTTTGGTCTTGTTGTTGACTTTGAATTTGTTCGTTTTAGATACTCTATGCCTAGATCTTATCTGTCAGCTGCCTTATCTTATCTGTGTTAGTCGATTGCAACACAGTTTTCTTGAGTATTTTTCTTATTTTTTTTTGAGAAAAATGTGTGTTAATTACGTCACCAAAAAAATAATTTTCATTATGAAATTAAACGCTTTGGTGGTGGGGCAGCTGTGGGCGGGTCAACCGGCAAACAATTAGCGTGCTTGCTGCAAGTGGGAGTTGAGGCCAGTTGCCAGTTGCCAGTTGCCAGTTATGTAAACTCTTAAGTGATTAAGGTCAGACTGCTAATTAGAAGACCAATAAATGAAACTGGGTGAGCTTCGGCGAAAAGTTTAAGGTGTTATATGTATGCATGCATATAGAGCGGCTACTTTGAAGTGCAATTGCCATAGATTCTAACAAAGGGAGTGGTTGACAAACGGGAAGCCCTATAGAGAGCGAGAAATGCTTCAGGGAAATCTATGAAATGGAATGGAATGCTATATTATTAGAAAATAAAGTGTGGAGACATGTAAATTATGATTGAGCTAGAATTGCTGAAATTATAAACGGATTTTAAAGAGCTGCCTAAGTGATCTAGTGCTTGAGGAAACTGAATCAGGAATCAAGAGTCTAGCATCGAATGCCAGGATTTCTTGGTATCATATCATATATATTTAAAAAGTTGTAATAATAATATAAGATAATATATTTATAATGTATAATAATAATAACAAAAAATAATAATATTAAAAAAATTATATTATAAAGCTATTAAATAAATGATAATATAAAATATAAATAGTTCAAACAAATTTTTTTTAAAATTAAAAAAAAAATTTTAAAAATATTTTTTTTTAAATTAAAATTAAAAAAAAAAAATTAAAAAAAAAAATTTAACAAATAAAAAAATTTTTAAGAAATTAAAACAAACAACTTTTTTTTAAATTAAATTTTTTAATTAGAAAAAAATACATAAAAAAAAAAACAAATAAATAACTAATTAAAATTAAAAAATAAATAAAAAATATAAATATAAATAATAACACAAAAATTAAATAACTAATTCATAAAAAAATAAAATAAATAAATAATATAAAAATAAAAATTTACAAAAAAAATATTATATTATAAAATACTACAAATTGGACACAATGTATAGAAGAATTTAAAATAAATAAATTTAAAAAATAATAAAAAATAGAAAATATTCGAGAAAATGTAATTTAGTTTTCCTAATTATCTCATAAATAAATAATATACAAAAAAATGAAGTTTTTACAAAATTTACTTCAAACTCAAAAAATATATTCAAGCAAATAAATTAAAGTAATAATTTTAAATAATAATTAAAAGATTCCATATGCCATTCCACAGGAGATTATGAAAGCTTGTTATACAGTAGGACATTCAAATGATTTCAGAACATAGTCTCTTAATTCTATTATAAATTATATTGATATGCTTGAATATATCAAATTTAATCAATATATAGTTAATACATAAAATTGAATTTTACAGCTTTTCAAGCTACAAATTTTTCACCACGTTAAAACTCTCTCACTGATGCGCACAATTTGGAATTCTTTTTTTTCTTTTTTTTCCGATTTTAATTAAATACTGACAATATTGGCAACATGTGGCTGGCCACATTTCAATGCACGTTTGCCCAACGACAATTGACAATTGACAGACATTGAAATAAACGTCGTTAAAAAATTAAAAAAGAAAACAAAAAAAAAAATAAGAGAAGAAAAAAGAAGAGAAGAGAATTAATATTTGGATTGTATGCTGTGGACTTGATATTTGGCATTGCAACTGTGCCATGTGGAACGAAAGGCAAACAATTGGAAAGGAGAGCCACAAACAGAGCATAGCAAATGCCAAGCGAAAAACTGCAAACTGATGCCGAGTTGACATTTTCCTAAAGGGACAATTGCACATGGCATTGCAAAAAGTGGGAGAAAAAAAGGAAAGAAAAACAGGCTCGGCTCGTCGAGCCCATTGTTTCGCCTAGAGAAACAGCTGCCAGCCAGGCCAACCAACTGGCAGCCCTGGGCGGGCAGTCTTTGTCCTATAAACATTTTTGTGCTGTTTAAATTTAACTTCCGCTCTGCTAATATTTTCCTTCACTTGATTTTAGTGCTGATTTATATTGTATGGCTCGGAACGGCACGGCCTGCAGCCATATATTGAATATCAAATATGATTTTAAGACGCACACGAAAAAAAAAACGAAGAAAAATTGCCTCGAATTGAATTTTATGTCGCAGCAGCTTTAGGCCCTGATTCTGATTCTGACTTTGGCTCTTGGGCTTGTCTTGCTGTCTCTCTCCATCCCTGTCTCTCTCTTTATCTTTTTACTGCACTTTACTTGGCGTAACAATAAATTGCCTTTTATATATACATAGATTCTGCGGCTGCATTATGTATGACTACCATGAGATAAACGAGTGTATATATATATATGTATATGTATAATATATATAAATATATATATTCTCTTTGTGGCTTTGCCATTTATGTTATTAATGCGGCGCATACCTTGCGGCTGCCTTTGTCTGGCCCAGGAACCTGTTTGCCCAGGAGGCATTGCTGCCTATTCCGTGTTTTTTTTTTTTTTCTTCTTCTTATATCTGATGCCCTTTCAGTGGATATTATTATAAAGTCAACTGATATATAGAACGTGACGTTGAGTGTATTGAAAATAAAGGACAGATAGATATATATATATACTCTATCAAGTATATATTTAATATATTATATAATATATTTTTCTTTAATCTTTACATCAGAATGTTACAAGTTATTACAAATTTGTATGCTAATATTTCGATTTCTTTCTGGTAATTATCCCGCATATAGGATCTGCTACTAGATAAAAAAGGCTTATGTAAGTTTTTACTAATTAAATAAAAATATAATAATAATAAAATTGGCTTATTTGTTATTAATTGAAATACCTTCAAGCTAAAAGTATTTCTTTAAACTCTTTAAAACTTTTTTGCCAAAATAATATCTACTTTTTGCAAAAGTTCTGGCCTGCAAGGGTATCTTAACTTCGTGACGACAACTCTCATTAATATTTTCATTTTTTATATGCCTGAGAATCAAAGTTTATAGCCAAACACATACACATATATACAAAATACATATTGTTGATTGATATCGCTTAGGTATTTTGATGTAAGCAAAACGCGTGCAGCGCAAAATTTCATTAAATATTTTTTTTTTTTTTAGCAGCTGCCCGCATATTTAACAGATGCAAGAATGAATAGGCATATAGACTCTTTTGATACATTGTAAAAATAAGAAAATAAAACTTAGTCTCTTATAATTACTAGCGTCTTGTGGTGAGAGCAATCAATGAAGTCTATCGCCTGCCTTTAAATAGGCTTTGTCTAAGGTTTGCTAAGCGGCTAGCGGTCAGCGGCTTTTAGCTTTTAATTATTATTCTTTTGATGTGCCTACTTGTGACTTCTTTGTCGCGGAAGGTAACACGCCTAATATATTCTTTTGTTATTGATAAATGTGGCTAGGCTACAATGCAGTGTCTAATCTGTGAGATGCCGAAGGAATGTTAATTGCTTAAAGTTTGTCAAGCAAATATTATTGATTGTTTTTAATTTGTGGTTTAACTATATATATATATATATATAAAATGTTAAAAAAAAAATAAATAAATAAATATATTTATTTATATATAAATAATTAAATAAATATAAAAAAATGTATTTATATATATATATATATATATATATATATAAATAATTAAATAAATATAAAAAAATATATTTATATATATAATTAAATAATTATAAAAATAATTAGGTAGAAACCTATTTCTTTTTATATTTTTAAAATTATTTATATGTCTATTTATATATTTTTTTTATATTTATAAATTAATTATTTTATTTTTATAAATTTATTTATTTTTTTATTTATACATTTATTTATATATTTATTTATGTTTATATATTTATTTATATATATATTTAATTATATTTATATATTTATTTATATTTATATATTTATTTATATAAATTTATTTATTTATATATTTATTTATTTTTAACAAATCCTAAACTCATCTAACTCATTTTTTATTCAACTATATTTTAAAATTCCTGCACTCAAATAACTCAATATATTTGCGCTCCAAAAGCCTTTGCTCCCATATCATTTGCTAACCATAAACTCATTAAAACAGTAGCCAATTGCACAAACCGCTCTCTAACCGCTTTACACCGTGCGAAATCTACTCCAATTTGCATTTATTTTTGCTTGCATATCTGATTTTGTTTTGGACTGTCCAATAAAGTGGAAAGTCTATGAAGCGCGTGTTCTTCTGCTTCACATTTTCGAGCTCGGCTCGTCAACATTTCAAAATGAAATTGAAAATTATAGTGTGCGATCAGTTGGTAGTTTTTTTTCTTTCTGTTCAGACAGACTGTTGCTGCTCATTATGTGCGAAGAGACTAGGTAGATACACATACACATACACATACACATACATATATATATATATATAGGTGCCTTATAGCTTACAACTGTAAACCGGTTCAGCGTTTGGCTGCGCATGCGCCGGAAAACCTGTCCGGTGGATTCGCTCTGCCCGCAAGACAATACAGATACCGTGGTAGAGCAGCGGCGCACAACAACAGCCTCAATGGCGCATCAATTATGTTAATGAAGCTTTAAATGTGTCTTGATATTGAAAAACTTACGGCTACAGGTTTTTCACAAAACAAAAAGAAAAAAAAAGTGTAGAGTATATAATGAAGAAAAACGTTGGCCGGCTGCAGCCTAGCCGGTTTTTCCATTGAAAAATGTCAATCGGAATATTATATAAAAAAAAAAAAATAAAAATAAAAAACAGAATCTAAAGAGCAATTTGCATTTGGCGACCTTTCACACACACCAAATATCATTTGAATTGCGTCCACACCTTCGTCACATTCAGTTTGTATTTTTCATTTTTCATTTTTCATTTGTCATTTGTATCTTGGCTAACGAGCAACGGGAACGGCTGACTGCCTCTGACCCTGAGCTGATTTAGCCAATAGTTTATGGCCAACACGTAGCTGACTTACACACATGCACATGCATGTGCGCCATATTTCTGCTCGCTGACATTTTAAGTCGGCCTAAATGAGCGTATTTGTAAGGATTTATCCCTAATCCAATGTCATGTAGAATGTTCGGGCTACAAATTTTTATTAAGTATTTGACAATTTTTTTGAAGCATTCGGCATGGGGTAAATATTTTGGAAAGGCATTTGCCTTGGCTTGGTTTTCCTTTTACTCTTCAGACTCCAGGATATATGGTTATTGTTTAAAGAGAAGTGAGTCAGGATATGATATAGTCGACTAAGAATCACTTGTATCTGTTTGGTTCTGTAATTGAACTCGTTGATCTCTTGTAATTTTATACGCAGGTCTTTTTATAGCACGCGCATAGCAAGCTTCTTTCAAATTAGCAATAACTTTTTTCATTTCTATGGAATTTATTAAAGTCTATATCAGGCATAAGTTACTTAGATATGTCTTCTCAGAAGTTGACTCACTTAATTTGATAAGCAGGATTGCTAAAGTTATAGATAGATAAAGTATTGACTGACTACGAGCATTCTACTTTTCTAACAACTTCTATTGGCCGTAAAATCAGAGACGGGCAAGGTATCTTTTAGTCAAGCACTCCCCACATTCATGAATATATAATATATTATACAAAAAAATTCTTTTTTTGCGTATTTTAATTCAGAAAGACTTACCAAACTTTCTTTAAGAATTTCATAATCAAGTATTTATATAATAATAAAATAATAAAAAAATTTCAATTTAAATTTTATATTATAATAATAAATTGAAATAACTATTACCGAAATGTTATAAAAAAAAAATTATAAAAATTCACTTGCATTACCTTTATGCTCTGGTATTTCAAGTATTTATTTATCTAACACACAATTCAACAAGCCTCGTTAACATAAGCTGTTTTTGGGGGCACTTTCAACCGCGAGTTTGCCTTGGTCGAGTCAATTGCTGGCTGGCATTTGGTTGCAACGAGCTTTATGTTTACGATTATGATTATTATAAGCATTTTTTTTAATGCAACGTCGAGCTTTGGCAGAGCTTGTGATGCAAATAGTTGGATAATATAAAAATGGGGTTGGTAGAATGCGTGGGGGAATAGTTAAAGTTTTTGAAGGGTGGCTTAAACTAAGGCAAGGGCAAAGTTGCGTGATATTTGCGATAATAAAGCCAAGCAAAAAATTAAAAAAATAAAACTATATAAACCATGACGCTAGAGAAAAATCGAAAACGAAAACCATAAGCCAAAATATTAGAGAAAAAAAAAATATTTATACTATAAAATATAAATAAAAATATTGAGGAAAATAGTTTCGACTACAAAATATAATAATAATTCCCATATCAACCTTAATGGATAACCGAAACCAATATCTATCATATAGTATAGCCATAACCATGCCAAAGAAAACTATATAGATCTTTTTGCATATGTTATATAGCGTACCATATCGGGCCTGAAGTACACCTGTTGCGTATACATGGAACTTTTCAATGAGGACGTCTTATCCGGGAATAATATGCATTTCCCTGGCATTGTTCCTCTGCCTGTGCCACCATTAATTGTTGTTGTTGCTGTTCCTAGTTGTGTTGATGTTGTTGTTGTTGTTGTTGTTATTGTGTTTGCTGTAATGTTGTTTGCTGTCAGGTGATGATGGCCAACGCCCACGTCTGTTTTCTGTGCAGTCAAACTGCTCGTCGAGTTGACTTTGGAGGCGTGCGATAGGCGTTTCATATGTGTCCACATCTGATGCCAGGGCGCCGCGTCTTTCTATAGTTTTTGTTTTTCATTTTCATTTTCATTTTCATTTTTGTTGTGGGGTATTTGTTGGGCACACACACAGGACAGAGAGTGGTTTGTATGTATAGTGTAATGTAATTGAGTTGGGTTGGTTGAGTGTACGAAAAAATAGAAACAAATACAATTTTATTTTAATTGAATGCGGCCAATTATTCAGTTTTCAAAACTATAATGATTTGAGATAGAGATTTGTATAAAATTTAAATTTAAAACTAAAATAAGATATTTTCCGATTTTGTATAATTTTTATGGATAGATATAAAATGGGCTTTGGCATAATATATAATATATAAATAAATTCCAAATTTTATAGAAATGTAATACAATAAGTAAGACATTTAAAATGAAATATATTCTGTAGATATATGCTTAATCAACTTTTCTATATATTTAACAAAAATTTGTAAATTTGTTGTTCAATTATGAGCTTTGAGCTTTGTTAGACAGTATATAATGTTTATTTGTTATATATTTCATATATAGTTTCTTTAGTTGTCTGGCTAGTGAACCCCAAGAAATACAATACAACTGCACGCACTTAGCACATGGCACGCACTTAACACCCTAACACATACACACACACACACACACACCCCCAATGAACACCCCCCATTTCATAGATATTATGATGTCATGCACTCGGTCGGCTCTTAACAATTCACAATCCACCCAACCAAAGCCAAAAGCGTGAGCAATTTAAATTTCATACGCGCACAGTACAATATTGATACTCGTTCATGCAGTTGAGAGAGTATATTGGTTTTGGACCGTGTCCGTTGAGCATATATCAATATTTATCGATTTCTCACATCTTAATGCGTTTGTTTTCCAATTTTTAAATTGAGCTCTTAAACTGTGGAAGATTCAGATTTCTCGATCAGTCACGCCTTGGGGTGTCTACACGAGTATATTTATTGTTTTCAAAATTCCAAAATATGGCAATATGGTGAAATAGAATCCCATTCCGCCGATTTCGGCACGTTGCAGGAGATTTTTGAATACTGCGAATTATTCAACGATCGCTAAAACGCAGTATGAAGTATACTTTTATTTCTACAAATTTTATATAAGTACTTTCAGTTCAGTAAAGAGCCTCGAACGAGACGAAGCCATAAAAATTATTTTTTTGAATTGTGATTGTGAAAAAAAAACAAATATTTTTAAAATTTTTTTTTAGCAAACTAATTAAAGTTTAAAGTTTAAAGTTTAAAATGTATAAAATATATATCAAATATACATAAAGGTAATTTTTTTAGTAATTAAATTATAAGTTTATTAATTATAAGAAATCGCAAAAAGGAACAAATTACATTGTTCTTATATGTTATTTTTTTTTGAAAGGTTATTGAATTCTCTCAAATTGTCCGTTTGAATTTTATTATTTTGATTTTTTTAATATTTGAATTTTCTAATATTTCAATATTCTAATATTTGAATTCTTTAATATTAAAATTTTCTATTATTTGAATTTTATTCTAATAATCCTTGATTTAAAATTAGATATTTTTAAATTTTACAATATGAATTTTTTTTTTGGAATTCCTAGCTTCTGCTCAAATCAGACTTTTCTTCGTTTGTATTTATTTATTATTTATTTTATAAAAATGTAATCCTTTTGAGTGCTTAGGTTGTCTTAAATTGTGCAATCAAGTATTTGAGCGTCCAAGCAAGTATCAATTGAATTGGAGACAAATGATTAGCGAGATTATAAAAAGAGCGAACAAATTCTTCTTCTGTGGCAAATCAAACAAGTAAGAACGTTGCAGTCGGGCGCTACCGACTGCGGGATACTCATTCACACCCCCACAGATCACGCCCATTGCCACGCCCACAATTGGTTTGTACATATATAATTTTTTGGAAATCAATAGAGCAGATCAGCAGTAATATCTGTATATAATTCTGATTTTCTCACTGAGAATCGGAAAAACGTATAGTTTTTCCCGATTTGCCACGCCCCCAGTAGGCGTAGACATATAATTTTTGGCCAGTTCTTAGAAGTAGTGAAGGGTAACGTAAGTGTGAAATTTGGATGCTTACACTCAAAAAATGCGAAAATTACAGGGTATTTTTTAGCCGGGCATACCCCATAAGGGGCGTAAAATTTATTTTTGGCGCATCGATAGAGGAGCTCACCAGTAACTTACCATCCAATTTTGAAGCTTCTAGCTCTAAAACTGTAGGAGCTACAAACTTTTGCGGTTTGCCACGCCCCCTATGGGCGTAGATATATCCGCCATATCTTTTCCAACTTGGGTTGTCAACCCGAGTATATATACCAAGTTTCAAGTCTCTAGCATCAATAGTGCTCAAAATATTACAGAATTTGAAAAATCACTATATAGTCAGATCCGATTTGCCACGCCCCTAGTAGGCGTGGATATATAGATTTTTGGTCGATCTTCATAGGATCGTATCAGTAACCTACGTGCCAAATTTGGGCGTTTTAGCTTTAAAACTGTAGAAGATACAGTTTTACCCGATTTGCCACGCCCCCAATAGGCGTAGATATATCCGCCATAGCTTATTCATCTTGGGTTGTCAACACGAGTCTACATTCCAAATTGCAACTCTCTAGCACTTCTAGAAGTAGTGTTTCTGAGATATGGGCAAATGCATTTTCCGATTTGCCACGCCCCTAGTGGGCGTATCGGGAAAATCTTGACACTTTATAATTCGAGGGTATACACGAGTATATATTCCAAATTTCAACTCTCTAGCTTCAAAACTGTGCAAATGGTTTGCGTTCATACGGACAGACGGACAGACGGACAGACGGACAGACGGACGGACGGACGGACGGACAGACGGACAGACGGACGGACAGCGTGACGGACATTGCACAAAACCAATATACTCATTTCACTTTGTGAATGAGTATAAAAAGAGATCAAAAATTTTCCAGCTTACATACTACAGACTCCTTGCTGACCCCTTTACCTATAAAGATTCAACTGTCAACGAGTATTGTGCAGTTGGTAGCGCCCGACTGTAATATTTTCACTTGTTTTATTTAGTAAGTACTCGTATGCGGACAGCATGATGTCAACTTTATAGGCTGGCTATTATAGAGCTTTGTTTTTATACCCTGAACCCATTGAAAATGGGAAAACAGGGTATAATGGTTTTGTTAAAATGTATGTAACAGGCAGAAGAAGGCGTGGCAGACCCCATAAAGTATATATATTCTTGATCAGGGTGACGAGCTGAGTTGATTTAGCCCTGTCCGTCTGTCCGTCCGTCCGTCTGTCCGTCTGTCCGTCTGTCCGTCCGTCCGTCTGTCCGTCTGTCCGTCTGTCCGTCTGTCCGTATGTTTGAACGCGTCGATCTCAGAATCTATAAGAGCTAGAGACTTGAAATTTTTTATGTAGGTCCGTGTATAGCACGCGCAGATCGAGTTTGTTTCAAAAATTCGATAACTTTTATCGTTTTAATGTTATCGATTAAAAACAAAATCGAAATACAGTAATTAAATTATATCTCCTACATCTTTATAGCTAGAGACTCCTTATTTTGTATTTGGTTGCATGTGTGTTTTATACAATTTTGGTTTTTGTTATATTTTGGATGCCACGCCCCTTTCGCCCAAAATTTGCAAAAAACGTATTTCAAGTGCTAGAGACTTGTGCTTCGGCACATACACATATATGAATGACATAATCACGCTCTGAAAGTTTGATTAAGTAAGTCCATCTACAAAGGAACTTATTCAACAATTAACTTCCCATAATACTCCTCTTACTGCAGCCTGAGCGCAGTCGCTGCGCTAACTGCGCAGTCAGCAGAGCGCTCGCTTATGCGCGCGTGCGTATGTGTGTGTGTGTGTACATGTGTTGCTTGTTGTTAATAAGCACAGAATGTTTGGAATATCGGCTCATCGCAGGGTTCAGGGGATCTCGTAGTCGGGTACCACCGACTAGAGCTTTCTTACTTGTTAGTATTATTTTTGTTTTTTCTTATGTATATATTCTTTTTTTTTTGGCTCGAGATAACATTAACGTTGCGATAGACGCCGGCATTTTGATAAGGCGAATATTTTTGTATAATTGCTAGAACTGTTCGCTTGACTAACTTGATTTACTGGAATATTTATGACAATTTGTTGAGGTAGTCATTCTATTTTTGTAATAAATATGGAATTTCTTAAAAAAATGAGGTAAATGATAGTGAATCATTCTGCTTTTGAAGGCTACAAAGTTGAGGTGATGGTTTGTGCATGTTGAGAGGTGAATTAAGGTTTCTTTTTTAAAGAAATTAAAAGGAAATGATAATTTTGTATACTTGATTGATAGAGTTTTCAAATAATTATTTGATTTTCAACTTGGCAGGGCATTTGTAAAATTTTAAGATTTAAAATTTTATTTAAATAATAATGTATAATTTTATATATAAGAGAATTAAAAGAGAGCCTGAATCTAATATTCATTTCTTTTAAGTGTTTATTTATTTCTCCTAAGCTTCTTATTTTACTTTAATTATTTTACGATCAAAAAAGTTTTTTTTTTTTTATATATGAGATTTTTTTCAAAGTATTTTTTCAAATAATATATTTTTACTTTAATCATTTCATAAGCAAAAAAATGTAAAAAAAAGTTAAAATGAATAATAAGAGTTTTTACCTTTACTAAAATTATATACTATTCTTTTTTTTCAATATATAAATTTAAAAAAAAAATGTTTTATAATTTTTATAAGTTTCATATAATTTATATATATATATATAATATAATTTTTATTTATATATAATATAATTTATATATATATATATATATATTAACTATTACAACCTGTTAAAAAAAACTGTCGCTAATTACAGTCTATATATTTACATACATATATATATTTCCCGTTTAAACCAAACAGCTAAGCTCAATTACCCAGTCATGTTAAGTCCATACACACATACTATATCTGTTTACATATATATATATATATATTCATATGTTTGTTTATGTGCACCTAGTGCACGGTAGCTGTGGCCAAGGCTAAGCGCACAACACATGCATTTGCCATACACAATGGGCGCCCCTTCAATCATAATAATATTCATAGCTCATATTCAACAAACCCCAAAACCCAATGCGGTCAGCAATGCATTTAAAAGTCATGCCCTGCCCTTGTCGCTAAATGAGTCTATGGCATTTTGGGGGTCTCAAAGCGGAATGAAAACAAAGAGAGAGAGAGAGAGGACTAAGCCGAAAGGTGAAAGAGTGAAAGAGTAGCATGAGTCTGTGATATGCCCCTTGCTGTAACAACAACAACGCAACGCGCTAAAAAAATGAAAATGATTTCCGCTCGTCATGCAAACAGTTGTGCAGCACGCCCCTACCTGCCTCCCTCCTCCCTGCCCACGCCCTTTAGCCAAAAATACAAAAAAAAAAGGCAACACGCTGCCATTTGGCAAGTGCAGCAACAGCAGCAAACGGAAGCAATGAAAATGGGCACAACAATTGCTCCAACTGTGTGTTGGTGTGTGTTGCTGTTGCCATGACCCACGGCGCCCTCTGCTTCAACTGCATTTGTTGTATGTGTGTGTGTGTTTTTTTTTTCTTGATTCATAAACAATTCATTAAAACGGGAAATGGCAATTAATGCATGTATACGATATATCATAAAATTATATACGAGAGTTAACTGCTTGAAAAGGGCCTGACTAGTTAATGCCCTGTAGATTATATTAATGTCAGATAAGATAAGATTCGTGAAGGCTTAAAAGCAAAAGCGGAAGTTCGAGCTCTTTAGGCAAGTCTAAAAACACCAGATGAGTAGGTAAATGTCGCTTGATATATATATTATATATATACTTTTTCTTATCTTAACTTTCTTTATGAATTATGACAAAAATAGTTACTGAAAATTAAAATATAAATATTGTTTTGGCTTATTCAAATGAACATTCTATTGTGATATAGAATGCATTTAATCTTTATCTTCTTTTTACTACACTTTCAAGCATAACTTGATATTTTTGATTTCTATATTCAAACCAAATTATATCACATCTAACAGCTCCTTTACTCCTTCAATATACCCATCTCTAACACATTTTCCCAGAGCATATGCATAAATACAGGGCATGCACAACATATGGAGGAAGGAAGTTTGTCATGCAAGGCAGCTGAAGGAGGTCAGTTCCCCAGTTCGCATATTAAAGATTTTAAATATTTATTAAAGGCGAGCGCGCCGAACGGCCCCCCCACAAAGCAAGCAGGTTGCTGTTTAGCTATAATGCGATGTGAATCAAATGCTAACCGAGTTACTCACGCATCCACTCACATGCCCACAATGAATGCTGATTGCAATGCGAATGTTTCAACTCTTCGTCTCGACTCTGCAGTTTGCCTTGATATTACTTTAGTCTCTCTCTCTCTCTCTCTCGTCTTGTCTTGTTGAGTTTTTTTTAATACATTTTTTTTCTGTTTTCATGCCATGGCTCGTTTAACGCAAGGTGGCGGAGGCAGGGGCAGGGGCAGGGGCAGGGGCAGGAGGTATGCATGCGCAAGTGCAGGGCGCTTAACTCAATTGCATGTATGCAACAATTCGTTGCAGCTTCTCGCACTGCAACAACAAACTAGATACAAACAACAACGGCAACAACATCTGCAGTTGGCATGCAACATGTTGATGTAATATGCTAATTTCGATGCTGCGCCAACCATTGTTTCGAGTTTTTCCATAGAAATTTGCTAATGTCGAAGTCGAAGTTAAAGCTGACTTGTTCAAAGAGAGAAAGAGACGCAGCTGACAGTTTGAGCAGCACTTGAAAAACTTGAATATATTTTGTTATTGTCTTAAGATCAATAAAAATGCAGAGGAAAGAAGGTTTGTTTTGGAAAGGGAGTGCAGTAAGAGAAAGAAATTGAGCTGAAAACTTAATCCTGAGTTAAAATTTAATGTTATATATATATTATAATATTATAATCTATACTGTCTTCCATCGAAATATTTCTCTACAATTTCTACAAGCTCTCCTCATCACATCTACCAGTCTGTCCACCCCTTTTGTAATTTGTTGACCTCTCATGATTTTACTACTTTTTTCTCTCTCTCATTTATTCTTTTGAGGTCAGCCCTTTCACACTTTACTTAACGCACACAAGTGTGTGTTGCCGGCACTTGGTGGCCACAAAGCACACTCTTTATCAATTTCACCCAATTTACATGTTGCCATATAAAAATTAACACACTGCTCTACTTAGGCCCTGCTGCTGCTGCCCACCAAATGCAATCTATCAAAGTGCATTACAAATAAAAATTGGCCCTGGCTACAGCTGGATGCACGTTTCCCTTCGTTTTTGTGTTTTTTTTTCACTCTTTTTTTAATGGGTCAAAGTCTGGCCAGAGCGCTTAATTGTGATATATCACTTTACTCCGAGAGCATCAGCATTAAGATATATATAACATATATAGAAAGAAAAGTACTTGGGGCAATACAGAAGACTTCAAAAGTTTTGCCGCAGATCGCGCAAAGATATATAAGAGTTCAATTGATGTGTTTTTTTTTTTTCAGCAAATTTTTTTATTGCAAATCTTTCATTTCTGGCATATGGTAGGATAGGACTGCAAATGAATTAAGTCTTTACTTTGATCTGTATTAGTCTTAGAATGCATAGAAAAAGTCCACAAAATAATCTCATAATTAATTTCATTTTATAAACTTTATGAAAAACTTCAGTAATCAACCAAAAAAAAAAAACTAATTTCTATTAAATTCAGCAATAAGTAGCAATCGCTTCAAAAGTTAATTGTTTCAAATACTTTTTCTATTAAAGCATAGAGCTATAAATTTTTAACTGAAAAAAATATATTCCAATTCAAATTAAAATTTTAATGAATTAAGTATCCATTTATAATATTTTTTAAAATTTCTTTAATATCAGAATAGCGCTGCAATTGCTAGAATACCTTTATTAAGCTAAGACCAACACAAATATATTATAATAAATATACATTCACAAAACTTATATTAATAGTGACTAATTTTTCATCTAAATAAAATTCATTTAAATTTATTTAATATACAAAAAATATATATAATTTTAATTTTTCAATACTTAAATAAAATTAAAAAATTAAAATATATTTTAAAAAAATTAATTAAAAATAATAATGAGCTTTCAATGCTTTAAATAATATTAAATATTATCTATATATTATATAATATATATTTTATATTATATTATATAACTTTTATATTATATTATATATATATTAAATAATATTATATATATATGATACATAAATAATAACATTTAAATACTTAAATTACAAATATGGTTTAATGAACTTATAGAGTTTCAATATAAGTTAATTTAAAATGTAATTCTTGATCTTTAACACAAAATAATATTAATCTACAATTTTCTTCAGCATAATAGCTAAAATTAGTTACAATAAAAAGTTTATCACTTTCTCTATATACCCTGGCTATATTCAATCTGATTTCCTTATCGATTTCAACACTGCATCTCGCCTCTCAGTTCAGCTTTAAAGGATTTGCTTTGTTTTTGTGCCAGACACTTAACCCACATTTTCCACATAGTTTCCTTTGCAGTTGATATGCTCCAAGCCCCCACCTCAATGACCGCCCTGACCCACCCCCAAATGCTCATAGCTTGCCAAAAAAAAAAAAAAAGAGGGGGAAAAAAAAAAACAAAAAATTGCACTACCGAGTGCCATTTGGTGGAGCTGCGAGTGGAAATTCCCTTGCGTAACTGCCACGACCTGAACCTGGGACTGCCTCTGATGATTCTGGTTGCTGTTTTCGGTTCTACAATTGAGCCTATGTAGTGCTGCCCGCCCCGACCGCCCGTTATTTGCATTAAGCCGGGCCATTTATTTGTATATTTTATTGTGGCGCATATTTTCCGCTAAAGTTTTTCCCGCATGCCTTCGCTTTATGAATGAAAACATTTTCGTTTGTGGGGTTTTCTTTTCTTCTCTTCTTTTTCTTCGTGTGATGCGAGGGGGTTGCATGATTTTCTAGGAACACACACATATATATTTATATGTATATATATATACATTTGTTGGCTCATTTTTATTTTTACGCATTTCTTGCGTGTCGTTCTCTTTGTCAGTCTGTTTGTCTTTACGTTTAGGGCTGGGGCAGGCTAATGGCTCGAAGTCGGGGAAACGTAGAGGTTCTACGACGCCTCGCTCTATTTTTTGACTTTGCAGATAAGCAGACAGTGCGTGTGTGTGTTGTGTGTGGGTGTGTTTGCCCACTTGTGCCCCTTGTTTATTCAACGATTTTCGATGCGTGCTTGACGGCAATTCGGACTCAAATTACCCGGTTGCAGTTTTTGCCTTAACCCTAAAATTTATTTGATTTTCTATTTATTTACCTATATTGTCGTATATTTTTTTCTTGTTGTTGTTGCTGTCATTCAAACTATGCGTATCACTGAGGAGGAGTGAGTTTAGTGTTACAGTTATTTTTGGTGTTTCTATTTATGAGCTAATTTATGGGGTCATAATTGTTTCTTATGGAGAAAACAAGTGATACGGCTGGGGTTTGCGGCTTATGTTTTATATCAATATATAATTAAATATTCGCCGTGAAGTAATATATATAAAATAGATGTATATCATTTATATTTATATATTTATAGTACAAAAATATAGTTGCTGATTCTGTACTGTATAAAGATCGTTAGTTTATCAAAAGTATTAAAACATTTTCTAAACTGATAAGTTATTTTTAAATTGCATACAATTTGTTTTCAATGGTATTTGACATTTAGTGGCTATACAAAAATTATAATAAAACATAAAAAATAATAAAAAAAATTTTATTTGAATCTTGAAATTATAAATTAATTATTTAAAAAAAAAAACAGATAATTTATTTATGTCTTATGAAATTTGTAAATTTTTTTTTATAGGGAAAAAATTAAATTTAAATGAAATTAAAAATTTTATTAAAGTTTTATAATTTAAATTATTTTACATTATTTAAAAACATATTTTGCTTTTATTTTTTATACCCTGAACCCATTGAAAATGGGAAATCAGGGTATAATGTTTTTGTGAAATGTATGTAACAGGCAGAAGGAGACACCGCAGACCCCATAAAGTATATATATTCTTGATCAGCTCGATGAGCTGAGTTGAAATAGCCCTGTCCGTCTGTCCGTCCGTCCGTCCGTCCGTCCGTCCGTGTGAACGCAGCGATCTCGTAAACCACAAAAGCTAGAGATCTGAAATTTTCAGAGAATACTCGTCTATAGCCTACGCAGTACGAGTTTTTTTTAGATTTTCGATAACTCATCCCGTTTCCTTATTATCGATAAAAATCGATAACTTTTCTTCCGTTAAGCATACCGTAAGAGCTAGAGACTCCAAATTTACTGTGTAGATCCGTGTAATGAATGCGGACAATTTGTAATTTTTTTATTTTGGATGCCACGCCCCCTTCGCCCCCAATTTAAAAAATTCGTATTTCAAATACTAGAGACTTGTGCTTTGGCAAATACACACATATGAATGACATCATCATTCTGTGAAAGTTTAATTAAGAAAGTCCATCTACAAAAAAAGTTATTAAACATTTAATTTCCCATACAATAGGCATATTGCAGCCCGAGCGCAGTCGCCGCGCTGACTGCGCAGTCAGCAGAGCGCGTGCTTATGCGTGCGTGCGTATGCATGTGTGTGTGTGTGTGTGTGTGTGCGTTGCTCGTAATATTTGTATATGTAAAAGAAGCATAGCATGTTGGAAAGATTGGCTCTTCGCAGGGTTCAGGGTATCTCGTAGTCGAGCCGTCTCGACTAGAGCACTCTTACTTGTTTTTATGTATTTTTTTTAAATTTTTATTTTAATTATACCCTGAACCCATTGAAAATGGGAAATCAGGGTATAATGTTTTTGTGAAATGTATGTAACAGGCAGAAGGAGACATCGCAGACCCCATAAAGTATATATATTCTTGATCAGCTCGATGAGCTGAGTTGAAATAGCCCTGTCCGTCTGTCCGTCCGTCCGTCCGTCCGTGTGAACGCAGCGATCTCGTAAACCACAAAAGCTAGAGATCTGAAATTTTCAGGGAATACGCGTCTATAGCCTACGCAGTACGAGCTTTTTTTAGATTTTCGATAACTCATCCCGTTTCCTTATTATCGATAAAAATCGATAACTTTTCTTCGGTTAAGCATACCGTAGGAGCTAGAGACTTCAAATTCACTGTGTAGATCCGTGTTATAAATGCGGACATTATGTGATTTTTGGATTTTGGATGCCACGCCCCCTTCGCCCCCAATTTGCAAAATTCGTATATCAAATACTAGAGACTTGTGCTTTGGCAAATACATACATATAAATGACATAATCATGCTGTGAAAGTTTGATTAAGAAAGTCCATCCACAAAAAAAGTTATTAAGCATTTAATTTCCCATACAATAGGCATATTGCAGCCCGAGCGCAGTCGCCGCGTCAACTGCGCAGTCAGCAGAGCGCGTGCTTATGCGTGCGTGCGTATGCGTGTGTGTGTGCGTGTGTGCGTTGCTCGAATATTTGTATATGTAAAATAAGAATATCATGTTGGGAAGATTGGACCTTCGCAGGGTTCAGGGTATCCCGTAGTCGAGCCGTCTCGACTAGAGCACTCTTACTTGTTTTTTATTATACCCTGAACCCATTGAAAATGGGAAATCAGGGTATAATGTTTTTGTGGAAATGTATGTAACAGGCAGAAGGAGACATCGCAGACCCCATAAAGTATATATATTCTTGATCAGCTCGATGAGCTGAGTTGAAATAGCCCTGTCCGTCTGTCCGTCCGTCCGTCCGTCCGTCCGTGTGAACGCAGCGATCTCGTAAACCACAAAAGCTAGAGATCTGAAATTTTCAGAGAATACTCGTCTATAGCCTACGCAGTACGAGTTTTTTTTAGATTTTCGATAACTCATCCGGTTTCCTTATTATCGATAAAAATCGATAACTTTTCTTCGGTTAAGCATACCGTAAGAGCTAGAGACTCCAAACTCACTGTGTAGATACGTGTAATGAATGCGGACAATTTGTAATTTTTGGATTTTTGATGCCACGCCCCCTTCGCCTCCAATTTGCAAAATTCGTATTTCAAATACTAGAGACTTGTGCTTTGGCAAATACACACATATGAATGACATAATTACGCTGTGCAAGTTTGATTAGGAAAGTCCATCCACAAAAAAAGTTATTAAACATTTAGTTTCCCATACAATTGGCATATTGCAGCCCGAGCGCAGTCGCTGCGTCAGCTGCGCAGTCAGCAGAGCGCGTGCTTATGCGTGCGTGCGTATGCATGTATGTGTGTGTGTGTGCGTTGCTCGCAATATTTGTATATGTAAAATAAGCATATAATGTTGGGAAGATTGGCTCTTCGCAGGGTTCAGGGTATCTCGTAGTCGAGCCGTCTCGACTACAGCACTCTTACTTGTTTGTTATTTGTAAATTTTTATAAAACCTTGTCTAAAAAAATAAAAAAAAAATGTTTTAAATATTTTCTTTTTAATATATAATTTGTATTTAAATAAATAATCATATAGTATTATATATAAAATAAAAAAAATTTAATTACTATATAACATTTATAGCTTAAATATTAATTACTTACACTTTAAATTAACTGTTTTATTTTGAAGCTTTAAAATCTTAATTAAATTACAAAATACTATAAGTTAATTGCTTGACTCGCGCACATTTTCTGTCTATATATATTTTCTTAGAAACAATTGAAAAATAATAAAATTCATTTCAAAAATGTTATTTTTAGCTTTTAGCTGATCTCTTCCTGCCTTTGAGCAATTTCGTATTCAATTTTATGACCAGAAATTTGGTTTCTTTTTTCTTTGTTTTTTTTTTTTTTTGAGAACTTTTGTTGTTCATTGACTTAATTGAAAGATTTGTTTAAAATGTAATAAAAGAAATGACAATAAATAGTTTAAGGGCGCACGCTTTGCACACTTTCTCTTAGTCTTGCTATCTCTTTCTGTTTCTAACTATATTCTCTATGCGGATCAGCTGCTCTTGCACATTTGCTGCTCTCTTTGCCTGGCACATTCGTCACCCAAAGCTCATGTCTCCCACACTCTGCCCCTGCCCCTCTGGCACACAGTGAGAGAGAGGCCTCTGTGCGCATTCAGCCGTGTGAAAAACATTTTTCATTTTAAAATATATATTTATTTATTTTAGTTTTTTTCATTCTTTTTAATTTGTTGCAAAAGCACTGAAAATGTAACAACGCCAATATGAATATTTGCTGTGTTCTAAATGTAGTTGTTGCTTGTTGTTTTTGTTGTTGTTGTTTGTTTGTTGTTGTTGTTGTTGTTGTTGTTGGCGCTCTACCGTCAAATTGAAACGCGCAGCACAAAATAAATTGACATTGAACGTAAAATTTATTGAAATTGTTTACGTGGGGCCTGCAATTGTTTTGCGGTTCTTGTTATTGTTGTTCCTGTTTTCTTTTTGTTTTTATTATTATTATTTTATTTTTTTTTTTTTTGTGCCGAGGGTCATTTTGAAAGTAATTGGTGTATGGATTTCATTACATTTGAATCAATAGAGTTGCAGAATTGTATAGAAAATGTCAGCAACTGCATAAAATATGTATATATATTCGTGAACAGTATTAAGAGTCTAATTGGATATGGATACTTATTTGGAATGCTTTAAAGATGATTGAGAGAGATGCTAGATTGTTTACCTATTTGCCAAGATATTTTTATAGTACATACTTAGCATAAAACAATTTTTTTTTAGCATAAAACTTTTATATAGACAATAGACGACTATAGCAATTCAACTCCAACAATTTCTTTTATTTTTTTCTTACTACATTTCACTCAACAACATACAACCTTCCACATTTCTCCCACATACCGTTGGCTGTTTTCTGCTCCAGATACGCGACTCGAGCCCTTTGGCAACTGCACTCGAGTGCAGCGAGGCTTGGCCATAGCTGAAACTGGCCAAAACGACGTTGCTGGACAATGCAATGTCCGTGTACATTGGGCCAACTATATATATATATTAGAGACGAAAGTCTGGCCATATGGTGAACGGGCACGTACCAAGTTTTTCCCGAGATTTTTGCTGTTTACTTTCCATTTGCTCGACTGAGTTGCCCTGGCGCTTCCTACTCATAACTTTGGTGCGCTGTCTGTCGCTGCGGCTTGGCTTGTCTCTGGTTACAATTTTTCTGCTTTGTTTTTTTGCTTGCTTTTTCTTTGGCTTTGCTCATATTACTCTCGACTCGGCCACTAACGGGGCACAAAACTTTGAGGGCCAATGGCTTTTTAAGTGTGACTAATTATGAACTCGTCTTAATGTCTTAAGCACTTGAAGCGTTAGGCCGTTGGGGTTCGATGAACTCCACCCCAGCTTTTGCACGCCGGTTCCTTGACATTGCAGCAAATGGGCTCTAAAATGTGCAGCATTGATTTTGTGTCTTCGTCAAAACGTTTTCGGGCGTTGTCAAACTTGGCTTAAAGCAAATTGGCAAAGAAAGAGTAAAAGAAAAAAAAAAACAAGCAAATGTTGCACAAGCAAATTTATCGACCTTCGCCATTCGCCTGTCAAATTCGCTCAGCTTCCATTTACCAGTCGAAATGTATTGACAACAACTGCGCAAATATTTGGCAACATTTTGTTGCAACGTTGCGGAAACTGCGGAAATTATGCAGACAATTTGCAGCCAGACACAAGTTCTACATTCAATTTGTTACCCAGTCAATTCTGGACAGACAGACAGACAGACAGACAGACAGAGTGGGCCAGCATATCTGCAAATACTTGGCTTGGCTTGGCACTGCTTAAGAGCTCTCAGGTAATCAGTCAATTTTGTTGGCCAAACTTTGGCTTTGAGCCAAAGTGAATTGAATAAGCCAAACGAATTGAATTGAAGCGGGTCAAAAACTTATGTGGTTCAACAGAATTGCATTGCTGAATATATGTAAATTATGTAATGCCATAATGGGAGTGTGTTTAAAGAGATTGGGTTAATAAGGTAGTTAAGAAAGAGAGATGAACAGAGAGTGAGAGAGAAAGAGAGAGAGAGTTGGACACAAAGAGAGATGAACAGAGAGAGAGAGAGAGAGAGAGAGAGAGAGAGATGGACAGAAAGAGAAACGGACAGAGAGAGATCGTATGAGATGATCGATTTGAGTGTATGAAAATCGCATAGAAAGGCAAAAATTCATAAAAATAATATAAGAGCGTGGCTAGAGTGCTAGGAAATTTGACTCTCTGAGAATACTTGAAACAGAAGAGTTAAGCGCTTGCTGCGATAAAAGAAAGAGAATAGATGTTCCCAGCCTGAACCAGCTTAACTACTATTAAAATCCAATTCGACTTAATTTTAGGTATATATTTTTTTTCTATTTTTGATATATTTTTAAAAAATTTTTTTTATATATTTTAAAAATATTTTGTTATATATTTAAAAAATATTTTTTTATATATTTTAAAAATATTTTGTTATATATTTTTAGAATATATGTTTTATATATATTTTTTAAAAATATTTTTTTTATATAATTTTTTAAATATATTTTTTTTATATCTTTTTTTTATATATTGTTTTATATATTTTTAAAATATTTTTTTATATATTTAAAAATATTTTTTTTTATATATTAAAAATATATATATTTTCAAAGTATTTTTGTATATATATTTTTATATATTTAAAAAAATATTTTTGTTTATATTTTTAAAATATATTTTTTTTTTATATATGTATATTTAATGTATTTTTCTTGAGTTAACTCTTTATAAATTGTTGTCCCACATCAATGTCAATATATTTTTTGATTAAATATTTATAGCTTCTTTTCGACTTATCTAAAAAACCCTTTTTATGTTGCATTGATCTATGTACACACATTAGAGCAAATCTCTATTCTTCCATAAAACCAATTTATGTCTATTCACATTGATTTAACTTTAAGGCATATACAATTCCGTAGAAAACTGCCTAAAGCTTGTTGACCTAAACCAAAGCTTTTGCTTCCGCCACGTTTGTGTTTTACTGTGTGTGTGTGTGTGTGTGTGCCGAACTCTTTGGTTAAGCATACTAGGCCCATCGATCATGTAATCGCAAACGATTCGTCTTCGAGCAGTGTTTACGCAGCATAGATATATAGATAGCGATAGCGCGTATCTTAAGACCGTATCTTTTGCAATTCATTATCTTAGTTTGTTGTTGCTGTTGCGCTGAGCTACCTAGCCTAAGCAAACACGTACCAAAAAAAAATAATATTGTTAGCTACCTGACCAAGTTTATAAGCTACCTGTTTAACTGTTTCTCGGCCAAGTTGACATAGGGCAAATGCAAAAGTATGAAAATGAACAGGACAACGGGAGGAGGAGTACACAAAGCTTTAAAAAAAACCAAAAGCAAAAACAAGCAGAGCCTAAAGAGCTTATGCTGCATAGATGATGAGAGGACAATGCCAACAGCTCAGATAATAGACACAGTTCAGATAAAACCCGACAGATAACAGTGTTAACAAAATAATAACAAAATAAAAAGCATTTACATACATACATACATATATTTATGTAAGTATGTATAGAGAGAGAGAGAGAGAGAGCACAGAGGCCAAAGTACCAGCTACAAATAGCTTGGGAAAATGAAGTTGGTTTCTGGCCATTAGTGAAATGCTGTCAAAAGCTGGTCAGCCAGCAGGCACAGGGCCAGCAAGAAGCCAAATGGACAAATGTGAACATGGCTTATTTGGTTTAGCTGCGACAATGAATGTGAATACACTCGCATTATGTTTCTGTTTCTGTTTTTTTTCTCGACTAATTTGCCATATCCAAAATGACATTTATCGCCGTCTGGAGGATTGGCAGAGAGTCAAGATTAAAGTTTTATATTTTGATTTTTACTTGTGATGGGTTTAAAGCTGGAAAAATCTTTGTAATTTTATTTTATTTATTTATTTCAATATTTTAAATATAGAATTAAATTTAAATTAATTTCAAAATAAATTTGATTTATAGAATAAATTTTAAATTAATTTCAAAATAAATCGAAATTGATTTATATTTCAATAAAAATTGTATAAAATTCACATAAACTTCATTGATGAGCTAAAGCTATTAAAAAGATATGAAAGTTGTTTTGAAATTAAATTACTTAACATAAGCGACAGTTATATGGTTAGAAACCGAATCTAGTATAGATTTGTCAACAACTGTCAGAGAATCGATGACTCAGAGACTTTTGGGAATTTGAAACTCAAATTTGATTGAGATCTGTCTGATATATTGTTGTTGTACTTATAATCTGAATGAGACATTGAAGAATTTAACTGGAAATGGATCTATGTGGGGCTTTTGATCGAGAACAAAAACCATTTGCGTCATATATATATATATACATATATATATTTTACTGTATAATATATTAGATTATATATTGCAAACATGCGATAAACACATTTGACCCAAAGCAGATGCAGAAATTCGATGCCCGCGAGTATATGATCTAACAAGTTTTATTCATTCATTGATTCATATATTCATGCTGCCAAGTTTTATTCATTCATTATTCTTTAGATACTATTTGATTGGAATATGAGACAATAATTGAAAAAGAGTTAATAGCTCGTGGTAAAAATATATATATATATATATATAAAGAAAACTTCAGTTTCAGTCAAAGTAGATCAAGCTTTAGAAAATCTTTTTGTAAAAGTATAAGAAAGAAAAACTTAAAGTAGTTAATCATAATATATATATCTGAATAGCATTGTAAAGAAACTTATAGAAATTTTAAGAGCCAATCAAATTCTTCTTTTGGAGACTCTTTAGCGCTTCGCTCTTAATAGATTGAATAACCTCTCAAGACAAATCTCTTAAGAGTTCTTCAAAAGTAGAGTTTTGGTCTTATCAAAAGTTAGTACAACTTGTTATACTTAAATATATTTTACTACTTATTTAACAGATTATTATATAAGAGAATCCTAAAAGTTGAAAATATATATAATATATATATAATATATATACACCTCATATATATCTCTTTACCCTTTTGGCATTATTAAACTTATTCATCTAAATTTTTTTCATTGATTACTTCATTGACTTGAATTGTCTTAAGTCTCAAGTCTTTATCAATCAAATATCTCTTATATTTAAAGTCTATATACTCTCTATAGACAACCTCTTTCATTAGCTCTATTCTCTATAGACAACCTCTTTCATTAGCTCTATTCTCTTAAGCACACACACATCCCCCCTTAACACCTTTTCACTTTCATATCAATTAACTGATCGATAAAGTTTATCTGTAGCACTTGAGGCAGCTGCTGCTGCTGCTGCTGCGCCTGGCTGCCCACTTAACAAACCCATTGATTTAATTCCCAATCTTGAGAGACTTAAGGACTTGTCTGAGTGGCTTACCTACCTTAGCCATGCTTCGACTTTGGCCCCTATATCATGCCAGACATTATAATCTTTTCATTTTCACATCACTAACTCCAACCTTGATGGAAACTTAATTGTAATTTATATCTCTGTGTGTGTGTGTGTGTGTGTGTGTGTGAGGACTTTTCGACTTGGACTCACCTTTGGATCCAATATGCTGCGCTCCAGGCTATCCTCACGATTCATGGTCGTTGCTGTGCTGCCTGTGCCGCTGCTGCTGCCACCGCAGCCTCCTTGAC
Source organism: Drosophila nigricruria (assembly GCA_037075265.1). NCBI lineage: Eukaryota > Metazoa > Arthropoda > Insecta > Diptera > Drosophilidae > Drosophila > Drosophila nigricruria. Next base: position 6,321,918 of record JBAMCI010000196.1, on the reverse strand, counting down.
TGCTGCGCTGGCTGCTGCGTTCACGTTCACGTTCCTGCTGCTCCAGACGCAGACGCGCGCGTTCTACACGCGCCAGCGTCGGACTGTCCAGTATGGACGGAGCTCGAGACGGTGGACGCGAGTTGTTAGTTGTTGTTGTTGTTGTCGTATGCAATTGCTGTAGCTGTTGTTGCAGTTGCTGCTGTTGCAGTTGTTGCTGCTGCTGTTGCTGCTGTTGCAGCGTTTCCAGTGTGGCGCTGTTGTTCGACGATGTCGAGCCCGGCGTGGGCGTGGCCGATGAGGATGAGTTGGTCATCGTGGCCGTCGATGTGGTCGATGTGGTGTGCATCAGCATGTTGTTTGGACTCTCTTTCTTTCTTTTATATAATTATTTTCAAGGGGCGTTGTTTAGGCGCGTAGATTTTTGTTGAGAGCGTTCTCTCTGCTGCACTTTGATCGTTGTATATATATATATATATATATATTTATATATATATTTGTATATATGTATTATAGAACTTGACTACAGTTGATTATTCACGCACTTTTTGTATTCAATTTGATTTGACTGTGGGCTAGAAATTTTTGAAAACATTTATTTAGTAATTTTATTATTTGATTCACTTTGAGTTTTATGTAAAAAGTTAGTTGTCAAAATATATATATATATATATATTTATTATTAATTATATATATATTATATTATATATATATTATATAAACAAATACTAAAAATAATCAATTTACAATTAATTTTAACGAATTTTGCAATTAATTGTTTTTGTATATGTTTCTAATTATTTATTCATTTTTGTTTGTATTTATGTTAAATATATTTGGCAATTTTTCCTAAATTCAAATATGTTGAAAAATTTTAATTTATTTTATAGTTTTTTTACTTTAAAAAAAAAATAATTTTTTTCTTAATTTTCCAAAGACTTTAGTTTGGCATTTTAATATTTCCTGTTCAGTTGAGTTTTCTTTTGCTTGATTTTCCAATTTTTCTAGTTTTTGTGCTAAAGTTAAAGAGTTGCTCAGTAATTTCCTATATGATATTAGCCTATAATCTTTTATTTGATATATTTTAGTAAAAATTAATAAATTTTAATTAAAAATTCTAAGCATTAGATTTAAAAAAGAAATAATTATATGGCTATTGACAGATTTTTTGGAATTTTCCTGATACAACATTTATTCTGAACATTTTATTAGCCTCGTTTCCAAAACAAAAAATGCCCTAATAAATTATTATTTGTTTTTAAATTGTTTGAAATTCGATTTTAAATGTTTTTAAAATTTTTAAAATATTTTTTTTTTTGAAATATATATATTTTTAAAAAAATTTTATATTTATTATATAATGTATATATTAATTAATATATATATATTTTTTAGAAATATAAATACTACATATATTTATAAAAATATTTTTATAAAAATAAATATTATATATGTTTCTATAAATATATATATCTATAAATATAAATACTATATATATTTTAAAAAATATAATTAATTTTATTGTTTAAAATAATCTATAATTTTTTTATATTTGTTCGCATTATTTGTTTGTATATTAGGGAAATGACTAATTCTTGTGGTTTATTTTTGTGTAACTTTCAATTTTTATTCATAGCTGTTGTAATCAAGTTTTTTTCTTATTCGCTGAAATCCATTCTCAACACATAGCAAACGAAATTATATATTTGCATATTTATATATTTATATATATACAATATATACTGCTATATCAAGCCTTAATCTTGGATGCCATTGCACCTTCAGCTGACCGCTGCACAGACAACATAAGTGCACAATAACTTGCGAATCTGTCCTGATGCAGCAACACTTGCTGCCAATTTCTGGTTATTATTTTTAGGAGGGGAGTCGCAACGAAACGAAACGAAACAAAAACCTAAACTGAAACAACGAAAAACGAGCAAAACAAATGCAATAGCCAATAATTTTCACAAAACTGGTTTCTCTCGCCCAAGTGTTGCCCAAGTGTTGCAGGTAGTTTTTACTTTCGCACAAAACAAGAAAATGGATAAGTCGAAGCAGCAAAAAAAAAGAATGAAATTAAATATCCATTGACGATAACTGCAGTGAAACTGCGAAAGATACAAATGTATCTTTAAGTGCGAGTTCGAGCCAATTTCTTGTGGATAATTCTTTGGTTTGTTTATTATGTTGATTTGATGTCTCTTGGCTGATTATTTATTTAGTTGGCGCGTTTCTTAGGCATGTCAAACACGTTTGCTGTGTGTGTGTGTTTTCATATTTCCGCTGACCAATTTCAATCTTTTACGTAGATATACATATATATTTGGCAAATCGACAACACATACATTATTTTTGTTTTGATTTATTTGTTAATTTATTTGGCTGTTAGTTGTTTGCCGCGTCGCATTTCTTCGCGTTGCGATTGAAAAAACCAATTTTGATTTGAATTTTTGGCAAAATTTTATTTTCAATGCTGTTTGCTCTGCTCTGCTTCAGCTTCAGCTTCTTGCTTTTTGGCACGCCAAGCAAACGCGCGACCGTCGACGAGCCGAGAACCGTTTCGAACTGCGTTTAGCGAACTGCGAACTGTTCACACCAGCTGCCCGTCGTTGACTGTGCGCGCAACAAAAACTGGTTTGCCGCCGAATATCTCTCGGCAATGCATCGGCATGTGGCTGTCGACGAACATGTTCGAGTTGGAGGTGGCAACGAAATTGAAATTTCCCAGTATTTGCTTGCAATTGTTGACTGTGGTCTTTTGGCGTTTTGTATATATGCAATTTTGTTGTATCAGTTGTGGGAATTTTGTTGCGAGGCAAACTCGAGTGCAACATAGAAAATATTATTCATATAATATTTTACATATAATTTTGGCATATATCAAATGATAAAAAATAAATAATATTTTAGTATTAAATATAGAAATTTAAAATTAAAATTAATAAGTGTAATATTCCGCCTTCGTTTTATGTTTAATATTTCTTTTATTTATGCTTGTTGATTATACTATATACTTATTTAAATACTAAAATTAATTATTTTAAAAGAAAATTCAATTAGTTAGAGAATTGAAACGGTTAAAGAACAAAATATTTACTTACAAATTTTTAAAATTTGTATTATTGATTAATAAATATATTAGTCAAATATCTCTTATATTTATGCTCGTTTACTATATTTAAAATTTATTTAAATACTAAAATTGAATATATTATAAGAAAATTTATTTATTTTTATTATAGAAGTAAAACTGTTAAAGGACAAAAAAAAAATTGATCTACAATTTTCTAAATTTATTATTATTTATTAATGAAATTATTAGTCAAATATTTATGCTTGTTTAATTTTTAAAAATTTATTCAAAATTTAAAAAATAAGAAAGGAAAAATATTTATTACAGAAGTAAAACCGTTAAAGAAATATATATTTAACTACAATTACTTAAAATTTTTATTATCTATTAATATTGAATTTATATTTTTCTACAATCAGTTTCAAGTCAAGTATACTAACTGCTCAAATCCAAATATTTCTCTTATCAATAAACAACTGAACTTTAATCAGATATTTAACATACAACAACAAAAAATTTCCCTCTTTGGGTAATTTGATTAACCAAAACAAACTCGAAGACAACCGCAACTCGAACCAAATAAATGCCAAACGTGCAACGATCGAACATGTTGGTTCGATTGGCTCTCAGCCGGTATTTGGTTTGGTTTGGTTAATGTTTGTGCGCTCGGGGGAGTGAGTTGAAGAAGACAGAAAAAATGGGCAGGCAGGTAAAAAGCAGGTAAAGTTGGCGTCGTCTTATGAACGGTTTTATAGTAGTATCTAAATCTGTGGCTGGCTGGGGTCTGGCGTGTGTTTCCTCTTTCGATATTATAGCCCCATGCTCCATTGTGTTGCCGCTCGGCATTTCAAGTGATTTATGCCGCGCAACAACAACAACAACAACAACGACGACAACAACGAAAGCAACAATTGTTGCATTTCATGTGTTGCAGTTGCAGTTCGTTGGCCCACGGTTTGAGATCGATTGGTCTGCGGTTCTATGATGAGCTAATCAAGCAAACACTTGACAATCGTCACTTGACTCATACTCATTGGGGTTTTATTTAGCTTCATTCCATTCAAGCAAAAAAGTTTCCTTCAAAATTATTAAACATATTCTCCACACATATGATTCACGCATTTGGCGGCATGCGAATCACGCAATTATGCAAATATCTTTATCTTCGGCTTGCCAACATTTGGGCATGTCGCATGCCGCCTTAACTCAAAAAAAAACTAAAGTCTAAAACTGAAAAAGCTACAAATGTTTCAATTTTAGTTTCCAATTACTGGCGCCAACAATTTTTATTGTTTCAGATACACATTCATATATATATATATATATATATATATATATATATATATATATATATATATATATATATATATAAAACATAACCCATTCAAAAATCTGTCGCGGCATCTGTTTTTTTTTTGTTGCTTGTTTCCTGAGAATTTTACGTGCTATTTCGTAGATTTTTTCATTTTTTTTTTTTGGTTTTTGTCTTCGTTGACCGTCAAGTGGTTTGATAACTTTATTGTCTGTGTTCCCAATGTTTGGCTGTGTAATTTGTTGTGATTATCGCAGCTCGATTGAATTAAGTTGTTCTGTCTGTTGTTGCTCTTTGGATGTGTAGAAATATGATATGGGAGAACAACTTTAATATAGATATGAACAAAAGAAGGCCTTAAAGCATATAATCAGATGTTTAAAGAATTTTTTTTTTTGTACACTTTGTTTACTAGTTACCCGGCATTGCTCAGCTATGAATACATTCAGAATCGATACCCAAAAGTTTTGTGAGTTTTTCATTGATATGAAATGAGTTCAAATATGAAATGAAAGAAAGAAAATGTTTGTTGTATTATTAAATAATAAATAAACAAAATATAAATAAAAAAAAATTTACAAAGTAGACAAACATAAAACTTTTAATATATATTAAAATAAATATTTGATATCTAGCAATATTTTAATCCCATTTTAATCTACATTACATAATTGCATATACATTAAAAAAAAAAAAAAAAAAAAAAAATATTAAACATACATTTTTTAACATAAATAAAATTATATCTATTTTCTGGGAATTTATAAATTAATTTAATCTAAATAAAATGAAAAAAAAAAACACAAAATATTTAACATAGAATTTTTAATTTTAATTTTAATTAATTTTTAGAATTGTTAATTTATAAATTCCATTTTAATCTACATCTCATATTTGCATATACATTTAAAAAATTAAAAGAAAATAATATACAAAATATTAAACATAGAATTCTTTATATCTATTAAATTGTATATTTTATTTATTTATTTTTATTTTATAAAGTTGGATATAATTAAAATTAAAATCTAACTTATTTTTAACAGCACTGGCTACTAGGGCCTTCGGCTTTTAAATTGTATATATTTTCAGGGAATTTATAAATCCTATCTTAATCTACATTTCATATTTTATATTTGCATATAAATTATTACCATTTTTTTTTTTTTTTTGATTATGATTAAATATTTAAAAATATTTTTTTAGATGCGTTTTTATGTATATAAAAATATATAAAAATATATACCAAATAAAATTCTAATATTAGCAAAAATATAATTTATTTAAATATGTTCTAAAAATAAAAATAAAAATTTGCAATAATAAAATATATTGTTTATATGAAATAAATTATAAAATTGAATATAATCTGTATTTAATTTATAAAATTTGTATTTAATTTTCATAATTTGTATTTAATTTGTATAATAGTATTTAATTCTTAAAATTTGAATTTAATTTATATAATTTGTATTTAATTTTCATAAATAAATATTTATGTGTATACCATAGTAAAAATATAGTTTAGGAACCATGCTTAAACATTTCTTAAACAAAAGTAATAAAATATATTATTTAATTATCAATATGAAAAACTATTCATATTCATATTCATATGCCATAACTATTACTAAACACCACTAAGTATGCCTGTTGCAATATCTTGATGTATTTTTGTGGCTGTGTGCCACAGCCATATCTAGGCCTTGCCATGTATGGGGATACAGTGTTCTATGGTGGAAACAAAACGTACAAACGCTCGGCCCATTTCTGGGTCTGTGCCGCATTTCCGTTCCGTATTGGAAAGACTTTCAATGCGTTTTACTCAAACATTTTCAACGTTTTATCAAAGGCGAGTCGCGCCAAGTCGTCTGGTCGCCATTTGGAATCAAAGTTTCTTTGGCGTTTCCCATTGTTTGCCATAGTTTTTCCACTTTTTCCTCTTTTTTCTCTCTGTCTTTCTGTACCTCCCTCTCTATGGAGACTTCTCTGCATATCGCCTGTACGGCTTCGCATATCTTTTGTATGCACTCGTCGCATTCGAGAAGTTTTTTTAGACTTTTTTATTTGTATTTTTTTTTTTACTTTATCGCAAACTTTGGCAACGCAGGAAAAGGCGCGTTGGCTTGGACTTTGCGTGGCGATCTTTCTTTTAATTATATATGTATAGATATATATATATATATATATATATATATATATATATATATACCAGATATTTACATGCGCATACGTATTCGCTTTGTATGCAACGCATCGCATCGCAACAATGCTAAAATGACATTTTCTCAAAGGGTGGCGGGTTCTGTTCTTATCAGCTGTTTGACATGCTGGTAGCTGCCAGGCTACAACTGCTTCTTCTTTATAACTGTAGATAAGGCTCAGCTATAGCTTTACGTGATAATATTGTCTTATGTTGAAGCCAAAGAGCAAACTGCGCTCTGATTGCTGATTGTTGATAATAACAATAGCAGCAGCAGCAGCACCAGCTGATGGCATCCTATATAAATGCCTTGTAATCCAATTTATATGGGTAAATAAAGGGTATATTCAAGTTGTGCAGTAGTTTTGATACAGGTTACAAGTTATAACTTTAATAGTCAATATTATTTGACAAACAGTTTTAATAAATAGATAGCTTTACATATTCGTTAGTCTATTTATTCAAAGAATTTATTAGAGATCAAAGATATGAATTGAATAATTTAATATTGATTTTAAAAATTTAGATAGATATATAGAATTATTATTACTATTATTTTTTTTTTATTATTATTATTCTTATTTTTATTATTATTTTTTATTATCATTATTATTATTTTTTTTATTATTATTATTTTTTTTTATTATTATTAATTTTATTATTATTATTATTAATTATTTTTATTTTATATATATATTATTATTTTTATTATTATAATTTTTATTTTTATTGTTATTATTATTATTTTTTTTATTATTATTTTAACTATTACTATTTTTATTATTATTATATTTATTATTATTAATGTTTTTATTATTATTTTGTTAGATATTTGAATAAATATAAAATTTAAAGAACTATTTAATCGTTAAAGAACTATTTTTGGTGTTTTGAAAAATCAAAATCTTGAGTCCTTAAAAAATGTTTTGCAGAAATATTAAAAATTTAAAGTACATAAAAAATTTATATTTTTAGAGAATTTATATACTTTTAAATAAATATATATTTTATAAATAAATAATATTTTATAATGAAATATATGTTCTAAAAAATATTATAAAATTTATATTGCAACTTTACTTAAATCATATTGAGCACATTTTGTTTACAAAAATGATCTTGATAACAAAATTATATAGAAAATCAAGTATTAGGAAAATATTTAATATTTGAATTTTTCAAATTAAAAAATAAATAAATATTTAAAAACTTTAAATATTTAATATTTTAAAATATTTAAATATTTAAAAACTTAAAGTTATTAAATGATTAATATGAAGTTGAAATAACTAAATGTATAATGTAATAAGTGATATGAAAAATTTAGTTATTTAAAGGTAAAAAAAATACCAATAAATAATATAAATAGAAATTAAGATATTTATAAGTATTTATATCTTTTTGGAAGACCCTTTTTTTTATCAGAAATTTATACTTTATAATAAATATATATATATAAATTATAATATATATATAATAATAAAATTTTAAGGAGCATAAAGTCGTCATTTACCTATAATTAAGTGCTTCCTAGACGTATTATTAATAACATTCTGCTTTAAAGAGAAAATGTTCTTGTTTTTTAGCAGTCATCATAAATCATTGATAAAACGTCGTCGGCATGAAATATATATTTTCCATATATTTGCAATTTATAATCATTTAATGCGACTTTCGTCAGCTTCCGTGCCTTGTGCCTGGTCATGGACTGGGCAAGGCAATTAGTCAACTCGCGTCGTTTGTAATAGAAACTAATGACCGCAAATCCCGCCGTCCCCAACTGCCGTCACCAAATTCCAGCTGTTGTCATATTGTTGTACTGAAATGCATTCCACGAAGCCTATCAAAATATTTCTTGAAAGATGCCGTCGTATTTAGTGCTCAGTGTAGGGGCGCTCTATGAGTGAAAATTAACTTAATTAAATTAATTAATGGTCTTAATAACTATATCTGCTTTGACAACTTGATGTTGTCGCTGTTGTCGCAACTCTGATTGAATACGGCACGCAGTTTTTATATATATGCAGGAAATAGAAGTAGAAATAGATATCTTTGGAGAATTCTGAAAAACTTAAGAAAAACTTAAACTTATAAAAGAAACTGTTTATTATTTTTATTTGTTGTTATTATTTATTATTTTTATATATTATTATTATTTTTATATATTATTATTATAATTATTATATAATATATTTATTTTTTATAATTATTATTATAATATATTTATTGGGTTTTTTTAACTTATATATTTTCAAAAAATATTTTTTTAATACTTCAATTTCTATAAAAAATTATAATTAAAATATTATAATATATTCTATTTATTTTATATTTTATTTTAGATATTTTATTTCAAATATTTAACAAAATATTATAAATTTCAAATTAAAATCAATTTATATTTCAATTATTTTAAATTTTAATTGCCTTAAATACTTTTTAAGTCTAAAACCCTTAAACTCAACATTTAGGATTTGTTCATTCACAGCTTCCAATATTCCGCATAAACTCTTCCCACACTCTCAGAAGACAATTTTGACACTGATCTTGAAATGATCGCATCATATAATATCATATTATTTCATTTAATATTTCTTAAGGCATCGTCGAGCAGCCAGAATGATATCGCATGCCATTGTCCAGATCTAACCTTGATTCTGCTCCTTTTGGGCTGCAGAAGTTTGTTGCTTTTGTTACCTGTCTCAATTGGCTATCACACAGGTAGCACGAACCCTAACTCAATAATCTTATTGGAATTCGTTAGCCGAGTCCAATCACATACATATATTTGAATTCCGAAAAATGTGGTTTCATTTGTTGGTCTTCTGCCTTGAATTCCCCACTCGCTTCAGTTCATTAAAATCGTTTTGATGTTGTTCGCGTCGCCTTTTCTTTTTTTTTTTGTCTGGCTCATCAAACTGACGCCCGACTGTCTATATGCGTTTTATGCTAACGTCTGCATCGATAATATTGTCTAAAGAGTTGAAATTTGTATCTTGTTTATCCAATCGAACCGCAAAACATTCCACTGAGGTGAAAGAGGCTGAGTCATGGCATTTCATGGAACTGCAGTGGATATGAGATGTGGACAGAAGGCATCGAACAATAATATTATATATTTTATATAAAACAAAAATGAATGACATACATTGATTATTTTCCTATATACATGCTTTTCATATATCAATTATTTTTCTATAGTTCATTTCGCTTACTTCAAATGAGATGAATATGGAATGAGTAATCTCTTATGCTCTCTCTCTCTCTCTCTCTCTCTGTTGCTACTATCATATGCAAAGCAAATCTACAGTGAATTCTTAAAGCTTTTCAAAAAGCTTTTAGAAAAACTTGTCATGCATTTTAAAGCCATTAAAACCAATGATGTAATCATCGGTAGTATCGATAGCTGGAGCAACTATCGATTGTTTCTCAGCTCTAGTGAATATACACCGTGCGTCAGCTTGGCGCAATTTTTATTAATTTTTAGCTGTCTATTGTCCTGCTTCAAATGAAATTTCTATAGTATATAGTATATATATACTATACCCACAATTCACATTTTCAATTGGTTGGGGAGGGACATAAACAAGTTGATGGTTAAATAAATTCTAATTTTCCATTGCATACTTTTAAGTGCGCATAAATATGCGATGGGGGGAACATAAATATCTTTTAGGTGCTCTTTGAAATACAGTTGCAGCTTCAACTGAAGTGCATAACAATTCAACTAAAAAGGGGCGTGGCACTGCAGGCACGTGCCTAAGTGGCGCCCGTCTAGACACTAAAGACTGACAAAACGTCAAATAAAATAAATTTCAATTCCTTTTCGGCTAAACGATAAAAAAAAAACAGGTGAAATAATAGTTGTTTTTTGACGGTTGTACAACTGAGCTAGATACATATGTTGCAGTCTTCTCGGATTATTAGATATAAATTCTATATAGTTATTCAAAATTGCTTTGACTATTTTTATGTTTTTTTTTTATTTTCTTCTATTTACAATAAGTTATATTTGCTTTTTGTGTGTCTGGCAATACTATTAAATATTTAAATAATTTAATTATTTAATATATATAAATATTTCATTGCTTTATTTTATAAATATTTTTTTATAACATATTTAGGCATTTTCAGTTATGGAATTATGTGTAAATTGTGAAAAAATATCAATAAAAAAACGCCTCAAATAATGTTTCATATTTTAAAATTTTAGTGTTTTTGTATATATAAATAAAAAATATATTTTATAATTTTGATAATATTTGATATTTAAATATTTAAATGCATTTGTATTAATAAAAATATATGTTAAAATTTTTAAAAATATTTTATATTGAGCTATAAAATTATTGTTTGTATTATTAAAAATATATATTACAATTTTCTGTATTTTAAATATTTTATTTTATTTTATTTTATTGTATTTTTTTTTATTTCGTATTTTTTTATATATTATTATTATTTTTTAAATATATTTTTGTTAAAGCTTTCGATAAGTTTAAATTATTATTGAAATATTTAAAAAATTATTAAGTTATTTAAAATTTTTTTTATTGAGCCAATAAATATTTGTTTGTATTAATAAAAATATATTTTACAATTTTCTGTATCTATAATATTTTTATTTTTTTATATATATATATATTTTTTATATCTTTTTTTTTTGTTTTTATATCCTTTGTTTAGTTTACATTAATTTTTGTTTCAATTATAATATTTTTTTAAAAGAAGCGTACAGTAAATGACAGTATCTAACATAAAAAATATTCCATTCAAAAAAAAAATAAAAATTTTTAATAAATTTTATAAAATATTTGTCAACCGTTTTCAATATATATTTAATAAAATTTTAATCAAATATTTTGGAATTTTTTTTTTTTTTTTTTTTAAATAAAATTAAAAAATTTTTTTTTTTTTTTTTTTTAATATTATTGGATTTCTTACTTATACTTCCAGTATATTGTTATTATATTTATTTTTTAGAATATATATTTTTCGAATTTTTAGAATATTTTAAATATCCACAAAAGATTGAAATTATATTAATTTTTTTTTAATAATTGTTTTTTTTTTCAGATAATGTGAGTTACGTCCTAAAATATCTCGAACTTCAATTAATTATGCCTTTGTAAGTAAAATTTCTATTTAAAATATTTTTACATGACAATTGCTTCAGCTTAAACAAAAAGTGAGAATTTGATTGGGTTGAATTTTTAAGAAAACTGCTTGAAAATCCTCACAGACCTTGCTTCACTCTGTAGCTTCACTTTCTCTCTCCTTGTCTCTCTTTCTCTCTCTCCCTCTCTTTCGTCAAGCATGTTTCAAGGAGCGGCGTCGCATTTGGCGTTAATTAGTTTGGCAACGCTGCGGGCGTGTGATTTTCACCAATCATTTACAACAGACCGTCAACTCTTGCCATTGGTATGACTCGACTAGCAAATACCTTGTAGTTGAAATAAACTTAGAGATTTTATATTAAATATATAAAATGAAATTGAATAAAAGTTGCCAAAAGATATAGTTCTATGTAATTAAAATAATTTTTTTAATATTTACTTAAAATATATATAATATAAATATAAATAGAGATGTTAACTTGTTGGCTGTATATAATGTTTTATATGTGTTTGAATTTATTTTTATAAAATATTAATATTAATATTTAAATAGTAAGTTAATATTATATTTTTATATATATGCATTTCTGCAAAGATACTTTAAAACTGTTCTCTCACTTTAGTTAACTACATTTGATGCTTGATGATACTTGATAGGGTATATCAATTCAATGTTGCCTTCTTCCTACGTTTTTTTTTTTTGTTCGCTCATTCCAAAAAAAAAAAAAAAATAATTTTCATCAACAGTTCGTCGGCAGACGCTGACAAGTTGAAGTCCCTAGCTGGGCCGTTTCTTGTCGTTTCTCTGATTACACATTTTAGCGCCATTTTTGGCGCAACTTTTGCTGAGCCACTCGCCAGCAAAAACCCTTTAGGCCAGACGAGTAAAACTTTTTGGCCAGTAGAAGGGAACACAAAAAAAATAGAAACGGAGCTGTAAAGAATCTCAATGATGGGGTTAACAAGCAAAATTTGATTTATTTGATGAGTTTCTCGTGTTGTTGCCGTCGACATCGCTTCAAAGACGCGTTTAATGAGCATAAAAATGAGGGTGAACGGGCGGGAGTATTGGGAGGGCATTGAAGACATTTGGGAAATGAATTGCACAAAAATGCTAAGCGAAAATGAAAAAAAAAAAAAAAACTGTTAAATTAACCAAAGTTTGTAATAACTAAAAGAAAATAAAAGCAAGGAAGTCCTTTGAGAATGAGAGTTTGGTATTGCTTGTTGCAGTAGGATATTGTAGTCGAGCACAAGGAAGTTGATGTTTCGGCTCAGTTGAGATATATATAATATATACAAATATATAAGTATAAAATATATATATGACCTATGTACATTATGTGTAGTAAACTGCTCTAATTCCCATTCATATTACTCTCAAAGTATGGTGTCATCTGGCCCAAACAATAATAAGCTCTACAGAAGAAGAACAGAAGAAAAATTTAAAATTTGGAACTTAATTTTTTTTTTTTTATGAAAACAATTTTTGCCCATTTACATAGGGAACAGAAAACAAAAATCAAAAGTGATGTAAAAATATTTTAAGCAAACAATTTAACTGCAAATGTGGCCATGAAAAGCTGCAAATGTTCCTTGTGGTTTATATTAACTATAAAAGAGACAAAGTATAAAAATATCACTCATACGCAGCGCATAAAAAAGCATAAAACAGACAGTAAGAAATGGAACGTTTAACGCCTAGCTGTGGCTTACACGAATGCCGCATAAAACAAGGCGCTGTAATAATGAAGCAAATATATATATATATATATATATATATATATAATAAAAGGAAAGCAAAAAGTATGTAAACAGGTGGAAGCATACTTTTTTATGCGAGTCGTTAAAGAAACTAAAATACTAAGAAAAATATAAATGGTCGAGCATAAGCGACTGTACAATGCTCGTTTACGAGCAAATAACAACTCTCATATTAACATGATTAAAGAGAAATATGTTACTTATATAGATATGTATTAGTAGGGGAGATCAAGAGTGGTTTCAACTGCAAGACTATATATATGTATTAGTAGGGGAGATCAAGAGTGGTTTCAACTGCAAGACTATAGATATGTATTAGTAGGGGAGATCAAGAGTGGTTTCATCTACAAGACTATAGATATGTATTAGTAGACGAGATCAAGAGTGGTTTCAACTGCAAGACTAGCTGATCCGCAGATCATATATGTAGAACTATGAAGAATATAGTTTTTTCCATAATCTCTCTTAACCCAGCAGACCTACTCAGCAGTCGAGCTCATTCTATGACACATATATATATATATATATGTATATATATACAAAGTTATCAAACATATAGTATATCTCGAAATGCCACATTCCTTAGAAGGCGCAGTTCATCTCTTATAAGAAGATCTTATACACAACTCAACTTACTTGCTTCAGCATTAGTCCACTCCGCTGAACTGCACTCAATATACTCTCTTTAGACTTGTAAGCGAGCATTGAAAATAGCTAAGAAAATGTATGTGCCGGCAAATTTGCGTTGAAGTTCAGCGCTGACTGCCATAAAAATGATTTAATATGCGTTTTATATGAGAAAAGTTTTGCAATTTTTGCGCATTTAATGTCGGGCTCACTCACTTGACATTTGACGCCACAAAAGTAAAGGAAAGAAACGCAACGCAACGCAAAAAAAAAAATATAAGAAAATGAAAACTTTTTTTTAAAGTTAAAGTAAAACTCGAAGCAACCTGCCAGTTAATTATGCTGGAGTTAAGCAATTCGAAAGTTTTGCAGCAACGGAAGTTGTCTTGCCCTGAAATTAAATCTAATTGAATTGTAAACTTGTGCGTCTATTGAGCTGCCATTTTGGCCAAATGTGATTACAATGGAGCTGTGTGTGTGTGCGTGTGTGTGTGCGACTGTGAATGCGGCCCACACTTGGGCATTATTCATGTCACTTGTGCGCCAGCCCCACCTAAGGGAGCCAACGGCTAATCAGCGGCTTTTCTGTTGAAAAGTTTGCACTTATTGAATTTAGCGTCAAAGTGTAGCAAAAATGTTTCGCTTGCCTATTAGAAAGTTTCCTGAATCAAATTGAAATTCCAATGCTGTCAACAGAAGAAGCTGCCTTCACTGTGACATCATCGAAACAATGCAAGCCAAAGATAAAAGCAAAACTTTTCGACACAAAGAGATATGTTGGACATGTTTTAAATTGACCGAAACATTCGATTGCGCTCTCTATTTCATATGAAAAAGGTTGTTTTAAGGTAAACATTCTGGGCAAGGAAATATATATGTGAAAGAAAATAGAATTTAGTAAACCTTGGAAATGAAGACTTTGAAGACTATTTATAGAAAGTAGTCAAAGATTATTTTGATACAATTTATTTTAATACTTTTTTTAGAATTTGTTCTTAAATTGTCTTAAAATTTTAGTACATTAATTTCTATTGCATTGTTTATGCTGCTTAAGCCATTACAACTTAGTCAAGTTGTCTATCGCTCAAACCCTCGCTGTGAAAAGTTTTCAATCTTTTTTGGCCAGCTGGCAAAAGTTCATAACGCTCCGCTGAACTGCTCTTGATCTCTTTTGGCCATGTAAATCAAGCTGTTGTGCTTAAGTATATACTAGTATATATATATATATACATATTTAAATATTTGTATATACTATAAATTATCATAAGCTTTTTCGGCTGCAGCGAGTGCAAATAATGCAAAATAGTTTCTTGCAGCTGTGACATCAACATGAATACACACACACAAAAGAAAAACAAAAAGAAAGACAAACTGACACTTGACATGTGACAGTGGCAGCCAGACAATAATAACAATAACCAAAACAACAACAACAACAACAACAACAATGCCAACTGACAGCCACAACAAACACTTTACATAATTTCAAAAGCTTAGAGCAAAATTTTGACATAAAGCAAACTTAACATCATGATGTTGACTTCATTAACAGCAGCTCTGTTAATTAACAGTATGTGTTAATAGAGCTTTGGTAAATTGCATTTTATTTATGTTTTTTATGCAACTTTTTCATAGCTTCATTAAATGATTTTTCGAATAATTAATTTAAATTACATTTTATTTGATTACTTAAATCTTTAAATTAAATATTAAAGTTTACTTATACATTGATGGCGGTCGCATTTTGTGTACTCAATGATCATGATCTTTATTCATATTCTTTATTTATGTAATTTTAATGATTTGCTTGAATATCTAATCTAATATATTATTGATATAATTATAGTTAGTAAAAGTTCTGCTTGTTTATAGAGTGCACTCACTAGTACTGCTGCTAAATTTTAAAGAGATCGCCGCTATAAAACACACAGTTAGGATCACTCCAATTTAGTATATGTGGGTGTTTCCGTTAGGGAACTTAAGGTCTGAGCCTATTCAGAGCCAGAGCAGAGCCATATGCAGAGGCAGACCAGAGCCAAAGCAGAGCCATAGGCAGAGGCAGAGTAGAGCCATGGGCAGAGCCAGAGCAGAGCCATATGTAGAGCCAGAGTTGAGCCAGAGCAGAGCCTAAGCAGAGCCTAAGCAGAGCCTCAGCAGAGGCAGAGCAGAGCCATGGGCACAACCAGAGCAGAGCTAGAGCAGAGACAGACCAGAGCCAAAGTAGAGCCATGGGCAGATCCAGGGCCACAGCCTAAGTAGAGCCAGAGCAGAGCCAGACCAGAGCCTATTCAGAGCCATAGGCAGAGGCAGAGCAGAGCCATGGGCACAGCCAGAGCTGAGCTAGAGCAGAGCCATGGCAGAGCCAGAGCAGAGCCATATGCAGAGCCAGACCAGAGCCAAAGCAGAGCCATAGGCAGAGGCAGAGCAGAGCCATGGGCACAGCCAGAGCATAGCCATGGGCACAGCCAGAGCAGAGCCATATGCAGAGCCAGAGCAGAGCCAGACCAGAGCCATGGGCAGAGCCAGAGCAGAGCCATATGCAGAGCCAGAGCAGAGCCAGAGCAGAGCCATGGGCAGAGCCAGAGCAGAGCCATATGTAGAGCTAGAGTTGAGCCTAAGCAGAGCCTAAGTAGAGCCAGAGAAGAGTCAGAGTTGAGCCAGAGCAGAGCATAAGCAGAGCCACAGCAGAGCCTAAGCAGAGCCAGACCAGAGCCATGGGCACAGCCAAAGCAGAGCCAGACCAGAGCCAAGGGCAGAGCCAGAGCAGAGCCATGGGCAGAGCCAGAGCAGAGCCAGACCAGAGCCAAGGGCAGAGCCAGAGCAGAGCCATGGGCAGAGCCAGAGCAGAGCCATATGCAGAGCCAGACCAGAGCCAAGGCAGAGCCATAGGCAGAGGCAGAGCAGAGCCATGGGCACAGCCAGAGCATAGCCATGGGCACAGCCAGAGCAGAGCCATGGGCAGAGCCAGAGCAGAGCCAGACCAGAGCCATGGGCAGAGCCAGAGCAGAGCCATATGCAGAGCCAGAGCAGAGCCATGGGCAGAGCCAGAGCAGAGCCATATGTAGAGCTAGAGTTGAGCCTAAGCAGAGCCTAAGTAGAGCCAGAGAAGAGTCAGAGTTGAGCCAGAGCAGAGCATAAGCAGAGCCATAGCAGAGCCTAAGCAGAGCCAGACCAGAGCCATGGACACAGCCAGAGCAGAGCCAGACCAGAGCCAAGGGCAGAGCCAGAGCAGAGCCATGGGCACAGCCAAAGCAGAGCCAGACCAGAGCCAAGGGCAGAGCCAGAGCAGAGCCATGGGCAGAGCCAGAGCAGAGCCAGACCAGAGCCAAGGGCAGAGCCAGAGCAGAGCCATGGGCAGAGCCAGAGCAGAGCCATATGTAGAGCTAGAGTTGAGCGTAAGCAGAGCCACAGCAGAGCCTAAGCAGAGCCAGACCAGAGCCATGGGCACAGCCAAAGCAGAGCCAGACCAGAGCCAAGGGCAGAGCCAGAGCAGAGCCATGGGCAGAGCCAGAGCAGAGCCAGACCAGAGCCAAGGGCAGAGCCAGAGCAGAGCCATATGTAGAGCTAGAGTTGAGCATAAGCAGAGCCACAGCAGAGCCTAAGCAGAGCCAGACCAGAGCCATGGACACAGCCAGAGCAGAGCCAGACCAGAACCAAGGGCAGAGCCAGAGCAGAGCCATGGGCAGAGCCAGAGCAGAGCCAGACCAGAGCCATGGGCACAGCCAGAGCAGAGCCAGAGCAGAGCTATGGGCGGAGCCAGTGCAGAGCCATGGGCAGAGCCAGAGCAGAGCCATATGTAGAGCCAGAGTTGAGCCATAGCAGAGTCTAAGCAGAGCCATGGGCTGCGCTAAAGTTCAGCCACTGCAGAGCCTAAGCAGAGCCTAAGCAGAGCCTAAGCAGAGCCTAAGCAGAGCCAGAGCAGAGCCAAAGTAGAGCCATGGGCAGCGGTAAGGTTCAGCCACTGCAGAGCCTAATCAAAGCCTAAGCAGAACCTAAGCAGAGCCTAAGCAGAACCAGAGCAGAGCCAAAGTAGAGCCATGGGCAGCGGTAAAGTTCAGCCAAAGCAGAGCCTAAGCAGAGCCTAAGCAGATCCTAAGCAGAGCCTAAGCAGAGCCAGAGCAGAGCCAAAGTAGAGCCATGGGCAGAGCCAGGGCCAGAGCCATATGTAGAGCTAGAGTTGAGCGTAAGCAGAGCCACAGCAGAGCCTAAGCAGAGCCAGACCAGAGCCATGGACACAGCCAGAGCAGAGCCATGGGCAGAGCCAGAGCAGAGCCAGACCAGAGCCAAGGGCAGAGCCAGAGCAGAGCCATATGTAGAGCTAGAGTTGAGCATAAGCAGAGCCACAGCAGAGCCTAAGCAGAGCCAGACCAGAGCCATGGACACAGCCAGAGCAGAGCCAGACCAGAGCCATGGGCACAGCCAGAGCAGAGCCAGACCAGAGCCATGGGCACAGCCAGAGCAGAGCCAGAGCAGAGCTATGGCCGGAGCCAGAGCAGAGCCATGGGCAGAGCCAGAGCAGAGCCATATGTAGAGCCAGAGTTGAGCCATAGCAGAGTCTAAGCAGAGCCATGGGCTGCGCTAAAGTTCAGCCACTGCAGAGCCTAAGCAGAGCCTAAGCAGAGCCAGAGCAGAGCCAAAGTAGAGCCATGGGCAGCGGTAAAGTTCAGCCACTGCAGAGCCTAAGCAGAGCATAATCAAAGCCTAAGCAGAGCCAGAGCAGAGCCATGGGCAGTGCTAAAGTTCAGCCACTGCAGAGCCTAAGCAGAGCCTAAGCAAAGCCTAAGCAGAGACTAAGCAGAGCCAGAGAAGAGTCAGAGTTGAGCCAGAGCAGAGCTTAAGCAGAGCCAGAGCAGAGCTATGGGCACAACCAGAGCAGAGCTAGAGCAGGGCCATAGACAGAGCCAAAGCAGAGCCATGGGCAGCGCTAAAGTTCAGCCACTGCAGAGCCTAAGCAGAGCCTAAGCAGAGCCTAAGCAGAGCCTAAGCAGAACCTAAGCAGAGCCTAAGCAGAGCCAGAGCAGAGCCATGGGCAGCGGTAAAGTTCAGCCAAAGCAGAGCCTAAGCAGAGCCTAAGCAGAGCCTAAGCAGAACCTAAGCAGAGCCATGGGCAGCGGTAAAGTTCAGCCAAAGCAGAGCCTAAGCAGAGCCTAAGCAGAGCCTAAGCAGAGCCTAAGCAGAACCTAAGCAGAGCCTAAGCAGAGCCAGAGCAGAGCCATGGGCAGTGCTAAAGTTCAGCCACTGCAGAGCCTAAGCAGAGCCTAAGCAAAGCCTAAGCAGAGACTAAGCAGAGCCAG
Organism: Drosophila nigricruria; assembly: GCA_037075265.1. NCBI lineage: Eukaryota > Metazoa > Arthropoda > Insecta > Diptera > Drosophilidae > Drosophila > Drosophila nigricruria. Next base: position 6,302,546 of record JBAMCI010000196.1, on the reverse strand, counting down.
AGAAGAGTCAGAGTTGAGCCAGAGCAGAGCTTAAGCAGAGCCAGCGCAGAGCTATGGGCACAACCAGAGCAGAGCTAGAGCAGGGCCATAGACAGAGCCAAAGCAGAGCCATGGGCAGCGCTAAAGTTCAGCCACTGCAGAGCCTAAGCAGAGTCTAAGCAGAGCCTAAGCAGAGCCTAAGCAGAGCCTAAGCAGAGCCACGGGCGGAGCTCCGCCTCTCTGCTCGTGCATCAGCTTCGTTTCAATCCAACAGCAATGGCGTCACACTCGTTCGAAGCGACTCTCTCTCTCTCTCTCTATTTCTCACTCGCTCTTGAACCTCGCTGCTTACACGAATTTCATAATGCTTGTTGAATTGTTCTTTTAAAGCTTTGCTTTGATAACATAATGCTACTTTACAGTTGCTCAATATTAAAACTTAATGTTAACCAAATAAATCTCTGATATTCAATATATATTCAAAAAATTCTTGATTTATGAAATGTAAATAAAATTTAATGTAGTTTTTTTTTGGACTTTGAGGATATTATTTGTGTCTTAAATAAATTATACAATTGGCGCTGTTAATCTATATTTTTTGTCAACTAGAAGTAGAAAATATAATATAAAAGAATATTTTAAAAATTTCTCCAAAATCCCGATTAATTTTAACTTTCTTTAGACTTAACTAAACAATTTTTACAAATATAATCATCATTAAAATTTAATTTATAGCTTTATATATCAGCCTAAGGAGTAGCTCTAGACAGTTCAAGCAATCGGTAACAATATAAAATTTAAATTAGAACTGAAATGTTAAAAAGCCAAAGGGAACAGATTGGCAGCGGCAACATCATTGAAGCTGAGCGCGTTCCATGACGGTGATAATCTCTACTCCACGGAGACTAAGCACAAACACAAACACACACACACACACACACACAGACAGAGAGATAGAACTGCCAGGAGAGTCTTGACTCCGTCAGGACATTCCTCCATCAAATGCGAAGCGACAGCGTCGATACAAATACTCTTTACTTTACAGTGGAAAACAGAAAAGCACAAAAAGAAAGTAAAACAAAAACAAAAACAAAAAAAACTTTGCGGCGAAAAAGTGTCAAAGCGGCCAGACGAGCAGCAGACAACAAGGGAAACATTTGGTCGGACAAGTGATGGAAGGAAATGCATAATAAATAGATGTAGAATTGGATGAAAGCAAGGAAAATGAAGTAGAACCGCGTGATAATCAAATTCGAATAATACAACAAGCGACAAGTAGCCGAATGGAGACATTGTCAAGTTTTTGTTTCTGAAAGTGGCAAATGCAAATGAAAACATGCTCCGGAATACAAATATATATACTTTCTCAAGAAAAGAGATATACCTAAATTAGTACTTGAAGATGAAAATTTAAAGAAAAGTTTGAGCCTATTAGAAATGGATATGTTTTTATGCTGGACAACAAGCTGTGTCGAAATATGTAAAATAAATATAAAATAAAAATAATAAAATTGAAATTAAAATAAATATAATAAAAAAAATATAATAAAATAAAAATAAAAATAGATATAAAAAAATTAAAATTCAAATTAAAATAAATATAATCAAATTTAAATTTAAAAAAATATAATATAATATAATTAATATTCAAATTAAAATAAATATAATAAAATTTAAATTTAAAAAATATAATATAATATAAATAAAAATAAATATGGTAAAATCAAAATTTTAAAAATATAATATAATATAAATAAAAATAAATATAATACAATAAAAATGAATATAATAAATAAATCTTTAATAAATCCATTAAATTATTAAATCAATGACAATCTTTTAATATAATAATATAATAATATATATCAGAATGTGTAATCGATCTAGTCATCCGCTATAACTTAATCATGATCCAATGTTTGCAGTAATTTTTTTTAAAGAAATTACTCAGTTAGCGCTGTTAATATAACATCAATGTAATATATGTCGGAGATAGCTCAGGATGACCAGTTCGAATTGTTATTAGAGTAATTATTAGCCACGCTCTATAACGAGTTTCCGGCGTGTTGCTGTTATTCACCACTTCGTGCTCCATTTGCTGCATAGCTCGCAACTTCTAGACACTTCTATATGTCCACTGACAACCATGGCGACCCTATTCGAATTGCCTATCTGCCATCTCATTCTCACTCAACAACACTCGGGACCACTCGCTCTTGTGCCAACTTAAGAAAACTTAGCGCTGCCAACTTATTTATTACTTCCATTATAACTCTGTAGAAGTTCTAAGCCTTATACCAGCCTTATACTGTAAAACCACTGTTAAAAGACACCAGCTAAAGCTATTCAATATGATAAACGGGCTAGATAAAAAAAAAATAGTAAAACCATTATATTGCTCGATTTGGGAATCTATATATAACTAGTAACTAGCCGCACTTTACGTTTTTATTTTGTCTACTGGCTTTGAGAGAGATAACAGTGTCAAAATTAGTTAATTTTCATACAAAGATCAGCGCCCGTACACCAATTTCCGATAAAGTGACGTCACACTGTTAACTTAACAGACCGCTTTGCATAACCTACTATAACGCATACTAAGAAGCGTGCTGTTAACTTATTTAATACTTTCAATGCAACTCTGTACGAGCTCTCCTTAGTGTTATACCAGCACTACTGTAACAATTAGACACTCTGCTGTTAGACTGTGCTGTTAATTTACAGCATCACGCAATATTATATTCGTACTACGGCATATATATTATATTCATATTCTTCAGCCTTAAATTGATTGTATTCTTTAACATTCCACGATATACAATATTAGAATGTTCAATTGATTTTCGATCTTGCTTTAAAGAAATTACTCATTTGGCACTGTTGTATAATATTGTTGTTGTTAATAACAAACTAAGCTTGAGTTGTGTAAATACAAGTAAACAAAATACAAGCTCTCCACACTCTCAACCAACATTGCTGTTGATATCTGGTGCACAATGTATCCAAGTGTTCAGATGCGTTTTTGTTATACGTTTGCTGGCATTGGTGCTAAGTATTAGTCGTAAACATGGACTAAACGTTGTCCTTATCACAGCTCTTTATACGGCTCGCTCTCTCTCTCTATTCACCTGCTGAATAGACTGCTTTTGTCTGCCTTTTGCCATTGTAGCTCCGGTCGCATTAGTCAACGCAGTTTGGCCTGCAGGCGAGCGCAGTTTATGCAACACAAACGGACAGGCAGACATGGGTAATCCTTGCATCCTCCTCAAGCACGCAGTCATTGGTATTCATAAATCGCTTACCCAAACTATGCAGCCTTAATCAGATTTGTACAACAATTTTGTAGCCGAACAGGCTAGGCAGGCTAGGCAAGCGTCCTGCCGTTTGCCTGTCTGTCTGCCAATCGGGCACAAATTGCAAAATTTGAGAGGACAAACGTTTCGACCTCCGTCGCCGCTTGCAATTTTAAGTGCATTTTAACGTACAATTTTGGCAACCAACTTTGATTGGCATTGGCAATTAAGTCGAAGATATATCGATTTATTAGGTAATGCCTTAGCTAATTTAATTGACAAACACATTACGTATACGCCACGTGGTGTTTGTTTGTTTGGGCTCCAAGTCAATTAAATTTACCTGCGATGACCGTTTATTTATGCCAAACAAATGCTTGGCAAATTGCAATTGCAATTGCCATTGCAAGTACAATTCCTTAAATAATTTATGCTCTCTGTTTCCTTTGAAATCGTTGTGAAAATTCTTTTTCACATTTTCCTTTTGAACAATTTTCTACAGTCAACGAATTTGTTAGACAAACCTTTTTATTTTCTTTTTGGGTCAATGTCAGCGGCTGGTGTGATAATAATTTATGTCTGGTGCGGGCCTTGGCATTGGCACGCCCACAGACCAGCAGACCCCAGCCTACTTTTGGGGCATGTTTCGTTTTTGAACTTTTGCTGTCAACTTTGGATTGGTTTTGGGCTCTATATAAATGCTACGTAATCTGGCATGAATTAGGTTACAAATTACAACATTTGTGAATGGCTCGAAATATGTCTTAATATTTGAAATGGAAAAACTTAAAGCAACTGGAAACTTAATATATTAAAAGCAATGGAAAGAAAGTGGATACAGAGAGTTGTGTAGAACAAATTTCTTTCAAAATAATAAATAATAAAAAACAACTTTTCACATTTATATCTGTAAGCAATACTTGTGAAATGTTAAGTAAATTCATCTTGAGCAAAGTTTACAAATATTGACACACGGAATCCTTTAGCTCTTTGGCAAACACAGCTGCTACAACCCTCGCAAGACATACATAGGAGTTACAAACCTGCCCGCCCCGCCCCCCGTCTTAACCGCCCTGTTATGGTCATAAAACAAAACTGCTGGCCACTGCAGGCAAACAACATAAAACCCTCGTAAGAAGCTAACAACAACAACAACAACAACAACATTGAACACTTGACCGCTTGACCTAAATTTTGGCAAGTTTTTCTTCGTCTTAAACTTTTTTTTTTGGCGCCAGATTAAGTCAAGTCCGTCCGTGCGCACATCAAATGTCAACAGAGCCCCAGAAATAGTACAAGAGAAATGCTTTAAAAATTACAACACGTACGCAATTTTGTCCTGATGCGCATAAAATAGGCATAAAATACGGGGCGTGGCCGCACAGCCAATGAAAGCTAATGCTGGGCCGAAAGTTTTTAGGCAAGCGACTGCAGCAAGGGTTATCTTTTGCCACCGCGTCAAATACACCTCATTTGCCAGCAGCAGGCAGCAAAAGTTGGCTTTGATTTTCTTCTTTTTTTCTTTTTTTGTACTTAGCTACTTGGCTAATCTGCTCACACGCACAACGCCTGCGGCAAGGTGTTGAAAATTGATTTGCGCTGTGATAAATTTCAACAGCAACTCAAGGATCTGCCACTGAAATTAAAGATGGCATGTTAGGCAGCAGGCAGCTGGTAGCTGGTAGCTGGTAGCTGGTAAGCCAATGCAAAGAGATAAGAAAGACGTCAACGATGCCGGTACAGGAGGGCACACGTACCACATTTTAGCACACTATTTAAGCAGTGCTGAGCAGATCCACGACTCTGACTACAAGATGTGTCAATTTGGCGTCAAAGACATTGACAGACAGACAAATGCATGCATTGGCATCAACTATTCAAATACCCTCGGAAAACTTATTTAAAACGATGTATTAAAGCAAATTTTCTACTTACCGCCTCTCTATGCAATTCTCATAAGCACAAAAACGCATTTCATTAGCTTAAATGCTTCGACTTATGTTTATTGACTTTAACTATTCAAATATCCGGTAAAGTTAACAAATTCTACATATTTTCGTTGCCTTGCCTCTCTTTGCAATTCTCATAAACACAATAACGGACTTCATAAGCTTATGACAGAGAAAACTTTGAATGCCAAGACTTTTTATGCATATCAAATGTTTTACAAAATCTTTTAAAATTTTCAACTGCAAGCTAAGCTACCCCTTTCGATCTGCTCATGTACAGCGTACAATACGGCAACAACAATACATGTTAACATTAGCAATGAAACAAGCTGCTTCTAAAATTGAAGCTGACTGCAACGGGCTGTCACGCCCACTTGCCACACAGTCCCCATCCACGTCCCCATCAGCTGTAAGGTGTTTTCTGCTGTCTCACGTACACGCAACGAACAGGAGAAGGAAATCTCCCCGCTTGGTTAGGCAGACAATAACTATAATTGTCGCATCAGCGTTTTGTGCTGCTCCCGCTCCGACGACTCCTCAAAGTATGCAGTAAAAACGACGAGTCATGGTAGGGAGAGAGAGAGAGAGAGAGTGGGCCGAACAGACGGCGTCGTGGAGAGCAATGGAATGCCATTAAGCAGCAGACAGGGAAATACCGCGTGCAGCAAGTGCCGCACATAGGCAGCAATTCCTTTTGTAGGTCTGTCGAGTGTGTGTGTGTGTGTGTAGCATATAAAAAAATTCTGAAATTAAAGTCAATTTGACGACTCGTTGAATGTGCAAAATGTCAGAGTATGTGGCCTATGGGGCCACAACAGAAGTGAAACTTAATGTTGATTAGGAAAATTGAAGTGTTAACGCACAAAGTCTGAGCTGAGATATCTTAAAAAGATTTTAGCCAAATGTTGAAGAGAGCTTTAAAGAGCTGCCTTAGAAGCGAACAAGTTTGTTAAATAAACTGAAACTAGAATATTTTAGAAATTTTAATTGCAAAATCAAGCAGTTATTGATCTTAGCTTTATTTTTATTGGCCCTTAGATATTAGTGAATTAGCCAAAAAAACACTTTTGTGGCATTTCCAACTAGCTGTATAAATATTTTGTGGTTCCTCACACTCACAAGCTAAATGCGCCCAAAAGCTAACGAAGTGTAGCTCAACTAGTTTTCTTTAATAAAGTACAGTATCAATAACTTGTGGTTTATCTTAAAGCAATCTGAAACAAGGAAAAGTGGTTGAGTTGGCAGTGCTCGACTAGGAGATACCTGGAACTGTAAGCGGATATGATTGTAATTCGCTCTCCTAATATGGGAGAAAATTTAATAGATCTCATATACTTATAAGAGCTATACACATACATCACTAACTCCAAGATATGCTAACAAAGAAAAGTCATCGATAATATAGCGAAAATCTTGTGGCTTGCGACAAGCAGAGAGACATACACTGATAGACGTCCATGGCAAGTTCGACCCAGCCTAGCTCAGCTAATGAATTGGAATCTGTTACGCCTACTCTGCCTATTACAGCTAGTTCGACTCAGCTCACCTTAGCTCATCAATGGGGTTCTATCACATCTTGTTACATACATTGGGTATGTAACAGGGTATAACAAGTATGAGTGGTCTCAGCGGATATGCTCGACTAGGAGATGCCCGTACTTCTGCACAGAGTTTCATTTTTCTTTATTCCACCAAATTATCAATTTTAATATCGACTCTAATACGAGTGAGCTTAGCGCAACTAAAGATTGTGTATCTCTTACATATATTTACACAAATATAATATACCCTGATTTCCGATTTTCAAATGAGTTTAGGGTATTGAAAAAAAAAACAGTTTGGCAATTAAATTTGCTGTGGTCTCCGCTTCGAGCAACTCAACAAGTTTACTTATTCCCTCTACACACACACATACATATATGTATGTAAACAGCTCAGTTGCCAATATCCAACATTAATTAACTGAAAAAGGGCAGTTGAGACCTGCAAGACATTGTGTGTAAAATTTGTAAGCAATACAAGACACAATGAGTCGAATACATGGTCTGACTGCTGCATTTAGTTTACGAGAACATTTTAATCTAATTTAACACACTTTAGATTTATATTTGCTTAAATAGAAGTTATCTAAGTGGCACGTGCCGGGCATAGCCAATAGGGCCGGCCAACACACACACTGCCAGAGCACAGGAGAGTCGGATGGAACTGCTTGGGGGCACTTGGCTTGGGCTACACAATGGAGCCAGACGCAGACGCATTTTTATTATAGTTTATTTCACTTGCTTTTACAACAGTTTTAGACATGCAATCGAATTGAGGCGAACGTTTATTGGCCAAAAAGCTAAAATGCAATCAATCTATGGCAATTGTCCGCTCCACAAAGAATTTCAAAGCAGCTCAGCCATAGACGCGTCGCAGTAGTGTAAAAAAGGAATAGATGACGTTCAGCAGCGACTGCAGCATCTTAAGATTCATTGGATAAACGCCGCCAACGAGTATCTAAGTATATATCAAGTATATATATAGATATATATATATATAAATTTTAAGCAAGTTATGCTTACAGCGAGTGGCTTTTGTGAGCGCATGATGAGAAACTTTAAAGTTTTCTGTGTCTCTATATCCAAATCCATCCAATTACTCTCATAGGCCGCTATGGATATGTAGAAACTCTGTAAAATATTATTGATTAATATTATAATTCATATTTATTTTGGACAATGGGCGTGTTGAACCTACCTGAAAGTAAAGCTCATTGGCAACGTAGTAGAGCACAACGCTGTTGGCAAATATCATAATCATATAGAAAAGTACGATGATAACCTGAGCTACTGTGGGCGCCTGTAGAGAAAGGAGAATAGTTCTTTAAATACTTGAACTTCACATTGACTAAATCAAATGAAAATTTCCAACTTACAATGATTAGCGAGAAGAGCAATACACAAAGCATTGCTCCAAAGCATAGAAACTCCACCAGATGCAAATTGGTGGTCAATGCATTCATGGCATCGACCAGGCTATATAATTGAGTGAGTAAGCTGAGGCAACAAGCTTCAAATAGCTATTAATTTGGTATAGCTTACCCAGCCAGCTTGACCTGATATCGTATGCACCATATAATCTCGTCACGCACCCGAATGCCTTGGAGTCGCCGCAAGGTGCGCAACTTGTGCTGCAGCACTTGGCACATCAGAATGGCAAACAGTGTGAAGGTAACAATCAGATTGGTGTACGGTATGTACATGCAACAGCCCATCGGTGCCATTATGACCTGCACCACAAAGAAGAGCTCATAGCCGGGGCTGGCATATTTATCAATACCAGGCACATACATGCCATAGGGCAGCACTGTAAATACACAAATACAATTAGCAAAGAGCAAACACAATTTACATCAAGATTGGTTTGTTACTGAACCACCCACCAACCGCGCTCTGACCCAAAAATGGGATATGTTACAAAGCCAATGCAGGTGCAAATGCCCATTAGTAAATTAATGCGACTAATCAAGTTGGAAAGTCGCGTTGTCTTCGCTATTAATTCGCCAATGTGTGCATCTGATGAGTTCTGCAAAGATATTGAAGGAAAGTATTTACTTTATATAAGCTAAAGTTGAAGTTGTTGTTGATGTTTCAAATCCTTATCTAAAGTTCCTACTTTTTACAATTGAATCTCATATCAATCTCTATTCTCATATTGCAAGAGCACATCAATACTCTCTATAGTATATATATAATATATATTGTAAATAATAAATTCTTCTGCAGCTCACCAGCAGCTGAAGATAGTAGACCTTCAGAAGTTCTAGGAAACGTTCGTATCGTCCGCGTTGTACACACAGCAGGACGCCACGCACAACTGTGTTGGTAAATAGTACGGCCAGATAGACATTGCGTATGATAAAGTCCAGAGGTTCGGAACTTAAGTAGATGTCCACATATTGGGTGAGATTGATGAGCGCAAAGGGCGTTAGAGCCATATAGCGTCGATAATTGTGAACGAATAGATATGACCAGAATTTCATTAAACGCAACGTAATGCCAAAGATGGGCATGTCCGGTGTAGACATTGTCTGAAGTTCCATTTTCATATTTAGTTTCACTTCGTCAGCTTCAGCTTTCAACTGTTCAATTGTGGCTAAAGCTACTTCTTTATATATATATAGACTTGTCAATGCTTTTTCTGATGTCATCATTAGCGTCTAATTAGGGGCTGTGCGTACGACTGTGTGCGTGGGCGGGTGTTAATTGGTCTGTCAGTCGCTAATTAAAGGTGTAAAGGATATAATTTGATGTAACTGTCACTTGCTATTGCTTTCAGCTCAATTTCTATACCCTAACAAGAATTTGTAGTTGAAATTACTGAACTAAAACGGAAACTTTGCCTTTAAATCAAATCAAATCTGTGATTGTTTAAGCAATTACATGAAATCCGTTTGAACAAGCATTAAAACCAACTTAAACCACGATATATTTAAGCGCAGTTTTTCGACAGAAATGCAATTCGCAGAATCCTATCCAAAAACCAGGTCACCACATAAATTTTGGCGCAATTTCTTTGGTTTTTTGTTTGGAACCAAATAAAAGGAAGTGCCTGACTATGAAATACCCAAACCACCTACGAAATATGCTCAAACAGCAAAGACTCGATAGGAATTTAGATGAAAATAGTAGAAGTTATTGATGAGTTGAAATGAAATCGGCTCTATAAAAGGTTTTATGTTAAAAATTTTAAGTCTCTTCTGCTCATGAGTTTCGAGATCTACAAGGGATAGGACAGACGGACGGACTATATGGATTCGACTGTTGCACCTGATTTAGGTTGTTATTTTCTTCTGCTTTTCAGCAAACCCATTATACCCCATGTATAACAAGTTAAATATATATATATATATATATATATATATATATATATATATATATATATGGATATTCTGCCAAGTGACCCAATGCTGGCATTCGAGTGGTAAATATTTGCCTGGCTGTCAGCGGCCAACGGTTTGTTGGCAGTTTTATGGCCAAAAAGCCAACGTTGTAAAATTTGTTGAACCTTATCGAAAAGGTAGCGTTGTTGGGATAAGCCCTTAAAGTGCTCGTACCCAACACGACCTAGGCCAATTGTTATTAGTGTTGGTCAAGCTGGTCATAAATTGCAGGCACTATGCAACACTGTGCAGACATCGTCGCTGCACTTGACCTCTTTGATACTCTGCTGATTGCGGTCTCGGCATTTGTAATAAGCGTCGGCAAACTTTTAATTGCAACACGCAGACAGCACAAGTATTACGATGGGCGTGGCATGTGTGAAAGATACGCTTCTGTGTTGTTTGCCAACTCTTTTTATACCCTGAACCCATTGAAAATGGGAAATCAGGGTATAATGTTTTTGTGGAAATGTATGTAACAGGCAGAAGGAGACATCGCAGACCCCATAAAGTATATATATTCTTGATCAGCTCGATGAGCTGAGTTGAAATAGCCCTGTCCGTCTGTCCGTCCGTCCGTCCGTCCGTCCGTCCGTGTGAACGCAGCGATCTCGTAAACCACAAAAGCTAGAGATCTGAAATTCAGTATATACTCGTGTGTATCCTACGCAGTACGAGTTTTTTTTAGATTTTCGATAACTCATCCCGTTTCCTTATTATCGATAAAAATCGATAACTTTTCTTCCGTTAAGCATACCGTAAGAGCTAGAGACTCCAAATTCACTGTGTAGATCCGTGTAATGAATGCGGACAATTTGTAATTTTTGGATTTTGGATGCCACACCCCCTTCGCCCCCAATTTGCAAAATTCGTATTTCAAATACTAGAGACTTGTGCTTTGGCAAATACACACAAATGAATGACATAATTACGCTGTGAAAGTTTGATTAAGAAAGTACATCCACAAAAAAAGTTATTAAACATTTAATTTCCCATACAATAGGCATATATTGCAGCCCAAGCGCAGTCGCTGCGTCAACTGCGCAGTCAGCAGAGCGCGTGCTTATGCGTGCGTGCGTATGCATGTGTGTGTGTGCGTTGCTCGCAATCTTTGTATATGTAAAAGAAGCATAGCATGTTGGAAAGATTGGCTCTTCGCAGGGTTCAGGGTATCTCGTAGTCGAGCCGTCTCGACTAGAGCACTCTTACTTGTTGTGTTTGTTGTTGTGTTGTTTGTTTTTTGAGGCTGCCAGACAACTCTGGCAACGCTTGAAATTGAAATTCTGCCAGCTTTTTGGCTGGATATCGTTAGTCAACGAAAAGTTTTGGCTTTTTGCATACATACATATGTATATGCAGGAGCTGGTCCGTTGTTGATTTGTTGTTCACTCGGTTGGTTGGCCAGTCGGCACTAAGAATCCATCCTGTCCGCTTGTCGATAATAATGCACACATGCGTCCGGCGCTGCTCCTTTGCGCCAAATTAAATGCATAATTACTTGATAATTGGATTTGCGGTCGGCTCAACTGGCTGTGCGAAATTTTCTAATTAAAATGTTTAGTGGCTGGCGAGACTATGGCGTCGTCACTCCCCAATTGCCACTTGATGGCGCTAAGCCTCAGGCACGTCGCACTCACACACACACACAGCACGACGCAGCAACCAAGTGGCTGCCGGTCGCCTGCTGTTAACAGTCGCGCAGCCAAACAATATTGTTTCAATACCCTTTCGACATAGCGGCATAGCAAGTACATTGATTATGTTTTCATATGAATGCATTAAGTGTCAGCAAATGATTTTAAAGTAGTGTGAAACTAAAGATAGTGGACAGCTGTTAACAGTGCTGTGACTTAACATTATGTTATGTGTTATGTTAAGTGATTGACATAGATGTTAGCATATTAACATAAAAGGTTTAAAGATATGTATGAAAACAATTCTGCATTTTTACTCAAGTTTAACAATGTTAAAAAAAAACGAAAAAACAATAATAAATAAAATCTTAAAAAAATATATAAAATTAATATTTTAAAAATTAATATTAAAAAAAAATTAATTATTATCTTCCTTTTTTTACATTTTTATTAGCAATGAAAAAATTTAAAAAATATTTTTTCTATTTGAAATAAAAATTTGCATTCAGAATTTTTACTTCAATTTAAAGGGCAGAGAGTATGATAGAATAGGATAGGATAGATAGTAGTAGAATAAGAGTATTGTATTTAAAATATATAAATAAAATGTATATAAAATATTTTTATAAATCATACACCAAAATTTAATAATAATAATAAATAATATAATATATAAATACAAATTTTTTAAAGTTTTTTTTTTTTTAATACTTCTAATATGCTTAGGCTATGTATATAATTAGACATTTATCATCCCGCAAACTGATAAATATAAAAAAACATAATCGTAATCAATAGTAAATGGTTATTATTATTTTTTATTTATTTACTATATATATTTTATAATTTATTTAATATTTATTATTTATTATTTATTATTTATTATTTATTATTTATTATTTATTATTTATTATTTATTATTTATTATTTATTATTTATTATTTATTATTTATTATTTATTATTTATTATTTATTATTTATTATTTATTATTTATTATTTATTATTTATTATTTATTATTTATTATTTATTATTTATTATTTATTATTTATTATTTATTATTTATTATTTATTATTTATTATTTATTATTTATTATTTATTATTTATTATTTATTATTTATTATTTATTATTTATTATTTATTATTTATTATTTATTATTTATTATTTATTATTTATTATTTATTATTTATTATTTATTATTTATTATTTATTATTTATTATTTATTATTTATTATTTATTATTTATTATTTATTATTTATTATTTATTATTTATTATTTATTATTTATTATTTATTATTTATTATTTATTATTTATTATTTATTATTTATTATTTATTATTTATTATTTATTATTTATTATTTATTATTTATTATTTATTATTTATTATTTATTATTTATTATTTATTATTTATTATTTATTATTTATTATTTATTATTTATTATTTATTATTTATTATTTATTATTTATTATTTATTATTTATTATTTATTATTTATTATTTATTATTTATTATTTATTATTTATTATTTATTATTTATTATTTATTATTTATTATTTATTATTTATTATTTATTATTTATTATTTATTATTTATTATTTATTATTTATTATTTATTATTTATTATTTATTATTTATTATTTATTATTTATTATTTATTATTTATTATTTATTATTTATTATTTATTATTTATTATTTATTATTTATTATTTATTATTTATTATTTATTATTTATTATTTATTATTTATTATTTATTATTTATTATTTATTATTTATTATTTATTATTTATTATTTATTATTTATTATTTATTATTTATTATTTATTATTTATTATTTATTATTTATTATTTATTATTTATTATTTATTATTTATTATTTATTATTTATTATTTATTATTTATTATTTATTATTTATTATTTATTATTTATTATTTATTATTTATTATTTATTATTTATTATTTATTATTTATTATTTATTATTTATTATTTATTATTTATTATTTATTATTTATTATTTATTATTTATTATTTATTATTTATTATTTATTATTTATTATTTATTATTTATTATTTATTATTTATTATTTATTATTTATTATTTATTATTTATTATTTATTATTTATTATTTATTATTTATTATTTATTATTTATTATTTATTATTTATTATTTATTATTTATTATTTATTATTTATTATTTATTATTTATTATTTATTATTTATTATTTATTATTTATTATTTATTATTTATTATTTATTATTTATTATTTATTATTTATTATTTATTATTTATTATTTATTATTTATTATTTATTATTTATTATTTATTATTTATTATTTATTATTTATTATTTATTATTTATTATTTATTATTTATTATTTATTATTTATTATTTATTCATTATTTTGCATTGTGTTTACGACTTAGGATGGACTACAATTGGATAAAATATATCTTATATATGCCATAGACTGCTAACTTTGTGCAGTATCTAAAAATTCGGTGTGCCGACGTTATCTTATCAGAGCAATATCTTATCTCTCTCACCTTGCCGGGGTCTGTGTAGGCGTGCCGCCCTAAATAAGTAATAAACACCATTTTTTTTTTGGCGTGCACGCTTTGCTGTAATAAATTTCCATTTTGTTGTTGTTGTTGTTGTTGTGGGGTGGGGCGCGGGTCTGGGCGCCCAATCTCAGTTGGGGCCACCATAGTTTGGCGGCTTTAAAATTTTCCCAAGCAGCGTCGCATTCGTAATACAGACGAAATTTATTGCTTACACTCAGGCGGCATTGCCTGCTAACTTATTCATATGAAATTGCCTGATTACCGCCCACCCGCTATGCGAACCCTCTCTCTCTCTCTCTGCTGTCTCTGTCTTTGTTGTATTGGTACGTGTTTGAATTATATGCCGGTCATGGATTTTTGGTAGATTCTTGCCATGTAATGCGCCTGTTTGTATGGCAATCGCTGCGCTGGGCCGCATTTTTTATGAACTGTCGGGGTCATGACTTTTATGATTTGTATTTTTCGGCTTGAACAGGAAATTGTACTTGTGTCTGACTGTGTGCGAATGTGTGTGTGTGAGTGTGTGTGAGTGTGCCAAGTACCAACTCACAAGTGTGTAGTTCCGAGTCACAGAAGTCATTGAATTAAGCAAATGGTCAGGCAATGCGGTAAGGGTCTCTTCGCATGAAGTGGAGTGAGCGCAAATAAACTCTGCTTACTTTACTATTACAGCTCTCAGATATAAGTATATATATTTATATATATATATATATATGTATATAGATAAAATTTTCTATTAAAAACTCTTTTATCTATGCCTGCAACGAGCTTAAAAACATTCTCTGCATTCATTTCATTTTTCAACACATTTTACCATATTTTTTTTATTATTATTATTTAAAAACTGTCTTGCTGTAAGAGATCTGCTGCTCGTTAACTTTAATTATCCTGCGAGTCTCTCTAGGACAGGCTCTAGGACAAAACCTAAGGCTCTATCAATATTTTGAGGCTTGTGGCAAATCCCTTTTTCGGCAAACGCAGCACATAAAACCAAAGGAGCTGCACGTGCACAAAATCTCAGCAATACACTTGCCACACACCTACCCACACACACACACGCACATCAACACCTTGGCAAGCACTAAAATATAAAATATAACTTAATCCCAATGAAATTGATATGAAATTTTACACAGTGTGTGCCTTTGCCACACTCAACGCGGCTTTCAGGGCGTATGAGCAATGCCTTCACATCGGCACTCGAAAGTGAGCCCTGTGTGTGTGTGTGTGTGTCTCTGTTTGTGTGTGTGTGTTGCCAGCAAATTTAAATTCCACACATGAGGTGTGAACATTTTTGTTGATTCGCTTGTAAAACTTTATGCCACTCTTTCATTTCCCTCTTCCATTCACCACTATCTCTCTCTCCCTCTCGCTCTCTCACTCAATGGCTGCCATTTTGTTTAGATTTTTCGCTTCGGCTGTATTTCTATTTTCCTATGTTTCTGTCTGGCTAATTTGCGTGTGTTTTTTTGTGTTTCGGATATAACTTTGATGTTTACTTTGATAATTTTAGATTGAAAAAGTTTTTTGGTTGTTCGGATTTTGTAGTCACGTCGCAGATTTGATGAAAAGTGAAATTAGAGAAGAGTGTAGAGAGGCGCGCACGCTTTAAAACTACACAAGATTTCCAATCTTCTTCAAATCTCACACGGATATGAGCGGCGACCTTGTACCAGTTTCTTTTCTGCTTTTTCTGTTCTCTCAGCCGTACGGTGCGCTCTTCTCAGTGGGCCACGCCCATTCGCCCATTCTTTACATTTAGTTACACACACCGAGGGCGGGGACGGGACCGGGACCGGGTCCGGGATGTAATTTTATCTCACTTAGTGCCTGCTCAGCTCGCAGCTGCTTAATTTTTACACTTGACGCGCACTCGTCGCCTTCTAAATGACATCCCTTGAGGTGCGCAAGACAACGCAACAAAAAAAAAAAAAAATGGAAAACTGGCACAAACTTTTCCTTGTTGTTGCTTTTCGTTGTCATTTGGCTGGGGGCTACAAAAGAAAGAACAAGTAAGAGTGCTCTAGTCGAGACGGCTCGACTACGAGATACCCTGAACCCTGCGAAGATCCAATCTTCCCAACATTATATGCTTATTTTACATATACAAATATTGCGAGCAACGCACACACACACACACACATGCATACACACGCACGCATAAGCACGCGCTCTGCTGACTGCGCAGCTGACGCAGCGACTGCGCTTGGGCTGCAATATGCCTATTGTATGGGAAATTAAATGTTTAATAACTTTTTTTGTGGATGGACTTTCTTAATCAAACTTGCGCAGCGTAATCATGTCATTCATATGTATGTATTTGCCAAAGCACAAGTCTCTAGTATTTGAAATACGAATATTGCAAATTGGGGGCGAAGGAGGCGTGGCATCCAAAATCCAAAAATTACAAAATGTCCGCAATCATTACACGGACTTACACAGTAAATTTGGAGTCTCTAGCTCTTTCGGTATGCTTAACCGAAGAAAAGTTATCGATTTTTTATCGATAATAAGGAAACGGGATGAGTTATCGAAAATCTAAAAAAAACTCGTACTGCGTAGGCTATAGACGAGTATTCTCTGAAAATTTCAGAAAATTTCACGGACGGACGGACGGACAGACGGACAGGGCTATTTCAACTCAGCTCATCGAGCTGATCAAGAATATATATACTTTATGGGGTCTGCGATGTCCCCTTCTGCCTGTTACATACATTTCACAAAAACATTATACCCTGATTTCCCATTTTCAATGGGTTCAGGGTATAAAAAGAAAAAAAGTAGAAAAACTTGCTCCTTTTGCTCGGTTTAATGAAACATGTTTGCAACAAATTATTAAATGGACACCACATAGATTTTCTACATTTTTCTAGACTTTTATATAAATAGAAATATTAAAAAAATTATTTAGAAATTTTAGAAACATATAATCTATATATAAATAATTTATAATATAATATACATTTTTTTTTTTAATTCTAGCTCAACGGTAATGGAAGTCCCCGGCTCATATAAGCTTGCTTTATCAACTGAGGCTAAGTTATACTTTTAGCAAATTTATTCTTAATTAAAAACATTTTGATATCTTAATAAACATTTTGACGCATTTCAAGAATTTAAAACACATACAAATGATAGAAGTAAGCAGATTGCAGTCAGCAGCGACAAATTGTAAAATACTTAAAATTGATTACAACATCAAAATTTTCTCATTTGACCTGCCCCGATTTGTGGGTCATATGATTTATATATTTAGAAGAGAAATATATGTTATATCTTTCGATTTGCCACGCCCTTAATGTATTTGATATATCAATAGAGGAAGCCGAAGCAAGAATACTTCGAGGCTATCGATCTTTATTATATAATATTATAATTTATAATATTATATTATAATTCGAATTCTTAGCTTTAATTAAATATTTGCCTTAGTTTTTCCCACAGATTTGCATAACTTATTTGCTTTAGGTATGCAAAGAAAGTTTCATTTCACTAAGGTCTCTAGATTAAGAATCAGAACAGGCATTGCACGTGATCAATATACTCTACTCAATTCGGGAAGTGTATAAAAATATTGTAATATTTTATATCAGCAAAACTAATATTTCGTCTATAAATTTAAACTCTGACAAACTTTGAATTTTTTATGCATATATTAAGTATACGCTTCTTTAGCTGCATTCAAACATATATACATGTATATATATATATATATATGTGCATACAAATTTTGCCACAAAATTTACAGCAATTTTGTATATTTGTCGAAATGCCACGAATTGTGAAATGTTTATCTAGAAAATTATATATATACACGCTGCATTTGCCGTGTTGCGTGTCCACGGGGCAAACCTCAAGAGAGTCAAGTAACTCAGTGTCTGAATATTTATGTATAAATACATGTGTGTGTGTGTGTGTGTCCGTTTGTCTGTACTGCATAAACCCGAGAAGCGTCTTAACCGCTGCTAAAATAAGTAATTTTGTGCACATTTCACTTGTCATATAACACGTACTTACTTTCAACCACAACCCAAGAACACAGGCATCTTCTCGCTCTCACCTCTCTTCTCTCGCTCTCTCCATTCTCTCTCTCTCTCTCTCTCTGTCAGTCTGTATCTATATGTGTAGCTGTCTGGTTGTTTGTGTTGTGTCTCGAAGCGATTTTCCTACTTAGCAGCTAGCAAAAACTTGCAAGTTTCTTGCGCCCTTTGCCCTGTGTCTCTGGCGCATAACGCGTATTAAGTGCAGTTAGCTACCAGATACAAGATACAAGATACAAGATACACGAGACAAGATACAAGTTCGCCAGCGCTTGTTAGTTGACTGCTTCCTGTGGCAACCAGGTTGCCGGGGTAGCAGTTCTTAAAGCTGCAAATTGCAGTGTCTTTTTAGACCCTGAACCCATTGAAAATGGGAAATCAGGGTATAATGTTTTTGCGAAAATGTATGTAACAGGCAGAAGGAGAAAGTATATATATTCTTGATCAGATCGATGAGCTGAGTTGAAATAGTCCGTTCGTCCGTCCGTCCGCCCTTCCATGTGAACGCAGCGATCTCATAAACCACAAAAGCTAGAGCTCTGAAATTTTCAGTTTATACTCGTGTGTGGCCTACGCAGTACGAGTTTTTTTTAGATTTTCGATAACTCGTCCCGTTTCCTTATTATCGATAAAAATCGATAACTTTTCTTCGGTTAAGCATTCCATAAGAGCTAGAGACTCCAAATTTACTGTGTAGATCCGTGTAATGAATGCGGAGATTTTGTAATATTTGGAATTTGGATGCCACGCCCCCTTCGCCCCCAATTTGCAAAATTCGTATTTCAAATACTAGAGACTTGTGCTTTGGCAAATACATACATATGAATGATATGATTACGCTGTGCAAGTTTGATTAAGAAAGTCCATCCACAAAAAAAGTTATTAAACATTGAATTTCCCATACAATAGGCATATTGCAACCCGAGCGCAGTCGCTGCGTCAACTGCGCAGTCAGCAGAGCGCGTGCTTATGCGTGCGTGCGTATGCATGTGTGTGTGTGTGTGTGCGTTGCTCCCAATATTTGTATATGTAAAATAAGCATATAATGTTGGGAAGATTGGCTCTTCGCAGGGTTCAGGGTATCTCGTAGTCGAGCCGTCTCTTGTTATATATTGTTTATATATATATTGTATATATATATATATATATATATCTTAGTATATTAACAGCATTCAGATATTCTCGCCAGGCATTTGCAATTGTCTTTATGCCTTTGCAAATGCCCATTTTAATGGCCACGTTCTGCCAATTAAAACTCTAATTGGCGTGCATAAAAACTAAGTAAGATGCTGTCTTTAAGCGCGACTAAAGTAGTCTGGAGTTGAAGGTAGTTTGAAGTATTTACGTTGTTTCACCTCACTACATGGCGTATACGCAATGGCAGCTAATTAAACAAAAGTTTCTTTAAATATATTGAACTAATTTGTGCTCTGTGCTCGCTGCTCTCTTGTGTGATTGATGATGTCAAGCAGCTGTTGGACAGAGTTGCCATCCTCACAATTGCAACTCAATTAAGATGGCAATCTACTAATAACAGAAATATCTAACACATTTCAGCTCACACAAGTTGAAGTTAATATATATATATATATATTAAATTCCTTTTTGTGGCAACAACAAAGCTCTACAAAGGTCGAAAGGTCTACTTTACTTGAGG